>OU342468.1:14807500-16007500 GCA_910589355.1 Parapoynx stratiotata | reverse complement strand
TTAGGTATGTTTTTCTGATCGATTGCCCGTCCTAAATATTAAACAATTGTATCCAGGGTTTGTTAACCGGTTAATTTTTAAACCTAAATCACCACAAGTATGGTACGTTTTAAAAAGGTTTGGCTGTACCGTACCCTAAAAAAACCGGCTCCGTCAATAGAGCAATATTTAAGAGTTTCGAGTTAATAAATCGGTTTATATAGGTTTGATTGGATCTTATGAAAAATAGGTGTAACTAAATAATGCTTTTCCGTTTTCGAACCATGGCATTTGTTTACTTTAATTTACCAGTAATGTATTGCAGGATAAACTTTGATAACTGAGCTATATTCGCACGCTTCAAATTAAATGTTTAAAATGCAACGAACGAACTAATGATGGAAGCATGCACACATAAACTAGTTGAAACCCGAGACGTAGGTTAATTATACTGTTCGCTGTTTTGGCTTAAACCGGCTTATTTGGGTTTTTGAAACGCTCTTCTCTCAAATACGCTCCGAGTAAATCCTTTAATAAAAGCCAATGAAAACCTTTACCAACCGGTATTTTTGAAACCGGTTGCAAGCCCTGATTGTATCCCATTAGAAAGATGAACATCTCAAGAACCCGTCTAACATTTAAAAATCATTTTTTTATTTGTAAAAGGGGTTGATGTTGAAACAAACTAGGAAATAAGTAAGACCGCGACAAGTTAACTCATCATCTGATACGATTGTAGACACAATAGAAAATCAATTGCGTCTCGTTCTGAACAAGATTAGTGTCAGTCCTCTCTCTCTCTCTCTCTCTCTCTCTCTCTCTTCTGCCCACATTAGTCCACTACTGGACATAGGCCTCCCCCAATTTGCGCCATTTTATCCTATCCCCGGCCTGCTGCATCCAGCATCTGCCTGCAGCGCTTCGCAGATCATCACTCCATCTCGCCGGAGGGCGTCCCACACTACGCTTGCCGAGTCGCGGTCTCCACTCAAGAACACGTCTACCCCAACGGTTGTCGGTTCTCCGACAGATATGGCCCGCCCACTGCCACTTCAGCTTGCTGATTCTGTGCGCTATGTCGGTCATCCTGGTTCTCTGTCGGATAACATCGTTGCGGATTTTATCCTTCAGAGATACTCCGAGCATTGCACGCCGAGCAGTGTCAGTCCAGGAGCCGTAATATAGTAAAAGTCAAATGTTACGTCCATAAATTTTTTTTTTAAACTTTAATTTGAGTACGTTTGACCACAATCCCGCCTGATGGAAAACGCACGAAGTAGTCTAAGGTTGAACACGAAAACTCAAAAAGTGCCTATTCACACTTGCCATAAAGATTCCCAAATCGAAACCACACGGAAACAGACGCAGGAAGATTATTCCACTCCAATACATAAGAGTGTATCAAAAAAGGTGTACAGTGTTACACAGGGAGTTCATTACAGGCAAGCTCCAAGCCCCTTTAGGGCCCGTCGACGACTACGAGCAGCGCGGCAGGCGTTTTTGCTTTTTATTGCTCGCTTGCGACGCGCGGACGCAAGTGACGCATGTATTGAGCGAGAAATGAAAAGAGAGAAACTTGTATATATTGATACGTCGCTTTTGGAGCATTTTCCTTCCAATTCAATTTTGACATTTGTGACTAAGAGTATTATATAATACACGTAAATTTTATTAGGTTGTAGAACATATTGATGTAAAGGGAGGACGGAACCCTTGCAGAGTTTCTTGCCTGTATCTTCTCTAGACAAGGCCTCCCGGTAGTGAACAGGCCGAAAAAAAAGTAGTGGTATTGTCAATTTTAGGATACTTACTTATAATTTATTTTGTTTTGAGACTTGTCAAAAGTGTATATGATGATACCAATTTGATTAAATGACTTTGAGTTTGAAAACGTCTGCCGCTGCCGCACGCCGCTCGTAGTCGTAACCGGGCCGTTAGAACATAATCTCCATCACACTGAAGATTATTAACGAAAAAGGTTTAAAAATGCTTACCCAAGACCAAAAACCCCGGCATGAAAGGGACGAATCTGTCAGTAGCTCCGCCTAAGAACACCACATCTGGCCTCTTCAGGTATGTCAGCGCTCTGTACAACTTTGGTAGGTTGATCTTGAAGTCACTGTCAAACACCACTGCTCCAATCTCTGGGTCGTTGGTAAGGTACTGGATGTAGTCTTGGTAGTTGTCAGAGCCTACGTCTGGCTGGAAAAGAAAAACGCTTTCTAAGTTATCGTTTTCATTTGCTATTGTGTTTGATATGACTTGTCTCGATTGTTTATTATAATATTAAACCGTAACTTTTGCTTCTTAGTTATTTGTTGAGTATAGAAAGGAAATGATTTTAAATTAATATTGTTGCATACATTTTAACCGTATTCATATAATTTTTTGATAATTCATTTGAAAACTTTATGTAAATGTTACCAACTTAGGTGTATTTTTTATAATAATCTCTGTCAATACAGAGGATTTTTGTTTGAAAGAGAAATAACAATATCGATAATATGATGAGATGCAATAAAACATGAATCTGGTCTCATATTGTTAACGGTGGCAGAGATTGCAGCTCTTCACTTTTATTTCCTGGCTTTTTCTAGTTTCAATATAATCTTATTTCCTTTCTCCCCTATTTGCAAAATGGCTTCCAGCTAATTATGGCAATATTAGAAATGAAGTTACTTTGAGAGTTATATGAAGGTTAAGGTACCTTACCCCAATTTCACAGGTGAATCCACTAGACTGCAGCACAGAGACCGTCTGACTACATGTGACGCAGTAGACTTTTTTATTAAAATTTATAGACTTCAAATAATCGGCAATAGCAAACGAAGGCAGTGTTAGGTTCTCCTGTAAGTCAAATGAAACCAAATAAAAATTATTTTATTTCATAGGCCAAACTTGGCACTTAAAATCCTCAACATTTTATATACCTCCGTGGTCGAGTGGTCTGTATGCCGGTCTCAAGGCGTCGCCATCTCGAGAGGTTCTGGGTTCGATCCCCAGTGGGGGCAAATGTTTGGGTGATAAATTTTCAGGCATTTGTTCTCCAGTCTTGGAATGTTTATATATATTTCTATATATTCTGGTTATTTATATGTATTTATCTATTAAATATATTTATCCGTCATCTAGTGTCCGTAACACAAGCAGCATTAGTTGCTTAAAATGGGGCTAGTTGATAGGTGTGAATGTCTGAGGATATTATTATTATTATTATTATATAATATGTATTTTACAGAAAAAATCAATATCTAATTATTTAAAAAACAACTATAGTATAGTATTTAAGTTCATTACCGCGAGCGCTTGTAGCAAGTACATCCACAGCTGTGGCTGTAATCGTTACAAGCGGCCGGATTCCGAGAGTAAGGCTTTTCATGAGAAGAACCCGACAAGAAACTCATAAGACACTTTTTTAGATAGCCAATCATATAATTATCGTAATGAAAATTGTATACATTTGGTTTTTTACGTGTTTAAACATATGTTTTTACTATTTAACCACCTGATCACTTTATTAACGGTGCTATTTACATCGTCACAATTGTTGTCATTTCTATTAATGTCAAAAATTTATGAAGTATCATCTGCAAATAGTACCGTTTTACAAATATTGTGGTATAAACACACTCCAACACTGGTTCATTAATTTTTATAATTGTGTCCACTTGTTGTACTACTTAAAGTCAAGTATGCAAAGAGAGTCAACATCAGAATATAATTTCACACTAATATTGCCACCATCTAGGTACGTCACGCCTTCCTACACGGAGAAATACTTAATAAAGGCCGTTACTAACAATACCAGAGGCTGCAAACGAGAAATTAATGAATTCATCAAAGCCCGGATGCTAAAGAAGCCTACAATTTCTGGGAACAATGATTGAAATTCGGCAATTGTGTTCTCAACGAGTAAACAATATTGACAAACAATAGTAGTCTTAGAATACCCAATTATTTGTTACGAATTGAGTACACTTAAGTATTTCTCAGGCCTTAATGCATCAATATCTGTTCCAATTATGAGATCTTTGTATTCGGGAATTGGCTGTCGTTTGTTTGATGTTCAACATTATTTTGAGTTGTAACGTAGCAAATATGACATAACATAGCAACATAATGTGTTATCATCACGCCTCTTTCCCCGAAGGGGTAGGCAGAGGTTAATATCCACATTTCACCAGACAATTATCATGTATGGAACCCCCAATAGCCCCCCTAGCTTTAAGACCTTTATGTACAACATAAGTGCAATAAAGTATTTGTATTTTATTATTACACGCTTTTATTTAACTCACACTGTTTGTATGTATGTTGTCTGCGTCAAAATTTGTAATCGATTTTTCGACCACTTTTACTAATCCAATCCACCTGAAAATTTACAGACATGTTTATACGCGATGACAATGAAATCGTTTAACAATAACAAAAAAAAATATGACCATATAACATGACTACATAACCTGACCATATAACAACTTGACTATACAATAACTTGACTTACAATTGACAAAGTGCTCTCGGATCGCACTCTAAAAGGTAAGGTCCACCGATAGACGTGTGTGTTTAATCGTTTTGCAATCGTTTTCGTTTTTTCGTTTTCGTTTTGCTATGATCGAAAAATCGATATAAATATTTGACAAGACAAAAAAGTAGAAAATAAATATACTTAAAAAAAACTTTTTAAAAAAAACACGCTTTTATTTATGCGTAGAAAGTGCATTAAAATGTAGAAAATATTTTTTTCCTTTACACCAAAATGTGATCCAAAATTTTTATGACAAAAAATAATAGCGTGAGGCGCTCATCATAATTCATTTCATTACTAGAAGGTACTCATATCTTAAAATGTTCTTATCACCTCATCAAATTGCTGTGTGATACAAATTACAAATCTTATCCTATAGAGGTTTTATGATCTTCACATTTCAATGATCTCATTACTTAATAAATTAGTGAGGATATGGATATGTTAAATTGATGGGAAAATAAAACTAGTATCTGTATAATTCTGAATATGTTACATTAAAGTGTAACAGTTGATATGACTCAATACAATTAGTCACAGATATATGTTAATTGAAAATATAATATTTCAACTGTTATTTTCCCTTACACAAAAAGTCTAAGAGTGTAGTTGAAAATTCCAAAACAGGAAAAAGCAAATAAGATAAGCGTTGCAATAATTCATCTTAGATTTAGATCAAGGTAATGGAACTCTTTGATCATGTGATCTTATCAACTTTCCTCTGGTGCTGAAATGTAGCGATTCTAGCATTTAGAAATAGAAATAATGGATGTAATAACTATTTCTAAAAAATTATTCTGTACTTAAATGCTGGAGTGACTAACTCCAACTTCACACCAGAAGAAAGTTGTTACGTTACTTCTTCCACGAGTTACAAAAAGAAATTATCATCGTGATCAAAGATTTCTGTCGCCTTGATGAAGATCCTAAAACGTAATTTTGAAGCTAGAAGAACAAAATTAAAAAATGTGGAGTAATGCAATTAGTTATGATGAGCGCCCCACGCTTTAATTTTTAGTCATAAAAATTTTGGATCACATTTTTTGAATTAGTATTTGAATGATCGGAGCAATATAATGTATACATAAATACAACCGGAGCTTTACAAAGGACATTATTACGTCATCTGCAATACAAATGTCGCAAAAGAAAAGACAAGTTGATACGCGAACCTACTAGTATTATATGTGCGTTTGGCTGAAACTAAATATAGATCAAACTCTTTTGTTATTCGAGCTCCTAAATTATTTAAACATGTTAGTAAAGATATAGACCTAGACATGTTTAACATTGCTGTAAATAGATTTGAAAAATGTACACGACTAACTTCTTTGAAACTTAGCTTAAGCGGATACAATACCACGTATTTGTTACCTGAATTGTGAATTTTTGAACGTTACTTGAATACATGTGAAGACTTGTAATTGGCTTTATTTAATGTAAGCTGTAATAACATTAGTTAGTGATTTTACCTGTAAAAGGTTAAGTCCCCATGTAACAGGTGGCGAGCCTGTAGCATGCACCGGCACAATATGAGGCAAGCGATATTCACAATGAACTGTACATAAGTTTGATCCAAACTCAGTGGTACAGGCGGTGGGATCGAACCCGCGTTTCCCGCGGCCTCTCGAACGAGTAGTGCCCTGTCCGTTCCAACTTGGCTACCGCTGCCTTGCCTATAAATATGTCGTCAGTAAATTATTTATTTATATTTATTTATTAAGAAAACCAACAGCGTAATTGACAATTTTTCTAATCTAATGCTTATTACTTCCTTTGATTTCACAACTAGTATAGGACTTGAAACTATATATTTGCAACATTATACACATAAACATAGTACTGTTAAGGGCGCCATAGCTACATTAGCGACTCGTTGCTGTCATTGCGCTCTTCTCTGGCCATTTTTTTCTTGGTTTCCGCTTTTAAATTTGCTGTCTGTCTCTTTTTATTTGTTTTGTTCTCGAAGTTCATTCTTACCAGAGTCAGCGCGTAGAGCGGTTGACTCCCTTCTAACAATAATTGTAATGTATTTATAAAGTGATGATCAATTTTCATAAGCTTAAACTAAAAGTTACAACAAACCACATGATCAGTTCCTGATAAATAACAAAGACTATAAGTTTCTTTAAGGCACTATTGTAAGTAGCCCTACCCTTTTTATAATATATTTAGTGTTAAATGTGAAATTGTTTTGTGTTCAGTGTAATTTACCTTTTTTTAATATAATTGTTTCAGTTGTGCCTTAATTCTTCAATATATACAATACCTAAGTGACGACCCAGCGTCTTTCATTTTATTCCCGGCTTCACCCCGTCACAGTACTTAATACATATTGTGGTCGTCCTCAGCCTATATATGTTTCACTGCTGGGCACAGGCCTCCCTCATGGAGAAACACATGAGGGGTATGGGCCGTAACAGCACCACGCTTGCCCAATGCGAGTCGTAGTAGAAACGGTTGCGACCGGCACCATCGACTTCACGTGCCTTCCGAAGCACGGAGGAGTTCGAGATCACAAAGTTTTTGGTGACCATGGCCTGACCATGAAACTTTGATTTCAATATCGAAAGCCAAAGCGTACTAAGCTCTACGCCATCGAGCTCCGAAATGGTGAAACTATAATCTTATAGTCAGTCGTGTGGTAGCGGCTCATTAAAAGAAAACTAAAAGAAAACTAAGCGACTAATGAACTCAGAACTGCACAACCATGCAATAGCTTATAGCGGCGACGGGCTCACCACCTGTCACGCTGAGCAAATGTTCAGTCACTGCTTGGTGAAGCGCGGACTATGTCAATGGACTGCTTTTGCGGTGCTTTTGTCTAGTGATTATATGTTTCTATGTATATGTATAATCTTATAGATAAACTTTAACTTATGAATTTAAATGGCTTTAGCTAATTTTCTGGTAGACAAAGTCTCTTTACCATCTCAGATAGGTATGCTAATTGCCTTTCTCATCCAAAACTAATTGGAAATAAATTCAAAACAGTTACTAAGGCTTGCTGGCTCCGTATTTTGAAAGGAACTTCAAACGCGAAGGAACTTCAGGGGTCCTTCAAGAGTCTTCAACTGAAGCATAATTAGAATGCTCGGAATCGATGGACCGACACAAAGGAGACTAGGACCCTCATCTGTAGACCTCATTAAAGTGCTTTTTGACTCAGCTAAGAGAGTGGATACATTGACTTACTGGGAACTTCAGTTCTGAAGTTTATATTTAAATTATAATACTCATTTTCGATCACTCCACAGAGCAGAGATACGAGCAATTGCAAATGAATCCATGCCCAAATTATAATGGTCCTGCTTTTTTCTTACAGACCATGACAGACGATAATATAAGACTCAGCGGTACATATGGAGTCCGGTTTACGTACAAAATCGCGTTATCAAATGTAATTATTATTTTTTAAATGTCCTTATGATTTATATCTAATTCCAAAATCATCAGTCACGTGGCTGCCAACTTCATGCTAAACAGTATAATCTCATAATTGAGTATAGATAAAAAGAAAAAAGGCATTGATAACAATACAGAAAGAAGTAAATCACAATTAAACAATAGTTTTAGTAGGACTTTGTTTTTTATTAAAATGTATTTAAAAAGCTACTGCATGAAGAGGTTACCGATACATTGGTACTCAAAGCTCATATACTCAAAAACAACCTGTTTTTAAGGTCATCTAGAGCATATCTTCACTTATGTACTGCTTACCATCAAGAATGGGTAATTTGATGTGGTTATAATAAAAATAAATATATTGCGCTTAGAAGAACCCCCTTTTTTGCTCTTATTCATCTACTCTGTATAATTCTAGGTCTTACATCAATTAACAAACTTGGCATTCTTTCATTCTAAATATAAACTGCCTCGTAATTACCACCTCTTTTGTAATAGTCATTCATTCAAGACAATTGCGACAAGTTAAATATCTCACTCGTTATTTCACGTTGTTTCAACAAAAATGAGCCTAGAACGCAATTAAATAAACTAAAAAATAACCATTAGGATTCTGTAGTTGAGAAAGTTGAATGGGTGACCTATTGACAGCATAAATAATAATAGTTGGCGATTGATCAATATAAAGTACCACATCCCCTAAGAAGGAAACAGATGTACTAGCACCCACATTTCGCCAAAATTTGTGTTTGAAAGAAATGGTTATATTCTCATCATAATGATTTCTCTTCTTAATTAAGCATTTGTTTTGTAATTATTTTTCTTTCTAGTATAACTTTTTTCCCTTCAGATCACTAAAATTGCACATTAAAACTTTTGACATCTTTTGAATTGTGTGTTTTTAATGGTAATTATATTTTATTCATAAATAAACCCTTTTCAAAATTACACCTAAGTACTTCGACTTACGTAACCATTTTCAATGCCTGCCGCTTTGAACTTCTGCTCGTAGCCCTCCCTCGTCCTTAGGCTGTTGTTCGACACAAAGTGCACAGTTTTGCCATGTTCTCGCATCTTCTTGAAGAACTCCCCTGCATCTGGGTATGGCTTGGATGACCATATTACACCTGGAATGGGTAGTAATACGAGTTTTAAGATATGGTTCCGTTACTTCTGTACGTGACAAAAGTGCAGGTCCAAGAATTAAGCACCAAATAAAGTTTATAATGGCTTTTTTACACTGTGTGTGTTCCTTATCTTTGGGCAAAGCCTACCGCCACCATGAATTCGTTCGTTCTGTTTGCGACAGATCTGACCATAGACAGGAGATATCAATACTTTTTGATATATTTATGTTTTTTACAGCTTTGACTTTTACATTTTAATGGCCATTTTTGACGTTGTATTTTTATTAATTATTAAACTGTCAGTCGGAAGCTTGGTCTCATTATTTATTTCCGACACCTTACAGTTAGTCTACTGCACAGAGGCTTCTCCTAAGAATCTCCATAACAATAGGCCTTTACTGTCGTCAGCTCACTTTAGAGTGGGCCTAACAATGTTGCGCCTCCCAGTACGTGGTCGCCACTTAGGACCTCAATATTAACGTTTGTAACCTCAGTATAATTGGTGTTAACACTCAATTAGTCTTAATTAGCTCCAAATGCAGAAAGGACATCGGTCGTCTAAGCATATTAATATACTTCACTAACATTATTAACATTTATAGCTAACAGGAAACAATTAATGTAATCTTATGATAATTACTATAGCTACCTTGACACAAATTTGTCAACGTATTAGTAATTGTAATATAGTTTGAATTCGAGCAGGTAATTTTTATAGATCCCTACCTAAAGGGTCTCTATTGTTAACTTAAATGTCAGCAGCTGTGTGTCACACACACAAGGGTTCTCTCACAAGGTGTTCTTAACCATATTTTGGTTGATTGTACATATAATTATCATGATGAATATTATAATTTTGTTACTTTATTATAATGCTTCACTATATGTTCACTTAACGATAAGACTATCAAAAAAATTAATTATTATCATTCATGATTATCATCACTCTTGTACCCCAAGCCAATCTTAGTGGTTTTCGCGGGAACTGAACCTATGACCTGTTGAACGAGTAGTACCGTACATCCAACAGGGCTAATGCTGGTTCTTTTCTGTATATTAAGTCACAAGTTACAATTGTTTTCTTCTGCTGGTCTATTATACCTAGTATACTTACCCCATATTATTATTTTTTATTTAGGCCGATAACATTTTTATAAACCTTTAAATATATTTACCACATCAACAAATTTGTATTAATAAATAAAACTAATGCATTTTTTTCGATATAACCATGACTAGCGTTTTTTAGCGGCTTACAAAGCAATTATCATAATTACATCCTAAAATGTGCTAAAATTCTCATAGACATTATAATTTAAAAGTAACATAAACTATGCACGTCCTGGTATTTACACAGAACTAATAAAAAAAACTGTTTCAAAACCATTACATTGTACAAAAAACAGCATATCAGATATTACAACACTGTAGAATTCTCTAATAGATTTTATACCTAAATTAGTTGACTATACTTAAGTGTGATATAAAGTTATCAAATTTTGACATTTACCGGTTACCTGCTTTACGTACAGGGGTCAATGACATGCGTTTCAATAACAAGAAATCCACACATGACGTAACTTACCATCGCAGTCTGAAAACACATGATCGAACGAGTCTAAAAACTTTTTAAAATCACTTGGGCTTAATCCTGTTAAATTCACTGGGTCCGTCATTTTTACACCTCACTGTAACACAGTTGTAACAAGCCACGTGCGTTTATAACCTAGTATTGTGTCATACTGCGCTCGCGACGCGATGAGCTAAATATAAGGGAGTTGTATTTGCGCTGTGTCCATTCGCGCACGATTTTTTATCTGTGTGTCGATTCGCGCGAATTGTTTAATAATTATTTGTAAGATTAATTTATTATTATAAAAATGGTGCTATAAGTACATATAAACTCAATTTTGGATAAAATTATCAATATAATTATTCATTGCTTTAATTAATTTAAAATTATATACAAATATTTTTTTAGTCTCTATAAACTAGTATTTCGATTTGATATTTTACATCACACATTCGTAGGTATTCCAATTAACGCATTGAGATAACCATTTATCAGACATGCTCGAGGTCATGTATATTTAATTAACATGATTATTTGAATAATTTGGAAAAAACTGGGTATACTATCACTTGATCTTACTACTGAAAAAATACAGCACTATATATAGACTAGAATTTTATTGGATAAATGATATTTTAATTTTAATGCATATTTACCAACTTATAATACTAGTTATAACAAGGTAAATCTGCTTAAAAATTACAAGAAAAGAATATTCCGTCCAAGAGATATAGTCGCTATCTTACCGCCACTTCAGTAAATAAATAATTGGCTGACTAGATAACACATTTGAACAACTAAAATATACTAAACTTCACACCTTCCTGGTTGTATGTAATAAAGGATTTCTAAAGAATTAATAACAGAGGAGTAGTGTATGCCAGGATGTTAGCAAGTGAAGAGCTGGTAAACAAAACGGGCTGTAATCCGTTACTGAATTCGTAAAAGAATCCTGTGTATAAAAAATACATAAAAAAGAAATATAGCAAAATGTAGTGTGCCTATCAGACACGATCACCAACGCGCGATTTCCAGACTCGGTGTGTCCTATTTAAAATAAGAAAATTTTTAATATTGTCTGAGTTTTAAAATCACACGGATGTCCTCGACCTATTTTAAGGCTTAAAGTCTGAAACCGCTTTGATTATTGAACAGTCATTCACTGAATAATAAATTTTATGCCAACACCTGTGATTATAAAAAAATTCTAACGAGTTAGGGGTAAGGTTCCCGAGGGATCAACTAAACTTGCGTTCAACGATAAATTGTCCGTGCCACCTAGGGCTGTCAACCGCCGGTAATCCCTCGCTCGAATGTAATCAGGCCCGCACTAAGTGCAAGAGATTTGGCAGCGAGACCTTTTGAATGGGCTATGCCCAAAATTCTCTGCAAATGAGTACACCGTCGAGTTCAAAGCTTCAGAAACTGTGAATTTAAATTTTCATGCCCTAAGCTTAGTTCAGAGCAAAAATATCCTTTTCTGTTATTGTTCTGACGTATTCAGGTTATTAATAATTACTTTAATCTCTTTAGTTGTATCTATTGCTATGACAAACTCATCGTTGAAAGATTTTAGTTTTGTGTTCTTTTCTTTTGTGGACCCTCCTTTCATTTTTCTGTACTTTATAATATTTTATGAAAGGAACACATTTGTTTGTTTGAGAATTGATTTAAGCAATAAAAATATCAAAAGACTTCATAACCAAAGAAGAAAACGCATATCGAAAACGCGTGACCTCTAGATATAGTAAAAAAAAGTTGTGCTATTGGTTGTGTAGTGTTTGTTATTAGAATTAATGTAATATACAAATTAATTATTTTGACAAAAGATTTAATCATCTAACAATGTAGGTTTCGTAGAAGCAGCTCCTTGTATCTTGGATGAAAAACCATAATTATGTATTAAATACGTATAACAAAATTATAATTACATTTACCAGGTCAGCAAAGGCAAAAATTGTTTGAATAATGTATTAACCTTTTAAAAACAAGAACTTACCTAATTTGACGTATAAAGAAAGTAAGTTCAGCTTTGCGGTGAAACTTCAAAGAATTGGGCTCTTGTTCAAACTAATTATGAATATTTTATTTTAAAAAGTCACTGTAGAAAAGAAGGTCTTTATAAGGTCTGTACAAAAAAACACACACATTTCGCCTGACAAGCTAAATTCCCATTTAATAAAGGGCAAGGGGGCTAAAAATATGGATGTTATCATCACGGCATTTAATATAGGGATGATGTTAAAAGTTATATTATACAAAATATTAATGACCCCCTGAATAAGAACCTGCTCCTGACAAAGCAAATCCCCTTTGCCCTTTTTTCTGTAGACATCGTTAGAGCCATAGGTTACCTAGGACCACGCGGATGTGTATTTAATCACATATAATAATATGTTTTGCTTTCAGATCCCCAATATCCTAGCGTTACGCTAATAGTACCTTTTGGAACCCTCATAAATTTCCTAACTCTTACAGGGTCAATGTCATGAAACTAAGGGTTCATAATTGAACACTCAAAAAATCCATTAATTTTCTTAGTTACGTATCACTACAATTAAGACTTGTTATAGAAGATTACTTCTGCTAAGATTTTATTAGAGTACAAAATAATTTTAGTGATTTTTTTTTTTTTTTGTCCTTTATATTATTAAAATTTACTTTATAACAAATGCGACTATGCATAATGTTGACGACTTTAAGTGCTATGTTTAACCTATGAACAAAAAATATTTTTGATTTTTATACTTTATAGTTTTATCTATATTAGGCAGAAGTGACTGAAAGTGAGTGGAATAAAAATAAAAAATTAAATGATTACATTTTTTTGTACTTACTCCTTGTAAAATATTCATCAGATGCCTACAATACTTTAAGGGCAAGATGCATAAAAAATCAAAATAAACTAAATCGTTGAAAGTAAAAAAAACGCGTTAGAATTGAAAGAAAAAGTCGTGCCGTCCCAACGACATTTTTGTTTCTTCATTAGACAATGGAAACAATCAATGTTATCGATTCGACGCGTGCTTCAGCCGTTTTATGAGTTGACCTTGCTTCGGTCCCCGGTACGATTAGTTCCAACATTGACATTCGAAGGGAAACCAGGAATCGATAAATCGATTTGTTTCACTGACTTCGATGATTATGGCAATTTGCAGGTCGGAGGTCGAACTCGTGTTAATTTCCGTAGCCGTTAAATCTGTATCCGTAATTAGTACGAGGAGAATTGAAATTAAATATAACCTTTGCTTTGGTCCAGACATAATTATTATTATAACTTCGATTGTTGAATTCATTCTGTATTTTGTTCAATAGATAAAATGGCAGGTATGAATGAATACTACAAAATTTGATTTTATTGTCATTATACCTACACGTAATAAACAGAATGGTTATTACGAGTAGTTATAATGACAACAATAAAAAATGATAAGATAAGGTGTTCGGGGATTATTATACGAAGTTCACAGGAAATATAAATAATATAAATAGATTTTTTTTACCAAAATATTCATTTTCCCCTTTTTACTCCATAAGTAAAACATCTTTTTTTTTATTTAATTAATATGATACTTTGTGTTCAATTTAAGAATCTATGTTAACCTTTTCATCAATTTTTTTTTATCTTTCATTCTAGAGCATCTTGTTCATTTGATTATTGAACAATAAAGTGAAAATCTTGTTGCATTACATTACGATAGTTATTTGTTATATAACACTGTAGGCTTTGTTACATGTATTTTATTATACACTGCTTGCATTCAATAATTAATGTACTTTTTTCTTTAAAAATTCAGAAGATACTATTTCGCGTTTGCTTATCTTTGTATTTTAAATAAGTTCGAGATAACTTCAATCAATTTACTATCATTATGTTTGGCCACAATAAAATATCAGCATCGACATTGATAATTTTTATATAAGTTATCTATTTATTACTATTTACCTCGTGGTATATTTTTAAATGCAATTTATTATTTCGACCACTTGATCAAACACACCGAATATTATGGTTCCGATTTTATACAAAGCAATCACCGTCATGGTTGGACTTTCGAATGGTGAACAAAATTTTCCATTCCTCCGTGTTTTAGAAGGCATGTCAAGTCGAGTTTAAAAGAGAGGAAGTCACTTTTAAAATCAATTAAATAGTACGAAAATATGGAACGACGGAATAGCATTCTCATTTTGTGTACTTTAAAATAATATCAGGAAATTTTAAAGTAAGTGACATTTGATATTCTTAGATTTTTGCCGTTTAAAACTTGAAGAACGGCTTACAAACTCATTATAAAATATGTTTGATTATCGTGGTAAATATGCTCGATTATCTTGGTAAATCTTCTGCACTTCATTTATTGTCACGATAAGATTATAGAAGTCAATGTCAAGAGTAAACGGTCGCCATATCGACACTTTTGCTTAATGTAACGTACAAAAGCAAGAATTTAGTTGATCTAGGGACTAACCCAGTCTCTTGACCTGGAGAAAACCCGACCAGAATAAATGTGTGTGGATTGTACTGTTACAGTTGGTAGTGTCTGGCATATATCTTTAACAAGATCTCTGATACATAATATGATGGAGATAAATAATTAGAACTAATTTCATGGATAGATTTACTAAAAAAAAAACTTTGTTATGGTTTAACATAATGTCCTTTTCTTGTTCATATTAAGGATAAGGTTTGTCTAGGAATGACCGATTCCCGAAATGACCAACATAATAATTGACCGAGTCTCAAATTGTGCAATTCTGTGGATATTATTGTTAGGCATTGATTCCGATTCTTGTATTATTTCTTGAATCTTAATTATGTCATTTATAATTGTATTATTATTTATTATTACTATAATTTTATTTCTGCCTACCCAATCGAGCAAAAGGCGTGATTCTTTTTTTTTTTTTGAAAAATCCCACTGGAACCCTTTGATTTACAGGAAAAAAGTATATAAGATGTTGATAAGGTATCACCATCTACTCCTTACCATCAGGTGGTGTTGAGTCATTTGCTGGGCTATTTATAAAAAAAACCATGCAAAATTTCATTGAAATCGGTTCAGTCATTTCGGAGATAAGCTCGTACAAATAGACAGAGAAACAAAAAAATAACAAGAAACCTTTTTTTGATATTTTCCATCTGTTCCCTGACTTGGTTTTAAACAATTTTTTTTTCTATGCACAGACATTTGACCTTTACAGTTTTATTATATGTTTTGATACTTGAGTCGTCTAATAAAGGTTATCAGGATCTTTATACAAATCATATTTTTACATGTGCCAACGAAAGAAGACCTTATTACAATACATAATAAAGAATATAATAATATTTAACTACATCAAGGCTATAAACCTATACATATTTTTTTTATATCTCTAATAAATCTCTGATAACTCCGGACCATTCAGGTCCTGATTTTATTACTGTCGATATTATAGTAGATAACCGTGTACTATGTAGGTATGTCAGTCGAATCCAAGGTTTATTTTTTATTAAAGCTTAAAATATCCATGAAGAGTTATTCCCAGTCGACCCAGATTACATACATACATAATAATTATTATAATCCTCTAAGAGTTAGTAAGGCAAAGACTAGACTAGGCAAGACTAGGCAAAAGCATCGCAAAAGCAGTCCACTGCCATAGTCCGCGCTTCACCAATCAGTGATTGCACATGTCCTCAGACCCAGACCCAGATTTGCTCATATTAATATTTTTTTAACACGAAAAGAAGTTCACCTATTCACCATAACTTACTGCACACACATTGATTTATTTCAAAGAATTTTTATAATGATAGCAAAAAACATTACAAACTTGCCCAGACCAGAGATGTATGAACTTTGTTGTTTGTGTTATTATTTCTCATACAATTTAGTCTCCACTTTGACTCGGATCTGTGTGATTGCTCTTATATTTAAAATGGCACATACCTACATTTGATCAACTCAACCAATGAACATGAGTAATAAGTATTTGTCTTCTTTAAGATTACCTGCTAAGGCCCAATTGCGCGTTCGAGAGTTAGCACCTAACCCTGGGGCAAATATATGGGCAAACCCTGGGTTAGGCGCTAACTCTCGATCGTGCAATTGGGCCTTAAAGCATGTTTTCAAACGTAGTATAATATTCTAATCTAGTTCAATAGAATTTTCAAATTTTCTAGGTATGTGCTTGTAGTCTGCAAGAAACCTCGTAAGTCTAGTAAGTCTGTAATTTAACGCATTTTTTATGCTGTAGTCAATTATTTAATACTCGTACATAAATGAAGTACAGTAAAAAGGTAACTTGGTGTAAAAAAAGAATTCGTCAAGCCGTGGAAAAATTAATAACGCAACCGCGTACGTATACATAAGTCGCTCCTTCCTTATTTCTCACTCGTGTGTTATCGCTTTAGTGCTGGGCTAGGTAAGTCATTTAAAAAAATATATTTTTAGTATTCCCATATCATAGGTATAATGAATTATGATAAGGTGGTTAATGCTAGGGATATTGAACTATGAAAAGTTGTTTTTTAGCAGATATATAGATAGAAAATTTGGATACCTGGATCCTGTCCGTCCTCAGCCTATATACGTCACACTTTTGCACACAGGTGTTCCTTCTGGAAGCAAACACATGAGGAGTATGGTTCCGTAACACATTGAGCCGTAACACCACCACGCTGGGGCGGGCTTTTGAATAGAAACTCCTGCAATAGCAACCGGGACCAATGGCTTAACGTGCCTTCCGGAGTATGGAGGAGTTCGATAACTCAGTTTTACTCACCCATCCAAGGCCTGACCATGGCGAAGGAGGCTTTGTTTACAATATCGAAAGCCAAAGCGTATTAACCTACGCCACCGAGCTCCTGGATATCTATTTACAATCTGCCCTAACCCCTTTGTTTCACTGTTCGGGAGATACTTTCTTACATGGAAAACATTTATGTCCACATGGAGCCGATATTTTCAATAGATATTACCACTTTGATGTTGAGCTCGGCTCCAATGTTTTTTTTAATGAAAATTCGGTATTCGTCGATTGCTACGAGTTGTTGAAAATTGTAAGGCTGCGCTGTCTGCATCCAGCAGCATTCCGCGTCTTTCACGTTTCATCCGGCCGTGGTCTAAAGGTACCCCGAGTATCGGCCCTACCGATGGCCGTGGTTCGATTTTCCATGAGTGCAGAAGTTTTTCTTGCTGATAAGTTACTGATAAGATTCTAAGCCCGTCTGGCTAGCACCGCCCATATCACCGTCTTACCTAAGTCTATCACCAAAATAACGATGTTATAGCATTGTCATGTCCCTGTCATAAAAGTTAAAGATAGCCAGTTCCTCAGTTGTTGATGAATACAGGTGAAGCCATATTTGTCCTGACCGTCACTTAACATCAGGTGAGATGAAGGCCGAGTAATTCCCGTGGTATAGTATGCTTTTGTAGTTCGGGGACTTTTAGTGGGTATTCTTAGCTTCTCAGCGGTGAGCTAAGCGACACACGCCTATCGCCTAGCCAGGATAGATTAGGTCCATAAACAGGATTTCGTCCAAGACAAAAAATGGTGAAATGACGGCCAAGAGCTCGCCAGCCATATGTAACTAATTTCCCTTATTTCAACAGCAATGTTTCTGAGTTGGTTCAGTTCCTAATCCAGTTCCAAAGTCCCATCACTAGCCTGGCCATGCTCCAAAAACTTAGAAAAAGTGAGATGAAGGCCAAGAGCTCGCCTGTCTTGTCTAACCAATTACTCTTATTTGAACAACACATGTTTCTGAACCAGTCCAGTGCCTAAGACAAAGTCCCATCACTAGCCTGGCCGTGATCCAAAGTTACCCAAAACTTTTTATTAGCGCTCCGTGTCGGAGTAATTTCGTTTGCAGCCGCGTGCTAATGAATTTCTGAAGCTTTAGTCCAATCAAAGTTTTCTCATTCGCAATGATGTATACCAGCGTCCAAGTTTTGACGCATGTGAAGATTTTACCCATCTGTTAGATTATAGTGTGCGTCAACAAATTGCTTGCACTTAAGGAACGGGATTTTCTTTCCCATTTTATCGCCTTTTTAATGCATTTAACTCAATATAGTTGTCAAATTAGCTGTTTCATTACCTTGAGGTGAGTAGCTTCATATAGGTACACACGCACGTCACCCTCTATCTGAAATTCCCTGTACATTAGTAGGTACTGATTTTTCCAAATCAATAATTCCTCTGCACACAATTTTCATATTTTACAGATAAACTCCAACTTTAATCCAGGTACAAAAACGTTTGTCTAAAACTAGAATGTAAATTAAAAATATTTCACAACAGCAACTCTTCGTGAGAACCCCAACTCAGTAATTAAGTTGATGGCAAAATATTTTGTAGAAAAAGTGCTACAAAAATTGTATGCGAGGTGAAACGCAATGTCTATTATCGTAAAACGCGCCATAGACAGACCGGGGTTATGAAGAAATAAAAGTCCATAATGCGCTGAAATATTTCTAAAATACTTTTAGTGATATTAAGCTGTGGCATGTCGCGTCGTTACCCTCTTTTTAGGGAATAAGAATAATAATTATTTATTTGCTAAGAACATACCTAGAATGTTACAGTTGGAGATAAATGAGTTGGAGTATGATTAGTGACTTGGAAATTTCTTAATTGTAATTAGTCCTTGGATATTGTAATGAGTAACGATAACTGAAATATCGATATGAGGACGAAGGAGGAATATTGTATGATTTTGCGCAGTTCAACCTATATAATATATTATTAGAAATGTTAATAATGACTAGAATGACTTCTAATCATATTTTATTTATTTTCTTTTATTTATATTCGGGAAACTAATGGCAATATTTACAAAATATATTATGAATGTAGAAATAGGCGCCCCATAAATCTTCAATTAAAAACATAAAAAACCAAAACACAGTGGATCTAACCGAAGTAGAAAATGTTATACGGTATTCTTTATACAATTTGGAAAGAAAGAAATGCAGAAATACACAAAAGTATGATAACCTTAAGAATAGTGTTAGTTTAACAATAAACTTATATAACATAAATACTTTATGTAGTTTTTGGCGAATCTCAAAAATGAAAATGAAGTGCTTTATGAAATTTATGGCGAAACACAAAGCCACATCAGTGAGCTAAGAATTTGTCTGAGTACATCCCTAGCGGAGGACTTCGGAGTGTAAAAATTCTTTGTTCTGTAGATCATACTACATAAAAGGGACACAATAAAACTCCATTAAATTTAACATTCAGTGTGTCGAACTCGAAAAAAGCTGAAAACCAGAACACAGACTTTATTACCATTGCTGCAGCCATGACAGCAAAATTCTGTTATTTATGAATTCAGTTCTTTTTTGGATCAAAAATAATTATTCAGTTTAAAATCTTTTTATTTGCTTATATCTTTATTTCACCACCTATGTTCGGAAATAGATTCCAGTACTCCAGAAGCAACGTAAAGTCATAATATAGGCCGAAAAGCCTTATGCAAATGACTTTTTCGCACCAGGTTTGTTTCGTTTGTTTTGGACCAGTTACCCTTTTCTTGACCGCAATCTCAATTTAAACTCAATAATAACACAATCCAATGTCTTAAAATACCGAGACGAGAGAAGCAATTCGCGAGTACCGATTTAAGCAAAACTCAATGTCATTTAAGTCACTGAATATCCCTCACGATTTGAATCCATGTATGGCCCTAGTGTCGCAACTGAAGAGAAACATCACAATCTCAATGTCGATCGATCGGGATTGCCTTCAAGAGTAGGCAAGCTGATCCCAGACTGAACAATCGTGCATGGTTTTGATGTATTGTATTCGCAAAGCCTTTTATCCATAAAAACAATGGACTCATCAATACAACCGAAATGTCCTCAAAATTAGCATGATCGTAAAAAGGTTGATTTTTATCCCGTCCTGGGAAAATCAGATAACGGCTTGTAAGGGTAACTTAAAATGTTCGAGTGTTTTGTTTGTGGCACTTAACCCTTAGCTTCAGAGTATTTTTTACCGATTAATGTAAATATTTACCTTTACCCGCTTTTATTTACCGGATCGCTGATCAGGTTCAGTGGGCGATTAAAGTGAGTTTTTTGGTCCGTAGTAATAGTTACCTCAATAGTTAAAATCAAGAGCAATAGCGTCAATGGAAACGCCAAAATGTATGACGTCAGCTTGACAAATTGTTAAATTTGCTGTGCCGCCAGCCGCCATCTTCCAAATCCCATCGTGTTGAGCTTAAATTGTCTATGATTATTTAACTTTACTTATATTGGGTCCTTACCTATGAAATTGGTGTTTTTATTCTGTCTTAGCAATTTGTCCGTAACTATTAAGTTTCAGAACATTCTTATAAAATAATTGCCTCTTCTAAAAATAGACCATATATTTGAGCTCGTATTATTTAATATGATAATTTTTTGTAAGTTTAATTGTGTTAAAATTAGACACAAAGACAATTATTTTTAACTGCCTCCCGAATACATCATTTGATTTGCATTAACATAAAAACGATGAATAATTTTTATCAAGCGAGTTCACACACATATTGATAAAGCTTGTCTAATGATACATGCTAAATATTATTATCTTTGGATTTGTCGTTGTGAAGAAAACTGATAAAATGTTAGTATGTAAAATGCAGACATCCCCAAAATCTCCATACAAAACACCAATTTCATAGGTAAGGACCTAATATTTAAAAATTCGAATATTGGACAAGCTGTCATATCAGGACATCATACGTTTTCGCCATTGGTACATATTTTGATCAACCAACGGATCAAAAAACTGTCCCTAATTCAAATCTTTTGGTTAGCGTGGTCGGGACGTGAATTGACCGACGTCATTGTGTTCGATTTATGAATACACAATCTTACATCGATTGTTGATTTCAATTAACAAATGACCATTAAAATGTTTTTACGCATTTACATAATTTTAAGTTACATCAAACTTTAATAAAAAGAAATTTCAACTCATTAGTAAAATTTTTAATCATTTGGTAGGGCTTATCAGTAGAGGGGGTAATTATGAAAGTGTAATATTTATAGACATTTCAAAATTATAGGAGTCTTAGAAACATTGTAATAATCCGCTTCAAAATTCCAATAATAGATAAGCTGTCTAAGTAAGATTGTATTAATACGAGTGCTCATTTAAATCTAAATAAAGTGTGTACTTAATAAAATAGACGAAGTTCAGAGGCTTTGCAATCTGTTTTCTCAATTGGAAATGATATAATTTAAAATTAAACGTTATACGAACGAAATTAAACAATACAATAGGTACTTCGTTTCACGTGACGCGCAAAATGGTACCATTCTATAGGTCTATTTTTCGTCGCAGACATCATAGCTACATAGTATAGCTATATATATATATATATATATATATATATATATAGTATTTTGAGTCCAATTTTATAATGTTTCTAATAACATGGAGGACTTCAATACACACGTTTCATAATCATCATCAAAATACACGCTTTTTACTTTTGTCACAACAGGAGATTTCACACACCTATGATGGGTTGACTAGTAGAGATCTCTTCTAGGGATAAGTTCTCCCTCTCCTTGGCATACTTTTGTTTTTAATTGTATTCTTTTTGTTTTTGGTACAATAAAACATCCATACTAATATTATAAATGCGAAAGTAACTCTGTCTGTCGGTATCGTATTCACGTCAAAACTACTGAACCAATACTACAAGATTCTTTCACAATTAAAAAAGTATAATTTTCCCTAAATGCTTTAAAGTTATTTCAGAAAGGGAATAAATTTATAATATCTTTAGTAAAATATATATCAACTCAATCAAAGTAACACTGAAGTATATTGAATATCATTCATTACCACAAAGGAGTAAACCTCAAATTATAAAAATAGTATCAGATTATATCAGTTCAGAACCCATAGCTAACAAATCTATTGTAGCCATTTAGTTTGCTCCAACTTAAAAGGCATGTTTTATAAATTTCCCAAAGTAATCATTATGAGAAATATCTCTCATCTTTTTACTACGGTCGTGACCGTTAAGGTATAAAAGGGAAGGGTCATGTTCACTTCTTTTAAGATTGAAAACCGTACAGAGCGCTTCTATGTCGGGCAAGGGTCGCCCAAACACTAGCAATAAATCATCACAGTATCGTAACTACTTGAGAAATGAATAACTGCCTCTTCTGACCTCTTGAAAGGCTAGCTCATGAAATATCCCCATGAATCTTTATAAGTGCACTTACCGCAATTTTATACTGTTATTGTTAATTTATTGGCTTCCAGTCTTTGCTCTCTTGAATACTTGAACTTACAATTTTAATTGCTCAGTTCAATTTTCAATTTTATAGCACGTGGGCAGTAAGTATCTCTTAACTGCCTCCAGTTTCTTAAGCTTGCTTTTAAAAAAGCTTACTCTCCAATTTATGATACAAACATTATTTTAGGACGCGTGCCCTTATTAACACATTGGCGATCACCGCTAATACTGGAGTTTGGAAACAATAGATTTTTCTATTGTGCCCGTTGACTAGTTACGACACCATTCATGACTTGAATCTGATCTTCTTTCATTGATTACCCTTTTGGTGAATTTGAGCTTTGAGCTTTGTAAGCAGCCGTTTCCCCCAACGCTTCAGTTTCAAAGTCATCACTGGCAACACAAATGTGTTAACGTGTTATCATTATACCTAACTATCTTTATATGTACCCCCCCCCCCTCCCTAGTGTGAGTTTTTATTGTAAAAAGTAAACTTTTAAGTTGCGTTAAATATGGAAACGGTATTTCTGATTCTATGGGATGTTCAAGTTGAGTTATTTGCCATGAAAACTTACCCTAGGGTACTAGATACTGTACGGTATGCTGACTTTCACACTTACTTTAAATTAATAGATACATAATATATAAAAGTAAAATTAATAAATTTAATTTTACTGTAAAACTTTCTTTTAAATTTAATCGTACCTATTCAATCGTAGCAGCATAATTATGTAATTAAATACAACTGAACTTGTATAATAATATTTGCAATAGCACAGGATTAAACCTCAATGGTTTTAGGAGCTATTATGAAATTTATGTTATGATATATTTTTAAAAAGATAATAAATAAAACACATAATCACGACTATAATTATCCCCTAAGGGTTAGTCAGAGGAAAGCATCGCAAAAGCAATCCACTGCCATAGTCCGCGCTTCACCAAGCAGTTTAAATTAATGTTAATTTAAAATTATATTGTTAATTTAAAATTTATATCGCACGAACCCGGGGGTTGTGTTGTTTATATGCGCGGGTCTGTTTTGTTTATAATATGCGCGAAACATATCCACGGTACGGTACGTCGCTGAAAACTAGTGCCGCGGGCAGCCGAATATATCCAGCAAATGCTGAGCGAAATGACCTTTTAGCACATAAATAATTTAAGTTCCAAATATTACGTTTTTATTGTGATTTGTTGTTAGTGTGTCAAATAAATTATTTCATTCATTCATTAATAATCAACGCTACGGCCTTTTTGATGAAACTAGAATAACAATGAAAACAATTGCAATGGCAATGATATTTAACAATTTCGCCAATGCTCGATGGAAGACCAATTTACGAAATGTTAGTCATATTTTCTTAGAAGGTTTATAAACGGTATTTCTTACAATTAAAATATTTAAATTATCTTCGTCCATGTTTCCCTTTCTTGAATTCTAACGAAGGTTGCTTTGCGATATTCTTTAGTTTTCGTCAGGACGCTTTGCCTTCCATCCCAATTTCAAGTAAACCAGGATCCACCGTTCTCACAAAACTGAATATTACCGGTTCCTTCAAAGTTTGCAGTGAACCCAACTTTTCTCAAAACATAAAACCGTCTAACATTTTTAAACGTCTGGGTATCGCATTAAATTTAATTGCGCCGGCTCTTTTAATTACTGCTGCACGGCCATAATGACGTCATTAAAGTAATGCCGTCGCCACACGGAAATTGTGATCCGTTTAACTAGACTAGGCTGTGACACCTGTACTTACCCTTGTGTAAGTTTTCATTGTAAAAAACTAAACTTTTGAGTTGCGTCAAGAATGTCATTTTCTATAGGAAATGGGATAAGCGCCCCTTAAGTTTCCCGTAGAAATTGACATTCTTGACGCAAGTCAAAAGTTGAGTTTTTTACAATGAAAACTTACACTGAGTTGGTGAAAAATAACTACGATGCAATTTGACATTCGCCTGGTCATATGCTTCTCAAATCGCAGGACGTGAGCTAGTAATTAGAGTAAAGGAAACGGGTGTTAGCCAGTCACAGTTCGCATCGGCGTTGCACCCTCGCCACACCCACGCCAGGCCACTTGTATTTGTCCAGGCCTGACCATGGCGAAGGTAGCTTTGTTTTGGCTTTCTACTACTGCGCCACCGAGTTCCTCAGGATTGGCATATTTTTTTACATTCACATACTTTTAAATAAATGGACGACCTCAGTGGTCGAGTGGTCTGTATGCAGGTCTCAAGGCGTCGCCATCTCGAGAGGTTCTGGGTTCGATCCCCGGTGGGGGCGAATGTTTGGGTAAAGAATTTTCAGGCATTTGTTCTCCAGTCTTGGATGTTTATAGACGCAGTACCCAATACGCCTTAGTCGCCTTTTACGACATGCTAGACAAGAAAGGCAGTTGGTACATTCTTTTTGAGTCCCGGACCAACACGGGACATTACATACATTAAGGATATTTATATGTATTTTTATATTTATCCGTCATCTGCCCTGCTGTGTTGATTTTACCTTCTTTATTAAGTTATCTGCTTACGTCAACATGAATAAGATTAACTACTAAATATAGAATGTTATTAGAGGAAAAATAAAATTGTATCGCCAAAACCGACTTTCCGAGCTTCTTATATCTCGCAGATGTTCACATGTCATCACAAATTCTTTCCGTTTCTCACAGCGAGGTACGAACCGTGAACAGCGACATGACACAAAGATAACTTTGCAGTCACACTATTGAGTCAATCGAGAATTTAAGCCTTATGTCATTGAAGTTAAGAGAAAGCTTTTTTTCCCAGTTTCATCCCATAACAGTGTCAGCACCGGTTTGGAAAATTAATGTTGTCGTTCCGAAGCCTACTTTCAAATTGAAGTACAATTTTCCAGTAAAATTGAAACAGAATCCTGGTAATTTTTTATGTAAAAATAATTATTAACTTCCATAAAGTATACGTTTTGAGACGCCATATGTGTTGAATTGAGTCGGATAATCATTGTTTTTTTATTTATTATAAACACACAAACATAACATATCGTCATGTCTTTACACCCGAAGGGATAGGAAAAGGTTTTAAACACCTACATTTCACATGAAAACGTTTCACCTGTCTATGTTTTTATTATATATCTTGTCACAATTTGTAGAAACCAAAAAAATATATAAATTAACGCATTCAACTAAAACATATTTCCAACCTAACTCAAAATAAAAGGAAAAATCCAAATTCCAAATTTTTTTATAACGTTGGAGTAAATAATTAAATCTTATTTGTACACCAATGTAAAAAAATCAGTACTCTCCTTCGCTTATTATAGGCTTCCCGCGGTCGCACCCGCGTGTTACCCATCCCCGTGGGAATTTCGGGATAAAAAGTAGGCTATATCCTTTCCCCTGAGAAACTTTTATAGGGCTAGACTATCTCTGTACCAAATTTCGATTGAATCAGTAGTTTTGACGTGAAAGCGAGACCAACAGACAGACAGAGTTACTTTCGCATTTATAATACCAATATGGATTAAGGATTTAATATTATAATCCTCACTGTAATCTCTGACCTGTTTCCTTGTTCTCCAACCTCACCTTGATTCTAAATTAAACACCTACTTTTAAGTGTAAAGTTAAAATCTTGCCAAACAGAATTTATTCATTAAATCATTAGGGATGCCTTAAAAAGGAATTAAGTTTCCTCTGCCCTGTAAGTTGATCAAATACCATTAATTACTGCCAGCATTCTTCACTTACTTAATCAGTTTCGAGGGGCAAATATTGTTTTTGTTGTTTTGTTAATTTAATAGAAATTAATAAATTGGAGTGCCTTTGTATCTTTTGAGACAATTTGGGAATTAATGAATTATAAAGTTAGTTAATTTTTATCGCAGGATTTATAAAATTATCCCATTTTCTGTCTTTGTTATATTAGGTTATATTCTGATCTGTAAATGTTTTTTTTATCGTTTAGGTAATCAATAAATATAATAAAATTGTACAAAAAAAAATGCTTAAAACCAAGTCAAGCTGTAAAAAGAGAAAAACATTTTTTTTTGTTTCTCTGTCTGTTTTTCTGTTCGTACGGGCCGATATCCGAAATAAAAGGACCAATTTCAATGAAATTTTGCATGGTGATACCTTATATTCATGGTCAATATTATATATACTTTTTTTCCGGAAAATCAAAATGGTATTTAAAAAACCATTGTATCCACGGACGAGGTTGCGTGCAACAGCTAGCTAGTTAGTTAGAGTTTAAATAAATAATTATTATAACAGATTTTTTATAAAAAGAGATTTCTTTATCTTTTAAATAAAAAAACTTCTGAAGATACAAAATTCTACTTGAATTTGTATATTTTTAAGTCTATTATTTTTTCATTATTATATTATTTTTATTGAATTTGACTCTAGATACCTTACACTCTTATTCTCGATTTTTCACTTTTCTGTATATAAAAGTACACAAGTCATATTAGTTTATTCACGCTAAGCTTATTAATACATTAGTATTTTCTACATCAACCTCTCGAAACGCGAATAAATTCGCAACGCCTTCCAAAATCTCTCCCTCCGTCGAGATAAGCTGTTACATTTACCAATTCATAACATTACAGTAATGTGGTCATTATCGTTTCGCTTCTGCTTCGGATTGGGCCTACAATCAATTTTAATGCGATACTCCATTTGCAAGCTCTTAAAGCTGGCTAAGGTTTCGCGGGAAAGGAAAAATGGCGGAAAAAAATCGGCATTTAATTACATTCCTCTAGTCTGCTTTGGGCCATCCCGGCGGTGGATGATCTGCGCTGAACAGTCGAACATAATATAGGCTCAATATGATCTTACTACATTTATCAAGAATTTGTCTTAAGAACTCTTAATACTATTTATTATTACTTAGAAAAAATTCAAAGGCCACAGTTCTTTCATTTTTCCATAATGAAATGAAACGAAACGAAACGAAACGAAATGAAATGAAATCATTTATTCTGCAATTAGATTTACATGAAATACTTTTGCACGTCAACATTTTTTTCCTACTAGCACTTCGACATGAAAGGCCAGTTGAAAAGAAGTGCCGCAAGAAACTCAACAGTTAGCCTTTTTTAAACACAAACGTAGTGCAATTTAATCCAAAATAATGCAAAAGGACATAGAGGAATAGTATATGTAAAGCATTGGCGCTAATTCAAATCCAACCAGGGTGGTCCATTTCAAGGGTAGAGCAAAACGTTGCTGGAACACGGGAGAGCTCGAAATTACTAAATTTGATCTCAAATCCATGTTCCCAGAATTTACTATCCACAAAACGGGAAAAAGAAGAAAACTGTTTATTTATTGCCATGATTATTCAGCATTAACTAAAACAAGTTCTTTAATATACAATATTAAGAATCACATATCTCCAACTCACATTGTCCGAATCTCCGCAATGTTTTAAACATTGTTGTGTTCCGGCAATCAGAGGTAAGATAGCCAGCTCCACAGTTGTTGATATTGGTGTTCGGTCTTATTGTCACTTACCATCAGGTGAGATGAAAGCCAAGAGCTTACCTGTCATAGGAAAAAGAGCTGAAGATATTTTATTGTTGATGATCTGATTTACGTAAAAGAAAAATACAAAATTCAAAACTCCTACACTAAATTAAAACGTATGCACGTTTTCATCGCTTACACGTTCCGGCAAAGTGGCACCTGAAGTTTTTTATAAAAATATCGTGTTGCGAGAAAACTAAGTTAAATTTAAATTAGGGTCAACGTAGTTACCTCCACGCCCGCAAGTTTTACACTTAGTTTGGTGCCGTAACGTTGTTTTTAATAGCCCTAGCAATTGATTTAATTATAGTAAAAACACGTGTTTACAACAACTATAAAGCGAAAAGGAGGTAAAATAGTTCATTTTTTTAAAATTATTTATGCTTAAGGGACCGGCGAACAGTAAATTTTTCATACAAACGTAATACCAAAATCACTTTCAATTTGAGAATATATGGACATATCATCGCTGTTATTCGGATTAAGAAAGTATTTTTCTATGTTTCTGTCAAAAAAAAATTGTTCAAAATATTTATAAGCTAAATATCTAAGATATCTATAAGATTATATTTAGTAAATTTTTCGACGTTTTCGGACATATTTTCCGCTTATTTGTTTCAAATTAAAATCGCAATTAATCATTATGTAATTTTAACAGAAACATAGAAAAATACTTTCTTAATCCGAATAACAGCGATGATTTGTCTAGATATTCTCAAATTGAAAATGATTTTGGTATTACGTTTGTATGAAAAATGCACTGTTCGCCGGACCCTTAATCAGATTCTTTGGTGATGCTCTGATGACTGATTGGAGGTTGATAGGTGGTAGCGAACTAGCTAGTGAGAGGTGGAAAATTCATAGATATAGAATATACAAATCGAAACTTAGTCACAAGGAAAAAAATGTAGAACCTTGCGGCCAGTTACAACAAACAATGGTACTTTACCACGATTTTATTTCAGCGCTGTTCATTGTATTTAAACTTTTTGTATATTTTTTTTTCTGTTTTAACGAAATGTATGTTGTTCAGAATGATAAGAGAAAGAATTTCTCTCTACTAATATTTTCATTACGCTTTAAGTTTTTGATTAAAATATTTAAAAGGGCTTGTACGTTCCTTCGACCTGCACCAAATAGTAGATCCCCCTTTTTGTCGATTTAACCTTAACCGACGCATCTGGCGGCTACGGAGCTATCTACGGAGTTTTTAAAGAATGCGTGAACTTTGTTGGGTCCTCAAGCCTAGTGGCGAACCGTCGCTGGAGGATTTCTCTCTGAAAAGCATTCCCTTTGGGTGTTCCAGAGAGAATCTCCAGGGCGCTCGAGCCGGATTCGGGGATCGGCAGACGTCTTGAGAGTCATCTTAAGGCTCGGACCTCGGCTCAGGCATGCCGTGTCGTGGAGTTGCGGAGGAGCGCACGGAGCGCCGCGAGTGTGACCCGGGTCTTCGCACCCTTGTTCTAAGATGCACCTACTTGCTTGATGCTGTACGTGGCTGCTTCTCGAGAACTTACTTAGTCGTTCAAACGGCCGCCTTGATAAAGTTCCCTTTAGTGAAGCCTTGGTAGTATACCTATGGCTTGATATAAGCGCTCATTAGTGACTTACACTTACCCATAATCTGTTTGCCGAAAACCAGGCGCCATTACACAGATTAGGGCTTGGAATCGTTACGTCATCAATCACACTGTCAGAGCCCAACCCTTCCAGTATTGTCTCGCCCATACTGTACTAAGGATTGGTGTAAACTTATGAACACTTGATATATTATGGACTTCAAGTGTAAACATGAGGTTCAATTTATTGAGATATCGCGCGTCTAATTGAGAGATTTATCATGGGAAATAGGGGGCCGTTAAGTATTTTTAGATAATGACAGGATTTATTTTGGATATTTTTTGTACTTTGTAATCTTTGTCTGTCCTCAGCCTGTAAATGTCCCACCGCTGGGCACAGGCAGCTCCTGGAGAAACACATGAGGTGTCTGGGTCGTATCACCACCACGCTGGCCCAATGCGGGTTGGTGGGTAGAAACAGTCGCAACCGTGACCAACGTCCGAAGCACAGATGAACTCGATAACACAAAGTTTTGGTCACCCATCCACGGCCTGACCATGGCGAAGGTAGCTTTGTTTTCAATCTATAGCCAAAGCGCACAAACCACTATATCTCCTCAAAATCTGTGAATGTTTCTCTAAAAGGTAGTATTTTTTTAAACACTATTTCTTCATTCTAATTACAGCTCTATTCAAGATTCACATATGACTTATTTATGTACATTTCATTGTGAAATCCCACAACACGATAATAAACTGTAAATTACTGTGGATTGCATTATAAGTTACATTTGTTAAAGCCTACAAAGTCATCACGTCTTTAATTTTGCTAGTCGTCGCTAGTCTTTTTTTTTGCTAGTCGTTTTTTGGTATAAATAAAATAATAAATTAGTTCTTTTAAGGCAACAGTAGCCGAGTTGGGACGTACGGGGCAATACTCGTTCGAGAAGACCTCGGAAATCGCGGGTTCGACCCCACCGCCTGTACCACTGAGTTTAAATAAAACTACAGTTCAATGTGAATATCGCTTGCCTCACATTGTGCCCGGCGCATGGCAACAGGCTCGCCCCCTGTTACATGGAGACTCAACATATCTGGCGAATTATATTGGGTCCTTACCTATGAAATTGGTGTTTTTATTCTGTCTTAGTATTTTGTCTGTAACTATTAAGATTCAGAGTATTCCTAAAAATAATTACCTCGTCTAAAAATAGACTATATTTTTAAACTCTTTTGATTTGTTTTGATAATTTGTTGTAAGTTTAATTGTGTTAAAATTGGACACGGAGACAACTCTTTTTAAGTGCCTCCCGAATACATCATTTTATTTGCATTCACTTAAAAACGATAAATAATTTTTATGAAGTGTGATATTACACATATTACTAAAGTTTGTCCAATGATACATGCCAAATATTATTATCTCTGGATTTTTCGTTGTGAAGAAAACTAATATAATGTTAGTATGGAAAATGCAGAATTCCCCAAAAACTCCATACAAAACACCAATTTCATAGGTAAGGACCTAATAGTTGGTAACACCTCTGCCTTATCTTTGGATTTGTCGTTGTGAAGAAAACTGATAAAATTTTTGTATGGAAATTGCAGAATTCCCCAAAATCTCCATACATAACACCAATTTCATAGGTAAGGACCTAATAGTTGGTAACACCTCTGCCTTGGCGTGATAATGGCTTAGTTCTTTAAGAATATACCGGCTCAAATTTATTTGATAATTTGTATTGATAACGATTCCATGCCAAACACAAACACGTGAACTAAGTAGCGTCGTCGCCTTCAATTTAATTATAATGATCCACTACTGGGTCATTGCCTACCCTACAGACGCCCAATGCTGGACAAAGGCCTCCACTAAGGATCTACACGATTTCCATCCATCCACGATTAACTTCACGATTTAGTGGAAATCATTGTTTTTAGAACCGAAAACCGTTCAGAAACCGTTCCTACCACCAAACCGGCCTGTGCCCAGCAGTGGGACGTATAACGGCGTACGGCGCCGGTCACTCGCGCGGTTTCCTGTCATAATTTCGATGATATTAGAGCACAAGTCCGGCCGCATATGGAATACTGTTCTCATCTTTGGGCAGGGGCACCCTAGTACCAAGTTATTTCTCTGGACCGCATCCAGCGAAGAGCAGCTCGAATTGCTGATATATCGCTTCCCTCAGATCGGCTCGTCAGGTTGGCCCTACGTAGAGATGTAGCTTTACTCTGCATTCTTTATCGCTTTTACCATGGAGAGTGTTCTGAAGAGCTGTTTGACCTGATCCCAGCTGCAGCCTTCCGCCGTCGACCATCGCATCAAGCCTTCCATCCCCACCACCTGGATGCCTGGCTATCCACAACTGTTCGCTTGTCGCGTCACTTCTTTCCGCGTACAACTAAGCTGTGGAACTCCTTGTCGCCTGCAGTTTTCCCGGTGCAGTACGACCTCCAAGCCTTCAAAAAAGAGTGTACTCCCATCTTAAAGGCCGGCAACGCATGAGTGACGCCCCTGGTGTTGCAAATGTTCATGGGCGGCGGTGATCACTTACGATCAGGTGACCCGCCTGCTCGTTTGCCGCCTATACAATAAAAAAGAAAAAAAATATTCAATGCGCCGACTGCATGGGTACCACGTATTTATCTTACCTTTTTAATGATAGTGAGATTACTGGGCATTGTTACTTGCTACAAGCGCTCGCGGCAGTGAATATTACTAGTCTTTTTTGTCAATTTTATTGACGATTTTAATGTTGACGATTTTAAGTGCTAAGTTTAGCCTGTGAAATAAAATTATTTTTGATTTTGTTTGTGACTATTGATTCCTGTGGTGTTAATCTTATGTGATTCACATTATATCATTGTCTGATGAGTAGCTTGTTTGCCTACAATATTGAATTGGATTAGAATAATGATATACAAAAACGGCTCACAAGAACACGGAGAACCTCGAAAAAATCTTGAAGGGCGTAATCCCATAAACAAAACTGTTACAATACAAAACTTTCAGGAAAGTTTCCAAAGCAATACGTTATCGAGACGTAAACAAGAAGAAGAAAAATGTTAACGACTGAACGTGAATAATACGCGGAGTTACCTAATGGCTTGAACTTGAGCAGGCGGCGGTAATAAAACATTTCTCTGATATTTTTGTATATTAACACTAGAAGCGCGGAACTTCCTGACAACACTAGAAACGCGGATGGGTCAATTTTGGCCCTTTTATTTTCACTACAGTAATGTGATGTTATACAGGGCGTCAAAAGGAAAAATTTTAATGCCTCATGCTTAGGGCTACCTGAATCACCCCAATGTATGGACCGCAATTATTGATAGTTTAGGAGCTAGAAGCTTTTAAAGCATTATTTTAGAAATTTTCACTTTTCATTGGTTTTTATTTTGTGTCTCTTTTTTTGTGCAATTAATTGACGATAGTAGTATAGAACTTACAACAAAATAGTCTAAAGTAAAAAATAACCGTTCAATCTTAATAATACAAAAAGTTAAGAGTTTGAATCATAATAAGTTAGAAGTACTAGGGCTTTCTAAATGATCTTAAAAACTTCAAAGAACCTTCAAGAGATAAAATCGTTAAAAATAGTTACCTTAATAGGGGCTTATTTTCTGTGAACCAGCATAGAAAGCAAGAAGGGTATTTAATTAGTTATTGTTTTATTTTTCAGATAGATAACTCTTTATTGTTTACACCATTTAAAAAGAAATTACAATTGATAACTTAAGACTAGATGTAACAATCGGCGGTCTTATCGCTAGGCAGCGATGTCTTCCAGACAACCTATCGATGGAGACCTGGGAAGTGTTTTTTCCATAAGTAATGATCATAAGACAAGGTAGAAAGTTAACAAATGTCAACTTAAAATTATTTCCTGATTTTTTTGCCTTCGCCCTCAAAAAACGCACAATCTACTAATATAATTTACCAAGTAAATTTTCTTTCAGCTATCTAAAGGCTTCTCTGTTTCCTTTTAATGCCCATCCAGACTCTCCACGGGGCTACACGAGCCAACACAAATGTGAGAGTAATAACGGTGCGCTCGTCTTCCCTCAACGTCGCTCGCCACGCCTCTCAATTCAGCTCAGCTGGTTCCTTCTCCTGATAAACTCCTATAAGCTGATTTTTTAGTCCATTTTGGTCACAATACAACATCCAAGAATACATTACAAAAGAAATATAAAGTTAAACTATGACATCTTTGACTAGGTTCAAAATATACCCAATCGCGCTTAGGGGTTAATGTGGATTTAAAGAATTTATATAGCTTTGATGTAGTTGAAATCTCGTATAAATAATAGTCATTATATTGGGAAATCCAAAACCATAGAGCATACAGGGAAACGGCATTAGTTTATTCTTTTTTTGTGAAAAAAAATTACATAGTAATTTTTTTGGTCAAGCGTGTGTTGTCCATAGAAATTAGACATTTTGAAAAATCAATTATTTGATGCGGATCGATTAAATTTCATATAGAAAATATTTCATTGTATCGAAAGAAAAAAATCTGAGCAGCAGAAGTTAGTCAAATTTTTATAAAATGTTTCCATCTAATACATCACAGTCGATACTTACACGTACCAAAAGCGTTCCATATTCAAAATTTAGATTTTATTTGCACTTTAGAATTGGCTTTGGATTTCCCTATACTGTCACAGTAAAAAAAAAAACACACTGTATAATAGATTTTCCATTAGCCAAAGACTAACCTACTTGCTAAAGAAGGTGTATACAACACTACCTACCATAACCCATCGGGTTACTTAAATACCAAAAATTTTGGTCTTTCTACACTTTTGTAGTATACTCGTTCATTAGATACCAAATCTTATTGCATCCCTGAGTAGTAGCTGTTCATTTTTTACCCAAACTAGGATATTGATCATACAGTAAAAAATTTCAGAATGATAGATATAGGTATTTCGAATAACGATCTAAGTTACTCGTGATCTCTTATATAAAAGTACATAAATTACTTAATCAAAGAAATACTAGGCTATAGCAAGGTCATGCGTAGTGCGAGCATCATTAAGGAACTAATGCTCTTTTTCTGCGAGAAAAAAAAACAAAATGTAATTATGTCGGAAGTTCTGCAACGAATGTTTTGTTTCCGACCAATATAGACGTAATTTCTCTTTGGGATTTGAGACCTCATTGGTACTCTATTTGCATGCTTCGTTTGCGTAGTAATTTAATGTCTCACCAAAAAGTTTGATTACACGTGATTTGCAGATGTTCCTGTTGTTAGACTGTCTTTGGATTGATTGACACTTTTTGCACAATCGAATATGTCAATCCTACATCTTGTTTGCGTGCTCCAATCTAAGTTGAAATTGTTTGTACGATTTCGATGTAACGTTTTGGAATACATTGTTGGACTGTTGCTTAGATTTTTGTAATTGTTATTCAAAAAAGCTGCGAGAAGCTCGCTGGCGTAGTGGTTAGTACGCTTTGACTTTCGATAGAAAACAAAGCTACCTTCACAATTGTAATTCCGTGGATGGGTGACAAAAAATTTGTGATCTTGAACTCCTACATGATTCGCACGCACGTTAAGCCGTTGGTCCCGTTGCTTCACGAGGAAAGCCTGTGCCCAGGAGTGGATCATATATAGGCTGAAAAAAACATTCGTAATATTATTTTATGAGATCTAAAGCATAATAGTTGTGCGTCCGATTAGAGCACCATCTGTACATTAACCGCTCAGATTCCAGACGAGACACAATATCATTAAAAATCTATTATTTGTGGCATCTCGATGCCATTCGGGATTTAAAGGGGTACACCTGTGTTGTATTATAGTTGTATTCCTGTGGGAAAAACAATGTCGCCAAATCTTATTGGGAATGTGTTGTGATAATGTCAGGAGCACGCTTCTAATAAAAAAAATAATTAAGTCGAATAATCGAATTAGAACATTCGAAATGTAGTTTGTTTTTTACTTTTAACTAGAAAGAAAAGTTTTTCATATAATTTTAATTCCAAATAAGAATAATCAATTTTGAATTTTTTTCGATATTCAGTTCGCCGATCAACTGTATTTTGCGATGAAGCCCTGGACCCCCATTGGGTAAATCTATCTATTATTAATTAATCATTTATTGGTTTACTAATTCAAAAGACTTTATATGAATAAAATGGAATCTGAAGTTTTCACTACGTGTGTTTAGAAATGTGACCGCTGTAGTATCCGAAAGGTCATGTTAAAATGAAAATATAAATCCCAAAAGAACTAAATGCCAACTAAGCCTGGTCAAAAAGTTTTATTTCAAGAACAAATCTCATGTATAACACAAGTAAAGCCGGTTCGGATACCGAATTCCTTCGAGGCAAAACAAAATGCGTACTTTAGACACATATAGAAAATGTTATAAAGCTTTACAGCGAAACAAAAAGCAGACTAAATTAAACTTTAGATAAAAATTGTAAATAGAAAAGTAGGCAATAATAAATAAAAGCTGGTACTGAAATGGTATTGGAGTCCAGGGAAAACAAAAGGCTAAAGTAATCTTGTTTAAAATTTAAAAAAAATATATTTATTACGTGACAACAAAGTTTTTGGCTTAGAAGTAAAATTTCATCTAGACGTGACACATTATTTTGTTTCTTGAAGTTCTTGGAGCTACCTATGAATTTGAGGAAAATAACTGGGAACGAATTCTTTCAGCGGCACAAAATTCGCGTCCCACGACCGGCGAGTGAATTATCCGCTATTTTCTTGCTCAAGAAACGTACATATACATAATCACAAATATAATCCCCTAAGGGTTAGTCAGAGACTAGGCAAAAGCACCGCAAAAGCAGTCCATTGTTATAGTCCGCACTTCACCAAAAATGACTGCACTGAGCTGGACAGGTGGTGAGCCCGTTGCCGCTATAAGTTATTGGATGGTTGTGCAGTTCTAAGTCCGTTAGTCGCCTTTTACGACACCCAAGGCAAGAGATGGGTTGGTAGTATTCTTTTAATGAGCCCCTACCACACGGCGGCAAGAAGCGCACAAAAGATATACAAATAGTATTGGGTGACAAAATAAAACTGTCGGAACTACACCCTCGCTTCTCGCTGGTCGCCAAATAGTTTTTAGTTTCTAGCTTCAATCGCTACTCGCTCATCGTTCCCGGTGATACAACTATTGTTGTCTCACCATCAGCGTGTTAGACTGTTGTCTGTGTCGCGTGAATAGCATTTAATAAATCAAATGCACACAACACCACAAAAATATCACATCATATTATGCATAAATTAGAATGGATTGAAATAGTTGATGTCCCTACAAATTTCGTCATAGTTAGTCGTTATTCTTGTTCAAGCTTTTCTCTGTCACCGTAATTTCAGAAATTTAATGATTAATGCCTACAAATGTGTCAAATGCAAGTTACCACTACTAGATTTTAATGATAAGGCAGTGTCAGTATCAGTAGTGAGTCCCACGCACGCACCGTCCGTGAATTGATTCCTCCCCGTGAGACAAGGTAATCATTTACAAATCTCACAGTTTCGATAATTATGCGTGAAAAATTCAGAATTCCACCTTATTCTTAGGTATAAAATCGTCCACAATTTAGCAAATGTTGTCTGGTCACACTAGGTCTTATTAGGTGACGCGAAACAAACCCGAACAACCACAAATGATAATAATAATAACAAAAGAATTTTTTTAAGAAGGGCTAGACGAATGAATCTATCTCAATCTCAACCGATGTCAAGCAAGAATGGGGTCCAGAAGTGAGGGTAACTGGTAATTATATCAGTTATATCTACAAACAGAATATACAAAGAAATATTCTGTGGGTAGCACTCCTTACCTCGCGATAACATGTTTTCGTTATTCAAATAGGACTATTCTTAGAATATAAAATTCCTGGAAGAAACCGGATTGGATACTTAATAAAAATATTCCCGATTTCTGGAGTCGATATGTTAAATCGTAAACTTTATATCGATTCAGTTACTCACAGCCCCTCACGCTTCAAGAGCCGTAAAATAAAAATTGCGAAGGCGGGAAGCCTTGGGCAGCCCGTAAAACTATTTTACGAGCCCTCAACATTCATACCCTCATCATTGTTTACCGACTGATTTTATATTTCAACCCTCTCATTTTTAGCTTCTTTATATTATAACATTCTGTTTAACTATTCAATATCAGTTGGAAACCATCGAGACAGTAATATAAGAGAGATCAAAGAATGAATCTAATAGAGGACATTAGATCACAATAACTTACGTAATGAACTTGATAAAAGGTTCGCGATACAACACAAATTTTAACAGAAATCAGCACAACATAAAATGCGTTATCATACTGAATCTATTTATTTACAGTGCTTTTATTGTCAAACTTGTTTTGAATAAAAGATCCCAAAACCTTGCAACCAGACCAAAGACTCCATGTTACTTAGAAAGTAAGTCACAGTGGCAAACCAGCCAAAATGCTTATCCAAGTAATCGGATTGTCATTTAAAAGCTTTTTGTAAGGAATTTTAGTAAAAGCTAAAGCAGTACGGCCCATGGTTTTTTAAGAGAAAACTTAAAGAATGCAATTTAAAAAAAATAGACAACTACACACCAAATGAAAAATCAAATCAAACCTCTAATGGTATAAATGTACCTGTAACCTTTTTTACACCAATAAATTACTGGGTCTTTTATTACATACATACATACAATCACGACTGTTATCCTCTAATGGTTGGTCAAGACTAGGCAAAAGCACTGCAAAAGCAGTCCACTGCCAAAGTCCACGCCCCACCAAGCAGCGTCCGCACCCAGCGTGACAGGAAGCGAGCCTGTCGCCGCCCTATGTCATGCATGCCCTATGAATGGTTGTGCAGTTCTAAGTCCATAAGTCGTCTTTTACAACACCCAAGGGAAGAGATGGGTCATCATCATCAACAACCTCTGCTCGTCCACTGCTGGACATAGGTCTCTCCTAATGCACGCCACTTCTCTCTAACTTTGGCCGTTCTCATCCAGCCTACTCCAGCCAACCTACGATCATCCTATCTTGTCACAGGGCGTCCCACACTGCGTTTGCTGAGTCGCGGTCTTTTTTAACTTTACGACTACAACGGTAGTCAGTTCTACGGCAAATCTGACCAGCCCACTACCACTTCAGTTTGTTAATACGGTAGGCTATGTCAGGGATGGGTTGAAACTCTTAATATCTTCATTTAGTAGACTTTTATTAAAGACTGATTATACATGTTGTAAAATTTTACTAGCTAAAATATCAGTAAGTAGTACTCGTAGTTATTCTTCTAGCATTCAGTTAAGAAGTTTAAAACTTTAAGAGATGGAGCTGACCATTCAAAGGCGCTTAAATTTCATATCAAAATACTCAACTAAAGATTCCCAACTTCCCGTAACTTATATACGCTGATCCTCGTATTACTACTAGAATTTGACTCTCCTTTCCGAGTACCGTATCTTTGTAAACTGGTGGTTCCGTATCATATTCAAGAGCAGTATGGAGGCTTTAAAATACTTTACGTGTTGCAAGACCGAAAGTAGCGCGTTTTGAATTACAAAGATTATTCTTATCATTTATAGCAATTTGGTTGTCTGCTGTTTATATTATTAAGCGACCTAAAAGAATATCCGTCTTACCACAAAAACTTAAACATCTGTTAAGCAAGTGTTTTAAAAAAACGTTACCACAAGACCGTGTTTTACGATTGTCTAGAGCTAGACGCGGCTTAAACATCGTCTTAACAAAAATTAAACAGGCGTTGAACGCGTACTTAAACTTTAAATAGTGTTTAGTTAAACAAGTGATAGACAACTGTTCAATTTGTCTTTTGTGGTAAGACGGTGTATGTTTAAATAAACAAATTATATTGGGATATCTAATCATTTGGCATTGATTAGGTTCATGCAGTTATGAAAGATAAAGACTTAAGCTCGGTGGGATATTTGGGCGGTATGATTTTAATATTGAAGAGTACTTTCACTGTACTTGAATCTTGTTTTTTATATTGACGAAACCAAATATACCCTGCTTCCTGCCCTTTTCCCACAATAGTTGGGGTCGGCATATAATGTTTCCCTCTTAGATTCCCCTCTGTCGCTCGTCAGCTTAGCATTCACTTCCTTTATTCTAATATCATTCTTCGCGCATTCAATCTATTGCTTCATTGGTCTACCTCTTATTCTTGGCCCATCTACATCCATCCTCAACATTTTTCTTGTTATGTGGCATTCATCTCTCCTCATAACATGAACTAATCTATCGCTCCTTATCTTTTCTGTCACTGGTGTTACTTTCAATATGTTTCTAAATAATACTCCACACATCCATCTCAACATTCGCATTTCTGCTTCGTACAGTTTTCCTTCATTCATCGCCTTCGTTGCCCAAAATTCCTACTGTTCAGTAAATAATTTTTTTCGACAAGACTGAACATTACTTTTTGGATCAAAAGTAGCATTTAAATACACTAACCTACAATATTTTACTTTCATTCTGTTCGATGCCGCAATTATACCAAATTTTAATGCTGCGGCTATCGAATTGATCCCAAAATTGGCTCTTAGTTCAAACAATTAAAGGGTTCGTAATTACCCGGTTTAATGAGCGTAACTAGGCGAAAATTTTCAATTTTATTATTAGTGGTAGCCTTTATTGGAAGTGTTTGGTGATGATATCGATGCTGATTCAGATACCTGTTTCTATAGCGGAGTGACAATCGAAAAATCTTTTCATCATAATATTTTTTTGCCAGTTTCTAAATGATCTGTGAAGGACAGCTTCATGATTCTTCTGTTCTTCAATTTAATGGTGGTTTCATAGGTGGGCTGGCCACTCGCGCGCGCTTACAATTACAAGAGATATCTAACATCGTTTCAAAGCCACACGCGAGTCATACGCGCGCGCTTTACGTCAAAATGTGTGGAAATCTCGCTGGCGCTGTTGGTCAGTGCTTTCGGCCAGCGTACCATGAGGGAGGAACGTGTGGTTTATAGGTGGGCTGGCCGCAAATAAAATGAATAACCATAACGCGTAGAAGGAAATGATAGCTACTCGTAAAGTCCCATAAATAATGGGTTTTCCTGAACTTAGCTATTTTCAAGATCATGACTACTTGAATGGGTTCGGGGGTCGATAATTTGTAAGACAGTGCTTTCAGGTACTTTTAGGTTCCGTGGTGGAAAATTACCTTTACAACTTTAAATTGATGATGGGAATGTAAATATAATTAACCTCGGGATGCAAACGTGTAGCGCAATATTAAGTAGGAGATGAGGTTTGGTGGGTAGACTGGAATCAGAGTCCCGCATGCCTCTTTGGTTAACACTATCCCGTAGAGTATTGCAAACAAATATATTTTTCCTCTACACAAACAATTCTTAAGTGAGAAATACAAAAAGACGAAGTTAGAAGTTTTCGAACAGTTTCAAGAACCACCAATCGCAATTCAATTAGTAACAAGAAGGAAACACGATCCACTTTCTGCCACCGTTACAATCTTTATTACCAGCGTTTCAATTAGATAAATATAGTATCCTCTAACGCGGCTGATTCTATAACTAATTGATTTGTACATGTATTGTAAAAATGTTAGTGCGTTTGGGAAATTCAGGAAAGGAATAAGAAATAAGATTTTGCTAAATTGTTAAGAAAACTTGTGACTTGTTATAATGTGGCATTAACTGCAAAAACAACGTATTATCCCTGAAGGGGTCGGCAGAGGTATTGAACACCTACATTTCCCCACATATATAATATATATATATATATATATATATATATATATATATATATATATATATATATATATATATATATATATATATATATATTAAGCCGCCACCAGATCTCTGCTTTGCCTGATGGTTGACTGTTAGAGAGCGAAATTGCGGACGCCGCTAATCTTAATTTATTCCTAGGTAGTGCAAATAAGTCAAGCTCGTATGATGATGATTATAGAACTTTGTCAGTCTATAAAAAGGGGCGCGTTCACCAGCATTCGATCTTATTGTATCAAGGTAGAATAATTTATGAGGGTAATTATTACGGATCCGAAGGGAACTGCTGGGGATTTTGTACCTTGTTAAGTGTACATGTAAAATAAAATAAGACTTTATTTTATAATAATAATAATGAAGCCATATTGGTGATAAAATCGTTTGAATTTCTAGATATTTCAATTTTTTTATAATCGCGAAGTTGTAATTACTTTTTGCAAATCCACAAACATACAAACAAAATAAATTTCCATACTGTCTAATTAATTCATTAGTCTCGGCGCTCGGTCCCAGGTGTATGTGAAGTCCAGTTTTGGACGGCGTATGAATTTTATCGCCTTCGTCACCTGTGGCTACCACGCCATTACTTTGTTTTACGTCTTTTTTATCCCAATTATCGCCTGAATATTACATAAGCTTGTTTTAAGTTGCATCAGTAAACCAAAGGTTCTCAAATGTAGCATTTCGAGTGGCTTCGTTATTTTTAATGTAATATAGTATGTTTCTACTGAACATTCTTACGACATAAAATCTTAAAGATAGTTAATTTATAAGAATACTAGAAGGTTTCTAGCAACATGTTTTTTCAAATCTAAAGGTGCGTACAAACTATGTAACATAACATGTTAAACAACACTGCATTGCACAAGGACCATATAAAAATAACCTTAACCTAATTATCTATCACAATACATTTCCTAGGAATTGATCCTTGATCCTTCATTAATTCTTTTCCTAGATTTTATACATTTCCGGTAACATTATATTGCAGCCCAAATAGTTATTTTCATGCTTAACTAATTATTTTGCTGCACATTGTGCAAATTTTTTTAATTATACTGCTGACAAAATATTTGTTTGCTGCCCAAATGATTTTTCGGCTGATCCTTTTTGCTGACCAAGTAATTAAGTGGCTGCCCAATTAATAACTTCCCGATGAAAAACTTCAAATTAATTTTTAGTGTGACCTTTTGGGGGTATTTTTAATAAACGTTGAGATCCACTGGCGTCTAAAGGAAAGTTTGTTGTGAAGGTAAACCTTTTTGCTCTGTTGCGGTTAAAAGGTAAATTTCCCAAAGCCGAGTCACTGATGAAATATTTATCAGACTTAAGTATTTTGCACTTAAAAGAACAACAACGAAGTACATTAGAGAGTTGAAAATAAGGTATGCGTAAGAATTTGATCTCCTTGTGTTGGTCCCGGTCGCTATTGCAATCGTTTCTTCTTACCACTGCTGTTGGATGTTGGCAGCGTGGGACCTTTGATTTTTATGGAAGTACTTGGGGCGGCCTATGAACTGCATTGGATGTCTTCCGACAAGACGATGTTTTCGCAGCTACGAAGACTCCCACAAAACTTGGATAACGGTGTCCATAAAGTATTTTTTCTTGAAGATGCGCGGAAATATTGTCATTACTTTTAAATAAAGAACACGCGAAGTATCATATTTGCGTAGACTGAAAAAGCAAAATCACTTCCCGCCGCCAATGTTGTATGAAACGGTGTGCTGTTTGAATTTAGAACTCTTTCATCTATCGTACACATTGCGTTCTCGTGTCTGTATAGCCTCAGATGTGTTTATCTTTCGGCCCAAAATGTAAAATAAAATAAAAATTGGCGGTAAAGCGGAGTTCGTTGTTTTTTGTTAATAAAATTAAATTTATTATGTAAAAAGCCCTTTTTTATTACAAGAATAACATAAACTCCAAAAATTTATATAAATTACAAAAATATAAAATTGTACTGACATTATATGGATCAGTTAGTTACCGTTAAAGCCCATAGGGAAAATATTTCCCATGAAATTCCAAAAAAAAAAGTAATTCTTATGAATATTTGTAATGATTTTTGTTCATTTAATACTGAAATATGCTAGAATCAATAGTTATTTCCTAATATTTTCTTTTATTACTCCTATGTGGGCCTAGCACGAGCCGGAGAGAAAAAGTCCCTAGAGACAAAAATCGTCATTGCCTCTCGTTCGCGCGGAAGCGAGAGGCAACGAGTAATTTTGTCTCCGGGGACTTTTTCTCTCCGGCCCGTGCTAGGCCTTTTGTCATGAAAGGGTTAATCTATGAGCTTCGTCTTTGAACGCTCCTTAGCCCAGGTTGCCTTTGAGAAATGTCCTTTTATGTATCACAATATTCTTGTTCAACCAATAGGTGGGCAAATTGACAAATGAACGAATACAATGCTAATATTAATTGGTTATGAATTCCTTATCAGTCTACAAGCATCCACTCACGTATTGTGATAAGATCTTTTACATTTACATTATTACATGATAAATTTTTATATTAGTATTACTGAAGATTTTATCGTTTTTGATTTGGTGATGATCTATGTGTTCTATGCAACAATGTAAGGTAAATTAGGCTGGTAACAGACTTACGGCGATTTCGACCAAACTTCGATTAGTAACAGAGGTAGTAGTACCAAAAATGCTATAAGTAACAGATGCGTACATGGCCCAAAATCAGCCTTGTAGGCAGGACTCCGTAATTACAGCGGATTTGACCAATTAAATTTAACATTTATTGGTCTCCGTACCCCCGTGTAACACGGAGTTTGGTCGAATTCGCCCATAGTTAACTCCGCTCTTGGACATATATTGTGACTGGTCTAATTGAGGAGTGGACCATTGACACTAGATATTTTGGAGTACAATCTGGGTCGCTTGTGTAATGATACAGTTCTACTTCATCGATAACCTAGCGGCAAATTAAGCAGCTTAATGTGTCGTGGACAGCCGAAGGGAAAAGCGGATTTGGGAGAGAAACGTCTATGAAATAAAATAATAAAAAGTAAAATATAAATTGAAGGAACAAAAAAGAGAGCAGAATAATGACAGACGGAAAGAGAAGTAAATAAGAACATAGACAAAAAGTATATGGAAATATAAGGAGGTAGCTCTGTCCTTGACATAATGTGTGTTAGTCGATAGGTGTGAATGTCAGAAGTTATTATTATTATCACACACGCTGATTCCCAGTCTGCTGGACACAGTCCTATCCTAATGGGGATACAATGACAGCCACAATTAGGCACCACCACGCAGGCCCAATAGGAGGATAGGAACAATTGCAACATCAGCGGGCACTTGACGCGCCTTCCATACGACGGAGGGATTTGAGAGTACCCACCCGAGAAGGAAGCGTGGTTTGAAAGAGGACATAGTGACAAGAATAGAGAAAAGATGTTCAAATTGCTTGGTCATGTGGAAAGGATGAATGAAAGAAGATTGGCTAAAAGGTTATATTGGGTCCTTACCTATGAAATTGGTGTTTTTTCTCTCTCTTAGTATTTTGTCTGTAACTATTAAGATTCAGAGTATTCCTAAAAAATAATTACCTCGTCTAAAAATAGACTATATTTTTGAGCTCTTTTGTTTTGTTTTGATAATTTGTTGTAAGTTTAATTGTGTTAAAATTGGACACGGAGACAACTCTTTTTAAGTGCCTCCCGAATACATCATTTTATTTGCATTCACTTAAAAACGATAAATAATTTTTATGAAGTGTGATATTACACATATTGCTAAAGCTTGTCTAATGATACATTCCAAATATCTTTGGATTTGTCGTTGTGAAGAAAACTGAAAAAATTTTAGTATGGAAAATGCAGAATTCCCCAAAATCTCCATACAAAACACCAATTTCATAGGTAAGGACCTAATATGAATTGGCAGTGTGAACGGTGAACGAAGATATGGCGCGAGGCCCATGTAAATATTTTAGACCAAGTCGAAAGCGCCACGAAGAAAGGCCAGGTAATAAAATAGATGAAGTGAAAAAAATATGTAAGGATCGTATCAATTGAAAAGGAGTAATTTGTTTCTGCCTCTTTGGGAGAAATGCGTGACGTTATGAAAGCATGTAACTAATTTAGTTTAATTCAAATACAGTAGCACAAGCGAGCGATTGTACTGCGTGCGACATGATGACCTCTTGGGCGAATTTTGCAATATTTCCTAACTTAGCTATCTCACCTACAACTGTTCAAATTATTGATTAGATATAAAAATCCACAAAATAATTACCATGATAACGTATGAAGTTAACTGATTGAATTTAAATCTTAACTCTTTATTAATAACTCGTTGTGATAAGCAAAACAAAATGGTTCGAATTGTAATCTTTAAAGGAAACCTTATATAGGGCGGAAATATTACTGTGCTTGCCAGTTGTCTTTCAAGTGGTTGGCAGTATTGAAGTTACAGTAGAATAAAAAATGGCTTTCAAGACATATTGCTTACTTATTGTAGCTGTGATTTTCGCTCAAGGTATGTTTTCTTACACACATATCATAAAGCCTCTTTCCCCGAGGTGTTACCACCCACATTTTGCCAGATATGTTAAGTCCCCATGTGACAGGTGGCGAGCCTGTTGCCATGCACCGGACACAATGAGGCAAGAGATATTCACAATGAACTGCACATAAGTTTTATTCAAACTCAGTGGTATAGGCGGTGGGATCGAACCCGTGAATCCCGCGGCCTCTCGGAGGAGTAGTGCCCAGTCCGTCCCAACTCGGCTACCACTGCCTAATGTTTTCTTGATAAAATTAAATAGCTAGCAGATGCCAGCAAGCAATATTAATATTCTATTATTAAGATACGTTTGGGGCGTTAACATTTTATGGATATCATTTTCGTTTCTTATTTCTCAATTTTCAACTAAGTGAGAGGGAATACAATGATTTAGTGTCAACCGATTTGACCTAACCTATTAAAGATGTTAAAAAAATGTGAGCCAGACATATTTAACCAATAATTCTAGCATGCAAATATGCTTTCAAATTATATAAAATCTTATAAAACTTAATTAAGAACTTTAGTATTACGATTATTTTTACCGATACCACATAGCTAATGCCACCTTTTGTTCTAGGACATGGCCTGTCACTGATTCAGCTAGAAGATGAACCAGTGACTCACACATCGAATCCATTCTTTGGAACTGTGCTCGCCATCAAAAACAACTTTTGGGATAGACTTGATCTCTGTCTCGTGACGTTCCCTAATGGAAAGACGTATGAAGCTTACCCTAAAAACGATATTCCAAGTCCAGTCATCTTCGAGTATTCGGTACAGCCATTCACTGCTTGTGCGATATCATTCAGAGTTGCTGGTACGGAAATAAGTGGGACATATGAGCTGGCATCTTTGCTGACACACTCCAGCAATAACAGTCAGACCCTCACCACTAAGCGTTTCCATCTAACTATTCTATAAGAGCAATTGAAGACATTGAAAAACCGATTTGAAACTATTACTGTGATATGTAATTGTTTTAAAACTTTAAGGCGAAATGCTGGTTGTACACGCTTGTGAACTATATTAAAATAATACCTTAAGCCTTGAGATTGTATCTTTGTTTCTGTGGATGAAGATTGAAGGATAAGTCAAGTGCCAAAAGTGACTAAGTGTGAGTTAGAGTTGCTCGGTAAATTTTTCATACCACAGCGTGACAAATGTCCAAAACCGATACTTCCTCAATTGCCAAGATAACTTGAAAAAACTATTTTAATAAATTTACGAAGACTTGTGATTATGTCGCCAAAAATCTTTAGCGCCAGTCCTACTCACACTTGGCCAAATATTTTTTAAATAAAGTATAGCAAAATTATATGCGTAGTTTGTCCTCACACAATGCACATGAAATATATATATATAACTAAAATATTGAACGAAATCAATTTTGTTTGAATCTTGTCTGTTACTTTTTTTTTAGATATATTTTCTTTTAGATTGTAAATAGTTACAACCTAGTTTAATTAAGAGTTAACTATAAATTATTATTAGAATTCAAAAATATTATGTAAATGAGATGCGTCTTAGCGAAATTGGAATATCTAAGCCGGTTACAAAACTCTTGAAAAAGTATTTTAATAAAAGAGAATTAAATATTGATAAACAAAACCAAGAACCCACAATTTTAAAATTGCCTGAGGGGAATTTTTAAATGGCAAATCAGATGTTGATGGGGCAACAAAAAGAGATCACTTATTCACTGTTAAAGAAATCGAAGATCCTATCATCAATTCCATTGTCCCCGACCTATCGGTCACTGTCATGTATTTTGTGACCTACTTTGCTTTTCGGCTCGGCAACACATCGGCGTTTCCAGCAATATTCAGAGCTGTCTTCAGCCTTAAGTAGCCGTCTAACTGGTTCAAACACAGTTACCGAACTGTCCGACGCCCGACATCTTGTTACAGTTTCTGTTTGATACGTGCCCGAGCAGTACGTAATTGGAATATTAATGTTTAACATTGCCTTCAGCGTTCCTTCCGTGACATTTGCGTTGGATGCCTATCGACCTATTTTCATTTTCCCTAATATTTTATTTGTACAGTCAAGCACATAAGACTAGAAATTTTCAATAAATTTCAACCTTACCACGTGAGATATAAGGTGCCGAAATCAGTGAGGAAATTTGGCAGCTCGCGTAGCCTTTTCCCAGGATTCTAGTTTTAATACAAACGTTAGAAAAATGTCCATCTTTTCGACAAATGGAAAAACTCAATGTCAAGATTTACAAAAATCTGACGTCAAGTAATGAAATATCATTATATTATCTTTATATTTATATTATAAAAAAGAATTATGGTATGTATGTCATGGTTCTGTCCTTACCTTACATTATAAATGATGTTAGCTCAACATGTTATGTATTTGCTATTCACCTCTCGTTCTTTAACTAAGCACATAGTATTTCTCTCTTGACAAATTTAATCAGCTCAAAATACAAAAACATTTATTCAGAGAGATGCGTCTTAGCTCATGCTTATGAATATCAAAAACATTTCTCAATATATCGTGGAAGAGAAAAACTAGTACGCCTGTGTTCTTCAATGAGCCACAAAATATCTCATACTACAACATTCAACATTCTGAATCCACGATCTGGAAATTTCTGTGAAGCTGGGAAACGTCTGACGGTTAAAAATTGCGTTCACAAAAGTATTCTTAAGACACTGCAGCATTCACTTGATTAACGAATAGCTAGTGCTTTAGCTATTGCCTGCAGACTTACCTTTTAGGAAGTTGTATTTTTAATGCAGTTCCCAGTGCCGCTATAAAACACGAAGCTTTAGATAGTTTACAATACAGTTGCAAACTTTACTCTCCCCTTTGTTTGCTGAGATATAATTCTTCTTGCTCAACGTTCCTTTTCCCTGGATCGGGTTCTGTTTTAATGGAATAGTGTATTTTACTGTATTCCTAATTGTGTTACAAGTTTCCTTGTGTAATGTGGATTTTCTTTTATCAGAACTAATCATTTGCGAAGTGGCTAGGATTGCTGTTATCGGTTGCCTAGCTATTTCCGCAAATAGAATTGTTGAATCATTTACAACCAACGACTCAACGCCACATTAAAAAAAGAAAGAAAAGTTTTGTTTCTATTAATTTGCCTGGCTTAGGCGCCTTTCATACGAGTACCAAATGTACTAACATGATTGCAATAAAGAAATTGAAATTGAAATTGAAATTGAGTACAATCATTTAAAATGTGCTGGTATAATAATATTGCATATTATTAAAAATAAATATATTTAAATATATAAATGAGTTGCAGCTATGCCAATCTTATTTTCTTATTTTTTTTTTGTATAGTTCTCCCATGTAGTGAAGGCAAAGGGAACTCTTCCCCATACAGCCACATCTTCAGTATTTAATTTCTTCAGTAGTTTGCATTGAAATGCTAGTGTAATGCATTTCAATGCATCTTGGGAGAGTTTGACGTCCAACGATTGATGGCAGACACTGTGGTGCTACTTGGATGAGGTGGATTACCACGATAAAAAACTCATCACTTTTCACACCACTTGACGCTTATTTCGATAATCCTCCACATTGCACATCATCACAGACACTTATTACACAAAACTACACTTACGTAACAATATCCACTTCGAAACAATATTACAATTATCGAAATAAAAATCACGTCCGCCATTAGTCAAATGCCGCCAAACTCTCCTCTTATTTTTTAGTTATTGTAAAATTCTCCCATGTAGGGAAGGCAAAGGGAACGGAGCCCATACAGCCAAGTCTTCAGTATTTTAATGTCTTCAGTATTTGCATTGAAATGTAAGTGTAATGCATTTCAATGCATCTTGGGAGAGTTTGGTGTCAAGCAATCAATGGCAGACGCTGTGGTGTTACTTCCATGAGGTTACCACGATAAAAATCTCATCGTTTTCACACCACTTGACGATTATCACAAAGATCCTCCATATTGCTCATCATTATTGACACTTATTACACAAAACTGCACTGATTTTACGCAACAAGATCCACTCTGAAACAATATTACAATAACTGAAATAAAAATCGCGTCCGCCATAGTTGAATGCCGCCAAAAACTCCCTTATTTTTTTTTAGTAAAATTCTCCTTATAAAGGGACGGCAAAGGTAACTATGCCCATAAAGCCATGTCTTCTGTAATAATATATCTTGAGTATTTTACATTGAAATACTAGTGTAAATGCATTTCAATGTATTTTGGGAGAGTTTGGCGTCAAATAATCGATGGGAGACACTGTGATGTTACTTCGATGAGGTGGATTACCATGATAAAAATCTCATCGTTTTTCGCACCACTTCGACAGTTGTTTCAATGATCCTCCAAATTGCTCGTCAACACACTTAGTACACAAAATTGCACTGATTATACGCAAAAAAATCCACTCTGAGACAATATTACAATCACTGAAAAAAAAATCACATCCGCCATAGTTGAACGGCGCCAAAAAACCTTTAATTATTTTTTGGTGAAATTGTCCCATATTGGTAAGGCATTATGTTAAGTATTTTTATGCCTTCAGTATTGGCTACTAAGGGCCGATTGTGTACTAAGGTCTGTGATTGTGTAGACGGTGAGCTAGCCACTTGTTACTACTCTTTCACGATTTTCATCTGACCAAAACCAATTTTTATATGGCAAAATGTGGTCTTAAGGAACACAGTGCTCCTTGGACTCTGCCTACCCCTTCAGGGATTGTAGGCGTGATTTTATGTATGTATGTATGTATTTGTATTGAAATGCAAGTTTAATACATTTCAATGCATCTTGGGAGAGTATGGCGCCAAATAATCAATCGTAACACTGATGTGCTAGTTGAACGAGGTGGAATACCACGATGTTAAACTCAACACTTTTCACACCACTTGACGTTTCCATTTCAATGATCCTCCAAATTGCTCATCAATATAGACACTTATTACACAAAACTACACTGATTTTACGTAACAACATCCACTCCAAAACAATATTACAATAATTGAAATAAAAATCACGTCCGCCATAATAGAAAAATCTATTGTTTGCGAACACCTGTGTCCGAGATGCCCACATGGATAAATAATTTTTTTGGTTATTTGGTCATTTTAATTAAATTCTAATTGCATTGACAGATTATCCTAGCTTTTTAGTCTATGGAAAACATGACCTGAAAAAGTAGCGCAGCACTGCGTTCCAAATTTGAAAATATTCCGTAGTCATGACCAACTAGATATTTGACGTTTTTGCTTTTGTTTTGTTGGGCTGCATTTAGTTTCAGTTATTCAGTTATATTCCGCTTTTCTATCGTAAGAACTTTACGTGTGCACACTGAGTAAAGTATTCGTGTTTTCTGTGAGACAAACCGCAATGAAAAAGGACATTTTTATAGATGGATTTTTAAAAATGAGAGCCGTCACGCAGTCGCCTTTGCGGAGCGCCTAGCGCCTGTCCGAGCCCATTCCGAGACTTTGGACGATCTGCCCGCCAAGATAGCTCCCAAGTAAGTGTTTTCCACTGCTTATAACTTTGAAGACGTCTGCACTACTGCAGTCTATCTCATTGTCAGTTCTATTGCCATTCACGAAGGCTACTAAAACATTCGACTCTTGACTCTATCTGAAGGTGTTAAGAGCGAAACTACTCGCCATTTTTTTTAATATGACAGGTAAGTTCTTGGTCTTCATCTCACGCTATGGTAAGGACGATAAGGTTGAAGGTGGAAGCAAGCTTCACCTGTTATTCGCTATAACTGAGGAACTGGCTATCTTACCTCTGATTGCCCGAAGACAACAATGCTTATAACATTGTTATTGTGGCGACAAATTTAGGTAAGACGGTGGTAGCTATCCAGACGGGCTAAGAAGCCCTACCCTACCTACCAACCAACAAAACTGAACAGAAAAACCCTGCCCCGTGGGGAATCGAACCCCGGACCTCCCGATCTACACCCGGTGGTGTCAACCACTAGACCAGAGAGGCGGTTTAAAAAATAAAATGCAAGAACTATACAATTCGCGGTATTCACAGTCCCGCACCCGAAGAGTGTGCAAAAAGTTTATTGAGGGGTGAATTCATATATCGCTCATCCAAAAGAATAATGTAATTACCAAAAAGTCAAAAATTAGTTTTTGATGCCATAACTTCATGTTTTGTACGTTTTATCTACGGTAAAAACGACAGAATTTTTGTTCCATTAGTTTCCGAAAGAGAGAGTCATTGCCGTCATGGTGTTGGCCTATACTTCGAAAGGATACGCGAAAACATTGACAAAGTTTATAAAATGTAGACAGATTTATAAAAATAAAACTAAAATTGAATATAATGTTATTTAAATTCATGATTTATTCCCATATCCAAACCAAGTTTAATGTCATAATTGTATTATTTGATGTATAAAATGTCATAAATGTACGTCTGGTTTGTTTTATTTCGTTTTTTCAAATAGTTATCTTAAGTTTTCTCGCAAAATTTTTATGTTATATTATTGGTAGTAAAGTAACACAACATAACTATTAAAATATATCAATAGAATGATTGGAAATACACAATATTTTCGATGTCAAACTTTTAAAACGCTCTCCTGAAAAATCGCAAAAACGTAATTACGTCATTATTGTTTTGGATGAGCGATATTATGTTAATTTTATCAATAGTTTTTACAATAAATTGTAATTCAAATAAATACGAAAGGCTATTGCTATATTTTGCAAATACTAGTAACTTTATAGATTAATTTTGATGCACACATTTCTCTCAAGGAACGATAAAGTAGTTACTAGTTGTTACTAAGTATAAAGTTTCTATACTAAACTTGTTAACATTACTTTGTCAACTTTGATTAACTACCTTAGCTAATATGAAGATCCGTTGACGGCTCGGCTACTAGTTATCGCATGCACTGTTTGAATATCAAGATCAATTTTTCATACCGTAATAACGAAACTTTCGGGAATACAGGTTTATTTTTATTGTTAACCTGATTTTTAAGCTATTGCATAGCTTCTATCGCGGGCCTTGAGCGCGGGGACCGAATCCAGAAATTTCGTAACGAAAAAACCTCACGCTCCGTAACGAAAAAAGCTCACGCTCCCCACTCCGATGCGCAAGGAGGTGTGGCTTTGTGGATTAGAGAGAGAAAGAGAGATTTAGAGAGAGAAAGATTTAGAGAGAGAGAGATTTAGAGAGAGAGAGAGAGATATTTAGAGAGAGATTCAGAGAGAGATTTAGAGAGAGAGAGATTTAGAGAGAGAGAGGTTTAGAGAGAGAGAGAGAGAGATACAAAATGCTATGCAATAGCTTTACCGCAGCAGTCCCCGAGTGCCACACGTCTTTTTTTTTCTTTCTTTCTTTTTATTTATTAATGTCGTTCGCTAACACGTTTACAGTTATACGCAAATAGAGCATGTTTAAACAGCAGTTTTTTCAAATAATCAGAGATATATAAAAGTTATAACAACGGCACTACACACGAAATACAATCAGAAATATATTGCAAAATGATCTTCGAAGGGGTAGGGTATAGAGATGAATGAAAGGGAATAGTAATTATGCGATTGCGTTTGTTAATGATGACATATATTATTTATATTTATTGTAGGTTATCCTCCATTCACTGCGATTATCCTCAGCCTATATACGTCGGTCGGTACGGTTGGTGGGTAGAAACAGTCGCAATAGCGACCGGGACCAACGGCTTAACGTGCCTTCCGAAGCACGGAGGAGCTCGAGATCACAAAGTTTTGGTCATCCACGGCCTGACCATGGCGAAGCTAGCTTTGTTTATAATCGGAAGCCAAAGCGTACTAACCACTACGCCACCGAGCTCCTTCGCTGACATTATGAGCTAAGACTTCTCTGGTAATTATTTGTGTACTCTTTCTTTCATTCACGCGACGCATCAATTTTGTTATGTACCTATACTCGTATAGGAACCAATGATCACCAATGATCAAGCAAGACCGACTGTAAGTAAATTTTTGTCCATTTCCAATTTTAAGATATCACCTTTAAAAAAATAGTAAGTTTCTAAGGAACTAGATATTTCTTAGAAAATATAGTATCTTATGATAATTGCAAAATGTGATAATAACATAATTCAATAATTAAAGCAGATACTAAAAGATTGATTCCGAGTATCCAGAACTACAAAAACGTAACATCGAATACAATAATAGAAGAATCTTTTATCTTCTTACGGAATTTATCGTCAAATGATTTCAAATTTGACTCCAAAATTCTGGCATGCCTCCCTAATTCCATTCATTTGAAAATCAATTGTGTTGTATTGCATAGAAAAATATACAAAAGGGCTCCGTCTATTGTTAGTAATGTAATATTCAAAATGAAAATGCTCTTGTGAGTAGTTGTAAGCGGATCGGATAAATAATGGTGCTGCAAAAACACCAAATATTTTAACTCAAATTTTCTTCTTTTTAGTAAATACTCATACATACATACTCTCTCCCTTCTTTTTAGAAAATAAACTATTCTATTCTACATATAATCAGGACTATTATCCCCTAAGGGTAAGTCAGAGACTAGGCAAAAGCACCACATAAGCAGTCCATTGCCATAGACCACGCTTCACCAAGCAGTGATTGCACTCAGCGTGACAGGCGGTGAGCCCGTCGCCGCTATAAGCTATTGCATGGATGATTTTGCAGTTGTAAGTACATTCGTCGCCTTTTACGACACGCAAGGGAAAAGATGAATTGGTAGTAGTCTTATAATGAGCCGCTACCACACTGATCAGTAAATATATCTTATGGAAATATACATTTACGTATACTATTCATAGTTACAAAAAGTAAGCCAAAGAATTATCGACAATATAGCCCATTAGCTTTTAAGGGTTAATTTATTCCCATTGCTTTAATTGTAATTTTTTTCATGGTTTTCGACCAGTACCAGTGATTTTATCCAAATTTAAAGTCAAACTATCCTTCTGTGCAGAAATGCACGCAGAATTTTTAATTTTTGAGAAGAATATCATGTTTTTGAAAATAAAATGAGTTGAAAGTTCCTGGATTTTTTATCTAATAATTAATTTTTATTGCGAAAATTTGGATTCTTTATTTTCACGCCTCGATTTACTAATTTAATTCAAACAAAAAATATATTGAACCATCCCCCGGACTGACACAAATCCTGATTTGGACGAAACACATTTGATTCTATTGTCTTCAAACGTATTAGGGATGAATTATACATCACCGAAGAGCTGATTTTATAACAATTCCAACGATCTAACACTTGTATATACAAATGTCTTTCCTTATATCGAAATTTTTTTTTATTGTAATACAAATATTAATGAGTCAGGAAGTAAAACCGAAAGCAATCTGGAAGTGGCGTGACCGATACGCCATATTGGCAGAAATGGCTTCCGACAGATCAGATGATAATTATTGAGCAAAATTTCAAATCAGAAAATATACAAACTTACCAAACTGACTTGCAGTAGACAACCAACATGGAGACCAAACAGTAGAATGGTTTCCTCTAACCGTCTCCCTGTATCCGGACTTGCAAAGGCCGTGTTAGTTCTGTAACAATATGTTAACAATACCAGAACCTTTTACTCAGAGCTCGCCAAAACTACTGTTTGTTTACTGCTAGCATAGTTTGAACCGTTCGAATTCCACAAAGAGGTTGAATTTGTCAGGGTTTATGTATAACGTGAATACTGGATGCGCGAAACTGGTTTTATTTTTGGGGTAGTGATTTTAGAAAGGTCTACTCAAGTGATTGAGTAATTTAGAAGGGTTCATTTTTAAATTTAATGACTTTGTAGTTTATGGCATTTTTTAAATGATGCTTATGTAAAGGGGGGTAGTATCTTGCTGAGTTTCTTGCCCGTTCTTCTCAGAACAAGGCCTCCTGGTAGTATTGTGAAAGATAACATGATTTAGTATTAATATATAAACATTACAAAAATAAGGTGCTCGGGGTTATAATTTAGTGGTTCGTAGAATGTTCACCACAGAAATTAACATGACTTACCACTTAGGCCAAAATCACTCACCACTGCATAAAATTGATAAATACTTATTATTTTTTATGTAGTAAAAATATAATTCATAAACTACGCTGCCATTATCGAACTACGCCAAAATTATATATCAAATAATTTTGTGATGGACATAATCAACTTAAGGCAATACCAAATGTAGCGAAATATGTCATAATATGAATGATGTATTGGAAATTGTTTTTATGTGTATAACTTTTTTTTTTCAATTAATGTAATTGCAATCATATGAGTCTGTTGACAACTTGACAACTTATGAAACAGTTTATTAGACAACATTCCTCTTTACCCTGAAGGGAAAATATCAATAGCTTTTTTTGTAATATTGGATAATATAGTTTCAATATATGATATAGTGTAGTGTTAGGGAACACTAGCCCTTTCAGACCTCCCGTGCACAAATAAGGATATGAAATACAATGAAATATTTTAATACTATTTTTTGAGATTTGAAAACGGTTGGGTTCATTTGTACACATTAACCATGCTAAAAAGACTGGTAACGCCATCTGTTATCGTTGTTAAGCACTATTTTGTCAGTTTGCAGTGAACTAGCTTGATTTGAACTGTGCAGGTAAGCTGTTTATAAAAAAATATTAAAAATATATTTAAAACGAAAAGTACTAGTTGCAAAAACGTGTCTCTGTAAGTAAGCAGCCCTAAAAATATGTTACTGTAAATTTGTAACTGTTTTCATAAATTTGTATATAGATAGCTAGTTATTCTAATGGACTGATAATGAATATTTTTAAATAAGTATTATGTTCTTCTGGTATCTGAGATATAATTTTATACATTTCAGCTAAGCTCCTCCAGTAAATAATGTTCTCACGAGACGCGTTGAAGTACCTGCAGGATGGGAATCTGTCAGATTTTGATTTATCATCCGATGACCACGAACAGTATGGTAGAAGTCTCGATCTGGAGTCATGATCTGTTCGAGTCGGTGCAGGCACAATACGACGAAATCAAAGAGATATTACCACCAGAATCAGATGATGAAGAAAAAACTGTCGTTACACGTGAACTAGGTCAAGCAAGTACTTCAGCTGATGTTCTTTCTGGAATACTAAGTGACACACGTGAACCTAATATCTTGATAGAGTAGTAGACCAAAAGCAGTTCGTAACGCTAGTCATTCTTCGAAATCCAGGAGGAGTTTATCAGCGAACAACATACTGTTTTCTTCCAATACGCTGGGCAGATCATTTATAAATGAGAAAGAGAAAGCAGCGAATCATACTACCCTGAGGGATATATTTGGTGACCTCTTTTTCCTCTGATCTATATTTTTGCAAATTTTTGCTAATTTGCGAATAATAGCGGTTAGTCATAACAGATTCAAATATTTTTTTAAAAGCCGCCAGTAGCGCAATAGACCAGAAATTACTTTTTAAAGTGTATTATGAACCTGTTTTATGAACGGGCTTTATTACCGATATTTTTAACTTATTAGAAACGGTTCCTTCATTTTGGGACTGGTTTATTTTAAAAGTGTGACTTTGAGCTACTTCGGTAGCACTCTGTTTAATTAGCAACGGTGGTATGTCATCAAAACCACAACTAGGTTTATTTTTCATTAGCATTATAATACCCTTCTTCAGCAACAACCGGTTGGACATACATAGAATTTTCCAAAAAACGATTTTGTAACAACAAAACACGTAACCAATAAAATTTACAAACTGACAATTTAACGTGTCTGTGACGTTTGACTAATTCAACAACAACAAGTAATATTTCTAGTAACAACTCTTAGAATTATTTACAAAGCTCATTCTCCAGACAATTTATCAGATAAATAATTCCCTCTATGAAAACATCCCGATGCAAGCTTTACAATAACCATTATATTGTAGGATGATTTTCCTGTAGGTTGAGAAGGGTCGGCTGTATTTTCTCTTCGAAGACGGTCACACCGCAACTCCTGAGCACCCTGCACGTATAGACACGTTATCCCCTCTTTATCCTAGTGGTTACGACTTTGTTTTTGTCAGAGCGAGAATTTTCCCCAAAAACATTTTGGAATGAAAACTGGTTATGTCGCAACGAAATGTCTACGACGAGATTTTGTTCACTTATTATTTGGGACCTAAATTTGACTGAAGTTTCTTTACTGATATTTATAAACTTTATTTCAAGGCTTCTTTATTTATGGTAATTTACAAAGAAATTATCGAAACAAGACAAGATCTATTAATAATTCTTCTGTTGCAATAAGAGTGGTTTAAGAATAACAGTTACATAACGCTCTCATTTCATTCCGATAACAATATCAGCTGTAAATGTAACAATAAAGTAGAGATATCGTACCTTAATTAAAACAGGGCTGGTGAGGCACTATTGTCATATTTGATTGCATCATTACTTTTTTGATTGGCAATAACACCAGTGGTCTCAATGTAAACACGGTAAGATACGAAGCCCACTGAATGTCCCGTATTTTCTCGTTGAAGACGGTTGTACGAACATCTGCACAGATCGAACTAATTTTCGAAATGAAATGGGCTTGTATTATGTTTTTGTCGAGGACTTTATTAAAAGTAGTAGAATGTATTTTTGAATGCTGTTTGTAAAACATATATGTATAAGCATATACATGATGCTTATTTTTAATATTAGGTCCTTACATATGAAATTGGCGTTTTGTATGGAGATTTTGGGGATTTCTGCATTTTCCATACTAACATTTTTTCAGTTTTCTTCACAACGACAAATCCAAAGATAATAATATTTGGCATGTATCATTAGACAAGCTTTAGCTATATATGTGATATCACACTTCTTAAAAATTATTTATCATTTTTATGTGAATGCAAATCAAATTATGTATTCGGAAGGCACTGAATAGGAGTTGTCTCCGTGTCCAATTTTAACACAATAAAACTTACAACGAATTATCCAAACAAATCAAAAGAGTTCGAAAATATGGTCTATTTTTAAAGGAAGTAATTATTTTTTAGGAATACTCTGAATCTTAATAGTTACAGACAAAATACTAAGAGAGAAGGAAAAACACCAATTTCATAGGTAAGGACTCAATATATTGATCATATTTTTTAACATTGGTTTTATTGATTTTATATTAGTTCCTTTCTAGTGCTGTGCGCGCTGTGTGCGAATTAATTCTCATAAACATTCAAGATACAAAGTGGTAGATTGTTATACACTATAACAATCTAACACTTTATATCTGGAATGTGTTTTTCTAATGATTAAATCTTCCCTCGTATGTGAGGTGATTGATAAAAAATTGATTTCCGATTGTGTCTACAAACGCCACAGAGGATGTGATAACGTTTCAGTGATATTGAAATGGATGATATTCTTAGAAATTCGCCAAGATTAGCCCTCATGTGTATCTATTGGTTATTAACAGTGTATTTCATCCTCCCACACTTTAGATGTTCTAAAGTGTGTGAGGATGAAATACACTGTTAATAGCAACACTATTGGCCGGGTAAGGCCTGCCGGGTCCAAGTAGTGAACAAGAAGAAAGAAATGTAGAAGTGAACAAGTAGAATTGTACAATTAATGTAAGTTTGTTCATTTATGTTTTGACGCATCATAAGTACCGGTACTTGTACCATGATAAAACATTATTGAATTGAGTTTCGGTTCACTGCCTCTGGGTGAATTCCTGCTAAATTTTGTGACAGATAATTCCATACGAATTTTGTTCCATTTCCGAATTTAACTAATGGATAATGACTATCTGACAGTGATGAAGCCTGCCCTTTGTGTTCCAGAATTCATTTCAATCTGGGTTTTCCCAATAGCTTCAATTGATTAGACATAAATAGAGTAAAAGTTCAAAGTTAAAAGAAGAATTTGTACTGGAACAACAGAACATAAATTAGAACTGGCAGATGAGATTTCCAAAAAACTCATTCATATAGTTAACGAGAAATGCTTTTTTCTGACGCTGCAAGGCCTGTATTAGTATTTGCTATTATATAACTGCCACGCTTAATGAAATCATGATTTATTTGGTTTATCAAAAACAACAACACCTGTTACATGGGGATCTAACATATCTGGTAAAATGTGAGTGTTGCTGCCCTATGCCCAAAGAGTTGTGATAATATGTTATGTTATCAAAATTAGTAGGTTTGTACCTACTTTGAATCGTCAAGAACTACTTCTTAATTCTTAAAGCCGTTTGCGTTATGTGTGACAAATTAAAAATGTGTGACAAATTAAAAATATGCCTCAGATTCCATTGATAGCACTCACATCACATAAAAAGGCATATCTTCGGCTTCAATCATTATTTTTGATCCAAATTCCACTGCTCTCTCGCTACGACCTGGTAATTCAAAACTTTGTACGATTCAGTAACCATTACTGGTCGTGTTTGCGGTCAACGCGGAGAATAACTTTGGAAGAGCCAATCGTTCCTGTAGAATGGCTTGAATCGGTGTATGGGGGAGTTGTAGTCGGTATTGTCAGGTGTTACTGAGTCCCAAATATGACAATAACCCAACTAGTAGTAGGAACTATTTGAAAATGTATCCCCCCCCCCCCCCCGCGGTTGCGATGTAGTTAAACATGATAATTAAAGCGGTTAATAATAATAAAGTTTCACTTTGACAAATCAAACACTCATAGCTACAATTATCTTGTAATAAGCAATATTGATAATCAGTCACGTATTACTGATAAATAAAATAGTAATCAATTCTATTAACGATGAACACTTTATCAATATTTATGTCCGCACTGATTTCTTAGATAATAAAAATTGTTTTGCGCTTAAGCTTTATTGTTGAGATCTGTTCTGTTATCTTAGATCAATAAACACTTAACCAAGTAAATTAAAAAATCAGGTATTTAACAGATAATAATAATATACAAGATTAAGGGTAAAGCGCGCGCGTGTGGCTGTGAAACGATGTTAGGTATCTTTTATTTGTAAACGCTCGCGCGTGGCCAGCGCTGGCGGCCAGTCCACCTTTAAACCACGTTAAGCAAACCGTCGAATTCTTCATACTGCTAGTTTTTTCGTCACCGCCATATATTGCCTTGAAAAGAGGACTTGAAAAGAGGAAAGAATTCAGCAAGGGTCAGTATCGGTATTTTTTTCTTAAAAAAAAATTACCAACCCAATTAGGGAATATACTAAAAAAACTTCGTGTGGAAGCGGCTCATTAAAAGGATACTACCAACCCATTTCTTCCCTTGAGTGTCGTAAAAGGCGACTAAAGGACTTAGCACTGCAAAACCATCCATGCTATAACTTATAGTGGCGACGGGCTCACCACCTGACATAGCACATGTACAGTCACTGCTTGGTGAAACGCGGACTATGGCTGACTGCTTTTCCCTAGTCTCTGACTAACCCTTATGGGATAATAGTATTTATTATTATTATTATGTAAAAAACGTTACATAAGGATCTAAACGAGTTAAGCAAAATATAAAATAAAATAAAATAAATATCTTCAAACATTCACACCTATCAACTAGCCCCATTTTAAGCAACTAATGCTGCTTGTGTTACGGACGCTTGATGACGGATAAATATATTTAATAGATAAATACATATAAATATCCTCAATATATATAAACATCCAAGACTGGAGAACAAATGCCTGAAAATTCATCACTCAAACATTTGCCCCCATCTGGGATCGAACCCAGAACCTCTCGAGATGGCGACGCCGTGAGACCGGACCACTCGACCACGGAGGTCGACCAAGTTAAGCAAAATTTGGGGGTAACACCTCTACTTACAGCTTTTAGTGTAGAGCAGTGTTATTGTTTTTTTTTTATTAATTTTCATTAGTTCCATTGCAAAATAAATAGACTTGTCTCATAAAATTCGGCTTATTTCGAATCAATTGTTTTGATGTTAAATAGATCACATTTATAAATCTTTTAGAAGTTTACTCAACTGTAGGATGTGACTCTGAAAAGATAAAATTAAATGCTATTCAAAAAAATCGACATAATTTTTTTTTATAAAAGGTACTCCAGCAAGACGCAGGTTAAATAACTCGTACAGAAAGTCGCTTCGTTTAAAAAGTAATGAACTATTCATTTGACGTTTCAAAAGGACTGTCATTAGTGCCCCGTTTCATCTCACAATGGGTACTAACTATGTATTAGCATAATTATTACATAAAAACGGAGCAAAGGAAATCGAATGTGACGCATGCAAGTATTATTGCATGCCGGGTTGGTGGGTTTCAACTGTTGCAATACCAACTGGGACCTACGGCTTACCGTGCCTTCCGAAGCACGGAGGAGTTTCAGATCACACAGTTTTGGTCACCCATCCAAGGCCTGACCATGGCAAAGGTAGCTTTGGTTTCAATATTTAAAGCCAAAGCGTACGCACCACTACAACATCGATGTCCACGTATTCTCTTAAGTATATATTAACCTATATGTAGATTCATTTCTATGCTTTTAAAATACGTAAATAGCTAATCATTCCGTCAACAATACAAAGCCGTCTAAAAATTGCATGTTCCAATCGTTTATGTGAACCCAAATTTTATTGTACGACGTAAAAACGCCAAGAACCGTCATATACAGTTGTTACGTGTAACAATTTGTATGAGTCGTTATTCCATGTTTATTACTTTGCTGTTCATCCGAATATAACAGTTGTACCATTCAATAAAAAAGGCTTTCATCCAAATATGGCCTGTATTGGAGTAGGCTTTGAGTTGCTTATTAAATTTATATAACAACCACCTCGAATTCAAACTCAAATGTTATTTCTCCAATAAGTGTTGTATACAGCCACAGTAAATGTTATACGCCATTTTTATTTGCGTATTTTAACATAATATGTCCAACATATTATGTCAATGTAGTTTAAGTTGGTATCATTATTGAAAACAGACAGTGAAGAGTATATAAAACCTTGTGATCTCAAGTTATTCTGCTATATAGTTCTGTTTTGGTCATAAAAAACATTTCACCTCTTTGTATTGACAGATAATCCATATTTTTTTGACTGTGAAAACACGGCCTGGAACGCGCGCAAATTTTAAAATGCCGAGAACAAATAATCTTTTAAAGAATATATTGTGTAATATGTGGAAACCACGACCTGAAGAAGAGCGCGTTCCAAATTTGAAAATGCTGCCAAGCCATGACCAACTACAGTCTGAATAATTTAATAGACAGGTGTATTTTGACAGGTGAGCTTTATAATTTTTTGTAAGTTTAATTGTGTTAAAATTAGACACAAAGACAATAATTTTTAACTGCCTTTAATACATCATTTGATCTCCATACAAAACACCAATTTCATAAATAAGGACCTAATATTTTTCGCTAGAAACAGTAAATATACGACCACTTTGGTAAACCAAACTAACAGTAACTTAACTCCTAGGCGGGCAACGCGATCTAATAGGTTCGCAAACTATATATATTCTATTGTGTCTCGTTTTGTGCCCGTTGACTAGTAAAATTTTATGAATGTTCCCAATAGACGAACTTAAACTTAAAATCGAGTCAAGAAGTCTATAACAAAGAGAAACAATTTTTTGCTAACAAACGAAAGGAATATTTTTCTTTGCCAATACATAGAACAGTATTTGAATTCTTGTGAAAAACGTTGGGAGCGTCTTTTAATATTTATTATCCTATTTCGTGAAAAATCTCAACGATTTTCTTTAAGTGCCGTGGCCCGATCAGCCCAACACGCGAATTTATTACGTCAGCTTGTCTCGTGCACGGCTCATCAATGATACAATGAAAAATGCTGAGGAGTTACTAGCAAGTGATTTTGTATCAGGAATGTTGAGTTTTAAGTCATCTGGTTTTGGTACAAAATTTCTTCATATTCCACTTTCCTATGTCGTAAGAGAGCTCAGCGACTATTTCCGTTAATTCCTAAATCATACTTTGCAGATTCTATTTCTTATATTATTATTCTATTTTTCTGGTCTTCCTCTTATTCCATCCACGCAATATGTTGTTTTTTATGACATTCGTCACTCCTCATCATATGACCATGAAGAATAAAAAGAAACTACGCGCTCCAATTCTAGAACTCTCAGCAATATAGGAAATAGCTAAGAATAGCCATTAAAATCACCGAGGCAACAACTATCATTCCATTTGTCGACCAGTGTATAGTAAAGGATCGTATTAAAAGGTTTACCGATAAATCGAGTGTTGTTCACTGGAAATATTGTCGTCAAAAGAATTCATTGATGAAGCTACGAATCATTTTTCGTCCGAACAAATTACTCGTCCAGGCGGAATACCTATCGGAAAAATGTTGGACGTTTTATTGTATTCAATCAATTTGAGAAACAGAAAAATACAGTGATAATAGATTTTTGATTGGTGATGATAAGTGGAGTTTGTGAAATTTGCAGTGCTCTCGTGAGTCGTGTGGTAGCGGCTCATTAAAAGATCTCTTCCAACCCATATCTTCCTTTGGGTGTTGTAAAAGGCAACTAATGGACTTAGAACTGCTGCACGACCATCCAATAGCTTATAGCTGCGACGGGTTCACTACCTGTCATGATGAGTGCAGTCACTGCTGGGTGGAGCGCGGACTATGGCAATGGACTGCTTTTGCGGTGATTTTTTTGGGATAATAGTCGTGATTATATGTATGTTTGTATCTTGTGATCTATGTTTGAGCTAGAATTGTTAGGGTCGCTGAACAATTGTCAGAAATCAGACTCAACAGAAAAATCTATTGCTTGTGAACATCGGAGCTCGCACTGACCCTCAAGGGGCTAGAAATGATTTGAATGATTTGTTCCAAAAAAAAAAGAGATAAAAATACTCGTATTTTTTTTTATTTGAAGTTATAAAAAAGTTAAAAATATACTCTAACGATATTATTTTTTGAGGAGCTCGGTAGCGTAGCGGTCAGTGCGCTTTGGCTTCGGTCGAAAACAAAGATACCTTCGCCATGTTCAGGCCGTGAATAGGTGACCAAGACTGATCTCGAGCTCCTCCGTGCTTCGAAAGCCACGTTAAGCCGTTGGTCCCGGTCGCATTTGTGACCGTTTCTACCCACCAACCCGCATTGGGCCAACGTGGTGGTGTTACGGCCCTTACTCCTCATGTGTTTCTCCATGAGGAAGGCCTGTCCCAGCAGTGGGACGTATATAGGCTGATGACGACGACGATATTATTTTTATTACAAAACTTTAAAAAACTTTGTTCAATAAATTAGTAGGACCGACGGAATATACCAGTATACGTATTAAGATATATAATTATTATTTTTATATATATATGTATTAAGATATATATAGATAACGTACAAATATGCTAGAAACTCTTCCCTGTTTGCCTTAAATCAGTTTGACCACTGGGTAACACTTTGAAAGATATATTTTTACAAGAGCAGCTAAAAAGTAACCACTTTTTATCCTTGGAATTCAAGATCTATCTAAGATTTACAATGCAAACTACAATTGCAAAGATAAAATTCATCCTCCGTGAATAAAGCAGTTATACGCTAATTAACTTTCCGTTTCATGCATTTTTTATGATTTATACCAACATTCGTTGCTGGATGCATTTAAGTACTTAGCTCTTATTCCCTTATCCAGTAGCCTTAAAATGCCATGACTTAGTATGCGGTTTGCTAGAATACATTTGGGATAACGATGCCGTATTTGAAAAATATTGCCTTTATAAATTAAAGTTTGTATAATGATAAGTTTAAATTTTTTTATCATTGTCTGTAAAAATTGTTAAAGAGATCGCCGGTAGGTATGTTGTTATTGAATTTAAAGATATTGACAGTAATAGCTAAGTTGCGAATGGTACTCCTGCATGCGTGAGGTCGCCAGTGCAATCGTAGAACAAAAAAAAATAAAAATAGTTTGAATAAAAATTAAGTACAACACATACGTGAATATCCCTTGTCTTGTACTGAACCCGATGCATGCAACTGGATCGCACTGTATTACATTGACACTTAAACATATTGGGTCCTTTCCTATGAAATTGGTGTTTTTATTCTGTCTTAGCAATTTGACCGTAACTATTATGTTTCAGAAAATTCTTATAAAATAATTGCCTCTTCTAAAAATAGACCATATATTTGAGCTCGTATTATTTAATTTGATAATTTTTTGTAAGTTTAATTGTGTTAAAATTAGACACAAAGACAATTATTTTTAACTGCCTCCCGAATACAACATTTGATTTGATTAACATAAAAACGATGAATAATTTTTATCAAGCGTGTTCACACAGATATTGCTAAAGCTTGTCTAATGATACATGCCAAATATTATTATCACTGGATTTGTCGTTGTGAAGAAAACTGATAAAAGTTGGTATGTAAAATGCAGACATCCCAAAAATCTCCATACAAAACACCAATTTCATAGGTAAAGACCTAATATATGGGTATCAACTATTTGTATCCTCCCCTACCCACTCCATCCCTTTAGCGATAAATGCGTTATGTTGAAATTGTTAAGTACCTAATCATCAATGAATCTTTCTCTGTAATTATCTTTGTTATAAATACTCATAAATATATTATTAGGTCCTTACCTATGAAATAAGTGTTTTGTATGGAGATTTTGGGGATGTCTGCATTTTACATACTAACATTTTATCAGTTTTCTTCACAACGACAAATCCAGAGATAATAATTTTTGGCATGTATCATTAGACAAGCTTTAGCAATATGTGTGTGAACACGCTTGATAAAAATTATTCATCGTTTTTATGTTAATGCAAATCAAATGATGTATTCGGGAGGTAGTTAAAAATAATTGTCTTAGTGACTAATTTTAACACAATTAAACTTACAAAAAATTATCAAATTAAATAATACGAGCTCAAATATATGGTCTATTTTTAGAAGAGGCAATTATTTTATAAGAATGTTCTGAAACTTAATAGTTACGGACAAATTGCTAAGACAGAATAAAAACACCAATTTCATAGGTAAGGACCCAATATTTCACAGATATAAATTTACATAGATTACGCAAATGCATGTACTGCTCGTGTTCGAAAACCCCGACCAAACGTCGGCGTTGGCCGTTGCTAACTAGTCCGCGGGTCCGAATGGCTACTAAAACTCTTTATGTGATAAATTGATAATTGGCGGAGGGGAATCGGCGGCATCGGTACATTTCAATCAGTTCGGATCTCCCGTCTTAAAATTACGGCTTTGACGTCACAGTAGACGTTAAAAGTTGACACGCTTGGTTTCAATACAAGTCGTTATACTTGCGTTATCTATTTAAATGAATATCTGTGGTATCCTTCAATCAAATGTAAAAGGTATGATTATTGAATAACAAATTCAAACAAATTCTACCTGAACATTGGCACATAAATATATTTAACTGTAACAATTACTGTCCGTTTCAATTGATTTCAAGTACCTAGTGTCATCACAAAACATTATTTAAAAGATTTAATACTTTCGTTTTGTTTACCTTTTGGGCAACTGTGATTGAAAGATACTATACTAACAATTATTATTATTAGGTTTTTTTGTTATATTTAATATAAAATTCCTTCTTCCCTTTGCCTGTCTAACTGTATATCCACAACAATTTAGTCTCTCCCTCTGGTTGGCTCAAGTTATGTGCATTTGTACGACTAAGTGATCTTGGGTCCAGAGCTGCAGAACTTGTCGAAAGTTTCATGCAACTTCGACTGCGCTAGGTAGTCTGTAGTAACTTAACTAGCCTAACTTGGATTTTGAAGAATATGAGATTATAAATTCACTCTCCAAGTTTTCTGTTTATTTTTTAATATTGTTCATTCTTATTTACACTACTTAAGACAGTGCAGAGAAAAATCATTGTGTTTGTGAGGCCCTGTATGTGTGTGTTATTTGTTATTATTAAAAATAAATAAATTAATTAAAAAATACCAAAATTACCCCATCTCACTTGATATTAATTAAGTAAAAGTAGAAGTGAGTCAAAACCGCACTACTCCTAATATAATACGCATTTTTTGTTCTGAAGAAAGTCATTTAACAATTACTTTTGTCAAGTTCAGAAATTATATTAATCGTGCATTAATTATTAGGACCGACAAGAAAAATTTAAGGTAAACAGCTGACAGCTATCAAATCTATGCATGACTACTTAGTTGTTCTGTTGTAAAATTCTCCCATGTAGGGAAGGCAAAGGGAACGGAGCCCATACAGCCAAGTCTTCAGTATACATTTCTTCAGTAGTTTGCATTGAAATGCTAGTGTAATGCATTTCAATGCATCTTGGGTGAGTTTGGCGTCAAACGATCGATGGCAGACACTGTGGTGCTACTTGGATGAGGTGGATTACCACGATAAAAAACTCATCACTTTTCACACCACTTGACGTTTATTTCGATAATCCTTCACATTGCACATCATCACAGACACTTATTACACAAAACTACACTGATTTTACGTGACAATATCCACTCCGTACAATATTACAATTATCGAAATAAAAATCACGTCCGCCATAGTTGAATGCCGCCAAAAACCCCCTTAGTTGTTCTTTAATAGCATTTGAGTGACTCAAAAAAAAAGTTAAACGTGTTCAACAAAGAGAATTAATTAAAATATTCTATTTTTTTATCTTTTTGATAATTGTAGCCACTTTACAAAAAAAAACATATATAAACATATGTGTTGACCCGACGATAAAGTTGAATGACAATTTGACAATTAACACTAGTAAATAGAAAAAAAAACCTTAGACAGAGATCCCAGGAGTGCCAGACCTACGTCATTTCAGCAAAGCTGAAATTTAGAAGATTATTAGTGTACTGTCTTGTTAAGAGGTATGCGAATCAACTATCATGAAAGTGAGGCTGTTTCTCAGGTAGCCAAAAGTAAATAAATGTACCAAAAAATCGAGCCAAAAAAATGTCTTAAATGACTGGGCTATTCAAGGCGTCTGGAAGAAGAAACCAGGAGAGCGTCTACGAAAAATGAATTTAAATTTTAGACGGTATCCTTCAAAACATATGTAAAAACCAGCTTTTCTAAAATGACGTAATTTTTTTGGTACCTTTACATCAGACTACCTGAGAAACGGCCTCACTTTCGAGCTTGTGGATTCGCATAGCTTTTAATAAGACAGTACACTAATAATTCACAAAATTTCAGCTTTGCTAAAATCACGTAGGTCTGGCACGCCTGGGACCTCAGTCACTAAATTATTACAGGAGTCAAATCCGACGAGTGGAAAAATCCAGTTTCATAAAATTTTATTTCAAAATTAAAGTTTGGCAATGACACGTAATATTGAATCAAAGTCAAATTCTATTGAACAGGTTCTTGGTAAAATAAGTTTCAATTTGTATTTGGATTGCCTTAATCACGAAATAAGTAATCTTAGCTAGTCTAGTTCAGTGATTCCTAAAGTGATCGATATTGTCCCAGAGGTCGAAATAAACAAATACAAGCCTTAATTTTTTATTTTGTATCGATAGGTAAAAATCTAAAAATAGGTGTAAACAAATTTTACTTTAGATCTGGTTTCATTTGGAACATACTCCAATGCCTAAAATAATTTTGTAATCGCTAAATCTAGTTTGATTTTTATTTTATCCTAATGACAAATACAGTCGCTGTATGAAAATAAAGATAAAACTATTTTAATAAACTATTTAAAATACAAACGAGAAATCATTTTTTTATGCAGGCAAGCTCTTGGCTTTTATCTCACCTGATGGCAAATGACGATAAGGCCGAAGGTGGAAGCGAGCTTCACCTACACACATCAACAAAATCTAGGGATATATATCTAGACATCCCTTTGATGATTTCTATCATCAATATCTTAAAATTTGTGAAGGATCTTCTGATACTATAAATTGACGAATTATAAGTAATTTATAGATCTTTAATAAAAAAAAATAACATTATTTTTTTTTTTTTATTTCTTCAATTGTCGTAGAAAATTAGTATTGCAAAAAAACAAATTTCTTCATATAAAACTATAAATTGTCATTAAAATAATAAAGATCCAATAAAATCTGATTCTTAGCCATTAGTGTTGCCATCATTAACATTAATAACACAACTGCAACGATTATTTACACTTATTAATAACATGCCTATGCCTAACTGCGTTACCATGGCCTTTGCAAATTTTTCGTTTAATTTAAAATGAAAAAAAAGGACCACCAGCTGCTGGAAAGCAATCAGACTGTCGGAAGGAGGTTGCATGGAGTTGGTCTTCATGCTCGAAGACCGCTAAGTGTTCCAGCGCATCGACGTTGCAATTGCGGCCGGAGGTTTTCATGGGTTCTGTAGCGTTTACTACGACATGACTAACAATGTTCTTTTGTGCTGTTCACCGATGAGTCCCGGCTTGAGATTCTAATGATTCACGAAGGACACGTGTTTGGCGAATTAGCTGTGCATGGCACCCTCAGAAGGTTACACACATGCCAAAGCGGGACAAACGTGATATACGCAAGAATTCGACATGACGAAAGAACTCAGTTCGTATAGATTTTAGGCACCATGATACCTCATAAATACCTCTATGAGTTAGAAGAGTCTGTTATTGTCACACACAGAATCTGAAAGATCCAGGAATTTCTACTCATGCACGATAATGCTCCATTCCATGCGAAGCGGCTGGTAACCGCTTTATTCAAGTTTTGCATTGACCTGCACAATCACCAGACAAATTCCTATCGAACAACGAAAATTTGAGAGACTTCCCGCCAAATTTAACGTCAAAATAATAATACGATTATTACAAAGAATATACTACCTCATACCGCAGTAAGACATTGGCATTTTGATTTTAAGTGTGTACTTTGTATGTAAATGTGTTAGAAACATTAAACATGGCAAAATTGTTGATGTGTGTAGGTATATTCCTCAACAAAATACATTAAAGTTTTTAAATTCTCAAAATTTGTTTTTGTGCCTTTTTAAAAAGTATTTAATTATTTAATTTATTTTGTATTCTCTATCACTTAATTGTTAAAGTGAAATACTTTGTTTCGTCTCCGTTCTCAAGTAATTAAACTTGAAGCTAATTAAAGCAATTTAGCAGGCATTTTCAACTGCAAGAAATACGTTTCCACGTGTTATAACGAAAGCCGTTAAAATTTCCAGCGAACACCAGATAAATTAGTTTGTTATTCAGGGCACGGGCGGGCGGATTTAGAGGCAATTCCCTTTTTGATCTCTCCTCCACAAACAACAGAACTCTGTCACGACAACAGACAGGTCCCGTCTTTGCATAAAATATTAGCCGGTATGGTTCGGTGAAAACACACGTGGGCCTATCGGGTGCGAGCGCGGCACGTTTCGAATTAATGGTCGATGATGGTGGAAATCAGTGCCTATTGTGTTTTGAGCTGCAGGGAAGTTTAAGATACACTAGAGAAGATCAGTAGGAAATAGAGAAGATTAGTACAGTAGGAAATTAGACTTTCATGTTCAGTTAAAGTCAATAACATTCTGGACAACACAGCTTAATTGCTTTTATGTCTTATAAAAGAATTTTCTATTTGGTCTCTCCATAATTCCACCAAAGATTCAGTTCATACAAAATATATTTTTTTGCTGCAATAACCATAATAAATTAAATTTTAACCATGCACAGTTAAATGCAAATGTAACTGATTTGTGGTAAGTAAGTAATAATATTTTTTGACTTTTTCGATTTGTATAAACATACAGAACTTATTACGCACAGAACCGCCCCGACTTAGTAGAACAGATTTATAAGTGTTAGCTAAATAGCCTTTCGTTGTATAAGCTTTGGTGTGAACCTGGAGAGTACTCAAGTTTTTGAATTGCTTATGAGTTTCAAGGCGCAGCTAGTCTACTAATTACAATAAAAATGTTTTCGCTATTAATATGACCTTTTAGACCACTACCTTCTCCAATAACTGGAGTTGAATAATTCTATTTTTATTTGAATCTTAATTTTGAGTTACTTAGCGTTATTTATGAGTTGTTATAAAGAACTTCCTTTTGTGATTTTGTTTACTGTATAGGTACTTTTAGTTTGTGAGGAGAAGAAACAGTGGAAGTAAACATTATCAGGGAAATACTTATTGCTCGGCAAAAAAAAATTGGGCTATTTTTTTTATATTTTCTACTTTTGTGCTATTTTGTGTTATCACCGATGATACATACATTATAGTAGAAGAGGTGGGTAGAGGCGTAAGGACTAATAATGATAAACGACTAAAACTTGAACTTGATATAATTTTGAAATTCTTGTCCATCTCAACATCACGCTGATAACAAAGAGAACTTCAAGACTTATTATGTGATTTAATATAATAAGGCTATGTCTTGAACCTACTTGAAACACGAGGCTCATACTTCATCACTCAAGGCTCATATGATAGTCTTTTTCTGCCCCTACGTGAAACAACATTAGGCTCGTTTAATTTGGAATTCTATATTTCTACACAAAGAATACATACAATTTTTATTAAGCTTAAACACGTTTGATTTTAAGTTGAGAATGACAATGCCGCTGCAAAAGGCGTTTTGTAATTAACCGTATTTTGGCAAGCGTATTTTGCTAACGGCCTGTTGTTTTAAGCACCTTAATTAGCGCTTGGAATTAGGAGCTACGTGAATTACACGCAAAGTAATTATAAACGAATTTTCTTCATTTCTACTGTTAATGAAATTTGCTCGAATATAGACCGTTCGACGTGTGAAGTACCACGTCTATGCCTCATTAAATTTTCTGTTATTATGTTATTAATTCTTTATTTTTGTGTAATCTAACATAACTCTATATAGCCATTCTTTACTAGGATAAACAAAATTTTATATGGAGTATGAACCATAACCACAACGCTGACCTAATACTGGCTGGGTAAAAATAAATGCAACAGCAACCCGAACCAATGGATCAACATGCCTTCCAAAGCTTGGAGTAGCCATGTAGAGTTAGCCATTGTGAAGGTAGTTTGGGTGGTTGGATTTTCAATATAGAATCCAACGCGAGCAAACTGCTCCACCACCGCCCTCCTCAGTATATTTATTATCTTGTTTTTGCCTTTGGTAAATTCCGAATTTAATCATTGTTGTCAACTAGATAGTTAGCAACTCCCTGATATTATTGCATGGAACTCCTTAAAACACAACAGCAGAGTCATAGTTTTTATTTAAAGATGAGTGTTATAACTGGCAATATGCACACAAATTAATGCATCAAGACAGGGGTTAACTAACCATCAACCTTGAAATATTTTCCCTGAAATTACATAAAGATATTGTGTAGTTAAAGGGGTAAAAATATTTGTCTTAGCTTAACTACTGCTTAAAAGCCTATATTTGACTACATCACTATTCTGTTGGCAGATAGTCCTTTAAATAATGTTATAGAATAATATAATACATTACGCAGTGGCTCAAAATTTCAGCCCAGCCCGTATCACTCGCCGGCAGCTGGATTTGTTTACTTATGAATAAAACTTTAAAATCAACAAACTATAATCCTTTTACGTGCGGGCTCTGCCTCACTTTGTGGGCCGTAAAGCGGGGCTTTGGGAGTTGACAGCTCACTTAATATGATTGTAACAAATTTAAAGTTATGTTAAATTTAGGACTTGCGTGTTTATACAGTGAAAAGTGGTGGTTTTAGGCCTACAAAGGATAACAAATCCTTTGTAGCTTTTTCTTTATACTTTCAACTTAACATGTAGGTATCATACCTAATGGTATTTCTGTGTAACTGAATTTAAAATAAAGAAAAATGTATTTTGCATTCATCTGCTCTCTACTCCTTTTAAACCTTACATGTTCCACGTAACGACCATTGTTTTCAAATAGAAATTCCTCGAAACTCACATCGATATTTTAGGAACGTGCTTTATTCGCTTAATTTGCACCTTCTGTGTTTATATTATAAGAGTAATTTTTCAAAACACTATGTACGGGCGTTTCTTCGGGTTAAGCCATATTTCAATCCCATTTTCAATATAATATTAGTTACCCACTAATACAATAAAATTCTTAAGGTAGCTGAGTAAATAGTTATGTTAGGCGCCTTGTAAATCTGACGCCGTACCCTTTATTTGACAACGGATAAATTTATCGGGTGCTAAATGTGGGGTCGAAGCACGAATAAATTATGGCCTCAATACATTTGACTTAGGATCAAGATAAAACTATTGGCCATTGGTCAGACATCTACGGATTTGTGGGCACTGTATTTTGGAGGTGAAATTTATGAGATTATAGATAGAAACTGATAAAGGTTTTACTCAAAATTCAGTATGAGAATTTGCTTTTACCTATTTTAAGAAAACTTTAGATAAACGGCCAGATACACTTCATCATACGGCTAGATAATAAATTTATTTATTTTTGGATATAATTTAAAGAAAACATAACATTGCATCACTCCTAAGTCTAAGTAAAGTGGCAAGTAAATAGACATGTTAAACACCCATATTACGATATATTTTAAGTCCCTGTATTAGGAGTGCGCCTGTTGCCTTGCTACGAGCACAGAGTAAGGCGAGCCGATATTCAGAATAAATTACACATAAGGTTTATACGAGGAGCTCGGCGGCGTAGTGGTTAGTACGCTTTGGCTTTCGATATTGAAAACAATGCTGCCTTTGCCATGGTCAGGCCTTGGATGGGTCACCAAAACATTGTGATCTCGAACTTCTCAGGAAAGCACGTAAGGCCCCGGTCGCTATTGCAACCGTTTCTACCCACCACCCCGCGTTGGACCTGCGTGATGACCCTACTCTTCATGTGTTTCTTGATGAGGAAGGCCTGTGGCCAGCAGTGGGACGTATATTAGATGAGGAAGGTTTATTCAAATTCAGTGGTATACGGGGAATTGACCGGCGTCCTTTTGCGCGAGCAGTGTTATTAATTCCACACGGCTATCGATGTCGGCACTAACGTAATGTATTTAACGTAAATAGTCAAGGGGCATTAAACGAGACACGATAGGAACATTTATAGTTTGCGAACACCTGTGTTCGCGGTGCCCGCCAAGGGGTTAATATAATGTAAATTTTGACAAGATCTGAATTAATACTGGTTTGTATGGGGAACAGGCCCACCTTGAAAGATGCATGAAAAGTAACTTTGGCCTTTTGAAAAGCAAAGTGAAGATGTTCCGGTCTGCTGTTTTCTGTTGGCCTTGTTTTTTTGATGAGCAAAAACCTATGTGTGCTGAGGGCTCAGTAACACTCTTTTTTTTTTCGAGGACCAAATCCATTTACGGACCTACCAACCGCTGGCAAGGCGGATGGCGTGTGTGGGACTCGCTCGGCGTCGGCCGAGAATACCCACTAAAACTCCCCGATATACCTCCTTGCCCTTCCGTGGGGGCGACCCGGGGTCTGCCGAAGCAATTCTCCGAGCCGTTCCCAGGGCTTCCCGACCTAGTCAGGCACTAGGTCGGGGTTTGCGCCAATAGGGGATTCCCGGGTATATTCGGGAGATCCCCAGACGTGCCGCCGGTGGAATGCGTGCGTGGAAGCCATCCAACGCACGCGGCCGCTCGCGGGACAGGAAGAAGGAGGCACTTATGGTGCCCGCCTTCTCCTGCCCACCCGTCTACGCCGGAGGGGAGCGGCTAGAGCATCCTCCTCCCGCTCCCTCTCCGCTAGGGCTCAGTAACACCTGGAAAAACCCATAAGACCTCTCTAGCTCGTGGACTTATATGCTGTTTACGTTTACCATCAATAAATTGTGAGTCATTTGTTGCGCCACAAATTATAAATGAGAAGCAGGAACGATTCTTTTGATATAAAATTTTAACTAGGATTTGTAATAAAAGAAACCAACAAAAGAGATCAAAAGCAATTTTTGCGTACTCTTCCCATTGCTAACAAAGAAACCGGTTAAAAAAGCTACCAACAAATAAAGATATTTGTGCAATCCAAACAGAGATATTACATTGAATTTAAAACTGTAATTACTCATTGCTAAGAGCCTGATTGCAATGTAAACTGTACCCAGACAAGGTCGAAAATGGGTTGAACTCGCACGGACATCATGTAAATCCAATTTAATTATGCAGATGGTGCCTTGTTCGAGCTGTTGGACATAAGATACCGTGTGAGGCTGGAAATAGTCAAACTCGGGTAATTATCGGAAGAGAACATGGCTCGTATCTGTTTTCACTTTATCTCATTCCTGAAGAAGTAATTAGGCTTAGATTAGTACACTTATTCATAAAAACACGTTAATCAACTACTTATAGCATTATTTAGCTAGTCAACTAATTAAGTTTTAGGCGATGCTTATGATCTCCTTATTCATAAAACAGATTTAATTAGTATTTATCTTAAAAAAAGGATGATATAGAACTGACATGCTTATGTCAATGTCAAGAGCGAACAAGCTAGTTAAACAGTGTTTTCGTAAGTGCGGTAGGGATAGGTATACTATTTTCTGTCCTTATTAGAGTTCGTGTTTTTATTTGTCTGACACGTACCGTATGTGCCAAACAGTAATGTGTGTTTCTTTGTGTCGTCGTGAAATATTACGTTTTGGACTGTGTTTACTGCTTAATCATACTTGTATTTATTGTGTTTTACTCCACTACCTTTATAAGTAATGGTACAGTGTTGTATTATCGGCTGCAAAAGTCGCAGTGAACGAAAACACGAAAACATAACGTTTCACACGTAAGTCCCATATTTCATCGTTTTATCTAAATCACTAAGTGTACTATTACTAGTTACCGCTTATTTACATTAAATCGTGTACAAAATAGCGTGAAAAATACGATAAATAGCTAATGAAAATTTGTTGCTTTATCGTATTTGCCGACTAAGAAAACATGTCAACGAAAGTCAAGGGAGGCTGCCATTTTAAGTGTTATCTGAATTTAGCCGGGTTTTATGCGTTTTAGGGATACCTGTCGAAGAAAATGTAAATTACCCATACTTAAAGGGAAATATTTAAAATTAGTTATTTTAAATATTCTTAATAGATTACCTGCCATTTTTTACAATTTACTTGATTTATACATAGTTCTTTGTTATACCAATTATCGCAAATAATTGTTTAATTGGTAAAAAAAACAAACAAACAAACATTATAATGCTAATATTATTTATCTATATTGAAGGTTCCCTAACGATGAGAAAGTGCGTGATGCATGGGTTAAAGCGACTGGTAGGCTAAATTGGAAGCCAACCGCAAACACGCGCATATGCTCTAAGCATTTTTTTTTTTTTTTTTTTTTTTTTTTCTTTTTTGAGACCCGATTCTTTCGTAAGACCCTACGCAAAGTATTTTTGGATAAAAGTGCATTTCCAAAATTGTGGATACATGTAAGTTCTTTGATTTCAACATTTTTTTTTTGAAAAATAGTTTAAAATAAATTCTTATGTATTTTTAAACAAACAACTAAAAATGAACTGAATATATTTTGAATTCTATGTCTGTTTTCTGATTTTCAGAATTACGATGATAAAGAGCATTATGAAGAGCACGTTTTAAATGGTAAGTTAGATTTTTTAAGTACTTATAAATTAAGCCAAGATCACATTGAAATATTTTTTTGTGCCATCAGGGCAAAAGGTGGATTTAATAATAAACCGACGGCCACTCAATTCAAATCTGCCTATAAAAGGCTTTTAATTCATGGCGAATTGAAACATTTAACGGGAAACTGTGTTCCACTCAGTGACATAAGTATTTTAAGTAACAAAAACCCAGAAATTGCCATCAACTGTACTACTGATCGGAATAAATTAATAGATAATGACAACGACATCCACTCATCTTTAGCGTTTGAAGTTGTCGTACCGAAAGATCATGATTACTTAGCTGATCCTACCAGATTGACGGAGTTTTCTCGCTCGATAATTGTTTATATAGCTGGTTTTGTTGTAAAATCGTTAAAAAATCAATTGCAATGTGAAGAATGCCTCTTGTGTTTAACGTCCATGGAGAAAAATGAATCTTCACTCCAATTTAAAAAGGACAAAGGTGGTCTTCATTATCCATCAAAGTCTGTGATAAAGTTGTGTGAAATTGCGGAACAAACTTTCAAAAAATATAAATTTATTACGACCGATACCATGAATTTTCTTTTACGGCAATGCTTAAAAAAATGTCTTGGCAATAATTTTTTCAATGATCACGCTAGTAATAATGAGCATTTTTGTAAGAACCACCATTACGTTCTATTGATCAAAGCGATCTCTAAAAAATATTTGAATGTAAGGATACATTATTGTACAAAAAATATGATTAAAAAAGGAAAAAATGTTCGAAATCTTTATAACAAACTCGTATTGTTTAAAGGACAATAAGTATATATTTATGGGTATTTTATTGAGCATGTAACGAGAAAAGTTATGAATATGAAAGTGGATGGTAATGCAGGGAGAGGAAGACCAAAGAAGAGATGGATAGATTGTGTGAATGAGGACATGGCTAGAATGGGAGTGAATGTTGATATGGCGTGTGATAGGGGAGAGTGGAGGAGAAAGACTCGTTATGCCGACCCCAAATGAAATTGGGAAAAGGGCAGGATAATGATGATGATATGGGTATTTTATTGTTATATTAGTATTTTAAATTAGCTTCAACTTACACATTGTCTGATATTTACAGTCCGTACATTTCCAATTGTAAATTAATCATTAACTATATATATACTTATACATACATACATATATACAATCACGCCTGTAATCCCCGAAGGGGTCGGCAGAGCCCGAGGAGCACTGTGTTCCTGAAGACCACATTTAGCCATACAAAAATTGGGTTTGGTCAGATGGAAAATCGCGAAAAGGTAGTGACAAGTGGCTAGCTCATCGCCTACACAATCACAGACCCAGTACCCAATATACGCCCTTAGTTGCCTTTTACGACATGCTAGGCAAGAAAGAAAAACAGTTGCTACATTCTTTTTGTGTCCTGGACCAACACGGGACGGGACGGGATATATACTTATATTTGTTCATAATACGTCTTTGGCATGATTTTCAACTTAATTTGTGGAGAATGTTGTGGGTTCCACAATTGCTTTTTTTTATATGTATTTTAATCTTAAGTAATATTATTCTACTGTGATAATGTTTATTCTCCCAAGAAAAATAAAATAAATAATAACAACAAAGTGGTTTTATTTTTCCAAATATGTTACTGCTTATTTATTAACATTATGATTATTGGGAAAATGTTTATTAGCATAGCAACATAGTTTTGACACATACTTTATTTCTATCCTTTACGGGTGTACGCGTATGTCAGTTCTATATCATCCTTTTTCTAAGGTATTTATCTATCACTTTGACATAGAAATTGCGTCAAAAAATAACAGCTGTTATCGTCAAATCAATTCAATTTTTGTCATAGGATGGCTCCGTCTCTTTATTTGACGATTTTGCCAATGTCACTGTTATCGTCTCTCATTTTGATAATTAGAATACTTTTTCTAATTTGACAGATATGTCACGTTTCAAACATAGAATAGGGTTTTTTCGATGTCATATTACCATAAACATTGCTTAAAGTCTTGCTTAAACTAAATTAGCGATTAAAAATAAGGGATCGCTACTGGAGCCTCTTTGTAAGGTTAGAATAATAATAAGAAATACTATAATAACAGAAAGAGAGCCAGAAACTGAAAGAAGTGTTTGTATTGTTTATTTTATGAGTTTAACTTTTTTTGTGCGGACAGTAAAATGTTTTCTTTCTTTTTCTCCTCCAAATCATTAGGATTTGGATAAATATAAAAAATACTACAGAAAAGAAATTTATATAACATTATTTATATTATATTTATATAACAATAGCTTGCCTGAACAAAGTTTTAACGCTTGTTAACATGAAATCAATATTTGGCTGTGTGGAGTATACAGCGTGAAGCGCTTCAAAATATTGGCAGGTTGCAAGCAAGGTATACTAGGGGCATCAATCAAAAAAAATAAAATTCAAAAACTTGAACTGATAAACAAAAGCCGTCAACTGAAATGTTACAGGAGAAAATAAAATTGAAAATACTGGAATTAAATTTTTTATAGACGCTCTTACTGTAGAATGTGGATTACAAGCTCTCTCAAAAGCTTGTTCATTTTTATTCAAGTTGCACTAAGTATTATTCAATGTGTTCAAACTGATCAAACTCGATAAAGACTTGAAAAGCTCGATTGAACCGACAACCGTGTAGCTTCATGCACTTAAAAATATTTAAAAAATTTTGAACTCCTCTGAAATAAGTATCTGCTCCAGCTTTTTAAAGCAAGATGACAAACTCAGACACAAAAACATCTCCAAAATTCTTGCGATAAAGCAGCACAAGGATATAAAAATATAATTTTTAGCTCGATCTGCCGTAATATCGAATTGGAGGGATTCTTGCTGGCAATAAGAACATTCTTTGGCGTCATGCCACCCGGCAAATGCGAAGCATCGCTAACCCCACTTTTATTTTACAGAAGCTTCCAATTTCTTCAGAAAAGGTGTCTGGGACACCTTGTCGGTGTCTTTGTTGGATGTCACTAGAACTAATAAAGACAAAATCTGGATATATTTTGTGAGACAGTAGCTTTATTTCGATATCAAAAGCCAAAGCGTATGAACCCCTTTACCCCTTTCCCCACAATCAGACCTGGGATGGGTGACCAAAACTTTGTGATCTCGAGTTCCTCCGTACTTCGGTTGTCCTATAATAGTTCCCGCTGACGACAATAGACTTGCCCCCTAGTACATGGGGCTAGCGAGATTACTGGGTCAGGAGATTAATGTATTGGTGAGTAATGCAGCTCTGCCTACCTCTTCGGGGATATCGGGATGATGTTATGTGATATTATGTATAGGTTAAGGATGTTATTTAAGATTTTTCCAGTTTTATATAGCCAGGCCTGTTGTTGATCGTACATAAGTAAAGGACGGCTCTTCTATAAAACAAATCAATCACAGAAAAATATTTAGGATTTCACAAAAAAACAAAAGACGAACGAAACACTGAACACAAACAGATGTAAGAGAAATCTTAATAAAATCCAAATTCATCCGAGCGTCTCTCCTTGGCAGTTAGCGGAGTTTCTTTGTAAAATTAAGGTGAAACTCCATTCGAACGGCAGAAAGTGATGTTGTCTTATTAATGAGTTAGCAAACTTTACCTCGCTTATTGTGAATTTGGGAATTTATGAAAGATTCTTTGAATTCTATTGTTATGAACTGTTTGGTTAATTTGTTTGAATTTGGACGAAATTTAACACAAGTTTAAGTCTTTTATCCCTTGTTAGCTGTGTCTGGGGAAAATACGCCGCGGTAGATATAGGAAACGGAACGGATTGTCTACGTCACCTGTATTTGTAAGAAAATGTGTCTGAGGTCTTTGCTGTAAAATTTAAAGCTAAAGAAACATGAGCTTAAATATTTGTCGTGTGTAGGTGTGTAGGCATTAGCTGTCTTTCTGATCGTCCAACTTATAATATTCTTTCCATGTGGGGTAAATGAGAATAGTCAAAAATTGACAGCAGTGGCAAGCACCAGGTAAACTAAGAATGGAAATATGGCGGACGACTAACGACTAACATCGTTCTGTACCTGTTAGGCTAAACAAAGATTTTGAGCCAGAATGCAGATTGATGATGATATTGCATGAGTATGTTACATCAAAAAGTAAGGAAGTTATAAATAATACAAAGACTCTACAAAATAGATCTGTCATCTAGCTACAACATGAAAAGATATAAGGTAGGTTTTTTTAAACTGAAGTTTCCTTTTGAGTTAATAAAGGAAAAGAATGATGTTATCAGCAAGAACGATTTCACTTACACGCCCAAATGCCCCAGTTAATTGGTGGTTAATTAAATCATAATAATTAAAGAGAAGATAAAACTTGGAGACCTTTTAAGTTTAAACTGATTTTGAAAACTGCACGAAAAATTGTGGGTCTTTGCAAAATTAGGAAGATCTGAATAAAATCTCCCAAAGTTTGTATCTGCAACATTGGTTTTATAATTTAAATATTGGGTCCTTACCTATGAAATTGGTTTTTTTTCTCTCTTAGTATTTTGTCTGTAACTATTAAGATTCAGAGTATTCCTAAAAAATAATTACCTCGTCTAAAAATAGACTATATTGTTGAGCTCTTTTGATTTGTTTTGATAATTTGTTGGAAGTTTAATTGTGTTAAAATTGGACACGGAGACAACTTTTTTTAAGTGCCTCCCGAATACATCATTTTATTTGCATTTACCTAAAAACGATATAATGTGTGATATTACACATATTACTAAAGCTTGTCTAATGATAGATGCCAAATATTATTATCTTTGGATTTGTCGCTGTGAAGAAAACTGAAAAAATGTTAGTATGGAAAATGCAGAATTCCCCAAAATCTCCATACAAAACACCAATTTCTTAGGTATGGACCTAATATTAAATAGGAATGAAATACTGCGTTTATTTAAAGATCCTGATCTCGTCATCATCATCCCGTATGACGTCCGTTGCTGGACATAGACCTCTCTTATAAGTATCAACGATCGTCTGCGCACTTACTGGGAATCGTGCAATCTTGATCTCGTTAGAAATTCATAATAAAACTCTCCTGTTTTTCTTGCCCTTTTGGTCAATACTTGGATAGCCTAAATAGCCTAATTATTAATATACCTTAATAATATAGTTACAAGCAGTTGTTAATGTATCCAAATTTAAATTCATAATAAAATTTCAATCATAAAATCAGGCTGTACTCCAATTACACCTCAAAAAATGTGACGACTTTTACTATTAATATTTGAAACAATTTTAAAAGTTTGGCATTTGAATTTCAACTATTTTTATCGAGCTATACCTACGGTTGATTGCAAATTAAATGAGATATCCGCTTTATGTTATTTGATCGGAAATTCGGGTGCAATTACATCTAAACTTTATTTACCGGAAATAGCATGAATATTTCATACCTACCGTATAAATTCAAATTCCCGGCTTTTGACATTGACGAAAAATTATAATACCTGTAATATTATAATTTTATATTAATTTGACTTAATTGTACTGGCGCAATACAAAATACACCAATGAATTATAAGTTTAGCTTTTGTGGAACACGGCTAAACTATGGTCCTAATTACCAGCTTTTGCCCGCGACTTCGTCCGCGTAGAATAGTTACTTTGAGATAGTGTGATGGTATGTACCCTAATAGCCTTCCTGAATAAATAAGCTATTCAATACTGAAAGATTTTTTCAAATTGTAACAGTAGCCTCAATTGGTGGAATTGAAAATTTACTCCTACTCTACTAGAAGCAAAGTTCATAGTGGCGTTTTGGCCATTCATTTTTATGGGAGGCATTATAATTTTTTTTTTACATTCATCCGCATGGCAACCGTTCCCATGGGAATATCGGGATAAAAGGTAGCCTATGTCCTGTCTCAGGCCTTAGAATATCTGATATCTGAGTACCAAATTTCGGTTAAATTGGTTCAGTAGTTTTGACGTGAAAGCGAGACAGACAGACAGAGTTACTTTCGCATTTACCTATAATATTAATATGGATTACTAAGTACAGTCGATGATTTTGTTCCTCTCGCCACGTCTCCAATTATATTTTTTCCTTATTTAATTATTTCTTGTCTGTCAAGTTATCTTAACTTTTAAAACCTGCGGTACACTATACTGAAAGTTAGGGTGAGTTTTTTGATCCATAGGAATAGTTACCTCAATAGTTAAAATCTAGACCAATAGTGCCAATGGAAACGCCAAAATGTATGACGTCAGCTTGACAAATAGTTAAATTTGCGATGAAAATTCGAAGCAATATACATCAGCTGTGCCGCCAGCCGCCATTTTATTAATCCCAGCATCGTGCTGTGGTTAAATTGTCTATGATTATTCACGAGATAATACGTTTTCGCTATTGGTCCATATTTTAACCTACTGGTCAACCTGACCACGGATCAAAAACCAACCCTCATTAGTCTAGTTTCGCAAGAAAACTAGTACAGCAGAATATTATGATCACGTCCAAATACGATAAACAGAAATATTAGTTTGCGATGATTGAAGATAGTTACTACTTTCCATCATGGAAACTCGACAAGCAACATTTAAGGGGAAATGTGTGTACGCACTGGCTTAATAGGAAAAGTTAGAAATTGCTAAAGTTTAATGGGATCTTAGGTATTGTGACAGTTTGCAAGTTGTTCCAGTAATATCGTTGCGATGTATAACTGAACGGTGTGATGGTAACGCTGATTGTGAAACGAAAAGGTAGAAAAAAGGTCACCTCCAAAGGGTCACTTATAAAGTCCCCACCTGCGATTGTCTGTGATAGGCAGTGGAAGGTACAGTCATGTTCAAAAATATATTTGCGCAATTGACAGGTGACGTACTTTATTACCTTCCATTAAGAGTCATTTACTGTCAAAAGTGCATACATATTTGTGAGTTGGACGACACCAAACCCTGAAATTGTCAGTACTCGAATGTAACTTTTGATAAACTATTTATCGTACCTTCCTCTTCCTCTTGGCTCCTGTTGGTACCACATTTTGTCTTTGTGCTGTTAAGAAAGGAAACCAGTATCTTAAAAAATTAATAGTTTTTAGATACTGGTTTCCTTTTTATTATTCAACATTAAGTAATTACTGTTGTAACACGGCTCCTTAATAAAAAAATAATAATACGTCTTCTTTACCCAATCCTCTTATCAAAATTAAACAACAAACAAGAAAACTTTTAGCATCACGAACAAAAACTACTCGTGCCAACTTCATTTAAATATCTACTCTAACTCACACAGCATAAAGCTCAAAATTCAATCAACAACTTTATAATTTAGTGAGAACTTACCGTTGAGAAATGTCTTAAAATGTCGCTTCACCTGAACTCGCGCTACTTGAAGTAAGAGAAGGGAACTTGCTGCACTATCTCGATGCAAAAGAAGTTTCCCACCATTTATCTTTGTCTGAACTCCAGTTGGGTATTTAGTGGGTAAATTAGGCGACAAATTTCGGCCTGCCCCTTATTAAGTAAAGCCTCGCTTTAAGTGCTCTCAGTAAAAAGGCTACTGCGGACATCTACTTAGTTTACGCGAACATTCTGGGGATTTTATTTGTTCCTTGGCAGCGTTTGTGACATCTGAGGCTAATGAGGAGTTTCAGGTTCATTACTTAAAGCTACCAATTAAGCTCCCTGAAACAAAAATTACCAGTGTAAATTACTAAATACAACTTACAAAAAGACAATAAAATCATTTAAACCGGCTTTTCTGGTGTTTAAAAAAATACTATCTATATAACAGTACGGTACTTGGCATTTTAAATATGGTACTTTCAATATAAAAATTAATATTAATGTAAGACGTGTCAATCTTAAATTATGATGTTCATGACATAACCAACGCGTAATAATAAAATAATATTCCCACTTATAGCTAGACTAAAGCTTTATTAGAAAACCTAATCTTAAAAGTATGAAGATTCATTAGCAGAACTAGGTCAGCCTAATTTGAATCCTAATCTCATGCCAATAAGACTCACGTCTACGCCGTTTGTGCAAAGTCAACTCTAATGAACGTGGTAACGTACGGAACTTTCGGTCAGCTATGCGGTCAGGTTACATTATCGGCGACTGCCTTGCAATCTAGACTAGAGATAATGCTGGTAAATGGCTCTGAAATTTCCTACACCTGAACATTTCAATTTAATATTTATTCTCTTCATATAAACGCCTTTGCATCATAATATAGGCACTGCGACTTGAAGATCCTTTAGATCGTGTCTCAGCTGTGTCGCAAATTATGGTCAAGAGCAATCCATATCCAAGTAAAAAATAAATTTTATTATGATTTGGGTCCTGAATCGTCCCACTGTTCGTCAAAGGTCTATCTCCTGATTTCTCTCATTTGTGGTCTAGAGGCAAATTGTGACAATCTCCCCAAAATGCTATCTTTTATTGAAATCATCATTCACCATCACTCAAGCTCACTTGAATATTGCTATCCATCTCGTTGCAAGAGTTCCACTTTCTATGTTTTCCGAGATTTCTAAGTAAGTAGTAAAAATTACCAAATTTAATTTAGTCTGTAGTAATAGTGATTTGCTAGAAAAGAGCGCCACTGCTAAAACGTGATAATTGTGATTGTTTTTTTAGTTTTCCAGCTAAAGATTTTCTGTTCAAAGTTTTATTCGAACAAACATTGACACAAAGATATTTTATGATGAAAACTTGTCTTACGTTTTACGCGAAATATTCTTTCAATTCTTTTCAAATAAAAAACAGAACGTTTGACTGAGGATGAGGATTAAGAATTAAATGCACGTATCCTCGATCTGAATTTTGCTTCCGCATCTAACAGTCCAACTAACCATCTGGCCATTCTAATTTACATCAATTACGGCTATCGCAGAACTTCTACAGATTTCATATTTTGCTAGATTTCTAAACGCAAAGTTTTTGAACAGACCAGAATGTTTGCCGTTTAACTGTGAATATACCACAGAACTCAGAATAATCTCAACCCTATGATTAGGTAAAATAGCAATGGTCACAAACAGTTGCTGGATGCAGGCTGCTTAAGGCAAATCGGTCTTTGAAGTATGTAAGTAATCGGTATATTGTAGCTTGAGCGTCTACGACAAAACAGAAGGGCTTAATTTAAATTAAAATAAGTTTTGCGAATTTACTTTTTAAGGCAAAATTTTAATCTTTTCCTGGTTGTCCTGTCTCAGAATTCTTCTTTCCTTTTAGCATTCACGTCTGTTATTCCTTCATCAATTTTACGATTATCACTTTACGGTCGACAAGTCTATGGATTAGTTTCAGATTCCCAATCATTTTAACAAGATCTTTATTTCTTTCGTAAGAATTATCAATAAGTCTTTCAGTATTGTTACAACCATCAAAGCTTTTACACAAATTTCGCCAATCAAGATGTCTTTGTCATCACTCTGTCAGAAGTCCAATTAGAATTGCTCCAATTAGAAGCAGGGTGCTGAACAAGACAGGGGCAAATGAATATATTCTAACAATTGTCGATTCAGAAGGATTACTGTCCACATTTCCACAGTTGTCTATTGTTGCTTGTCTCAGAAGTTTCTCTTTAATAGAGGAACTACCATTTTGTTTAGAATTTGGAGATTTCCTGACACAGTGTACTTCTCTAATTAGTATTTGAAATCAGCTTGATCAATTACTTACTATTGGATATTCACGATTTGTCAAAATGTATCAATTCAATTTTGTCCGTTTTGTCAAGTTCCTTCAAGTTCAATTTTTTTTTACATCGAGCTTTATATTACTCTACTTATACACAGTTAATTCTCATAATTGGTTTAAATATAATTATTATGATAACTAAAAAGCACAAACGTAGTGTACCCGTAAACATACACAAATTCGTGTGTAACTAATAATGATTTAGGTACACTTTTGTTATTTTGTCCTCAAGCAACTACTTTTGGATTCCAGATGCCTAATGCAGATATAACCAAAATTAGATCGTGAAGGATTATAAGGTAGATATTCAAAACGGAATTCGTGGTTCGTGAGCACCGTTTGAGAATTCATAGCGTTAACAGCGTCTAGTATTGCGCTCAAAACATTATGACTAATTTACAGTGCTTTTGAGTGACGGACTAGTATTGAAACGTATCCTGGCAGTGTGACAAAATATGGATATCTACTCATTATTGGTGGTTATATCTACTCTGTTGTACCGAATATTTAGAAAAGCTTCGACAAGTGTCTATCGCCTCTTCCGACTATCTATCGGTCAAGAAATGTGTAGGCTGTGGCGCGACAGCATTAATCTGCCAAACCCTTATAAACATAAAAAACTTAAGATAGAACATAAAAACGTGACATATTATCGTTATTTGAATTGCGAAATCTTAATTCACATTTAAGTAGTAAAATAAGTGCTTTAAATAAAGTTTTTATTATTTCAGTTTAATAGAATCCTAATAACTAACAGGAACAAACGAGGGTTGTCATAGTAAATGGAACGTGCATTGCAATGCCCGCTACACACCAACATTATGACCGACGTTTTGACACTTGAGTTACATTCACAGAGGAAATATCGTACCCTTGTGCGATTCCTTGCTCGGTGGTTACAATTTACTACTTTGGTTCATTTTCTTTTTTAGAATAACAGTAACCACTATTGGTCCAAAATTTTACGCTGTAGAAAAACCTATTGCAACTGATTAGGGACAGTAAAGTTGTTAAGAAATAATTAGTTAAGCTTCATACCAGTGCTTTGGGACCTAAGTGTCTTTTAACTATTTTTTTTATTATTTGACATGTTTTGCTAAACAAAGAGATAGCCGACTTCATGTAAGTTGCTATGTTATATTATAGCTTAGCTTAAGCAAGCTTAGATACATGCATCCATACAGACGACTAAGTATCGACCAGTCTCTCTATAGAATAATATTAATCTGTATACGAAATTCATTTATTATTTTCTTTCAACATCAGGTCGATGTCTAGATATAATAGGTATGTCGAATGAATATCAAATGTTAATTAGGTACCATTTAATTCATTCTATTCAGCTACACCGTAGGCAGAACTAAATTCAGCCAAAAAAGGCTTTCGGAATATAAAGGGCATTTACTAATACCTGGAAAGGTTGTTCGTGACTTCTTGCACACACGATTTCATTTAGCTTGTAGGTACACAAGTTTGTCCCAAATGACTGCGTCAAAGAATATTCGCTTTCAGTTATTTCGATAGGTCTGGTTTTATAAGCTTATCAAGACGTAGCTTTTTCGGAAAACTTTTCTTAAACTTGTAATCTTCATCAGCCTATATACGTCCCACTGCTGGGACTGGCCTTCCGCATGGAGAAACACATGATGAGGATGGGCCGTAACACCACCACGCTGGCCCAATGCGGGGTATAAACATTCACAAATGCGACCGGGACCAACGGCTTACCGTGCCTTCCGAAGCACGGATAGCCGGATATTTCATAAATAAGGAGAGAGAATGATGATATCAAAGGTTATGGGCATATAAATGTAAATAGATAGGCCACTCCCACAGAGGAAGAGAAGAGCAAAGTTGGATAGACTGATGATGTTGACATGATGAGGAAGAGAGTGGTGACATGTCTAGGGATATGAAAATGAAAATGTTTAGGCATAGCGATTGAGATCGAACGATGATTGACACTTCGTACAGTACATACCCAGTTGTAAAAACAAAAACTTTGTTGAGGGCTCTATTTTTTGACAAAACCTTGCTTTAGCACATTCACCTCTTTCTAAAGTAAGCATTTAAGGTTTCTTGCATCAATTTATCAATATTAGCTTCAAAACTCCTAAAGCCACAAGCCACAACCGTGTCAAATATTAACATAATCCACGATTTTGTTGGAATTATTCGTTCTGTTGTAAACATCTGACTGCAGCGGCTGAATAAGGCATCCGGTAACTGCGCCAGTGTTTGCTGACTGTGTCCCTCGGGGCACGTGCCGGCCGGAATTTTGAATAATGTTCGGTTTGGATTGTTCAGATTTTGACGAACTCCACTTTTAGTTGGAAAACCGTGCCAAATTTTGGAATTTCGGATCTGATAATTGCGTTAGGTCATACATGGGTTTTGAGAAAGAGTTATAATTTTCAGAAGCTTAAGGCCTATATCCAGCAGTAATCATCTGATGATGATAATTAAAAAATATATTCAGTTAAAAATCGTCTCCTTTGTATTTTACCTCTGACTCACAAAAAACCATTTGTGGCGCAGCACTAGTCTTAGTAATTTTTTTTAAATAATATGTAGGCCAATCATTAAAATATTATTTAACCCCTTGAGAACCACGCGAACGTCGGCATTCGCGAAAAGTATATTACTATTGTGTTTCGTTTGTGGAAATTGAGAGTCAAACTCAAACTCAAACTCAAACTCAAAGTCATTTAATCAAATTGGTATCATCAAATACACTTTTGACAAGTCAAAACAAAATAAATTACTATTATCCTAAAATTGACAATACCACTACTTTTTTTTCGGCCTGTTCACTACCGGGAGGCCTTGTCTAGAGAAGATACAGGCAAGAAACTCTGCAAGGGTTCCATCCTCCCTTTACATGAATCTGTTCTACAACCTAATAAAATTTACGTGTATTATACAATACCTTTAGTCACAAATGTCAAAATTGAATTGGAAGGAAAATGCTCCAAAAGCGGCGTAACAGAATATACAAGTGATTGTAATAACTATACTTAAGTAGTTAATTAATTGTCATGTCTATTTAGAACACTTTCCTGGCCAAAACAAAAAAATAAAAAATTATATCTAATATAAATGGATACAATAATAACTGTTTCACAAAAAAGTTTTGTGTTGATATAATAGGAAAAAGGGAATTTATGAGCTAAACAAAATGTATAATAAAAAAAAATAAAAAAAATACATTTTAATATACAATTACGAAAGTGACCAAATGTAAGATTGCAGTGTGGAGCAATCTATATGTCCCATGCATGACTATCACTTAAATAATCATTGATTTTGTAATAGGCTTTTTTCATGAGGGTTTTTTTAACAAATTCTTTAAACTTAGTGTCAGTCATTTGGGTAACATTGATTGGTAGCATATTATAAAATCTAACACAGTTCATTAAGAAAGATTTATTCGTCTTACTTCTCTTGTAACTTGGAAGACGAAGTTTATATTTATTTCTCGTATTGAGACAATGACCTTCACTAATCTGAACGTAGCTGTGAATATGTTGGCGAACAAACATAATATTTACAAATATGTATAAACATGGCAAAGTAAGAATATTAATCTCTTTAAACAACTCTCTTAGGGATTCCCTTGTCTTCATTTTATATATATTTCGAATAGCCCTCTTTTGTAGAATAAATATTGATTCCAAATCAGCAGCAGATCCCCACAAAATGACCGCATAAGACATAAGACTATGAAAGTAGGCAAAATAGACTAAACGAGCTGTTGGTATGTCTGTCAATTGTCTTATTTTTTTTATTGCGTAAGCAGCCGAGCTAAGCTTTCCTGATAAATTTTTGATATGGGATCCCCACTGTAGTCGGGAATCAATATGTATCCCAAGAAATACAGTATCTTTTACAAGTTCTAAGCTGTTTCCGCCTATCTTTACTTCTAAATCATAACAGCGCGTATTTGGGGGAGAAAATTTGATACATTTAGTTTTCTTTGAATTTAACATAAGATTATTAGCCGAAAACCATTCGCAAACCTTATTCAACGTATTATTTATAACTAGCTCTCCAATATTTGCATTATTTCTATTAACCCTGAATAGGAGAGACGTGTCATCCGCGAATAAAACTATGTCAGCCATTTCTGTAATCATTAAAGGAAGGTCATTAATGTATACGAGAAATAGAAATGGTCCTAAAATTGAGCCTTGGGGAACACCCGTTTTTACTATTGATCCCTGAGAGACGGCACCATTAAATCCTACTTTCTGTATACGCTCTGATAAATACGAATCAATAAGATTTAGAGATTTTCCGCGTATACCATAATGATTTAATTTGGAAATTAGCGTTTTGTGCTCCACACAATCGAACGCCTTTGATAGGTCACAAAATACACCTACTGTGTCGTGTGAGTCCTCCCAACTTTCCAATATATACTTCATTAGTTTCGCGCCTGCGTCTGTGGTTGACTTTCCTTTTGTAAAACCAAACTGTTGGTCATGTAATAAGTCATTAGTTCTAAAATGAGCTGCTAATTGTGTATATAAAATGCTCTCAAAAATTTTACTTAATGCAGGAAGTACCGAGACGGGTCGATAATCGGTAGGGTTATGGTGATTGCCTGACTTGAATAAAGGCGTTATTTTACTATGTTTCATTAAATTTGGAAAAACACCTGAATTTATTTATTAAAAATCAGTATAGTTATTAAAAATCAGTGCCAACAAAGGGGCGATGGGTTCAATTATATGTTCAATTACTTTAACAGACACTCCCCATATATCTTCTGTTTTCTTCTTATTTAAGGTTTTGAATGTTTTTATTATATCCATATGTGATATGGCTCTAAATTCAAAGACCGGAATATCTTTCATTAAATATTGCTTCAGAAAACTTTCAGCTCGCTCCGTAGAAGAATGAAGATGTCGCGTTGTTTCTATTGGGATATTTTCAAAAAAAGTTTCAAAAGTGCTAGCAATGGCTTTGATATCTGATATAATATTATTCCCAATTTTCAAATACTGTGTAACTTCTCTTTTGGGTTTCTAGGTCAATTTTAGGTTGTTGTGTGGCTATGGTAGGGTCACAGTTTGCTACCTCCAAAGTATGCCGTGGATCTGAGTGTTGTAAGGCTATGGTAGGGACACAATTTACTACCTGTAATGTATGCTGTGAATCTGTGGTTTCAATATTTAACTTCTGCGAGTTAGATGACTGGCTTAATGGCAGCAAGTGAGTGTTATTATTACATGAACAATCTACTTTTGTACCCAAAGACTCAAATCGTTCAGCATTAAAATTGCAAAAGTCTTCCATGTCTTTGGAAGCAAGCAACTGATTCTGTAGTTGTTTATGTGATATGCTATGAATTTCATTTAACATCGATTTTAACGAGCTCTCTAAATTACTTATTTTGGTTTCCAAATTAGTTGTAAACTGATTATAATCACTCTGTTTTGAACTATTTTCTAATTCTTTAATTTTCTTAATTAAATCTATTCGCTCTTTTCTTAAAGACATATGGCTTTTAAGTTGTTTGTGCATATTTAAGGAGTTTTTATTTCTATTAATAAATTTATTTACACGAATGTATTTTTTAAGTTTTTTTATACTGGTCATACGCATACTACTTTCAACACAGTTAGATTTGTTCATGGTTAAGGATTGTTCTACATTATAATTACCACTATGAACAGACAACTCACTGAACAAGCTTTGAGAAGGAATATTCACATTTAACTCCTTGTTTTTTTCTTCGAGATACTTCATGTTATTGTATGCCTCACTTAAGCTTATCTCGAGGTCAGTGATTCTACTCAAGGCCCGTTCATGAGTATTGCTGCATTCTTGGAAAGAGTCAATAGTGTCCTGTAACATATTGCACTGTGATGTCACATCCACATAGTTACTGTGAAGGTCAGCCAATTCACTCTTCAGAAGTTTATTGCTATTCACCAGTTTCACAAACTCCTCCTCACTTTCTTCACGTTCCTGCATCAATTTGTTGCAGAGATCACGAGATTCCTGCAAATCCTGTAGTGCCTGCTTCAACTTCATATCAGTTTCCTTTGCAGCTGTTTTGCGGGACATCATTGTGATTGTTATTTTACAAGGACCTGGAATATTAATGTACAGAATCAGACACTTATAATAATGTTCTGTTTTTTATGTTTTATTTACTTTTACACAGTTATATATATATTTTTTTGTGAGAATAATATTTGAAGTGATTGTGTAGTAACAATGTAGGTGCCTGTCTGGGGCTAAGTAGTCACCGTCAACTTTACTTCCACAATATGTCAAGTAAAGAGAGGTCAACAGAAACCCTTGTGTTTGTAGATTGACGTATCTCACTCCTGAGTGAGTTTTGTAATGAGTTTGACTTTGCTGGTATAGTAAAATAATAATAAATATCAATAAATAGGAGAGAAATATCGAACTTGAAAAATATATTTGTTATTGACAGGTAGGTAAACAAACATATGTTTCCTTAAATTTTTAGTTCAACACTTAATACACCACATAAATAGCCTAGTGTTAGATGAAATTAAAAGAAACTTATACTCCCCATGTAAATGTAGAAGCCGAAGAACATATATTAAGTTTGAATTGTATAACAAATTGCCGGCCGGCCGTTACGATGTTTTACAATGGAAGTATCTCGAATAGTTCACCATTCACCGCGTCACAAATATTTATTCTGGTAAATTATCACTTTTCACATTTAATAAACCACACAAAACTTAATGTTAATTGCATAAAATAATTAAAATAAGAAATTAAAACCAGAGCTGGATAAATGACATCTATTCGCTAGTGTTGCCAGCATCGAAAAAAAGAGAAAAAAAGAGTTTAAGACTTCTTTTTGATTTGTGTCTAGGTGAAATTTAAAGTCAACATAGATTGTGTGAAAATGATTGACTTTGATTTCACAAATAAAATTACGTCCTTCTCTCTTGCCTTACCGCAAAGGGTTTTTTTGGCTTTATCTCTCGGTGATTTTCAGTATAATATTTTACCTATTGACAGAAAATTGTGAAAGCTTAATAATACTTTGTACCTTTATATCTTAAAGCTCTTTGTCGAAATCAATATCAAGACCTTTGTGGTTTAAGTTTAAATAGGACTAAATATTTAATTGAATTACTTAGAATTCCCTATTACTTCGAAAATATAAAGTAAAAGCCAAACAGAGAAAGTAAATAATAGATTAAATAGGTTACTCTTAATGTAATATTTTGATGTTCACTAAACTTGCCGCTTGAAGTAATTAATATTAAATGAGGATAAGTTATATAAGTTGCTTAAGCCGAGGTGCTAGATTTCCATTAAGATAGGCTGCAGCCGAGAATAGGCAAAGCGGTCAGTTTGGTGGCAAAATATTAGCTCGTTTTAATTAATACTTTAGAATGTGGAAAACTGTATAACTAAAGTGTCTGTTTAATTATCATCAACTTGACTTTTTTAGTCTGGCGTATTATTTTAAACTTGACTTTTTTGCCTTTTAGACGAAATAGAACAACTATCGTCATTGTGACTCCGTTTTGCGTCTACTGTTACACATAAGCATCTCATTTTATTGTGTATATTTTGCAAAATATGTCACAGAAATGTGTGCAAAGTAAAAAAAAAATAGTAGAATTTCACTGCACCTTCTCTAAACCTTTCAAAATTCGAATTGTTATCGTATTTATTTTTATTTTAGTAAAGTCTAACTATGACATGATAAGGTGTTTATTTGTCCTTAATAAAAATATTGTTACAGTTGTGCCCGTTATAGTACGAGTAATACACATTGAAGATTAAAAAATGTGTAAGGTCAACGTTTTCTTCTGCCAGTCATATTTGTGAGAACTCGTAGCTCAGTCAACATCCGGCATTTTATTTCCACATGTGAAATTCAAAATTATATCTTCTGTGCTAGAGTCTCCCAGTCCTACTTGATGTGAAGTGGTTACAGTCGCCAAGATTATACGTTATATCTTTAAGACACGACGCCCACAACAACCACAGTTTACGTGGCTAACTTGTGACGAGATTTATCTAATCACAGGCCAGTATCTAGTACATTAAGCCGAAGTACGACTAAGAAAATTCGGCCGGTATTTTATTGTTTGGGGCAGAAATAGAGGAGGTATTATGCAGATGAATGATGGGGCCTCAGGGGAACACGTATGTATAAAAAATAAATTTGGCTTTGAAAATAAGAAAATTGCACGTACCATTGTCTACCACTTCAGGGATATAGTCGTGCTAACATGTATGTATGAACATAATTATATTGCATTCATTTAAGCCTCTCTTTGGAGCTCAGTAACGTAGTAGTTAGTACGCTTTGGCTTTATATCAAAAACAAAGCTACATTCGCCAGGGTCAGGCTGTGGATGGGTGACCAAAACTTTGTGATCTTGAACTCTTCCGAGTTCAAGATCACATGCTTCGGAAGGCACGTTAAGCCGTTGATCCCGGAACCGTTTCTACCCACCAACCCGCATTGGACCAGCGTGATGGTGTAACGGCCCATACTCTTCATGTGTTTTTTCCATGAGGAAGGCCTGTGTCCAGCAGTGGGGCGTATATAGACTGAGACTGAAACCGAAATACGACTACAGATGAATGATGAGATGATGGAAGTATGTATCAAAAAGATCAATATTAGCTATGCAAATAAAAAATTGCACGTACTTCTGTCTACCCCTTCGGGGATATTGTCGTATAGTCTGTATGTACGTATGTGCATAATTAAATTTTATTGATGATTTGTTACTCTTACTGTTTTTAAATTTACTTCCGAAGCAATAAGTTATCACAAAGTTTCGTGCAACAAAACAAGGTCATTGTTTTTCAATATGGATAGAGTACAAACTACTTCGCCACCGAACACCTTCTCAATTGATAGTTCGAAGGTCACAAAAAAGCATTGTAAGAAATTAACGCTTTCGCCCTATAAAACAAAGGGGTAATTACCTCTGCCCAATAAAAAGTTTAATCAAAAGCAGCTGTAAATAAGCACTTCGTACTTAATAGTGAGGACAGTGCAATCCTTAATCACCAGCTCACGACTCTTACTCCCACCCGCTGTTGAATTACGTGTAACAATAGACACTGGTTCCTATGAGATTAATTTAAAATTGACGCGCAAAAATTTTTATAAGTCAAAACGTGAATTTCTTGCTCATAAAAGAAAAGGTAAAATTGATAGTTTCTAGTTCTAATCTAAAATGTAATTATACAAACCAAACGCAAATGAAATCAACAATAGTCATCAGAAACACCTAAGTCATCTGACTGATGACCTATAGTGGCCACAGGCCACGGTCACAATTTAATTTATACCGTCATACTATCGTTGTTTACTACTGTACTGTTTACAAAAAAAAATGCCGCTACCACATTTCAGTATGCTACCTAAAAATAACTAGTTTAAACTCGCTCGAGAAAGTTCTTGATAGTTCCCGAGGGTGTTGCCGAGCTTGTTTTTACTTTTCATATTTAGAATACAGTTGAAGTTTTTACCGTTTCGCTGTTTACTCTAAATAGTCTACGACATTTTATTTCGTATTAAAATCGAACACGACACACACTGAAAACATTTACAGGTAATATGCTCACGACCAAAACAATACCTACAAAATGTCCATCAAGTAATATCTATGTTATGTAGTACCAACTCAATTGCAACAGTCTCAGTGCTTCGGCGGTGTCTGATTGTGACAGTAAATTACTAGCTAACGGCTCACCACTAATTGATGTTACAATATTGTATTGAAGCCAGAATTACTATAGTTATGTACGTAGTAAGCACAAATCTGGAGTATACACACTAACGTTAAGTGTTAGTATACAACTTGGATAGATAGATAAAATTGGATAGACAGGGTATTGAATATAACTGTGACATTAAATGTCTAAATAATGTCTTACAATTTGATGACTTGATTTGTTACCAGGGTGGCAAATAAACAAGTTCCTACAGACTGGGCTTTGACGCTCTCGTAGCGTTAGGGTGTAGCGTTTTCTCGTCGACTTGTTACCTTAAAAACTCGAAAAAAATCAGTAAAACTGAAATCCACTGCTATAAAGATGCTCTTACTTGTCATCACTTTAACACAAAAAAACACCATATACACAATAGGCAAACCTAACGAACCCACCTGTACAATGTGCGGTTAAAACAAATAAATCATGAAATGCACTCAGTAATAAGCGACTACGGATTCAAGGTGCGGCTTATCCCAAACCAGAGGAAACTAAAGACATATCAGACAACAACATACGGTCATCCAGAACGATTTGTTTGTTTTCAGGGGGTGAATAATTAAGAGGAAGCACAAAAGATACCATAGGGTCAAAGTGTCCTGAGTTGTCGTATCACAAATATACTCGCTGCATTCTGAGTCAGGCATAATTTCTTCAAAATGCATTTCAAGGAGAAACACAGCTTATTAGTCACCAATATTTCGACTGCCCCTATGTATAACATCGAAATGGAAAATCAGTACTTTTCAGGAAGCGCTTTGAAGTTGATTTGGTCTATAAAATAGACATTTATGGAGATAACCTAAACGATTCTTTTTCATTAAATTTCTTCATAGTTTCTAAGAAATGCTAGTTTAATACTTTATTACGTTCATCAATTAATAATTTCCCAATGTTTATCGAAAATGACTTTTTCGATATTTTACGTCGAACTTTAATGTGGGAAAAATTTTGGAAAGTAAATTATGGCATTTCTTTTTATGTAAGCAAAAAGCAAAACGATTCCAAAAGTTGAGTGAAGTGAAGCGCGGTAACGTGGGGAGCAGGACGCGGTGTATAGCAACAGAAGTGGTAGTTTCGTCCTGGATCGTTTGTAAAGTATCGATATTGTACTAGTTAAAAGTATGCAATAAGAGGCTTATTATTGCTCAATCTCATTTTAATATACAAAAAAAAACAAAAAAAAGGGATGTATTACAGCATTAAAAAATATCATAAATTTTCAGTTTCGATACTGTACTTAGAGGCAGTCAATTTGTTTATAAAAGGTCATATTAAAAATACGAAAAGGAGCTTCACCGAAAAATGGCGGACATTGGTATTGAGTTGCCATTGCCGCTGAGATGAATGTTTATTGGTCGGCCCACCATTCAATATGTTCTTTATTTAATAAAACTGAAGGAACCTTTTCGAAGCAGCCGTTACGTTAATGTTTTAACATTTCTATTTTTGTACTTGAAATTGACCAAAGTGAAGCCAGAAAGAGGTGAATTTATTTCTTTTATCAGAAAAATGCATCGGGAAAAGTACCTTCTAAGAAGCTTTGTTAGAGTGAAATCTCAATTCTCAAAACACTAATCTGTAGGAGCTCCTTTTTTGCTCGTTCCTTCTATTTCAGAATCTAGCACATCGTCCACTATCAAGGCTGAATATTTCTAGTCAAAACTCCTTAACTCTCCACAGGAAGCAACACAATAACTTGTCGTTATCAAAAAGCAAAAGTTTCAACTTCTTGTTTTTATATGCAAACGTACCTCCAGGTGTTTTCGAGCATGTTGTACGTGCAATCCACCGTGCTGTTGTTGCTTCGGGAAAGTTTTCCACTTGTTTACAAGTTTTGATTCTGAAACATCATGTGAAATTGTAAAAATATCTTGCAAATTTATTTAGCAATGTTTAGAGTTTATCATATTTCTAAACCCTCGATTTTTTTGAGTTCCTCATTGACTTAGAGGTGTAAATGATCATAAAAGTTAAGTAATTTGAGACGTGGTCTATTTTGGTATACTTTCTCTCAAGAATATTACAGATTTAGGAGAAAAAATATTTGAATCAAATAAAATTAGGAATGTAGGGCTTTTCTTTTAATAGTACAAATTTATCTAAGTTTCCCTACAAAAAAGCGTGCAAAAAGTAAACGGATACAAATTATAATTTAACCCCTTGGTGGGCACCGCGAACACCGGTATTCGCAAATAGATGGTTCTATTGTGTCTTTGACACTTACACAAATAGGTATTTAAAATATCTCATTATAGAAACTAGCTGTGCCTGCGACGTAGTTCGGGTGGCTATTGATTAAACGCCCATGAAAGTTTACAAAAAGTTTTTGTTTGTTTGTTGACACTTCATTGTTTTTTTACAAAGTGGTGTAAATTACATTTCTACCTCATATTAGCAAAATGTTGATTGTGAATATTTGAACTAAAACCTCTAATTATTCAATTGAATTCAATAACATTTCTTGTCAGTGTCATCTGATTAATCTCTGTTGTCGTGTCATATCGTGTCAGATTTTACAATGCCGAGAAATTTTTAAAAACCGAAATGAAATTACATTTTGACGGAATATGTCACATAATACTCGGTCGAGCAGATATTGATAACCATGGTTAAGCCCGCGCGGTACCCATTCCCATGGGAATATCGGAATAAAAGTAGCCTATATATTTTGATTAAATCGGTTCAGTAGTTTTGTCGTGAAAGCAAGACAGACAGACAGAGTTACTTTCGCATTTATAATATTGGTTAAGATTGGTTGAGTAAATTACACAGCAGATTCTGTTTCCAATTCAAGAAATTTATTCAACTGTTCAGTCTAGAAATATTATTAAATGCTTAAATAAAATTGAATTTACGCTCCACTTCAAAATCAAGCAACTGTGACGGCTAATTAAGGATTTCCACCAAAAGAATCGCCTTGCGGATATTGTTTAACACGGAGCAAGAATACGTTACGCAACTGCGTTATGTGTACATATCATCATCATCATCATATAATCTCGCCTCTTTTTCCGAAGGGGTAGGTAGTAGCCAGATATGTTAAGTCCCCACGTAACAGGTGGTGACAATATTGCCATGCACGGGGCACAATGTGAGGTAAGCTTTATTCACAGTTAACTGTAGGTACATAAGTTTTATTCAAACTCAACAGGCGGTGGGATCAAACACGCGAGTCCTGCGATCTCTCGAAAAAGCCTTGTCATTTATACAAATAGTTAAATTCGATTAATTACATTATAATTCGTATAATCTTATTATGTTATAATTCGTATATCTTATTATGTAAGATAAAGAAAAGCAGCGAGAAAGAAAGAAAGAAAGAAAGTGGCTTATAGCGGCGACGGGCTCACAACCTATCACGCTGAGTGTAGTCTCTGCTTGGCGCAATGAACTGTAGCAATGGACTGCTTTTGCAGTGCTTTTGCCCAGTCTCTGACTAACCCTAAGGGGATAATAGTCGTTATTAAATGTATGTCACCCGCCTCTCTGGTCTAGTGGTTGACACCACCGGGTGTTCGTCGGGAGATTCGGGGTTCGATTCTTCAGCTCGCTTTGCTTGGTGGTAGGGCTTCTAAGCCCGCCTGACTAGCTACGATCGTCTTACCTAAATCTGTCGCCATAATAGCAATGTTATAGTTCCTCAGTTGTTGAGGATTTAGAGGTGAAACTCGCTTCCACCTTCGGCCTTATCGTTACTTACTATCAGGTGAGATGAAGGCCAAGAACTTGCCTGTCATATGTAAAAAAAATGTTTACAGAAAAGGTTAGAGAAGGTAGAGTACTTTTATTGAAACATAATTACAGCAAGTAAGTAGCAAACACATTATGCACCAATGGTTTGATTTTGATTAGTGATTCTTGGTAATGATTCAAATCTACTAATTTAATTCAAGACCTTAGATCAAATGATTCTCAGTCTAAATACCGTAACCTAAGCCACCTGTATTAAGATTGATTACCCCTCAAATCGTTTGTATTAACCTTTGAACATAATCCTATTAGATTACAAAATTTTGACACAACTATACCCAATTATTATCCTTCTTCATCTACCCAATTAGCTGTAGTTGATTCCGAATTGATTCACTTGAATCGGCTAAATGTTAAGAACTCGAACTATGGAAGAAAAGGACGTGATTGAGCAAACGAGAGAGATAGTGAATCAGAACGTAATCCATTTTATCGAGTGATGCTGTGCCGTGTAAACAGCCATTAAGAAGCTTTGTTGTTAGGCTTTTTTGCTAGTGAATGTGAAGGTCGTATTGATAACAAAGGAAATACAGCTAACATATTCCTTTATCTCCGAAATATATAGAAGTCTTTGGGCAATACAATTACCGTTCGCTTTCTACTTGAAGTAACATTCAACTGTTACTGGCTTTGTCTACAGCAAAATTATTATCATAGTGTTAGACTTATGAATTTGATATATTCCAGTACTATTGAACCGATTTTAAAGATTCATCGCTAAAACGATTTCTTATCGTAGATCATTTTGGTTTATTATTTACAGTAATGAGAGTAGATGAAGCTATAGAAGTATGTAAGGACCGTAGCAAGTGAAGAGAAGTAATTCCTGCTTACCCCTATGGGAGAAGGACGTGTTTTTTTATGTATGTAAGCATTACTTTTATGTTCTACCTTACCCTCTGCCTATTAGAAGATAGAAGTATTGCTTACTCTCACCAAATTTTAATGTCTGACAAAAACTGTAACGCTTTCGGATTTAGAGAAAAGTGTTTCTTGAAACGCTCTTACTGAAGCCCGACTTCCCCGGCGCTATGTCCAAGACAAATTCCCTAACGTGCCTAATTGTGCTAACATTTGCTTCCTTAATCACGTACAATGAATAGAGCGTGCTATAAATAAGCGGATGGAGCCAAATACTGGACGTACATTGCAAGATACAGAGGCTGTTTATTTGAGCCATAACTCATGTGATTTAAAGGGCTCTCAGCATATTTACGGACACATTATTAACCTCGTTAACTTAATAGCCGGAGTAAACTGTTTAAGGGCCAAACTACCTTCTTAATGTATACCCGAAACCATTAATATCAACCGTAAGGCAATAGAAGGAATCCTACCCTTGTATGATAAGGAAATCGATTGAAACAAATTACTTAACACTGGCGTAGGTAGATTCAAATCGGGAGTATCATACTGAGTCCAATAAAACCCTTGTTGGGATATTCCCAGTCCTGTTACGGTGGAATTTTGAAAACAAGCAATTTCTTCCAAGCTATTTAAACAAAGAAACATAGATAGGAACAGAGCAATAATATGGAGATCGTAGGACGAAATTTAAATAGAGAAGTATAGTCTATTCGGTTTCAGCGTACGTAAACAAATTCAATATGCATTTATTCGAAGCTCTGTGGCTCAGTTCATTTGAATAACTTTGGGGATTTCCTCCTATCTTTCGGTTAGATAAAGTCGCCATTCTAATGCGATCTATTGGGATAAAAGGTTGCAACCTTTGTTCCAGGGCTTATAGGTTAAGTCTGATTATTTGTTTCTTAGCCAATTCGGCTATTAGGTTATTAGGTACAAAAATAATCTTTTTTTACCAAAGAATTAACCTAACGGATTTTGCATAACATGATCATAGCAAATTTTATACTAAAATTAGTTTTGAGTTTATGTAACGATTTTGTTATAAAAAAAGCAATATGTTTCGATCAAAATATCAGTATCGATTCAATTAAAACATAACTAGGAATGGATTAAGATTGTCAAATTTTATGATTATCCTATAATATTATTAGAATTTGAATAGGTTACAAGACTATTTTAAAAGTCGTTTTTAATGTCTAATATTCTATTTTATATTAAGTCAACTATCGAAATGTTAATCCTACTCTGTTCAGTTTCAGTTCCGTATAAACAAGGCCTATTACCCTCACTGGAAGGGTCAAGATAGATAAGTCTCGTTCCAATTACGCTGCACTTATTAAGCTTGTTTTTCTATCAGACCCTTCATCCCTATCCGCTATTGCCTATCCAATAACAACGCAATTACTAAGAACCGTAATCGTTAGTCCTACTTAGTAAAAGGTCTTTAAGTGATGGTTACGAGTATTTGGTCAGTTTAACAGAAATTGGTTATGAATCGGCCTCATGGGAATTGTTCGAAGCCTGATATAGGACAAAATTTCTTAGCATCATAAGCCTGAAGCTTAGTGAGTAAAAACTGCACAGGGTTCAGTCTCAAGCCAGTAAGCATAGAGACGCTAGAAACAAGGATGGACTATAACGGGTTGGATCAATCCGAATTGGTGGAAGATTGTAACAGCTGACGCACAGTAGAAACCAAGATCACCATATCCAAGCAAAATTGCTTTGTTTTTGATATTGTAAGCAAAGCGTTAAAACTGCAACGCTGCTAAGAAGGGAATGACACATGTATACTACAAAATTTGAATAAATTTATTCTGAATATCTCTTGCTTTACACTGGGCCGGCTTCATCGCAACAGGCTTGCTTCCATTATTTAAAGGTCTAAACATATCCAGCGAAATGTGGTTGTCAACACGTCTGCCTACACGTTCGTGGATGCATAAGAGATTTATGATGTGTGTTGTTTAAAGTACGTGCAAACAATATTCCGCCTCTCTCTCACTCTCTGTGGAATCAGGTGTACCAAAGTAATCCGATATAAAATATTGCCAAAAACTTTTAGCAGAATGGAAAGAGAGCACAATGGCTATTACTTCCCCTCAAAATCCTAAAAGAGGCAGTTTCATTGGAGTTTTTATTCCAAGATTATTATGCAAATCGTGAATGCCCCAGTAAACTTTAATTATGCTCTCAAGTTGTCTTCCTTGACATGGTATCCGCAGACCTCTCTTTACTGTCCATAAACTTGATTATACGTTTTTACGAGTAGAATTTTCATAGCTGTTTTCCTGCTTTCCACTTTGAGTTATCTTTATTTTGGTTTTATAACTTGCACAGATGAGATTCGGAATATCAATTTCAATGAGCCGCTGGTTTAATGCCGCAATTTACATCGGATGTATTTCAAAGTCTATTCCTTATGATTGATGGAAGTAATGTATTGCAAGCTTCTTTAGGCTTCAAGTCCAATTTTCTTAGTGTCTAATTTACACGTTGCTCAGTCCCTAAACGACCTGTTTCGAGAATTTACAATTCTTTTCATTCGTCTTTTCATCCGCCAGTTTAAAGAGACTCGAAATCACTTAGGAATAATACATCCCACAGTATCACAATGAAGAAATGAGGACGATGTGGTCTGACACAATTTAATTAAATGTAACAAAGTTCAGAATGTCTCATAAAATATTTGTGCTTGCCAAATAACCTTGTGCCTAAAATCTGATATCATTTCCGACAGTACTTTGAAGTTACCATCTTAAGAGTAAATTTAAATTATCCATTCCAATAAAGTTCCAAAGAAAGGGATCTATGAAGCAGATATTTGAAACAAAGACCAAAAGTATTTACACAAATATTTAAACATGTTCTTCAAACTTTCCTATTATATTTGATACGGGCGTTTAATTCCACAATGCCGTTACAAGAACAGTTTTAAAGTTTGCGAACTAAGTTCGGACAGTATAACTTATTATAAGTTGGATAAAATAAGAGATTCTATTACGTTTAGTGCAACTATAAGAGCTGTCTAAGTGTGGCTTACTTGACATTTATATAAGATCTAGGAAGGTCTTTGACTGCGTGTATTAGGAGTATTAATGAATTATTTTAAACAAGATTTATCCCATCATGATGACATGGAGGTGGCTGTTGTTAACATCTCTGCCTACCCCTTCGGGGAAACAGGCGTGAATATATGACATACAAATGCAACTGACTAAAAATAGGTGGAAAAAGGATCTAGCTACTTAAATTGCAGGTTAAGTGCTACCTTCTTATATTTTATTTTGTGCTTCGGTGTTTTACTTGTTTATATTCGATGGAAATTGAGACGAAAGAAAAGTTAATTTTATTGCTTTAACATCAGAACAGAATATACAAACCAGCAACAAAGTAAACTTTATGTCAGACACAAAATTAATGTTTCCCAGAATATTCTGAAAGTCAAATCTCAATAAAAATACTGAAAGGTCTAGTTTACTCGTTGAGTCCTGGCCAGAAAACTGTTAGGACTAAAGTAGACACGAATATCTCCTCTGTATTGTCCGTATAAGTAAACACAAACACTAGCATCCTGCATATTCTGAGTGCATATTGCACCTGTAATATCAATGCGACTGGGATCCGGAATTTGTGGCCGAAAGTTCCGATGCGTCCTCTAGTGAACGGTTCTAACGTTATTTTAATTTTGCGGATTCACACCTTTAGCTTTATCTGTATCCGTAGTAAATATTTTCCTGTTTACTTTTCCAATAAATTCGGCTTTAAAAAGAGATCGGTAGCGTAGGTGGTAATAGGCGAGCAACTATGATCGCGTTAACAAAACTGTGTGATATCGAGTTTTTCGGTGCTTCAGAAGGCAAACCAAAATGTTGGTTTTGCTATACAGCTTTCACCAACGAATCCGCATGGGGGTGAGCGTGTAACAGCCCTTGCTTCTTATGTGTTTGTCCATGTAGGAGAACCTGTGACTGGCAGATGTGCGTGTGGTTTGAGTGATCCATTTTATTGAAGTATTGTATAGGCGCTTACTAGAGGCGCAAGCACAAAACAGTAGCTCCGTATTAAATAATCATATTAATTTAAATAGTCTAAATTCTCAGTGATTCTTCTTGTGTATCCAAAGTTCAACTCTTGACTAATCTCGGATATCGTTATTCAGTGCTTTTGAGGCTATTTACCAAGTTAATTGGACATCATAGTGTAAACAGTGAAATTTCTATGAAAACTAATCTATAGTGACATTTGTGCAGCGAAAATTCTTGAAAGTGTATAAAATATTAAATTTAATTAAAGTGTAATAAAAAATTTTGAAAAACTATTGCAAAACTTAAGCAATTTTAAATTTACTAAAAACTCAAACGGTTGACAATACAGTGTTAATAAAAGGTTTTAAATCATTGGTCATTACTACGGCAATAGCTCCACCCACACATCTTATTGGTGCATACTAATGCCTAATAGAAAGCTATACACTATTTCATAAAGATTGCTATGAGCGCAGACAGCTTAACGCTCTAAACGCCACTATCAACTCACAAAGTCCGTGGTTCGATCCTGCCGAGATGTGCACTTTTTGTATGAAGAATATTTACAATAATAGTTTATAAATATTCCTAACATCCAAGTAATCAGTTTGTTCGCTTCAAAAATAAAAAATACGAAGATTTAAATAGTACTGGACTAGTTTCTACGTCACGATAGAACAACAAAAAGCACAGGCAGAACAAATTTGACAAACTACAACATTTTAAATAATATTGCAAGATGGAGTGTGCAGGATGTAAGCAACCGATAACAAATAGAAGATTTCTTTCTTGTTCATTGTGTACAGAAACGTACGATTTAGAATGTGGCAACGTGTCAGAAAAACGATTTTACAATACTATGGATGAAGAACACAAGCGTAAATGGCACTGTCAAGCGTGTAAATGTAAAAAACCTAAACAAGATAACACAGACACCCCACTTAGGCTTTATCACGAGAAAAATGTATCTAAAAATACAGAAAAGATGAATGAACAGACCGATGCAAATATAACATTAAGGCGTAAGGCCAAACCCATATATCAGGATGAAAACTTTGATCTATCCACCAATAACCATACCTATGAAGATACGAGTGAGATTGGCGACACAATAAATATTTCCCAGTCTCCTATAATCAATAGGGTAACCATGAATTATGAACAGTTTTGCGGATTTTTAACGGATAAATTAGATAATAATGGAAAAACAATTATACAGCAATTACAAACAATAGTCCAACGCGAAATAGCTGCAGCTGTGTCAAACTTAATGTCAGATTTCACAGAACGCACAAACACCCTAACTATTGAGCAAAATAACATACAAACTAAAATTGAGGAATTAAATAAAAAGATCATGAATCTAGAAACTCAATTAAAAGTTATTCAGGATAAACAACCTTCTTCTCCAACCTGTAACAGCAATAGTTCAATAAAAAAAGAACCTTTGAACAACAAAAAGATAGTCCTACATGGCCTAGAGGAGCAATATGGAGAAACAGAAACTGATGTATATGGCCGATTACTTCAAATATTCTATGACATATTAAATATTAACTTGGAAGGACATATTGAGGACTTCATCCGCATAGGAAGGCGCGGAAACTGTAGACCCTTAGAGATCGAACTATTAAGCAAACATACAATGAAAACTATAATACAACATTCAAATTTTTTTAAAAATACTCCTTTCTCAGTAACAGAGTATCTAGATAAAGATGAATTAAAAAAAAGGAGAGAGTTAAAAAATATATTAAAGGAAGCAAGAGCAAAAGGAAAATATGCTATAATTAGAAAAAATAGACTGTTCATAAATGGCAAGGAATACATAGATACTATTGAAACTAAGGAGGTGGAAAGATTATCAAGAAATAGAAGCATTTATAATAATTCAACAAATAATATAGATAAACAAATAAAATGTAATAAAAATGTTGAAGAAAATGAGAAGACAAGGAGGGGAGATGTGATAGAACACCGAGGAAAAAACCTTTTTACTCTGACTGAAAAGAGGTCGACCACTGAAATAGATTTTAACCATGGACACAGGACTCCTGCAAACAACGAAAAACACCTTTTTCGTGCCCCACGACCAACCGTTTAAACAACCTTTTAAACTTCTTTACCAAAATATGCAGAGTGTCTTTAACAAACAGCACATATTAGAAGCTTTCACGGATCAATACCCTTTTTACCAAGCATTATGTATCTCTGAATCGTGGCTGTCCCCCGAGAAATTAGAAATATTCAAAATAACCGGATATAAAATCGTAGCGTCCTATTGTAGAAGATCCCACATAGGAGGAGGAGTCTGTATCTTGCTGAGAGATCCACTGGAGTTTGATGAGAAAAAAGATATAGCCGACATGTCGATTGAGTATGTCCTTGAAGTGTGCGCAGTTGCGCTTCCACCAGAAAACATTCTTTTAATGGCAATGTACTGGAATAGGAGAGAGGAGGATTTATTCTATACACAATTGAATAGCATACTAAAGTACGTTACTCTAAAATATTCTGGATATGATATCATATTAGGTGGCGACTTTAATATAGATGTTTCCCAAAAAAACCCAAAAACTAACCAATTTTTAAACCTAATGCTAGAATACAGACTAAAACAACGCGTTGAAACGCCAACCCATATAAATAAAAATACATCCACTTGCATAGATCTTCTGTTTACAAATTTCATAAATACAAGCATAAATTTAACAGTAAAAGAATTTGGCTTCTCCGACCATATGGGAATTGAATTACACATGAAAATACCTAAACAAAAACAAAATACAATTTGGTACATTGAGAAAAGGCTTTTTACTGACAAAAATATAAATAAATATAAGTCTAAAATACAAAAAATCAATTGGCTTAATATATTGGATCCGGAAAAAAATATAAATCATAATTATACCTCTTTCCAAGACACTTTGATCTCCACTCTAAATCAATGTATACCTAAACGTACCATAAAATTAAAACAAACATTAAAAAAACACTGGCTTACAAAAGGCATCAGGTGCTCGTGTAAAAATAAGCGATTACTTAAAAACCTTTCATCAAAATCAAATAACCCAATTCTTACACAATATTATAAAAAATATGATAAAATACTAAGAAAATTAGTAAATATTTCAAAAAAACAACAATATGTCAATAGAATAACTAGCTCCAGCAATAAAATTAAAACAATGTGGCAAATAATAAATGAACGTACCAATAAAATACCCCATAAAGAAAAACGCAATATTAAACTAAAAGTTAACGATACATTTTTGACAGACCCTAAATTAATAACAAATGTTTTCAATAACTTTTTTGCATCCGTAGGCGAAAAAACCGACGGCGCAACTATCCCATGCCCAGCTCTATACCCGTCCAAAAATTCCATGTTTTTGAGTCCAGTTGATCAGAAAGAGGTAAATAAAATAATTAAAAGCCTAAAAACAAAAAGAAGCCATGGCATAGACGAACTCCCACCTATATTAATTAAGATATGCGCTGATGAATTGACTTTACCTTTTTCCTTACTGATTAATCAGTCTTTTACAGAAGGAGTTTTCCCTGATCTATTAAAACAATCAGTAATAAAACCAATCCACAAGAAAAATAAAAAGTCTGATCCAAATAATTACCGCCCCATAGCTCTTCTGCCTACCGCATCAAAAATCATAGAAAAAGCCATGTGCGACCGTGTCTATAAGTTTTGTGAAAAATATAAAATATTCAATAGTTGTCAAAATGGCTTCCGAAAAGATTGTTCAACTGTTTTAGCTACATACCAATACATGCAGGAAGTGTATAATATAATTGATAGTAAAAAATATGCAATAGGGTTACTCTTAGATCTGACTAAAGCATATGATACAGTGCAATATAATACATTATTAAATAAATTACATGGAGTCGGAATACGTGGAATAACACACGACTGGTTTAAATCTTATTTAAGCAACAGAACATAATTAGTTGAAATAGAATATTTTGATAAAAAAAGTAAAAAAATAGTAAATATCCGATCCGAAAGTAAAACTATAAATGCTTCAATACCCCAAGGCAGTGTTCTGGGATGTGTGCTTTTTCTTATATACATTAACGATTTAGCTACAGTCGTTCAGGATCATTGCGTCATGTTTGCAGACGACATCTCCATACTTACATCTAGCCCTGATATCTCCAATCTAAGCGAAAAACTAAATAGTATTCTTGACAAAATTACTGACTGGATGAAAAAACACAACTTGCAAATAAATTTCCAAAAAACTAAAATAATGCCGTTTTATCCATACCAAAAAACACCATTAGAAGTTAAGTTTTCGTATAAAAATTTACCAATAGAAACAGTTAACAACTTCACCCTATTGGGCATAAATATAGATACCCACCTTAATTGGAAATCCCATATAGAGAAGGTACGCAACAAAATGTCGAGTTTTTCTTATGCATTGCGTGAAATAAAAAAAACCACGGATGTACGAACAGCGTTAGTTACCTACTACGCATATGCATACGCGTGGCTGAGTTATGGGATCATCCTATGGGGAAACAGTACAGACGCACAGATCCTGTTTATCTTGCAAAAAAAGCTCTTGAGAATCATAGTAAACATAGAACCTACCGAAACATGTAAACCCCACTTTCAGGAGCATAATATCCTTACCTTACCGTGCCTCTATATCTATGAGATCTGCAAATTTGTTAAAAAACATCCAGATTTTTACAAAAAACGCGAAGATCTTGCACTTCCTTACCAGTTACGTCATAAACATAGACTCCTGCTGCCGACCTCAACCATGAAACTCCACTCATCCAGTACATTAGTAATGTCTATTAAAATCTACAATAAACTTCCCGATGTATTGAAACGAGAAAATATTAATATCACATTTTGTAGATTATTAAAACAGTTTTTAACAGATAAATGTTATTACAGTTTAAGTGAATTCTTGAATGACAAATTGTAAATTAAGTTAAAAAAAAAAAAAAATTTGTTCAGTTTAGAATATATTAAGAATTAATGTAGCATAATTTATAATTACAAATGTGATTATTTATATATAATTTAAATGTTAATATGTATAACTATAAAACCTATATAGAAGAAAACATAATCATATAATTAGAGTTAAGAAATACAAAAACAGCGTCATCCTGTTTATAAAATGTTTGCAATGCCTCACAAGGCCCATAATTGTTACTTTAAACCTAACATTTTACTATCTATATGTACATTATGGAGCAATAAACAATTTGATTTGATTTGATTTGATTGCCAAATCTTTTTATTTGGGCTTTAAGACATTTCTTACTTCACCGTAATGCTCTAATTAGAGCACATCTTTAGAACGGCTCGTGCTAGTGAATTCCAAAATTATAGCGGCTTCTAATAATAATTATTCTTCTTCTTCTTTTTCCTGCCCTGTTCCCTTCACTCTCCTCTATTACTCGTCAAGTCAACACTCACTCCCATCCTTCTCGTCTTCCTCTCCCCACACGCCCATCCACTTTCAAGTCCATAACTTTCCTGGTGACATGATCATTCTCCCTTCTCATTACATGTCCATACCAAGAAAGTCGTTTTTCTCTCAGTTTATCAGCAATCGGGGCAAATTTCAGACTTCCCCTAATATATTCATTCCTCACTCTATCTATTCTCGTCACACCACACTTCCACCTCAACACTCGCATTTCAGCTACATGCAATCTTTGTTCATCCATCCGCTTTACAGGCCAACATTCCGATCAATACATGATGACAGGTCTTATTATAGATTTATAAATTTTCCCCTTTAATCTTATCTTCTTCTTTATCTTCTAATAATAATTATTATTATTTACAATTTATGTAGATTCTATGTAGCTGTAGATTCCGAGATATAAACACGATGGTTTTCTCAAAGCTTGCGGTATGAGCGATCAACTTTATTGGCCATATCTTTTTTACTTGTGGCTTAACGAATTTCTTACTACACCGTAATGCTCTAGGAATTCTTTACAGAAATTGAACTTGAACGCCCCTTTCACAGTTTGAACCTTTGAGTGAACAAAAGTAAACTCAAATTCCTCTGTACTTCGAAAGGCACGATAAGTCACCAAATTATTTTTTTTCTTGACCCGGGGTAATGGCCGACCCATACCAGGGCTTCGGGGAAAGACCTGGTTATGCGGGGATTGAACCTGCTAAACCCCCTGGGGGCAACACCTCCGCCGCGATATGCGGTGCCGGGTTATCGAGTACGCACCAGCAACCGCCGCGGCCAGCCTTTCGGCCTCCACAGGCTTGTCCCTGGAGGGGGACCAGCCGCCCCGTGCCACGGGAGCGACTGCCGACGAGCCGTGTAATGCGGGTGACTGCCTCCATGACCAAGGACCCCCGTCCCGTCACCCGCGTGACCCTGAGCTCCGGCGACACCCCGAGAGGCGCCACCATCATTTCCCTGTCGGATGGCTGGGCCGCCGGGCAAACGCCCTGACGCGACCCTCGACTGCCGCGCAAACACCCCGACGCAGCCCGCTGCCGGACAAAAGCCCCGATACGGCCAGTCACCAGGCAGATGCCCCGACGTGACTCCTCGTCCGACGATAACTCACCAACTGAATCAACATGGTAGACTTATATATCATACTCCTCATGTAAGTACCTAGGAGGCATATACATAAATTAATTAACTTATTATTTTTTGAATATTTGACTGTAAACATTATACCACGTTAAGACGGTCATAACAAGATTTTTGTTTGACGTAGATAATAAAACAAACAATTATTATAACACAAAGAAATTTAATATTTGGTGTAATATTTGCACTGAAACATCAATCAACAAAAGTAAATACAAGGCTTAAGTGGTAAATATTTCTGAAAGACTCCATACTGTTTATTTATCATAAATATTCTCCCAGAATTCAAAAGAATTCAGATAATAATAAGCATGAGTCTATCAATTCATATCGAGTCCGCCATATCGATTCGACTGCTTGTCCTGAACTTGCTGCAAGTTTGAGAACTTTCTCTGGCAGTTCGCGCAAATTATTCCCGCTTCAGTCTTCGTTTTTGAGGCGGAACTAAAACAGCCCAGACGTGTCTTGCCTTCATAAATCAGTATTGCTGTTACATTTGGAGTTCAAACTTCGAATATATTCGACGCAACATACATTTTTTTGATTCTTGCTATAATTATTTAGTATCGAGTAAATAGGCGACTTGTAAGCGAGATCAAACACAGTCCAAACGCACAGATTATCCATTACATAAAAATTTCATAATATAGAATAAGTATGTAATACCTTTTTTTCTATTTTTTTTGAAAATAATTTTAAAACTACCATTTTTTACAATGCCTTGGATTTAATTCTATACATCAGCATCTATGATATGTACATCAGGATACATACATGTACATCCGTATGATCACGACTATCCCTAAGGGTTAGCAAGAGACTAGGCAAATGCACCGCAAAAGCAGTCCATTGTGATAGTCCGCGCTTCACCAAGCAGTGACTGCACTCAGCATCACAGTTGTTGCCACTATAAGCTATTGGATGGATAATGCATCTAGGATAATTAAGTAATATTTGCTTATTGGGATAAAAATGAATATTTCAGTTGCTTTCAAGTCAATACTACGGTCTGTCAAATCGAATTCAGGTCATGTGGGACAGTATTTTGAGATGAAGATTGTGAGCGGATACAATAGTTACATAGGCGATCGATTAATTACAAGGGTCGGGTAAGTTATTTGGTTGGGGTATATATTTTTTTTACTGAGGCAGATGTTATGACGGCGATTATTTTAATTACCATGACACTCGCAACGCATGACACTCGCAACCAAAAACCCGCGCATAATTGGTCCACAGTTTTATGAACATCTGCCAGAAAATATCAAAAATGAACCAAACGACAAAACATTTGTGCGCCGATTGAAAAACCTCTTGTTGGAAAAAGAGTTGTATTCGACTAAGGAATTTTTTCATTGACATTATAAAATTAATTTTTATACATTATTTATTTTTCTTTGAATTATTTTATTGTTAGCTGTGACTTTACATTTTTGTAATTGTTGTTTTTATTTCCTTAAAATTTTTTGACATTCAATTTTCAATTCTTAATAAATTTAAATTATTTGTACAATTTGATGATCATTTTTACGTATGACTTCAAAACTGTATTTTATGTTCCAATATTGTAAAAATGAAATAAATAAATAAAAAAATACCTCTAAGAACCGCTTCTTTGATATAGATGTGATGGTATTCTATGATAGTACGTTTGACTAATCGGCAGAACTGCCTTAGGGCTTCACAGAATATCAGCGCTGCCTGTTTTAAAGTTAAACTTAGTTTATACTTAAGTTGAAGTTTTATCTTTCATTCCTGCACTTTGCACCGTACTATCCTTCAGGGACTCGAACGCAAGATAGAACTATCTTTATGAAAAGGATATTATATAACTAGTTAATTAGTTAGTTAATTATAGTGAATCTTTAAAATATAATGTATTGGCTATTAGAGAAAGTCAAGTATAGTTTGCACCCTAAAAGCTATGTAATTATAGTAACCCTGTAAACTTTTGAGGTATTATTTATTTATTAATCTAGTATTTACAATACCTAATCAAGCAAAAACACCAAATCATAGACTTGGTAAATAAACTAAACATTTATGTTTAGTTCTGCACAAAATGTGGAAATAGTAAGTAAATTCAACCTTTATTTATTCATTACACATTATATCTGAACTCCTTTATAATCTGAAAAGCTTCATTGCAATAGGTAGGTAATGTATTATATAAACAACATACATAAGTAATTATAGAAATTCGTAAATCATTGTTTACATTAAATATCTGTTACTGTTATAGGAAATAAATATAGTATAGAAAATACAAATAAATAGTCAAGGAACATTTTATGAAAATATGTAATAATATTATAAGGTACAAAAATATGTAATTTTCTTAGATAAAGAAATAATAAAATCAAGTACCTAATTACACACTTGAAACCATATTCTGAAGAAAATCATATTCTGAACAATTCTTTAAAAGAGACAACGATATTATTATTATTCTATGAACACCGGCTATTGAACACATTGTTACCATCAAACAAGCCAATAGTGTTTATTTGTGCATCTTACCCATGTATTTACTCCTTGTCTAACCAGACAAGAACTTTAGCTTCGAAACATATATTGGGTCCTTACCTATGAAATTGGTGTTTTTATTCTGTCTTAGCAATTTGTCCGTAACTCTTAAGTTTCAGAACATTCTTATAAAATAATTGCCTCTTCTAAAAATAAACCATATATTTGAGCTCGTATTATTTAATTTGATAATTTTGTGTAAGTTTAATTGTGTTAAAATTAGACACAAAGACAATTATTTTTAACTGCCTCCCGAATACATCATTTGATTTGCATTAACATAAAAACGATGAATAATTTTTATCAAGCGTGTTCACACACATATTGCTAAAGCTTGTCTAATGATACATGCCAAATATTATTATCTCTGGATTTGTCGTTGTGAAGAAAACTGATAAAATGTTAGTATGTAAAATGCAGACATCCCCAAAATCTCCACACAAAACACCAATTTCATAGGGAAGGACCTAATAAATTACTCCGGCTAACTCTTGCGCCGCTTTTTGAGGCGGCTCCGAGATTAAAACCGACAGAACAGCTCCGAGACAATGCTCCCTTGCCTTTTTAATCATAGCCTGAGTAGTGCTTGCTGTCTTAAAATTTAATTTCTGGATGCTTCATGAGCTCTTGAAATATGAGTCTGTATCTGTATCTTTGTTTCCACGTTACACATCAAACACTTGTTTGTGACATTATGTTTCTTTTGTAACACGATGTGTGTTTCTAACACGGACTACCCTATTTGTACACGGAATAAAAAATATACAGACAATGCAGATTTAATGGCTTTCTTTTAAGTCAAAAAACGTAAGAAACAATAGAAACCTCATAAGTTTTAAATGAAATGAAATGAAATCATTTATTCTGCAATTAGATTTACATGAAATACTTTTGCACGTCAATATTTTTTTCCTACTAGCACTTCGACGTGAATGGCCTGTTGAGAAGAAGTGCTGCAAGAAACTCAACAGTTAGCCTTTTTTAAACAGCCATAATAACAAAAGGAATTTAGAACATTTTAAATATTGTAAAATAAGTTTGTGCAGAGGAGCAAATTATAGTAGCCACGAATTTTTATCTTTAAACTAATCGTATAATACCCCTTTTTCATTAAACAGCTTTTAACAGTTGACTTAAATTTATGCAGGGGAAAGTCAATAAAACTTTGTGGCAGACTATTATACATTCTTATGCTGATTCCTATAAAACATTTAACTTGTGAAGTCAGTTTTGTATCTGATTTATTACATACATATCACCATGCCTCTTTAGGCAGAGGTGTTAAACACCTAATTTCGCCAGATATGTTATGTCCCCATGTAACAGGTGATGAGCCTGTTGCCATGCACCGGGCACAATGTGAGGCAAGCGATATTCACAATAAACTACAGGTACAGTGGTACAGTCGGTGGGATCAAACTCGAACAAGTAGTGACCCGTCCGTCCCAACTCGGCTACCGCTGAATTTATTACATTGACGAAATTATCTTGGACTTCGATGCTGTCCAATTAATCAACTATGAAGGCTTTTAATATCCATAGGATTTTTTTGTCTGAATTGTCTTTATAATGATTTTTTTTGTACCTATTACTTTTAGTTGTTCAATATTAGCCATGTATACGAGGTAATAAAATTATGTAGTTATTTGTTGAATTGAACTTCTCCTGAACAACCCTATACTTCGCTGCACATTATCGCAGACTTAAACTGAAAGAATAGTGTCTACAGAGCAACACGAACCAGATATTACCGCCAATTTAATTTACAAAAAATGTGCCGCTTGCTGAGCTGACTAAGCTGCTTTACAAACAATAACAAAATTCAATTCTAACCATGGATCTCTGCTACAATTGAGCTTATAAAGTCACAAGATTGGATTTCGCTAACTGGATGCCATATTTATAATTGGATGAGCTTTGCCTTTTATAACTGCAGTCGGTATCGCGACCCCTTTACTTTGTGTGATCACCGCTGGATCACAAAGCTCTGCTTCGGTGGCGTTTATTGTTACAATGACCGCACACATTGAAGATACTGCTATAACTAGAAGGTCTATTAAGTACAGAACATCTTTTAAAGTAATCCATACTTCCATACTACTATTATAAATGCAAAAGTGCCTCTATCTGTCTGTCGGTCTCGCTTTCAGTTCAAAACTACTAGACCGATTTAATTGAAATTTGGTATACAGATAATCTAGAGCAAAGGAGGAGGCTGCTTTTTATACGGGAACGGGTACCGCGAGAGTGAAACCACGGGAAGCCACTGGTATTGAATAATTATGCCAGTAGGATTCTTTTTTCGTAGGTCTATTACCAGCAGTGGACGTCTTTGGGATAAATGATGATATTATAAATCAAACCTATATTTCAATTCGACCGAATATCGATCTCTTAGAACTATTAGAGAATGAAATTAAACATGTAGTCCTCTTATTTTAATTAAAGAGAAACGAGAGAATACCTCTTTAGTACGCTGTTCGTCGTATTATTAAATACTTATTCATATTACTTATTACTGTTTGTAGTTCAAAAGTTTTTCTTTTCGTTTATTATATTATTCCTTAGCCATTTACAACACAATTTTATTGTACTCCTCGAATCTAACTTTGATATTAAAAACTTTTGAAAGGTATCAACTAAAACGTATTACCGTGAAGACACGAGATTAACTTGCAAACTTCTTGCAAAATATTTTTATTAAAAAGTCTGGCATAACAAAGAAAGTTTTGAATTTAGTTTAGAATTTTCTGTTAAGCAAAATTATGTTTGAAATATCGGGAAAGTCGGATGTTATTTAAATTATTTTATAGCAAATACGAAAAGAAGCAGTTGCCGACTTGATGGTGTGTGTGGTTCAGTTGCCTAGATAATTCACATCATATTTATATTTAATAATTGCGTCGGTATAAGACATGTTGCATAAATATATATTTTTTAAATATTACTCTTACAAGTTATATAAGTAGCATATTGCTATCAGTCTTTACAGACAGATTGATACAAAACACCAAGAAGTAGGTATAGGCAATAAGTATTAGAGTTGGAAAACAAAGAACGAGAGAATTGGCGAAGTCGCAATAACAGGCTTATTGATAAATAAATGAACGACGCTGGTATTACAGGCGCCAGACGCGACTGGGAACCCTGAAATCGTAACTTACGGGAACACGACTACTTTATTATGTCTTTAATTGATTTTTCTTTTGATGCATGTCTTTTATAGACATTTGACATCGTTACCAGATAAATACGTCCCATTGCTGGGGTACAGTATGAGCCGTAACACAACTACGCCTGCCAAAGCAATTTAATGGGTAGAAACGATGTTCTCAGTCTATATATGTCTCACTGCTGGGCACAGGCCTTAATCATGAATTAATGGAAAAACCACCACGCTAGCCCGATGCAAGTTGGTAGACACTAATTCAATAGCAAATTTAACAACGGCTGAAAATGATTGAGCACGCAGGAAATCGGAATCATAAATTTTTGAACACCCTTCCCAGCTAGAAAGACTTAAGTGAAAGCATGCTTTTTGGAACCATAACCAAGCGTATGTGCTACAAGATTCTATCGTGATATAAGTTTTGTCTCAACAACTTCTGCAAAAATACAAATTTCGTAAAGTTCAATTTGTAAGCTAATCGTCGCAGAGAACAAAACAGACGCTTCGTATGGACGCAATGCTGACAAATTGGGTCAAATCTCGGGCAGCATTGCCAGCAAAAACACACAATCCTTGCTTAATTAAGTACACGGGAAAATTCCAAAACATTCCCAAAGTATGTTACAGTTTCTGAAGGAATAATAAACATCCACACACTATCAGGGAGTTAGTAAACTTTCTCATCGTGGCGATAAAAAAGGTTCCAGCAATAAAAGCGACTATCTACATCTGATCTACAAAAGTTTGTTGCTGGGTCCCAACGACTTGGGAACAAGTGCGTACCAGATATAATAATGTTCTTTTTGCACCACGTCGATGTTCTGATTTTATACAGGCTTAGGGGCTATCTGCGTATATAGCACATACACGCAGATAGTCAGCTGAGATTGTCGACTTCATTAGAACTTCAAGAAGCATGATGTTCCAGATACATACTTTTTTAATTAGGATCCTTAGTCCCGTGTTGGTTCGGGACACAAAAAGAATGTACCAACTGCTTTTCTTGCCTAGCATGTCGTAAAAGGCGACTAACGGCGTATTGGGTACTGGGTCTGTGATTGTGTAGGCCATGAGCTAGCCACTTGTGACTGCTCTTTCACGATTTTTCGTCAAACCAAACCCAATTTTAGGATGGCTAAATATGGCCTTATGGAACACAGTGCTCCTTGGACTCTGCCTACCCCTTCGGGGATTACAGGCGTGATTGTATGTATGTACGTATCCTTAGAGTAAGCCTGAAGAAATTCAGCCTCACCACACTCACTATCAGGTTTTTAAAGTAATGCATAGCTCGCATCGTTTTCGCAGTTAAAAAACAGCTCAACCCACTTTTTCTAAGCTACGGCGCAGCGAACAATTCTATTTGGTTGGTGTCAAGTACGAAATTTACGGTGGTACGATGAAAGCATTTCACTATGCATTGTGGGCTTTAGAGTGGATGACTTATGGCCGTTGAAGATTGCTAGGCTTCATTTCCACCTAATGGGGTTTTGAATTCCCCGGGAGTGCTGAAGTTTTAGTGGATTTACGCTTTTTGCTCACTTTGGTTTGGGCAAAACTCTGCACAGCTTTTAGACAAGCACTTCTGGAATGCGCTGTTTTGAACATCGTGAGTATGGTTTGTAGGTTTACTTCCTGATAAAACTTAATTTATCATCACGCCTTTATATACGAAGAGCTCGATGTGGTTAGTACACTTTGGCTTTCGATCGAAAACAAAGCTACCGTCAGGCCGTGGGTGGGTGACCAAAACTTTGTGATCTCGAGCTCCTACGTGTCTCGGAAGACACGTTAAGTCGTTCGTCCCGGTCGTTATTACAACCCGCATTGGGGCTACGTGGTGGTGTTACGGCTTAACTCTTCATGTAGGAAAGCCTGTGCCCAGCAGTGGGACGTATATATGCCTAGGACGACTGACGGACGACGCACAGACTTGCCGTAGTAGGACAAAAACGAATTTTTCTAAATAACAGGTAGACTAAAAATCCTTCAATTATGAATGACCTAACCACCAGAATGTGCAATACAAAGATTGCTTTTAGTATACATAACAGATTATATTGGGTCCTTACCTTTGAAATTGGTGTTTTTTTTCTCTCTTAGTATTTTGTCTGTAACTATTAAGATTCAGAGTATTCCTAAAAAATAATTACCTCGTCTAAAAATAGACTATATTTTTGAGCTCTTTTGATTTGTTTTGATAATTTGTTGTTAGTTTAATTGTGTTAAAATTGGACACGGGGACAACTCTTTTTAAGTGCCTCCCGAATACTTCATTTTATTTTCATTCATTTAAAAACGATAAAATTATTTTTATGAAGTGTGATATTACACATATTACTAAAGCTTGTCTAATGATAGATGCCAAATATAATTATCTTGATTTGTCGTTGTGAAGAAAACTGAAAAAAAAAATTGTATGGAAAATGCAGAGTTCCCGAAAATCTCCATACAAAACACCAATTTTATAGGTAAGGACCTAATATTAGGTATTTTACAGCTTCGGTTCTTGTTCCAAAAAGTCGGAAGTTCCGACTGATTTTAAACCTTCGATCGAATCGGATTCATAACGGAAGTGCGCGATCGTGGTCAGAGCGTGCGCTAAAAAAGTGTTGACTCGTTGCCGGCGTATTCTAAGTATTAAGTGCTATTTTATAGTAACATATTTGTTCTGCAATAAAACATTTGTATTTATGTTTCCTTCATAGCCACATCTCCGACTTCATATCTTCGTTTTATGTTAGACGTGCTTTAGCTTTATCCAAATGTAAGTCGGTCAACACAACGTCTCTTCTACCTAGACTTTGGCTCACTCGGATTCCGATTCCGACTCTGGTTCCGAATCCGATGAAACAAATTTTAAAACTTCGGGTTCGACTCCGGTTCCGATAAAATCACTTCCGTAACATTCCTAGTTTATATCATTGGCTAAAGTTTTACTTTGTGTTATCAAGAAATTTACGAGTGTCAAAGTGTCTATTTCTATTTATAATTTCTGCAACAATGAAACTATTTTATTAACATTGTTAATTGGATCTAGTAGATCAAGGTAAGTTTATATATATAAAAAAATATAATTACTGTTAAAAATTATTGGTTCAGTTTTTTAAGAAAACATTTAATTTTAATCAAGAAAAGCGAGCGGAGTATTCGTTCCATTTAAACTTAACTTCACTTCACTTCTACATAATTGATTTTGCTAGAAGAGAAAATGAAATATACAATCATTGTTAGAGACAATCTTTGGCCATTGTAAACCTTTCGAATTTCCCATTTCAACACCCACCAACAAGTTAGTTATTTTCTGATATTATTCATTTATTGAGTAGAGTTTTAGTGGTGGCTTAATTAAAATAAATATTAAAGTATGTGCTAACGAACGGTTGGCATAATTTGACGTTCGTAAAGATTTTAAATATTAAAATGCGTACTTTGGGTCGACGGTAGCAAAAAAATTTTATTTCAAAAAAGTAATTTATTCTTTTTCATAAAATATAAAAACAGCTGACTTAATTAACTGGGTCGTGGATGTTTCTTTTGAGTTATTCAATTTCGCATTTATGTCAATTATATTATTTAAAAAAATCAAACAAGTAGGTAATGTCGCCATGATTGTACTAGTCACGTTAGCATATTTTAATTCTAGATGTACCTAATTACTTGTAGGTAAATGTATTTATCAAATAAAACTAATGTCAGCCATTACCAATATTACACCGGCTTCCGAACCCGCATTACTTTAATGGACGTAGTATATGAGTATAGTTTTATGGTGATTAAAATGCTTGCACAATGCTCCGAGCCATTCAATAAAAGCCCAATCTTCGTCAAGACTGACAAAAACCATGTCGTCTTCGTTTTTGCAGCTGATTGATTGGAGTCAGCTTTGCTGATATAATTAAGAGGGGTTGATAAATGAAGTCATCAATCTCTCGTGACGTATTAAAGGAGTTTTAATCGAAGTAGACGTTAACCCATGTATCCCGGATGACACTCCCAAAATAGGAAGCAATGACCTGAATTGACGAGAAAACTTTGACACCTAAAACTTAATTTATAATAACTTTCTTGTACGTAAACTTCTATTGATAATATATTTCGTTATAGTCCGATCCGGCTCGAAGGACCAACTTAAGTGGTTGCTTTAAATATTTGTGTATTTATAAAATAGAAAGTTGATCCAAATTAGCACGTTTATCGTTGTGATAAGGCAGGTTTTGAATTCACCAAAACACAAATTATTAGTTGTTTACTTGGAAGAGTTCTTAAAGACTTAAATGAAGTGTTGTTTTGCAACTTAAGGATTATAGAAATAATTTGCTATTTTTAATACATAAAATCGAGGCTTAAACAGCCCTAGGCAAAGCTTTATCCAAATTACCAAGAAATAAGTTCTGCGAATTGGCAAAATTTCATTTTTCCGCTTCGTCTGCGGTTTGCCCACTGTTTTGATCCGGGAACTTTTATACAAAATTTTTGCAGCACAACCTTTGATTCGGGTCACTGGTTTCACCTTACGTATACTCGATTGCTTACAAAAGTATATTTAACAGATAAAGGGAAAACAACGTTTATTTACGCCACGCCAAGTGTAAATAATTTTATAGCCCGCGTTGGAACGATCTTTGGTGTATGCAAAAATATGGGGGTTGTTTTTTTTAACGCAGTTTTCAAATAAGCAATGCAAATGGTGAACAGATACAGGCGGTTAGGATACTAATGATAACTGCACATAAAAGTTACATCTGCTGCAAATTCTCTAGGGCTGACAATGTATCTAGTCAGTAGCACTGTTACAATTTTATTCAAAAATGAAACTTATTGCATATTTATAAGAACACGAATGTATACTGTCTGCCTTCCATTCCATGCCGGTGTTCATCGCCATCACTTCAACCTAGAGGCGCTTTCCACTGGACGTAGGGCTTTCATAATTTTCACAACTTTCAGCCAAATCAATGCAAACAAAAACATTTCATTAAACTGACCCATAATAATGATAGACAGGACTAAAAACGTTGCTTATATTAGATCGTTAAATGAATTTAGTATTTTCAACATACCAGTGATAACTTTGATAATATATGACATGTATTTGGCTCGAGAACCCGAAACAAACTCCCAAGAAGGCCAAATTTCTTTTACACATAACAGCCTCAAATGACCCAAAGTCAAAGAAACTAACCATAATTACAGTACCGGAATTCTCGACAAAGTAATCAAACTTGTCGGATCTTTGTGACACATCGCGAGGATCTGTCTCAGGCCACTGGGACGAACTAATATGGCCGAGCAGAGTAAAGAGCCAATGAGGAGACAGACCTTCGAATGGGAACCAACTTTGATTATTGTACGATATTGGTCTGCATTGCTTTTATCACAAATAATGAGGGGCTTATTGAATAGACAGCAATAAATTACAGAATTGAAACGAAGAAATTTTTTTTCTGAAAACGCTATTATGTTTTTTCTTTGAAACTTATATTGTAAAGTAACTTCTTTTTAGTTACAATGACAAGCTTGATTTACTAGATCCGTATTACTTCAATCGTTTATCCCTAGTAACCTGTGAAGTTGTTATATCAGAGATCCGGAGATAGCATAAATTATAAGAAGAGATTTTAAAATTTTATGAAACACGATTTGTTTATTAATGAAAACCGTCCTCGGCTCTCTTAAGACCCGAGCCTGTCGGTAATCACCATTTTTACACACTTGTATCATAATGTACTATTACAACTGCCTTCTCATTAATATAAATTGTGATAACTGCTAATGATAGCTAGTCAAAACATTGAATGTAACAAGAAATAGAAATAATAGTGTATTAATTACGTCGACGACTATTGTATTGGATTACGTGTATATAGTAATTGATATTAATTTAGACGTGAAACTAGGTATTATCCCAATTAAATGCTGAATACCCAAATAACAATATCGGATCGGATACTAATTACCAATTTGAATCATTGATCCTATGAATATTATAATATTAATCAATCAGTTAATTCTATTAAATTCGTAGCATTTTACCCGAGGGATACAGTTTACTAATTCGTCAACATAGGAACTTTTTGACTACCTCCGTGGCCGAGTGGTCTGTACGCCGGTCCCAAGGCGTCGCCATCTCGAGAGGTCCTGGGTTCGATCCCCAGTGGGGGCAAGTGTTTGGGTGATGAATTTTCAGAAATTTGTTCTCCAGTCTTGGGTGTTTATATTTGTATTATATTATGTATATTCTCAATAATTATATGTATTTATCTATTCAATATATTTGTTCGTCGTCTAGTATCCGTAACACAAGCAGCATTTAGTTGCTTAAAATGGGACTAGTTGATAGGTGTGAATGTCTAAGGATATTATTATTATATTTTTCATCTGTAATGTTATGTTATGGTGGACCAGTTTGAAATCGATTAAAAAAATTTAAAAAAAGAAGTTAATTTACTGTCTAGTTTAAAATAACACCAGCCTATTTAAGTTCAACTATTTGCCGAAACTACAGAACAACTTCGGAAAGTTATGAAAGTAAGTGACAAAAATGTTAAAACCTTACCTCGACGGAAAAAGCTTGATAATTTTTGTACACGAATTAAATTTTTAAGCTATTGCATAGCTTCTATCGCGGGCCTTGAGCGCGGGGACCGAATCCAGAAATTCCGTAACGAAAAAACCTCACGCTCCGTAACGAAAAAAACCTCACGCTCCCCACTCCGATGCGCAAGGAGGTGTGGCTTTGTGGATTTATTTTATAATTTTAATCTTTAGACGTTTTAGTTCAACTATTAATAGTCAACATTTTCCTACATAAGAGGTACGAATGTTAAGTTAAGCATTTTGTAAAAAAACAATAAATAAAAATATAATTGCATAAGTTGATACAAAATGCGCAAAACCTTAACCGCGGCAGTCCCCGAGTGCCACATGCCTTTTTAATAGCTAAACATTGACAAGACATACACAGAAGAATCTAGGCCGAAAGAATTTGAAAATAAATATAAGCAAGATAATCGTAATATAGAATCTTTTTACGTCCAATTTCGTTGGACCACTTTGTCTTATAATATTATGATAAGGCAAGGGCCTTACGTCGTAAAAGTGGTCCTTAGGAATCCCTTATATTTTTTTTGAAGGGTCTGCATTAAGGGTAATCAAGCATTTCTCTTATCGGAACTTTATAGAGTCCAGTTTATATGAAGTTTATGTTTTTTAAGTAGGAGCTTTACTTGTTGTCATATGTGATTCTTAAGAGCATTACTTGATGTGAAGGTATAGTAAATATGGTAAATATTTCTTATATTTACCGCCAACAATAATTTTACAATAGTAATTCAAATAATTTTAATAATATTGCTCGAAAAATAACCATTATTAATACTAACGACGCAGTCCTCAAGCAAAATATACGAGGCTGTGATTAATTATCTTTCATACACCCCGAAACTATAGTTAACAGTAATTAGGAGAGGTTATTTTTCGGTTCAAGAAGGCTCGAGGTCACTTCAAGGGCAATGGAAAAGGTATGCTTGGAGTTCAGCGTGACCGAATAAGGAATGAGGAGATCTAAAGGAGAAACTTAAGCTACTGAAAAAGCTGAAAAACTTGCCACAGCACATTGCTCGTAGAATGACAGCAGTGGCGGGATCGTACTACGAGTAAGATATACAACTTTGGTAGGACCTATCATCATAGATATCCTTAGATGTCTAAGTCCATCTGAATCAGAGAAAGTCACATGGAGGACTTATGATAATAATTTTACGTTTCCCACATTGAAATGTGCTTAAAATCAAACACCAATGCATCAAAGTTATTTAGAATGATGTGTCCTCCAAATTCCGAGCTTTTGAGCAAGGTAATGAAACTCGATATTCGTAGTCATATTGATTGTGTCATCTCGTCTGTAGATGGGAATTATCGATATGCTGATGAGTTTCTACTGATTACCAATGTCGCGAGGAATTTCTATTCGCCATTCTCAATGCTTGAGCAATGCGGATACATCACTATTTGGAGATTATCATATTCGTTATGGAATAACATCTGAGATATGTAATTTGAGATGTTTGTGAAATATCTTCGTAGTTAAGCGCATAAAACTTAAACCAAAAGCGATGGATTTTGAATGGTGTAGTAAGTAGATAGAGAAGAAACGAAGTGAATGCTGAACTAACGAGTGGCGGAATTAGAAGGAGGACCCACTTTGTCCTGCCCTTCTCTATTCTAGATAAATGCTTGAGGAAAACTAATGACTAGGGTAGGCATTTCAAAGCGAAATGATATTAAAAATCATCGTCATCAGCCTATATACGTCCCACTGCTGGGACAGGCCTTCCTCATGGAGAAACACATGAGGAGTATGGGCCATAACACCACCACGCTGGCCCAATGCGGGTTGGTGGGTAGACACGGTCACAAATGCGACCGGGATCAACGGCTTAACGTGCCTTCCAAAGCACGGAGGAGCTCAAGATCACAAAGTCTTGGTCACCCATCCACGGCCTGACCATGGCCAAGGTAGCTTTGTTTTCGATTGAAGCCGAAACGCACTGACCACTACGCCACCAAGGTCCTTTTCATGTTATTGTAAATAATAATAATAAAAATATGTAGCAGACATTGAATTACATAACGTCGATTACGGTGCGCTATTTCCTCCAAGTACAGCATAATAACAAAGTGCAAGTTAAACCAATCCAACAGTAATTAATAACCCGATTCGTTCTTAATCATAAGTTAATTTCCCTGATGTTAATCCATTTATTCACAGGTGTGCCCATTTATACATCAGCGTGGCGTATAAATTCATCAAATGAACGATATTTTTTTTTGTATTAGACCTTTAATATAATATTAAATTATAGATTTTTAGTACTCTTATAATAAATTTGCATGCCTGAATATAGGTTGAATACATCGAACTATTGTATAAACATTATTGTAAGACCTGGTGTAAAAATCGTATGTATTCTGCAAATAAATGGTTTGATTTGATTTGATTTGATTTGATTTTGATTTGATAATCGCCAGGGGGCTTTTTTTAAACGAAGTATTTTTGACTTCCTACAAAAGCAGGCATAACTTGAGCAATTTCGGTTTGTTTCAACACGGATCTGGGTTGAGAAAATATGAATCTATGCACTTGTAGAATCTTTCGAACAATTGGTTTTTATGTTTTGTGTTTATTTTATAAAAAAACAGGTTTTTTACATACCATATATATATACAGAACAAATGCGGGATGGATGAAATGGCGACAGGTGTCAGGAGTAACCCTAGATTACCCCTTAAGTTTAGAAGGATGAATGTCACATTACAAGATGGATGCGAGAGGAAGACAAAAGAAGCGATGGATTGAATGCGTGAAGAATGATATGAGAATAAAAGAGGTGGATGCTGAGCTGACGAGTGGCAGAGGAGACTGGAAGAAGAAGATATTCTGTGCCGACCCACCTAGAGTGGGAAAAGGGCAAGAAGAAGAGAGAGGCTTTTACATAACGCTTTTGAAGTTCTAACACGTTAACAATTTTTTGGGAAGGTAGCCATTTCTCGTCCTGGGCTCATCCACACTCCATACTCTCATGCTCGCATATCCTCGTGTCGCCTCGTGGAGTGTGGACGTTTTTTTACTGTGATTTGGTTGTGGTAAATACGTTTTTATTTAGAGCGATCGGGGCCCCGACCTTCGCAACGAGCATATGCTTCTTTTGGTATTTAATTTACAATAATAAAAAAAATAACGCAGAGTCGTTTCTGTATCCTCACCAGAAAATACAAATATAAACCTTACAGTCTAATTAATACCTAATCAATATTGTGCTTTATTAGGTGCGTCATAGATACGGCTAAGGGTTTGTTTATACACATAATTGTTATTTAATGTTCAAGGGCTAAATGAGAAAAATATGATGGCGTGGCCTCGCATGGTAAAAACATGTTCTTGAAGTCTTGTTTTTAAACGTATTAGATATTATGTACGACCTCCGTGGTCGAGTAGTTTGTATGCCGGTCTCAAGGCGTCGCCATCTCGAGAGGTTCTGGGTTCGAACCCCGGTTGGGGCAAATGTTTGGATGATGAATTTTCAGGCATTTGTTCTCCAGTCTTGGATGTTTATATTATTATATATTTATATGCATTCTGGATATTTATATGTATTTATCTATTAAATATATTTATCCGTCATCTAGTGTCCGTAACAAAAGCAGCATTAGTTGCTTAAAATGGGGCTAGTTGATAGGTGTGAATGTGTGAAGATGTTTGTTTATAAATATTTTAATCGTTTCAGACGACCTTCCTGTAGACCAATTCACGTAAATACGATCGTTTTAAAACTCGCCGTAGTTTAGAAGTCGTCTGATCGTCGCCCTATTCAAGTTAGGTATTCACGTATCTTTCAACCAAACTTCGATAGGGCGATATCTCAATAGGATCGGAACCAAACTAAATTTGAACGACTTGTCACCTATTAGTCGAAAAGGATGCAATTTATATACTAGTGTTTTCTACCAAACGCTATTAATATGTTTTTGACTCTAAATATACTGTTTTACGATTTATTTTTCATTAAATAAAGCAAACTTGGTTTGATATGATAATAGGCTAGTTGACCTTTTTTTTATTGGGCCCCCAAATGATTAATTACTGATAGCCATTACCATAAAAATAATACAGGCTTAAAAACTGTTTTGTCAAGTTTGAAAAGTTTTGTCAAGTCTATTTTTCAAGTATAACAAAAGATTTGATTTTGCTCAAAATTAGTAAAATATCTGGTCTGTAAAGCAAATTACTAAACTACTAGAATTCATGGAGCGCCACAGGGACCTTGCTTTAGGTCGCGTACGCTATAAAGAGGAGCGAGTGCTAGCTTAAATGTTGTGGTTGGAGCTCGCTCATCTTTTAAATGCCCAAACTATTACAGGCCATAGGTCGGCCTTTAGGTTTAGGTTAGATAGGTTTAATATTTTTTATTGGACACCCCTCAAATCTCGTTCCTAATAATATTATTTGAAAATGAAAATGAAATGAAAATGCTCTTTATTGTACACCATAAAATATTAATAGATAAATTTAACAAAAGTAGTACAGTCGAGATAAAAAAATATGTGTACACGTTTGACAGTAATTGACTCGTATTAGAAGGAAGTAAAGACTGATACCTGTCAAACGTGCATACATATTTTTGAACTCGACTGTAGAATAGGCGGCCCTATCGCTGAAAGCAGTGTATTTGGTTTGTTTTCGGTTTTACAATGAATACAAATGTCGTTTAAAACAAAAAATAAATTAAAAATAGCGCAAAGCCAGCAACAGACTGATGGTGGACCAGCAGATGTTCCATCACTATCTGTTATTAAAGAACGGCTCTGTGCTATAATAGCACCAGATAAATTTGAGACTTTACCAGTCCAACAAAACCCTTTTATGTAAGTTATTTGTATGTATGGAAATAAGTTTAAGTATAATTTTTTTCTTTTTCTGCTTCATCTAGCATTATACAGGGCGTCCCACGGCCATGCCACATGGAGGGAAAGTATATTAAATATTGAAGATATGATGTTTTACTCAAAGAAGACATCATTTTATTTTTTATTTTATGTGGAACTGCATTCATAGATTTATTTAAAGTCGCCTGCCTCTACCGGCAATTGAACTCGCGAAATGTGAAAAAAAAACTCCATGTATTTTATGATAACCGTCGAAAGGGTTAATCACAAGGATTATTTTTTCTTAAGGAACATAGCATCTTCAATGAAAGGAAAAAAAATTTCGTCAGGAAAATTTCGTCTGACTCTGCCGTGTTTCTTATAACTAACATGATCATTTCAAAGTATTTACTACATACTCACTTAAGAATACAAGATTTCCTTGTTATAAGTATGTCATAAAAATAACAAAACGATACACATACCGTTTGTAATATTTGAATACTTTTTTTTACTAATTTCAGCCAGCCATATTGTAATTGCGTGCTCATAATGTTATAGGAAACACGGCAAAGTTAGACGAAATTTTCCTAACGAAAATTTTAATAAAATTTAAAATTTCATGATCTTCCTTTCATTGAAAGTGCTATGTTCCTTAGGAAAAAAATATCCATATGATTAACCCATTCGACGGTTATCATAAAATGCATGGTGATTTTTTTTTTCACATTTCGCGAGTTCGATTCCCGGTAGAGGCAGGCGATTTTGAATAAATCTATGAATGCAGTTCCACTTCTTATAAAAAATAAAATGATGTCCTCTTTCAGTTAAATATCCTACCTTCAATATTTAATATACTTTCCCTCCATGTGGCATGGCCGTGGGACACACTGTATATGCTAAGCTAAGCTCATTTTAATTAATATCTTAATATTTTTAAACACTATCAAACACTAATCACGCACCATAAAATGAACTTATCTTCAACGACATATAAATCGGAACATTTGACGTTTAATCGTTGGCATCCGATTGAAACAAATGTCATTTATTTACCAGAATACCTTTATGTATACGTTTTAGATGTGGTTTTACAACAATTGTTTAGGTGAATACGGTTCGACGACAGAGTGACTTCTTAATCGGTTTGTGTTACGTACGCGATTACGAAAAAGGCTTCAATGACTAAGTCACTGCGATATCGCTACGGTTTTCATTACATGAATTGGCCTACTGGTCGAATTGTATGTGCCGGTCTCAAGGCGTCGCCATCTCGAGAAATTCTGGGTTTGATCCCTGGTGGGGGCAAATGCTTATGTAATGACATCGGCAGAACCCGGGTCGTTCCCGTGATAGGGATGACAGACCTGTATTTTCGTTGGCTAAATAAAACCTCCAAATTCTAGTGACACCATACTTTTTTATATTAAAACATGTGAACACCGAATGTCGTAAAACACATTACATTATCATGCTATTGATATGTACAATAATGTTATATAACTTAGTCACTTATACCCGTGTCGTCATTGTAGATGGTACAGAAGAACGACAAACGACAAAAGTTATATAACATTGCTATATTGCATTGTTATGTGTAATGTGTACAGTATTGTTTTATTTTGCAATGTTGAATAACAAGGTTACATAATGTGGACGTGTTATAGAACACAAGTTATATAATATGTTACATAGTTTGTACGCACGTTAAGGTTACTTTAAAGATTACTTTTCAGCTCAATTGTATATGTGAATCTTTGCGAATCAAATCTCCTCGATTTGATTGAAACAGATTTGATTGTTTGCGGAAATTTGTGAAACAGACAGTTTTGGACAATTTGAAACAAATGCAGAATAAAACCAAAATATAGAACTGTAAAAAATATAGCGACCAGCTCCGAGCCAGGCGCAATTCAATTTTTAAATTACAGGATTAAGTGGAATCAAAACACAACGGCAGCAAAGAACGGCATAGAAGACTTATTAAGACTGTTTTAATGAAAAAAGTGGATTCCAAATACCTTTTTTGTTTGCGCTCTTCAAATCCTCATAAAGCCACGTTTTATTGGTCCCCCACTGTACAATGGAGTCCGAGAGAATTCCTGTCTCTAGAGGACAAGAAATTTAATATTAAATTTAATAACTCAAAAATTATGTTTATTTTGTTAGATTCACGGTTGGAATCTAAAGGTGAGCTCCCATTGTACTTGGTAAAGGGCATATTAGTATGTTTTCGATGCCGCTGATGAATTATCGTAAATGGGTTTTATACACCACCTACATATAAAGCGCGCTTTATTTGTCGTGTAACTTCCGTATCAAGCAAGATTTTTTGCTCGCCGAAATAAAGTTATCTAATTTCCCTAGGGAATAAAATAATTTGAAGTAATTTTTTTTTTAAATATGACAGGTAAGCTCTTGCGTTCAATCTCACCTGATGGTAAGTTACGATAACGCCGAAGGTGGAAGCGAGCTTCACCTGTAATCGTTAACAACCAAGGAACTGGTTATCTTACCTCTGATTGTCGGAATACAACTAACAATGCTTATAACATTGTTATTATGGCGAAATATTTAGGTAAGACGGTGGTAGCTAGCCAGACGGACATAGAAGCCCTACCACCAACCAAACTGAGCAGAAAAACTCCTAGCTTCGAGGGGAATTGAACCCCGGACCTCCCGATCTACGTCCAGTGGTGTTAACAACTAAACCAGGGAACCACTAAACCAGGCGGTTAAAATACATACATACATAAGGTTACGCCTTTTTCTACAGGGGTAGGCAGAGATAACTTTTTTCCACTTGTTCCACAACAATTCCTAGATATCTCTTTCGTTTCATCAACTCTCATCACCATGCCCGGCGTTTATGCGTACTCTTGTGACCTGGCCCTACTCAAGAACGTCTTTGATTTGGTCGAGCAATGTTCTCCTGGGTCTTCCTCGTCCCATATTATCTCCACTCACATCTGATTCATATACTCTTTTCTTTTTCCTTTCTTTTTCTTTTCTTCATCACACTTCCTTCTTAACACATCATTGTATATAACCCAGCCATGCTTCTCAATGCTCTCATTTCTACTGCAAAATAGCAACAAAATATGAGTAATTTTTTTAACAAAGCATGGTTTAAAATTTAATTTATTTCAACTTTAGTCAGCCTGCATAATAATATCTCAACTAATTCTTTCTTTGAAAGATTTCTACTAATTTATAATAACCAAAACGAACTATATAGTCCATTATCGAATTTATTGATTTTTTCTTTTACTTTAAAATTTTCTGTTTACACGGCTTTGGAACGAACTAAAGACTTGTTTACATTACAAACATGTAAATTATACATGCTTCCAATTTAAAAAAAAAATCGCAGAAAAAAATCGCATTTATACATTCCTGTTTTTTCTGTTTTCTGTGTTTGTTTGTCGTTTAATATTTTGTATTTTTTTTTTAATATTGCTTTTTATGATGTTTTTGTATCTTGTAGTTTTTTTGATTATTTTTAGTTGCTGAAGGTATCTACTACTACTAAGAACTACAGTAATAAAGTAATAATTTTTTTTGACGAGGTGGAATCCATTTATAGGCCGTACCTACCGGTGGCTAGCCGATAGGCGTTTGTGGGACTCACCTGAAATATGGGCACTACCCACTAAAACTCCCCTGCCCTTCGGTGGAGCAACCCGGGGTCTGCCGGAGCAATTCTCCGAGCCGTTCCCAGGGCCTTGAGTGAACTGAAAATTTATACCATATTGGATACAGCACCACATAGAGGCCTTCTGCTGTGCCCGATGCATGGCAGAGCAGAGCAGACTCGTTCACTTTATCGCAGAGGAATCAAACAATAATGATATTGCTTATCCCTACACAGATATAAGTCGAGATATGATGATATAACTCAGAGCCTGTAAATACCGAATGCTTTAAGCAAGGGTTCCATAACGAAGTGGGATGCCGGCTTAAAACGTCAAAGCGAAATATAATTGAGTGGACGTCATCTTTTCAAATTAATAGTACAATGGTTTTCCTTGTTAAGTACGCAGTTACGGTTTTAATAAGAAACGATTTATTAAGTGTTTCTCGGTCAAAGCTTCCTTTGATTATGAAAGTAGAATATTCTTTGTAATTTTCTCATGAGAAATCATAACTTGATTTATTTTAATCCCAACGATATGACATGGGATGAGGTCTTGAAGATAATATTATTATTTGTTTTGTTAAATGTCAATAGTTCAGTGCAAGAGTGATCGTATCGTGGCTATTAAAGCGTGTTTAAGTTATAGTAGGGAAATATTAATAATATGTGTATACATGCTATCAGATCAGGCAGATAACCTGCCTGCTTTCTCAAATATTTTGGGTGAGTTATGTGCAATTATAGAGGACAATAATGTAGAAACATCCTATATTTTAGGTGACTTTAATGCCCATCCAACTGCCCCCTTTTGTAATGAATTATTAAATTTTAGTGAAGATTGTAAATGGATTTGTGCAGATATGATGAAGCTAGGATTGTCATCAAATACATACACATATATAAGTGAAGCCCATAGGTGTAGGCGATGGCTTGATCACTGCATGGTGACCAAGGCAGCGTGAGACACCATAGTTAATATTAGAGTTTTAAATGATGTATATTGGTCAGATCATTTTCCATTAGAAATTAAATGTAATTTAGGATTAATAAACCAGAAATTGGATTTAAAAAACTGTGATAAAAATGGGGTAGTATGGGGTATGAGGGACGAGGATATTATTGTATATTGGATTCTATTATATGTATATTATTGTATATACAGATTGCTAATACAAACAGGGAGTTTTCGGCAGCATTTTTTACTATAGCGGATGTAATTTTTGATTCAGTAATTGTAACGTTGTTTCGGAGTGGATATTGTTACATAAAATCAGGGATGAGCAATGTGGAGGATCATTAAAATAAGTGTCAAGTGTTGTGAAATATATTGATTTTTTTATCATGGTAATCCACCTGATTCAAGTAGCACCACAGTGTCTTCCACCGATCATTTGGCGCCATAGTCTCTCAAGATGAATTAAAATTAATGTATTACACCAGCATTTCAACGCGAATACTGATGACAATATTATCAGTAAAAACTAGACTATTGGCTTAGTTCTCCTTACTTTCCCATTATAGGAGATTTTACAAAAAAAAAGCTAATAGAAACAGTCGCTAAGGAAATGGTCGTAAAGACTTGGCGTGCGTTCAAAATTTCCAAAAAGCACTTATTACATTGCTTGGGTCATCAAGGGCCCAACAATTTGTTCTTGGAGAAATCCTGTTTATGGACCGTGTCATCCGCTAGGCAGGGCGATAGAAGTGCGTGGGGCTCGCTCAGCTGCTCGCTGACAAAACCAACTAAAATTCCCCGATTTACACATTCCTGCCCTTCTGTGGAAAGTGACCCGTGGTCTGCCGAAGCATTTCTCCGAGCCGCTCCCATGCCTCCTGACCTATCGACACTAGGTCGGGGTTCACGAGACGGTTGCTTAATTTTCATCTCATTCAACCATATTGGTGACTCTGGTTACTGTGACCTGTAATGAGGAGATCCCTGTTTCTAGGGGTAGTTTGATTATCTGAACTTTGGTTGAGATTACTAATTGATTACGATAATATGCAGCCTTAATTGTTAATATATGTCGGAAAAAATCACAAATATAAATTGTAAAGTGCAATAATATATTTTTAAATTCCTCCTCATTGTCAGAATGGAAACCTTTCTGCAATTTACCAACTTCCTACATCAGAATAAAACTGTTTTCAATCGAAAGCCTAAGCGGAATAACCACTACGCCACCGAGCTCCTCGAAAATAACTACACTGTACAAATTACCATCCCACAAGACCTTTTCCGGGCATTCTCTATCGGAAGTTGCATTAATTGTATGAATTTAGAGTAATCAAAGTTGGTCCAGATGTACCCAAAGATGTTCAAGATGTTAATCTTTAAGTTAAAATTTATAGCCTAGAGAACTTATAAAAGAGTCAAGCTATTTTAGATTGTTGATCATAAATATTTCCAGGAAGATGGTTAAAAGTTGAAAATATCAAGTATTATAATGTTATGGTAGTCATAGGATAATTATTAACTTAAATAATACTTATCTGACGAGTAAAACAGGAGAGTAAAAGAGCAAGACATGATATGCCGACCCCCTCTTAGAGTGAAAACAATGGTAGACAGAAAATTCGAATAGGCCTATTCTTTACGTTTAAATAAAAAAAATAATCCCCGTTCCAGTTCGAAATATTTTTATTGGATGCTTTTATTATCATCCCGTAGTGTATGGAAGAATGTATATCGAGAAGTTCATCACCACAAATATTTCTCATATTATAAGAACTGCAAAATTTTGGCATCGTGCGACTTTATTCAATCTCAAATTTCTAAATTGTGCCAGTAGTGTACTCTTCAGTCTATTGGTAAAACGATGCTGTACGCCGTAATGAACTATATTTATAATAATGTATGTTCAACAAAGGAAATAAAAATAAATACTTAAGAAAGACCCGAAATCTTTTCGAGAGTAACACAATTAGCCTGCTAATGTACCCATTACTTACAACATGGCATCAAAGTAACTTCGTCTAAGTATGTTCGGAGGCAAAATCCAATTATAATTAACTAATTGTTTTTCTCAGTAGATTTTGAAACAAAGCTGAACGAGAAGCACTTGATACTGTCCCTCCTTTGATGAGATTTGCAGACGAACTTATTCTAATGGAAATGGATATGTCCTTATTTCAAAAAAAATCTTGGTGTTGCGCATTTCAAGGCATTAGATGATTTGCCGTTAAATGAATAGCTTCTATCGTCCTAGTGGAGCGTTTATTTTAGTTTTTTCAAATATTGTTAAGTAAAATTTCTCGCTATATCTATATCTATACTAATATTATGAAGCTGAAGAGTTTGTTTGTTTGGTTGAAGGCGCAAATCTACGGAACTACTGGTCCGATTAGAATTTTTTTTTTAGCCCATTTATCGAGGAAGGCTATAGGCTATATAATATCAGGCTGAACACTTCTATTCCACGCGGACAATGTCGCGAGCAAAATCTTGTTATTTGTGTTATTTTATGCATAAGAACACGAGGCTAAAAGCCATCCGCCATTAAGTTGTGGTTAATACTACTCGATACTCTTTGTCCTCAGTCATAAATAAAAATGATCCGAGGAAATAATGATACTTACTCAATAACACGCATTGGACCAGTATACGTAATAATACGTATAGTATAATGGGTCATACTCCTCGTTTATTCGTTCATGTCTTCGTGATGACGACTGTTAAAGATATTATATTATACTAGCTGTTGCCCGCGACTTTGTCCGCGGTCACTATGCTGTTTTAACTATCCCCCGGGTCCCCTTTAATTTTCTGGAATAAAAAGTATCTAAGATGTTGACCCACAAGGTATCACCATGCAAAATTTCATTGAAATCGGTCCAGCCATTTTGGAGATTAGCCCGTACAAACAGATAAACAGACAGAGAAACAAAAAATAAAAAAAAAATTTTTTTGTAATTTCCCTCTTTTTACAACCCCCCACTTGGCCTTAAGCATTTTTTTCCATGTACAGACATTTGACCTCTACAGTTTTATTACATGTTTTCTTTATTTATTCAATATTTTATTCACAGTCATGAATTTTCGCCAAGAACAAGTTTCTTAGTCCATTTCAATAAAAACGTTTTATTGCCGAAAAAATAGAAAAGTGCAAAAACTAGATTGCCAGTATTAGTTATAAAGTGACAGGGAACTTGAGCTAAGTGCCGTAAATTACTGGCACGTTGGGTTGAACTCGAACTCATTTCGAAACTGTTTCCTTGGAACTATTAGTGCCACTGTGCAGCGGTCTTGTCAGATCAGCTTTTATTAGCACAAAGGAGAATTTACGCTGAAGTTAATGAGTAAGAACTGCACAACCATCCAATAGCTTATAACGGCAACGGGCTCACCACCTGTCAAGCTGAGTGCAGTCACTGCTTGGTGAAGCGCGGAATATTGCCATGGACTGCTTTTGCGGTGCTTTTGCCTAGTCTGTTACTAGCCCTTAGGGGATAATTGTATAATAATAACAAAGTTAAATAGGTGACATGAGACAATTTTGTCCACCAGTCACGTCCGAAATCAACCGAAATCAACCTCTGTCGATCAAGAGACAAGGCTTACGCGGGTGCACGGGCTAGTGTGGTGGGATACACCTCCCTCTTGGATGAATTCTTGGGTAAAGCTATCCAGAAATGTGCCGCTCATCTAATCTCGATCTCAGCTGCTATGATGTCGATAGTACTTACGAGTTGGGCTCAAAACTGGTCAAACAGAATCAGATCTTCATCTGATTGACATACACTACTCTCGATATGTGCTGCGCTCTGTGACAAAAATAAAACGGCCAATTTTTGCTATGTCTTTAGCAGCCAATTTCATGCACATATTATTTTATCCTCATACGTCTTATCATTTCCTTCCCTCTTTCCTTCCTCCATCAAATGCAGCAACGTGTATGAGATGACAAGTCACTTGAAAAATGTAAAACAAGTTGCTGTCAACTTTCAGCGCTAAAATAATTTTAACCTCCTGAAATTCGAACATGAGAAATTTCAATTTAAAAACTGAAGACTATAACTCACTTTTTTCCTTCAAGCACCATGTAATACATCTTTGGCATTAAGAAAAATCTTGTCGCCAAAGATTACGCAACGAAAGTGTGAGACGCGGCATGAAAATTTATGGTTGTGGACGATAAATTTATTGTTCAGATTCCAAACGACTCAGTCGAAATAAGGAATAAAAGGAAGCAATAATTGCCTACTTTCCGCATCTTTTTATTAAGGACTAGTTATTCCACGTTCATTTTGTATCGAAATTTTGGAATTGCTTGTATTGAAGTAAATTAAATTTTCTTCTTCGAGATACCACAATGCCTTTATACAATTTGTAATTCGGGCTTAAATTGTACACCTTTTTGGTGAAGTTTCGGTTGGACTTAATAATAGTCGATTTCGGTGATTTTAAATTTAATTTTCTACATTTATTTTAAGAAGGTACTAACCTGAACCCCAAATACCTGTGACCCGAATTTGGCTACTAACCGGTATTATTATCATGCGGTTTCTGAATGCTATTTGAGGATGATTCATTAATATCTGTGACGGAAACTTGGGGTTTGTATGTTAACACACCAACACATATAGGATATTTATAGAATCATTACTTACTTATATGTTTATTTAATAAGTACATAATAACTATGTATGATATTACAATATGTATGTACCTTTATTATTTATTATTATATTAATCTTTCTTTAACTAAGGAAATTATCATTAGTTGGCATTCAATCCTAGACTACGGTGCCTAGACTTAATAAGCTTTTTAAGAGTAGAACTCTTTATTGTATAAGAATTCTCATGAGCACAGTGTCTAAGATATATTCCTTCTACATGTAAACACGAAACGATTCAAACTCAGCCAACTTTATCATCTCTACTTAAAGCTCAAATTTGCAGGGCACACATGAGATGTAACCCAAAACTAGCTGCTCCAATGAAAGTTCGCGTGACATCGTGTCTCGTGAAGTGCTGACTCGGGTACTAGGCGTGAAGATCTACGGTCGTTTATGGAATTCTACTGCGTCGAACGGGATAGTTTTAAATTAATACAAATTAATTTTACATTACTTATTTATAAAATACCTATAGGTATAAAATAAACAATTATCTGCATAAATAGAATTAAAAAATTTATATTTACCTCTTAAATCTTATCTTACGTGTAATTGTGACAGATAGAGTAAAGCATTAAAGCTGTATTTTTAAATTACCCAGAAATATATTTAGTGTATTTTTGCTGTTCAACTTTATTACCAAAGCAAGAGTTTATCATAAAAAGCGTATACCTAACTAGTTTTAAGTAAATCGGCAACTGGCGAATGATACATCCAAATTTTGGAAGCATTTTACGATTATATAGGTCACAATAATATTGATTGCTACCTTAGTGGTAATTAAATTCTCTTTTTTAAGTTAATGCAATTTTACCCTAATTTCATACATGTTGTATGTTGTAATTTCAGTCCGTGTGTACACAAGTGTTGCCAGGGCAGCAACTTCCGTTAAGTGACTCTAGCCGTTTTTTTTCTTTCTAGATGATTCATTTGAAAATGTGGGAGAACGTCTTATTACGTTATTTTATAAACCTGTTGTAAAATGACTGCTTTAAATATGATAATATTAATTTTTACTTTTTTGAATAATTTTTCCTAAAAGACTATATTGATTGACCATAAATTAACTGTATTAGTTTAGTTTTCAACGCAAGCAAAATAAATAGAAAAAAATTAAGTATTATAATATAGTTATAGGTAAACAAACTGTTTTTACTGTGGAAAATTGTATATATACGAAAAATCATTGAAAACCTTTAAACTTTGAAAAAGTTTCTATTGCTTCATAATTATAATATCTCAATATTGAAATAAAGAAAATTATGATTGAACTTGGTATTACTCTTAAGTCCATACAATTCCTCTCACCGAAGCATGATTAAGACGTGCCTAGTAAACAAGGATTTGGACGACTTTACGAATTTGGTGGAGTAGTTAAATAACAACCATTATTCGAACGACTCCATTGTGACAGAGAGCTCCTGAAGACTTTTTAAGAGTAAAAGTTATTAAGGGCCCCTTTTGGTCCAAGAACTGGATTTTGGGCGTAGTCTGTTCCTTATAAGAGCAGCTTCTGAATTATAGTTTTTAGGGAAAATAGTTTTTCTGAGATGAGAAAGCCTTTGGTGGATTGAATATAAAGCTGTTTTCGTTTACTGTCCTTAAATGGGTGACGAAAACTTTGTGATGTTAAGCTTTTATATGTTTCGGAAGGCACGTTTAACCATTGGTTTCGGCTATCACAATCGTTTCTAGCCAGCACTAGGCATGCGGCAGTGTGGTGGGTTACTTAATATTTACATCTTTCTGCCGAAGCAAATATCTGTCTGTTTTATTGGTGATAATTCCAAGAAAATCTTTTCAAAATTTTAATCTAAATTATCTTTTTTTTTTAACTATTGGGGCAGTTTACACACAATATTCATTAATTCTAATATTGATTTGGGTAATCTGTATATTCTGGCGCCATCTTGTGCTCTTTTTCCAAGGGCATTTACCCGTTTAACGACTGTAAATTAAAGTTTTTAAGTGTAAAAAATATTTAATTAGGGTTATAGTATTACCAAGTGAGCGACTGACTGCAAAATACGAGGAATCAACAGAACAGTAACTTACAAGCATTAATTTGAGTTTCGGAAAATACAAAATGAGCAGCTAATATTGGTTTGAGTGTCAACGTCCCGTCCTGCATTTTTTCAATATTTGGCAAATGTTTTTTTTTAAACTGAGCGGCATTTTATCTTAAATGAAATGCTTCGAATACAAAAATGATAAGGTATACTCAATTTAGACAAAGAGGTTAATGACACAAACATTGTTTTTAAGGGCATAAAAAAATAAACTAATCCAATAACTATCTATGATTTTACATAATAATAATACATTTCCTAGGAATTGTTTACAAATAAAATAAAGAAAAGTAGCTCACTTAGAAATAAAGTCTAGTTGGTTAGTATTTTAATATCTAAAAAGGATTAATCACAACCCACATTTTGTAAACTCGTTCTGGATTTAATTATTATTCAATATTCGTCGTAAGTTAAGATAAATTTTCGCTTACACAAATTTATACCGCTCAAGATATTAATACAGTATGACATCATCAGTCTCAAAATTTTTTTTATTCTATCGTTTCATTATTCCCCTTTTGTAAAGAGAATATATCAGATTTTCCCACGAGATGGCGCTAGTTGTCATAAAATTTCATACAAAAGTGACAGCTATGAGGCACTGCGCGAGTCCACCGCGTAGCAGATTTTCTCTTGCTACCTGTGAAAATTTTGTGTTCATACTTATTTTTCCTTTAAACATATTTTAACTCGTTGATTTGTAAGAGAACGCCGGCGTTCGCTTACAATATTTATATATTTCTATTGCCTCGTTTGTAAATTTTGACAGACCAAAAAGTTTTTATCTCGCGTCCTAAACTGTTTATCTGTTTTGTGAACTGTGTTAAAGTGAGTTATGAAGATAGGATGGACCCTGTGAGATCTGGCGTGAGTTGCTGGTTACTGCTGTGGTAACGAGGATATTCGTGTATGCTGGGTACATTGACCTCTCTTTACTATTTGTTTGTTCTCTAATTAAGTGTGATTAAACTGTTGGTGAACTGCTAAAATATATAACATTTAATGCAGTAAGTAAAACACCTAAAGGATTTTAAAAACCTAAAACATTTTAAAACCTAAAGCATCTAAATAAAATTTCTTCTCACACTTCAGGTTTTCATATACCTAATAGGTTTTTACCTATGAAATTGCCGTGTTTTTCTCTCTTAGTATTTTGTCTGTAACTATTAAGTTTCATAGTATTCTTAAAAAATAATTACCTCCTCCAAAAATAGACCATATTTTTGAGCTCTTTTATATGTTTTGATAATTTATTGAAAGTTTAATTGTGTTAAAATTGGACACGGAGACAACTTTAAGTGCCTCCCAAATATTTATATCATTTGATTTGCATTCACATAAAAACGATAAATAATTTTTATGAAGTGTGATATCATACATATTGCTAAAGTTTGTCTTATGATATATGCCAAATTATATTATCTTTGGATTTGTGGTTGTGAAGAAAACTGAAAAAATGTTAGTATGCAAAATGCAGAGTTTCTTATTATTTTTTTAAAATAATAATATTTTTAGCATGCCGCATTTTGATTTATTTTTACAATAACTAAAACTTTGTTTTTTCCAGGTATGGCTGGTTGGCGATAAGGTAGGCTTAGGTGTAGTTTTCTATCACTTACATTTGTGATAATATGCGTTTTCATATTATGTATAAAATCGTGTAAGGGTCTGTTGAGACAATTTTTGTGAGAATTTAAGGTGTTTTTTTGCGTTTTTATTATTTGTAACAATATGGCTTATATCTTAATAGCGTTTGCTTCTAATGATCGTCCATAGCCTATATAAGTCCCACTACTGGGTACAGGCATTCGTCACGGAGAAACATATAAGCAGTATGGGCCGTAACACCACCACGCTGGCCCAATGCGCCTTGGTAGAAACAGTCGCAATAGCGACCGCGACTAACGGCTTAACGTGCCTTCCGAAGCACGAAGAAGCTCGAGATCACAATGTATTGGTCAACCAGCCACGGCCTGACCATGGCGAAGGTAGCTTTGTCTTCAATCGAAAGCCAAAGGTCGCCAACTTCTACGCCACCGAGCTTCTAAATATCATAGTTTGTTTAATAATAATAGGATTTTTTTTTAACGGCTTTATAAATTCTTTTGTCAAGTTATCGGTGGTAAATTTGTGTCGTTACAAAATTCGAATATGGGTGAACTTGCAAAAGCCAAAATAAATCCTGCAAAATCACGATTCCTTCGCACGCTGACCTCATGCTTCCTCCCCAACATTAATGTTGAAAGCCTGACATTTACCCTGAGCCGACTGGACCGTATAAAGTAAATGAATGAAAGACTCCACTAAGTACGGTATTAGTCCTCGACTGCACACTACAATTACTGACCATTTTGCAGTCACTGTTATCCTCTTTGATGATTTGAAAAAATTGGGTAAATTGTTACGTTAGTGGTTATTTACTTGTGAGCTATTACATTAGGTTTTAGCTAATGTTACGGTAATTTAGTATATCATCCTCCCTTACTATGAGTAAAATCTTTTTTAAATGCATTACATTTTTTAATACTTTAGAAATAGAGGCGGTAATATCTTGTTGTCTGGTTTGTATTAACATTGTGACGAGGTGAATGCCGATGTTAAAATAAAAACTCGAAGATGATGTCACTTATTGTATATTGATTAAAGAAGGCATAACTGGAACAATTTATAAACAGGTGCATATAACAAATCTCTGAACACATAACTTTAAGATTATTGTAGAAGGTAGGGCTACTTACAATAGCGCCTTGGAAAAGTTATGAAAGAACTTAATCTTTCAAAAAAACCTATCTAATATACGCTTCTAATATATTTATAATTTTATAGCGACAGTTGACTCCAGACGTTGACTCTGAAGCGAATAAAAATTCCATATTATTAAGAGACCACAATCAATGAAAAAAAGATAGATGGTTAGTTTAAAAACAGAAACAAAGAGACAAAGAAGAGCGCAATAACAGCAAAGAGTCACTAATACTGATATATGGCCTCGTAACAACATATACTCGTATAAAAATAATGCGGACTGAATGATACCTTTCGCGTAAACACAAAATATTATCCTCACGTTTTAGAAACCTTGAGAAAGAATTACTCTTCTAAAATGCTTTAATCAAGAATTTCGTATTTCAAATTTTAAAAGCCCCAAATATTTACAAAATAATTAGAGCTTGTTCTACCTATTAATCTTTCCTAATCAAATAATCTCCCCGTCGCTTCCTTCTACCTCTTACACCAATCAGAAGAGGGCAAAACTGTCAAAAAGTTAAAATTACTTAGACACCAAAGAGAAGTTCTGACTGGCGTTAATTAAGTTTTGATTAAATAATAATAAATTTTGATCAATCAATTTTATTGATTAGGGCAATCAAAGTAATTTAATCACGGGACATATTCTAGAGGAGATATTGCGTACTTTGTCGAGTTCGGGGAAATTGTAGAATTGGGCACTTAATAAATCGACAATGGAGCGGTGGATCGTATTTTTTAAGGGTTTTGAGGTCAAGTCTTAGTGTATTGACTCTTGAGAGTATTCTTGAATTCACTGCTTTACAAACACTGTGCATTTAAATTATTTTTGTATATTGTCTAACTTAATATAAAAATACAAAAACTGACAATGTTTATAGTAGATATAAGATACATATACTATATACGTATAAGATACATATTTGCTGTCTTTTTTTGTATGTTCAAATGCGTGTGTTATTGTTACTCTAATGAGAATGTACGCTGAGTCACAGTGCACAGAAAAAGCATTGTTATTTGTAATTATTTAAAATAGATAACCTTATACATCATTGGATTTATAATAGAAGAAACGAAAATCCAAATAGGACAGAGTATAAACACTGACTTCTTTTCTCTAAGAACCCATTAGGTACAAAAAGTCAACACAATATAAAACGCTTTCCTGAGGTCTTTTACTAAATGTATTTACGTACGTTATTCAGCATTTCTTCCTCTCTGAATCAAAAGAATCAATTCAATTTAATCTTCTTAGAACAACGAACAAATTGTCTCTCAGTGATCGACAAATGGATCGTTTCTGGGGCTGGAAAACCTTATGAAATCAAATGGGATATTATTATATTTATAAATTGCTAACTACATGCGCATTATGCTAAAATACTCCTACAATGTTCTACTACTACAATCAACATCATTAGTTATCATAGTAAAATGCTTTGAATTTTGTGACTGCTAAAATATCAATATAAATTTTGGAAAAATATTATATTTTTGTCTATTCCAAGGTAAAAATATTAGCTATATGTGATGATAGGCATACGGATATCATCACATATAGCTAATATTTTTTTGATATATATCTGTAACGGACTATGGGCATGGTTTGTTTTCATTTGAAGGTCTATAACTTAATACAATAATATTAATGTATCATGGAAGGAACCAGATCAAGAAACATGGATTAACACCAGCAAATTTTTAAATAAGTGACCCTTCTAAAATAAATTGACAATACTTCCACAGAATTCATTAAATGGCTGATCAGTTTTCTGTACAACAAATTACGCGGTAATGAAGAAGGCACGTGGACACAAAGTCCTCGTTAAACTATAAAAAGGTTCTCTCAGTCACGTACCTTCGTGGTTCCCTTTAACTTCACCTTCGAATTCAAGAAAGCTCGCAAACTCCCTAACGAAGTTTGTAGCGGGAATTGTGCTGGGTATTAATACCCCCTTTGTTTACGATTCAACTTTCGACTTGGATTGAAAACGACAAAGCATTGGTCCTCATTAAGTCGAATTTATGTTTGGTGCCTGTAAGGATCACCTATTGGAAATTTTGCCAAAATGTTGATTTGTATTTTCTCAACGAACTATGTACTAAGAAATGAATTAATGTCAGTTTTGGATCTAAGGTTAAACGCTTAGTAGTTTTTTCTTTTCGTACATACTAAAGCTCTAATTCCATGGATAATAATTATTGCTAAAAACAGAGATAGCTTTATATTAATACGACCTCCGTGGTCAAGTGGTCTATATGCCGGTATCAAGGCGTCACCAACTCGAGTGGTTCTGGGTTCGATCCCCGGTGGAGGCAAATGTTTTGGTGATGAATTTTCAGGCATTTGTTCTCCAGTCTTGGATGTTTATATAATATATATTTATATATATTCAGGATATTTATATGTATTTATCTATTAAATATATTTATCCGTTATCTATTGTCCGTAACACAAACAGCATTACTTGCTTAAAATGGGGCTAGTTGATAGGTGTGAATGTTTAAAGAGGTTAAGGTTAAAGTCTTAAAATATTCAGTCAACATTAAGTATGAACATGTGTAACCATTTCTGGTGTACAAATGTCACATAAATTTTGGTAATTACCAAAAAAAATAAATTCCTCGTTGACAAAAAAAATTGTATGATCATATCGTTAAGCTATTATCTCTCTCTTCTTCCTGGCTTTTTCAAAGTAGAGTCTGCAAAACTCGTCTACCATTAAACCAAAGTAATCAAGCTCCTGGTTAAAATCAAACTAATATTGTCAAGGCGTTTTGATTTGATATTACCATCTACGTTCGAACATTCATTACTCGTCGATTGTCGAAGTCGTCTACTAATGAAATTCTAACGAGTGACTACGGCGACAGAATCTATAATGATTCGCCCTTGACTTTTAATGTTCTCAGAGCTTCATCGGGTGCAATGCAATGATGCTACAAAACTGATAGTTAAAATGATAAGTTTGCGGAGTGACTGGAAAATCATAATCTAGTTTACGATTTACAGACATGATTCTTGATGCAAAAACAATAAGCTTATCGTCGTTGCGCCTGACAGATTCCATATGTGATATTCACAAGGTTTTTTATAACAATAACAGATATTATCTGTTCCTTATTTTAATAACATGTTTTTTATTGTTTCCCAAAACCTTGTGAATATCACATATGGAATCTGTCAGGCGCAACGACGTTATGTCAAATGATATTGCAAATATAAACTTGATAGGTCTTTGAGACTGAATAATTCTCAGCTTACTGAATTATAACAAAATATCAACATATAATAATAATATGAAAATTAAAATGATCTAAAAATTTATATAGGTAGCTCATGTTTTTTTTATACCACCAGGGTGGCAAACAAGTATTGCCCACACAGATGTGCCCACACAGATGGGCAGTGGTCACTGTAGCCTATGGATGCCTGCAGCACCGAGGGATATGTTTATAAAAGTTATAAAGTCATGTTTAGTTCTACAGTATTTTTTTCATCTTAACAGTGACGAGTTATCAAATCGTCATCATTAAATAAATAAATAAATATCTTTGACATAGGCGCTAAGGTTGGCTCACTTACTATGTATTTATTTCTTATAAGAGGGTATAAAGAACACATATTTCACATAAAACCCATACAGTCCAGACTTGCGAGCACTAAAATTATCTTAATTTCAAGTTTTTTCAGCATAAACATAATAATATGACCGATTGAACGATAATGTCAATATTGGATATTCAATTCTCGATACCTGTTACTCAATACCTGATAATCGACACCTGTTCCTCGGTACTCAATTTTCAAAACTCGATACCCAATACCTAGTATTGGCATTCGATTCTCAATACTCGATACTTGATACCTGATACTCGACACTCGTTACTTGATACCTGAAATTCGATTTTCTATACCTGATACTCGAGTCATGTTACTCGATACCTTATACTCTATACCTGTTACTGCATCCCCTTCTACTGTCCACCACCCGCAATAAGCGTTACACTTAGTATTTGTTTCAACGTAAAAACATGTACAAAAAGTACTTATGTCTCAGAAATATTGAATTCATTCTATTTTGAACTTCAAACATACCCACTTCAAAACGTCCAGCTTTTATAAAAAAACTTTTTTTATTACACTTTATAGGAATCGTTGATTTGTGAAAATATCGTATTTTATTATTTTTTGACTATATTGACTACTAAAAAAACTATAACCTTACACTGTTGACCCAAACATGGCATCCAATTCACATAAAATAATTTACGTAATTTGAACGCATCAGTTTCATCACCCTATTAAACGTTCCATTACATTAATTATACAAGCATCGAATTCAGTGCACGGTGCATCGAACGCAGAAAGATTTCATTTTGATCGTTGCCCTGCACCTCATTCACGTGTGAGTGAACTTTCCGTTTGATTTCAGGTTGTCTAATGGGTATGACTGTGGGAGCGACTGTGAGTTTCGCTTTTGATGGAACCAAATAATTGTCAACTGACAATGTTTATAGTAGATATAAGATACATATACTATATACGTATAAGATACATATTTGCTGTCTTTTTTTGTATGTTCAAATGCGTGTGTTATTGTTACTCTAATGAGAATGTACGCTGAGTCACAGTGCACAGAAAAAGCATTGTTATTTGTAATTATTTAAAATAGATAACCTTATACATCATTGGATTTATAATAGAAGAAACGAAAATCCAAATAGGACAGAGTATAAACACTGACTTCTTTTCTCTAAGAACCCATTAGGTACAAAAAGTCAACACAATATAAAACGCTTTCCTGAGGTCTTTTACTAAATGTATTTACGTACGTTATTCAGCATTTCTTCCTCTCTGAATCAAAAGAATCAATTCAATTTAATCTTCTTAGAACAACGAACAAATTGTCTCTCAGTGATCGACAAATGGATCGTTTCTGGGGCTGGAAAACCTTATGAAATCAAATGGGATATTATTATATTTATAAATTGCTAACTACATGCGCATTATGCTAAAATACTCCTACAATGTTCTACTACTACAATCAACATCATTAGTTATCATAGTAAAATGCTTTGAATTTTGTGACTGCTAAAATATCAATATAAATTTTGGAAAAATATTATATTTTTGTCTATTCCAAGGTAAAAATATTAGCTATATGTGATGATAGGCATACGGATATCATCACATATAGCTAATATTTTTTTGATATATATCTGTAACGGACTATGGGCATGGTTTGTTTTCATTTGAAGGTCTATAACTTAATACAATAATATTAATGTATCATGGAAGGAACCAGATCAAGAAACATGGATTAACACCAGCAAATTTTTAAATAAGTGACCCTTCTAAAATAAATTGACAATACTTCCACAGAATTCATTAAATGGCTGATCAGTTTTCTGTACAACAAATTACGCGGTAATGAAGAAGGCACGTGGACACAAAGTCCTCGTTAAACTATAAAAAGGTTCTCTCAGTCACGTACCTTCGTGGTTCCCTTTAACTTCACCTTCGAATTCAAGAAAGCTCGCAAACTCCCTAACGAAGTTTGTAGCGGGAATTGTGCTGGGTATTAATACCCCCTTTGTTTACGATTCAACTTTCGACTTGGATTGAAAACGACAAAGCATTGGTCCTCATTAAGTCGAATTTATGTTTGGTGCCTGTAAGGATCACCTATTGGAAATTTTGCCAAAATGTTGATTTGTATTTTCTCAACGAACTATGTACTAAGAAATGAATTAATGTCAGTTTTGGATCTAAGGTTAAACGCTTAGTAGTTTTTTCTTTTCGTACATACTAAAGCTCTAATTCCATGGATAATAATTATTGCTAAAAACAGAGATAGCTTTATATTAATACGACCTCCGTGGTCAAGTGGTCTATATGCCGGTATCAAGGCGTCACCAACTCGAGTGGTTCTGGGTTCGATCCCCGGTGGAGGCAAATGTTTTGGTGATGAATTTTCAGGCATTTGTTCTCCAGTCTTGGATGTTTATATAATATATATTTATATATATTCAGGATATTTATATGTATTTATCTATTAAATATATTTATCCGTTATCTATTGTCCGTAACACAAACAGCATTACTTGCTTAAAATGGGGCTAGTTGATAGGTGTGAATGTTTAAAGAGGTTAAGGTTAAAGTCTTAAAATATTCAGTCAACATTAAGTATGAACATGTGTAACCATTTCTGGTGTACAAATGTCACATAAATTTTGGTAATTACCAAAAAAAATAAATTCCTCGTTGACAAAAAAAATTGTATGATCATATCGTTAAGCTATTATCTCTCTCTTCTTCCTGGCTTTTTCAAAGTAGAGTCTGCAAAACTCGTCTACCATTAAACCAAAGTAATCAAGCTCCTGGTTAAAATCAAACTAATATTGTCAAGGCGTTTTGATTTGATATTACCATCTACGTTCGAACATTCATTACTCGTCGATTGTCGAAGTCGTCTACTAATGAAATTCTAACGAGTGACTACGGCGACAGAATCTATAATGATTCGCCCTTGACTTTTAATGTTCTCAGAGCTTCATCGGGTGCAATGCAATGATGCTACAAAACTGATAGTTAAAATGATAAGTTTGCGGAGTGACTGGAAAATCATAATCTAGTTTACGATTTACAGACATGATTCTTGATGCAAAAACAATAAGCTTATCGTCGTTGCGCCTGACAGATTCCATATGTGATATTCACAAGGTTTTTTATAACAATAACAGATATTATCTGTTCCTTATTTTAATAACATGTTTTTTATTGTTTCCCAAAACCTTGTGAATATCACATATGGAATCTGTCAGGCGCAACGACGTTATGTCAAATGATATTGCAAATATAAACTTGATAGGTCTTTGAGACTGAATAATTCTCAGCTTACTGAATTATAACAAAATATCAACATATAATAATAATATGAAAATTAAAATGATCTAAAAATTTATATAGGTAGCTCATGTTTTTTTTATACCACCAGGGTGGCAAACAAGTATTGCCCACACAGATGTGCCCACACAGATGGGCAGTGGTCACTGTAGCCTATGGATGCCTGCAGCACCGAGGGATATGTTTATAAAAGTTATAAAGTCATGTTTAGTTCTACAGTATTTTTTTCATCTTAACAGTGACGAGTTATCAAATCGTCATCATTAAATAAATAAATAAATATCTTTGACATAGGCGCTAAGGTTGGCTCACTTACTATGTATTTATTTCTTATAAGAGGGTATAAAGAACACATATTTCACATAAAACCCATACAGTCCAGACTTGCGAGCACTAAAATTATCTTAATTTCAAGTTTTTTCAGCATAAACATAATAATATGACCGATTGAACGATAATGTCAATATTGGATATTCAATTCTCGATACCTGTTACTCAATACCTGATAATCGACACCTGTTCCTCGGTACTCAATTTTCAAAACTCGATACCCAATACCTAGTATTGGCATTCGATTCTCAATACTCGATACTTGATACCTGATACTCGACACTCGTTACTTGATACCTGAAATTCGATTTTCTATACCTGATACTCGAGTCATGTTACTCGATACCTTATACTCTATACCTGTTACTGCATCCCCTTCTACTGTCCACCACCCGCAATAAGCGTTACACTTAGTATTTGTTTCAACGTAAAAACATGTACAAAAAGTACTTATGTCTCAGAAATATTGAATTCATTCTATTTTGAACTTCAAACATACCCACTTCAAAACGTCCAGCTTTTATAAAAAAACTTTTTTTATTACACTTTATAGGAATCGTTGATTTGTGAAAATATCGTATTTTATTATTTTTTGACTATATTGACTACTAAAAAAACTATAACCTTACACTGTTGACCCAAACATGGCATCCAATTCACATAAAATAATTTACGTAATTTGAACGCATCAGTTTCATCACCCTATTAAACGTTCCATTACATTAATTATACAAGCATCGAATTCAGTGCACGGTGCATCGAACGCAGAAAGATTTCATTTTGATCGTTGCCCTGCACCTCATTCACGTGTGAGTGAACTTTCCGTTTGATTTCAGGTTGTCTAATGGGTATGACTGTGGGAGCGACTGTGAGTTTCGCTTTTGATGGAACCAAATAATTGTCAACTGCTCTTTTAATGTTATTTTCATGTTACTAAGTTTCAATGGCTTTTAAAGGCATTTTTTGTGTGTTGTTTCATAGCTACGCTGGCCGCCAGCGCTGGCTAACCGCGCCGGCGAAATTTTCATATATTTTGACGCAAAAACGCACAGCTACACCCAGCTGTGAAACGATGTTAGTAGCTCTGTAATTTTAGCCTAGCTATGAAACTAAAGACCTTTTTGAATATGTTGACTTGTAAGTTCAAATTAGTAGGCTCTATCTATTTTATGTATCAACATCTGTATCTTCGGAGGTTTTGTTACAAAACCAATTATCAAGCTAACGGGATAGCCAAGTGGATACTTTATCTCTTCGTCATGCTAGGCCTGATGACGCAATTCAGGCCAACGTTACTCTTGTAATATTAGGTCCTTACCTATGAAATTGGTGGTTTGTATGGAGATTTTGGGGAATTCTGCATTTTCCATACTAAAATTTTTTCAGTTTTCTTCACAACGACAAATCCAAAAATAATAATATTTGGAATCTATCATTAGACAAGCTTTAGTAATATGTATAATATCACATTTCATAAAAATTATTTATCGTTTTTAAGTGAATGCAAATAAAATGATGTATTCGGGAGGCACTTAAAAATAATTGTCTCCGTGTCCAATTTTAACACAATTAAACTTACAACAAATTATCAAAACAAAACAAAAGAGCTCAAAAATATTGACTATTTTTAGACGATAATTATTTTTTAGGAATACTCTGAATCTTAATAGTTACACACAAAATACTAAGAGAGAAAAAACACCAATTTCATAGGTAAGGACCCAATATTTTCTGAGTTGTAAAATATTTTAGAAGATGATAATCAATTTAGTCCATTGAAATAGTTATAACGATCGAATTATACTTACAAAATTTCTGTTGATGTGTTAGTTAGGTATAGAGCTCTATGGGATAAGAAGGGCGGCCTGGGGTGGTAACTCAAGAGTATCACGTTAGTGTTGCAAGCGTATCATCGGCTACAGTGACCGTCACCACCGTCACCGTACCATCAGCAAGCTGTAAGCTTGTCTACAATTACAAATAACATAAAAACAACCAAATACCAAATATTTACTTAAAACTGGAACAAAATATTTTTCTTCAAAGACTTCACCTTTAATTTGTCAGTTTAAATTCAATAAAAGTGTCTAAGCAAATAAGACGTGGCTTTATTTAATAATCCCCATCATTCGTCGACAGAACAAAAAGATTGTATCTGAACGAGCCATAATGAAATAACGGAGAACCCTCAGCCCCATTTTAATGAGTTCACTCCGTTTTAGCAGTTCGCGAGAAATAAGTTTATTGGATAGTATGGTAACCATTACATGGTGATTATGGTTATGCTTCAGAAGAAGGAAATTTGCTAAGAATAATATAATAAGTGTCCCGTGTTGGTCCGGGACACAAAAAGAATGTACCAACTGCTTTTCTTGTCTAGCATGTCGTAAGAGACTACTAAGGGCGTATTGGGTACTGGGTCTGTGTAGGCGATGAGCTAGCCACTTGTTACTACTCTTTCACGATTTTATCTAAATGTGGTCTTAGAAAACACAGTGCTCCTTGGACTCTGCCTACCCCTACGGGGATTACAGGCGTGATAGTATGTAATGTAATAAACCGAGGAAACTGCAAAAATCGTTCAAATATTAAAAATAATCATATGCGCAAGGTATAAAATTCATTCAATTCATACAGTACATCATATATAAAATATACATATACTTATTTTTTTTAATATACATATTCTTCTTCTTATCTCTATAAATATTTCGATACCTGAACTAAAATACAAATAGACCATGTTCTTGCACCAAAATATTTGCCTTTTGCGGTTCTACCTACATACATTCACAGTTTTATCCCGGTGGAGTATCTATATTGGATAGTAATCTTGAGATGATAATAACAAACCTATTGTCGGACTTCTTATTTAACTTTTCTCAACCATTAGTCACAAAATGTCATAAATTATTAATAACATTTGAATATAATAACATAATTGACAGTTAAACATTTACAAATATGTACTGCAGTTGTTATAAAATGAAAATAACTCCAACTTCAGTTACGAGGCAGTAAAAAGCGAATGTGCGCTGATTCGCAAAGCAAAGCTCGGTTTGGACTACCCACATTAAATTTTATTGTAACTACCCGCAACTTATTAAGTTATTAAGGGTAGTTTGAAAAAGCGTATAATACAGCGGTACTTTTACTTGCGATTTTCAGGATCTTTGTTATTTAAAGCAGGTTTTACTTTGTTGGGAGTGTAATAATATTGTGGATGCTTGTTATTTAAACTCTAGAAGTTATCTTTAGTTCATAAACTTTGTACGGAGGGTAGGGAAACACGGACGTGGGTTATAATGTTGCCCGCAAATTAATTAAAGCGATAGTTTCAAGTTTGGACATTCTTGAGGACCCGGATTATTGAATGAGCTAGTCATTATAAATAAGCGTAATTATAATCCAGTTTTTTATATGGGGCTCTTTACTTCTGCGCTCGTCTTTAGAATGAAAAAAAAACGCTCTATTATTTCCTGCACTGAGCCTTTCTGTATCAATGACCAATGAACTAATTTGCATAGGTTGCCGGCTTACGAATTGTTCTGGGTCTTGTCTCTGAATGTATTGTTTTGGCTTTAGTGTCATCTGACAGAAATTTGAATCTACGTTTTTCTCATCCAATATAGGAGAGCTAAAATAAAATAATTTAGGCATATAATAGTAGGAAAAAGTTATATTACTACTAACTGTTACCCGCGATTTCGTACGCTGTTACTAAGGTTTTTTAACTATCCCACAGGAACCCATTAATTTTCCGGAATAAAAAATATCTAAGATGTTGACCATGGATATGAGGTATCACCATGCAAAAATTTTATTAAAATCGGTCAAGCCATTTTGGAGATTAGCCCGTACAAACAGACTAACAAAAAGAGAAAAAAAAAATTTAAACCCTCTATTTACATCCCCCTGACTTGATTTTAAGCATTTTCTATGTACAGATATTTGACCTCTACAGTTTTTTTATATGTTTGTATGATCAAATAACAATCTCTGAATTTTCTTTGAGGCTTAGTCAATCTAATTCCCAATATATTTCCACGAGACATAATTAGAGGTGTATAGAAAATCCGGAAGCACCGAATTTACAATCATTATTCGGATGAAATACTGATAATTACCCCGAGTATAAGTTTTCATTGTTAAAACTTCACTTTTTTAGTTGCGTCAAGAATGTCAATTTCTATGGAAAACGCGAAAAGCGCCCCTAGCGGAAATTAGATAAAGTCACGTTTCTCATAGAAGTTTGCATCTTTAACGCAACTAAAAGAGTGAAGTTTTTATAATGATGACTTACAGAATCTGGAATAATCGGGTGCATAATCGAGAATAGACAAAAGAAGGTGCATATCGTTATTTTATCACTAGCAGCCTGACAAGGCTATTGAAACCCAATATTATTTATTATTATTCTTGCAATGGGGCTGAGATAACTCAAGGCACTTCGACCCTATGGGATCTTTTGTGCTTCCCCTTTCCTATTCATCCCTCCCTGCCATCACCCAAAATGTCTTGAATGAACGTTATGATGTTGGCTGGGGGCATGCCTATAAATTCCTCGGGTTTGGGATAACCCGCCCCTAGAAACCGTAGTCGTTTGTTCCCTAGAGCATCGCATTCACATAATAAATGCTCCATGCTTTCATTGTTTTCACCGCACAGTCTACAGGTGGGGTCATCAGCTTTGCCTAAAGTATACAGGTGTTTTCTTGTATTAAAATGGCCAGTCAGGGCACCCATAAGGCAGCGGATTTGACTTCTGCTGAATTTCCCAAAGTTTTTAAGGTAGCCTGTGTGTGAAGACCCTAGAAATTTTTTCGAGTGTGTCAATTGTTGTATGCATTTCCAATAGGTTTGGTGCATTCTTAGACAATACTCCTTCAGTGCCAGTTTTATGGTACATCTAGGTAATCCTACAAAGGGCTCAGGCCCACTAAAGTTGTGGGTCGATCCTTTCCTGGCTAATTCATCAGCCCTCTCGTTACCTTCAATCCCTACATGCCCTGGTACCCACACTAGCCTGACCCGGTTGTTTGTACCCAATTTATTTAGTGTGTGGACCGCATTCAACACTAGCTTAGAGTTAATTTTGTAGGTAGTTAAGGCCTTGAGTGCCGCTTGGCTATCGCTGAGAATATAGATGGTCATCCCTCTGATGTTCATCTCAATGTTCTTTCGAGCGCAGGCAATTATTGCATAAGTTTCCGCTTGGAAAACTGTTGCATACCTACCCATGCTTTGGTGATATTCGTAACCTTTGGCATAGATTCCTGCCCCTGTACCTGTCTCCATCTTGGATCCATCTGTGTACCATATAAGATTTTCCTCTTTAGGAGTTTTTAGCCCTCGCTTCCATTCCTCACGTGTGGGGATATGAATGCTGTATGACCTTTTAGACACCCACGACGGTGGCTGCTCTGCATCGCTTATCATTGCCGTGATGTTATCTAGGTCCTGATCTTTTCCGAAGGTGGTGTGTCGTGTCCTCAGCTGTGACTCCTTCCATGTTCCAGATACCTGTAATCTATGGAGAGTGTCTCTTGCTTGTGATTCAACGACTATGTGCAGCGGTGTTAAACCAAGAATGTTTTCCATGGCTGCTGTTGGTGTGGTCCGGAACGCTCCAGTGATGGCCAAGCAAGCCACTCTCTGGAGTTTTGTCAAGTCATTCCTGCAGACAGACAACTTAGTTCTGGGCCACCATGCTATACTCCCATATGTTATCATTGGTTTGATTATCATCGAGTACAGCCAGTGCATCACTTTGGGTTTTAGTCCCCATGTTTTACCGTAAGTAGCTCTACACAATCCGAATATCCTTTGGGCTTTCTTTATTGTGTTGTCTACATGGATTTTCCACCTTAGTTCCTTGTCTAAGGTTACTCCTAAATACTTCACTTCGGAAGACCATTGCAGTTCTGTCCCATAGAGTGTAAGCGAGCGTGAGTGTTGTACTTTCCTCTTTTTAGTGAATGGTATCAGTACTGCTTTTTTTGGGTTTATAGATAGATGGTGGTCGTCGCACCATTTTTCAACCCTCAGGAGGGCCTGTTGCATGAGCGTAGTTACTGTACTCATGAACTTTCCTCTTATCATAACCACTAGATCATCCGCATATCCTACGGTGTAGAATGGTCCATAGTTTAGATCCGTTAAAAGAGAATTTATTACTAAGCACCACAGTAGAGGAGACAATACGCCTCCTTGGGGGCATCCTACAGCTGTTTTTATTGAAATATCCTCTCCCATGAGTGATGCTGTTATTATTCTCCCTTTGAGCATGTTATTGATCCATTTTCGAAGTGTTGGCTCAATACCGTGGCATTCAGCAGCCTTCTGGATAGATTCATGCATGGTCTTGTCGAAAGCTCCCTCTACGTCTAGAAAAGCCCCAATGCAGATCTCTTGTACATCTAGGGTTGCTTCAATTTTGTCTACCACCAAATGCAAGGCCGTTTCCGTCGACTTACCCGGTTGGTATGCGCATTGAAGCCTATGGAGAGGTTTTCTTTTCAGTGGTTCCTCCCTAATATATCGGTCGATGAGCTTTTCGAGTGTCTTAAGTAGGAAAGACGACAAGCTGATTGGCCTGTAGGCTTTCGCGTCCTCGTAATCGCTCTTTCCTGGCTTTGGTAAGTACGTTACCCTCACTTTTCTCCATGCTTTGGGTATGTACCCGAATGCAATGCATGCCTTAAATATTCTTACAAGGTGCGGTATAATTATATTCGCTCCTTCTTGTAGTATGATCGGATAGATGTTGTCTGGGCCAGGGGTTTTATATGGTTGAAAGCCTTTTATTGCCCATCTGATCTTCTTTTCATCTACCACCCTCTTTGCGACTTTCCAATCAGATCGTGTGGTACGTGTATTTTGTTCCTCTTCACTGATTGGTTCGTCCTCGTGTCCATTGACTTGATTTGATCCAGGAAAGTGAGTCTTAAACATTATGTTTAGTGTCTCTATGCCTGTTTCCGTAAGTTCTCCGTTTTCCTTCTTAACAGAGGAAAGTGGGTTTGCCTTAACCATTGACAGAGCCCTAAAGGTTCTCATTCCCTCAGGTACGGATTCTATGGACTGACAATGCCTTTTCCACGATTTCCGTTTTGCTTTGCGTATGGCCAGATTGTATTCTGTTAACTTCTTGGTATAGTCTTTGAAGTCCTTTTTGGCTTTAGCTTGATTGAACGCCTGGCGTGTTTCCTGTCGTAGCTTAGCTAGTTCTGGTGTCCACCAGGGTTCCCTTTTGCCTATTACCCGATTTTCTGAACAGTTATCCGTCCAAGACGAAAATAGGGCCTTAGTTATAGTGTCCGCTGTAAACTCGATATCTATAATGGAATTGAATTTACCAGTGAAGCAATCTAACTGTGTTTCTAGATCCCTCCTAAATTGAGCCCAGTTGGTGTTCCTAGGGTTCCTTTTCATGTCCGTGTTCTTAATCATTCGCATATTGTACCTGAAACATATGTATCTGTGGTCAGAACCACTAATTTCGTTAGATACATGCCAGTTCGAGATTTTTGAAAAAGCTCTGTTTGTAACTAATGTAATATCAATTACCTCTGATCTAACTGAATTTATAAAGGTCGGTCTTGATCCTGTATTAATAATTTGCAAGGGTGAACTTACCAGAAAGTTAAGCAATTTCTCCCCCCTTTCGTTGACATCTGAGCTTCCCCAGATGACGTGGTGTGCATTTGCATCGCAACCGATGATAAGCTCTAGGTTCTCCCGGTTGCCATAGTTGATCAACTCTGCCCATTGTGGTGGAACTGGCTCCTTATTTTCATAGGGAAGGTACGCGGATGCAATTAGTAGTGAAATTTTTTGGCTCCCTTCTACCTCCACTTGGATCTTAGCTGTGGTTAGATCCCTGTAACATAAAGAACGCATGATCATGGCGTCTATGCCCTTTCGAACATAAACACAAGTTCTTGCGTCATTAGTAGGACAGTGATATAAAATAGTTCCCCCTGTACTACCTAATCCTTTAATCTCCCCCTTATACTGGTAAGGTTCCTGAATTAAAGCAATGTCGAATTTGTTCATTTTAAGCTGCCTAGCCAGAAGGGCAGTGGCAGCCTTTGCTTTGTGTAAGTTAATTTGTACACACCTGAGTCCCTCCATTTTGTTTCTTAATGGGTGTTTGTGTCCGATGGTTCCCTTATTGGGGCCCATCATTCACGACGTCCTCTTCCATCTCCTGCTCGTCGTCAGTGGTCAGGAGAATCCCGCGCAGCTCACCCAGAACATCATCCGTCCCAACCGTGTTCGGTGAAGACGGCCGACTGCTCCGGGCCAACCCCGACGGGACCTCCCCGTCCACCTGTGACCTACCCCCTGGCCCGTGTTCCATATTCCCTCCCTGGACACGGTTCCCTTCCTCCCCAGCCTCACGCTCGTTCAGTCTCTTTTCGGACGTGTCCTCCAGGAGTTTGAACGAGCAAAACTCAATGCCACCCGGGAGCACGTAGTCCGACTCCGCGATGACTCCAGCGGACACCCTGTCCATGAGGACGACGCGACGGATGTGTGATTCCTCTACCAGAGTACTCACGACCTTCCAATCGTTCGTCCTCAACGACGGGCTAAACCTCTGAAGTAATCGCAGAGCCCTGACGTTATCTGTCAGCGCCATGTTGCGACTCCGGTAGGCCATTTTTATGGGCTTAGGGAGTTCTGTCGCCCTAACGACCCTAATTTTTGTCCCCCCCAGTTCTAACCCCCCAACTGTGGTACGGACCCATTGTGCAGCGCTATCACCACTACAGGCCACCTCAATGGCACCCATAGTGGTGGTATGCCCCACCGTGAAAATCGGTAAAGGATCCGGAGCCTCCTCCAGCCTCTCGGTAATGAGACGCTGGAAAAGCCTAAGGTCCTCCACTTCTAGGTAAGTCCCTGGGTAGTTATCAGCCACGACCGCGAGTTTGGTAGTGGCCACCGCGTCCCTATAGGAGCAAGACCCAGTCTTACACCTCTTGGGAGCGGCACCACCCTGCCCCGACTCGCTGCTGAGAACCGCCCTGGGTCTCTTCGAGGATGTCCCTACTGCGTTATCATCCCCTTCTTGAGCAGCTTGTTTACGCAGCTTCCTCCGCCTACGTTTGTCGGCCCCCGATGGCTTGTGCCTGCTGCCCCCGCCGGCCCCCGCTGCGGCCCCGGTGCTCGAGGCGGCCACCGCCGTCCCGAGCGGCGGTCCCGTCGTCCTGCCGGCACCGCTGGTTCCAGCAGTCATTGGTCCCGCCGCTGCAGTCCCGCGGTGGTCGCCACGACCCCGATTTCCTCCCCCCGCGTGGCCCCTCCCTCTGGCCCCTCCTGCGCTCATTGGTATCGACAGGCCGGTCCCCGATTGGGTCCTGGCTGGTCGCTCCCAGCGATCGCTGGAGGTTCCGCTGATCGCATCTCTGCCTTTTGAGGGCCCTCCCGAAGGTGGTCCCTCCCTGAAAACTGTCCGCGAATTTTTGCCCCCCCCAGAGTACGAAGGGCAGACTGACGCCGTTTTGGCCCCGGTCGGGGCCAAGACGGCGTCAGTGAGGGATTCTCCAACAGTGACGTTGGTACCCTCCTGGGGTATTACCTCTTTTGAACCCGCGTTTTTCATTTTAAAAAAAAAAGATAAGTTATTGATGCTCTTTCCGGAGATTTTTAGTTCCCCGAGGCCAAATGCATCGACCTGGTAGTGGATATACCGCCACTGGTTCGGTGGTAGCTATTGGCCATCCCTAGTGAGAGGAGTCCCAGTAGGTATCCACTCAGCCTTCGAGAAGTAGTCAGCGGTATGTTTCTCTGATGGTTCCCTTGCGGTACCCAACAGAGACTTCCCACAGCGACCAATCTCTCTAGCGAGCAGTATCCCGCTGAGGTCCAGTAACTAGGGATGTTGCCCGGATCACGCCGTTGCAGATGGTTACGTTCTCCACGAATCCAAAAGGATTTTTGGAGAGGGCAACCCTCCACACACACTTGGAGGCTGCTACCTGGCGACCCAACGCCGACGAACCCAACGAAACCCAATAAAAAACGGTTATAAAGTTTAAATTAAAATCAAGAGTTTAAATCCTAGAAGGCTGTCTTTACTCCCGCACTCCCGTTCCTTATCTCTTTCAAAAACGTTTACGCGGAAAGACAAGTTTCACTCGCACTAACAATATAACAGTGGATAATGAAACAAGTTTTCGCCACAACGTCAACTTACTTTAATGACTTAACTTCCAGAATTTGAAAGTTTGCAACGGTTTGAGATTCTCTTTACATAATAAGATTGTCGGTTTAATAGTTTTTTAACAATGTAATTAAGACGACATCCGCTGAACGTTATTAAGTTCGTCGCATGACCACACTTAAAAGCATGTTTGGTAGACTATCGTCATCAGTTTCAATAGGTCTAGACAAGTTTTCCAGAACTATTGGTGCTTCTTGCTTACAAAAAACTGAAATGAGTTGACCTGTAAACAAAGAATCGAATGAAATCTTCGAAATTAGAAATTATGGTATCGTAACATAAAATTTATTCTGTATTCAGTTAGCAGTTCCCAGTTCTAAAACAATTTGCACCAAAGGTAAGCCTGCATGTATAGCTATACATTTCGAGCCTTATGGCTCTGTCAGCAGTATCTTTGGAGAGTCTATAGGCTGCGGTCATCGTTTAATTATCATCAAGCCTGTGCTTTACCTTTGTCTTATCTTTTATAAGATCACGACCTATTTCACTATACTCGACCTCGATTTCTTGCTGATGGAAAATCAGCCTTATTAAATCAGCAAAGTCGTTCATATTTAAATATAGAATAATCTTATAATATTTTGTTAAAGCAATCCGAATTGCAAGTCTAAGCGGTGGTTGGCCGATAATCAATACTGGACGAATAGCAGTGCCAATTTGGCCTTCCCGGTTAAACCATTGGTGTTTAAATTAAGCTCTTCACACCGCTAATGATACCATCGTTAAATGTGGATCAGATTTTAATTAAATATAATTTATTCAATCCGGATTAAATACCAATGAACAGTGTTTTTTATTGCGTGCTTATTTTGAGGTACCTAAAGTCAGTAACTATTATGGTGATAGAACATTGGAGAAACGGGTACCTTACCTGTTGAATAGTTTGCCCGAAGACATACGCCGGGTACAAGAAAAAAATGTATTTAAGAAAAATCCTAAAAAGTATTATTTAGCTAATTTAGTATAGTTTTTGAGTTTATCGTTTATGTGAGCTAGAGATTCTTGATTCTACAGACAAACTGTGTAAATAGTCTTGTGGGACTCTAGTATTTATTCTGTAAAACAATATTTGTTTAATAAATTAATAAATAATAATCTGCTGTGTTGATGTAGCTTAAAAATTTAAATAATTGGTGGTTTCGAAGCAACGACTCTATGAGTAATTGGGGGACGTGGTAGGTGGAGATGTAAAATATAGTCGGTCGACTTGTCACACGATGTACATTTTAATCAAAAGGCACAACTGGAACAATAAAAAGTAAATAACACAAATCAATGCGCACAAAACTTAAAGAATATTCTAAAAGGTAGGGCTACTTACAATAGTGCCTTGGAAAAGTTATTTGAAAAATTACTATACTTAATTGTTCTAATATTAGGTCCTTACATATGAAATTGGCGTTTTGTATGGAGATTTTGGGGAACTCTGCATCTTCCATACTAACATTTTTTCAGTTTTCTTCACAACGATAAATCCAAAGATAATAATATTTGGCATGTATCATTAGACAAGCTTTAGTTGTATGTGTTATATCACACTTCTTAAAAATTATTTATCTGTTTTATGTGAATGCAAATCAAATTGTGTATTCGGAAGGCACTGAAAAGGAGATGTCTCCGTGTCCAATTTTAACACAATAAAACTTACAACGAATTATCAAAACAAATCAAAAGAGTTCGAAAATATGGTCTATTTTTAGAGGAGGTAATTATTTTTTAAGAATACTCTGAATCTCAATAGTTACGAACAAAATACTAAGAGAGATGAAAAACACCAATTTCATAGGTAAGGACCCAATATATTATTTATTGTATAATGATGGTTACAAAAATTTTTATATTTATATTAGGCGTCAAGACAGCTGCTTCAGACGCTGACTCTGATAGGAATGAAACTTGGAGATCAAAAACAATCCAAAAGAGACATGGTTAGTTTAAAAAGAGAAAATGGCCAGAGAAGAGCGCAATAACAGCCAATGCTGATATTGCGCCTCGTTACAAGTAGTTGCTCTGAAACTACTGTTTATTTATTTTAGCTGGAGGTTTTCATGAGATTTTATGCCCATCCTCATTGGTAATCAAACGCACTGTCTCAAACCAAATTTGAAAGTTTAATAGTAGTCTTATTTCAAATCTTTCAAATAAAGTTTGGAAGTTTGGTTAGAATTTCTTGTTTAGTGAGCGAGAAAGATAATCGTTCACTTTTAAATTTCAAATTCACTCGTTTCAATCTGCACCCCATTTGACTGGGTCCCATCTTGCAGCACTGAATGCATTACCATTTTTATGTGTAACAGAAAGCTCTCGACTCAGAATAATTTATTATTTTCATTTAAAAACTCGAACGCCGACTCTGGTTTGCGTAGTTATCTAGTTCAACTTCATTACTATTTAAAGCTTTGAATTAGTTTTCAAGTTTTCATAAACGGTTGACTATGCTTTTGATGATAGCATTTACATTATCAGCTATAGTATCTATATAAAATTCCTCAGTCTTAGGACTTAAAGTGACGTTAAAATGTGTTCTAGCGAGAGGTTAATTGGGTGCCCATAAAACACACTATTCACTGACACTAACTTTACTCTTTGATTTGTTTACTGCATACCACTTAGGTATGTTTAAATTAGCAGCAATAGCAGCCATAATATTACTAATTTTATTATAAAAATCCTCAAAATAAGCAAACATTTTAAAATCCGCTATGTTTTAGTCGAGTGGTAGTGACGCAATAAAAAAGAATACTACCAATCCATCTCTTCCCTTGGATGTCCTAAAAGGCGACTAATGGCCTTAGAACTGCACAACCATTCAATAGATTATAGCGGCGACGAGCTCACCACCTGTCACGCTGTGCACATGTGCTGTCATTGCTTGGTGAACTATGGCTGTGGGTTGCTTTTGCGGTGCTTTTGCCTTGTCTCTGACTAACGCTTTGGCGGTAAAAGATTATATAATGTATGCATGTATGAAAGTCCTACATTTCCAGTTTTTTATAAGTAAGTAAGTTTTTTATAAGTAATATAGAAATATGTAGGTGATCAAGTTTGCGCAAAAAAAGATCAAATAGAGATCTAACAAGCAGCTGGCGACACCTAGATAGTTCAATTCCGTCCGTAAAATACCTCGTCATATTATGAATACATTATAATGTAGTGGGGCCTAAATCTGGTTCGATATGTTCACCTTAATAATTGAGTACGGTCTGAACACAGCTGCTCGGAGTTCGGGTATCTTTACACTTCACTGCATAAGTGTAACGTCTACCAAAATTGAAACAGACATTTTGTAGTAGCATGTGTAGTTTCAGTACATCAACATCCAGATAATAGACTTGCACTTAGATAATGGTTGGCTGCATAAAAGTTAATGAAGAATTAAGAATGACAAATAGATGACTCCTATGTATAAGGGCCAATGCGCAAAAAAACAACTTTACAGGAGTGGCTAAGTATTTGGAATAATTTTGAGACGATAACACCAAAGTTTTATAACTTTACATATTCATTAGTTTGTATATACATATTTTTTAAACTGTACAATCGCCCTAATATGCTAGTTTTTCCGAATATATTTTTTAAGCAACGTCATAAAAAGCCCAATGTGTCACATTGGTCCCTATTCCCTAATAAGTTGATACAACGGGACCGGTGCTCCGTTCGATGTAAAAGTGTCTTACCGGCCATTGGCCATTGTTGGTCATAACATAAGCAAACGTACGAGAGATTCCCCGTCTATAAATAAATCTCGAACTGCTTTTTGGCCCTTGCTGGATCTTTTTCCCCTTCGATAGTTTTAGTGGACTGTATTTTCTGCGGTTTAAAAAATGTACAGCAGGCACCAAATTGTTAGTTAGGCCCTTATGCATAAGAAAAGAAAATTTATAAGAGATTATGAATATCAGAACTAATTATTCTTGTTTCCCTTTTATTATTTTGCTAGAGTGGACAGGTTTTCCAACAATTGATAATTACACATCTGGGTAAAATTTACGAAACGTTCAAAAACATGAAATAAATAAGCAATTCTTTCAACATGAAAAGTAAATTACGAACTTAAGATTAAATTGAATCTCCAGGAGGCTTATACCTTCCTTCTTGCCAATGAATAAATTAGCATTTTATCTAAATGGGGGATCTCTTTAAAAAGTGCTTTCGGGATATAAAGGAAATTGTGCCGGCGACGAGATCTTTTCAATATTATGAAGGGAGTTGAGACTGCGTTTGATACTATGAATTGGGATGAATGTCTATCTCATTTATGTATCGATTGAAAGATAGCTGACCTTAAAGCTAAAATTTTGAAATTACTTTTCATAATAAGTTCCGAATTGAGACAACGCTTGAAAATGCTAAATAATCTGTAGTGAATTCTGCGTAAAGGTTTGAATAACATTTATTGTGAGGCGATTTCCACTAAACTTAGATATTTTTATTTTGTTTTCTAAGGAAATTAATTATTATTCGGATGAAAAATTTAATTTATTCAGGGTTCTAATTGATTTCCCAAAACGCTTGATGGCTTTTCCCTACACATTCTGAATTCCAAGTAGTCCATTTAAGAAAACAACGTGTTAGCATTCAAATGTAATCTTCTAAAACACCATCGGCTCTTAAGTTAACAAACGCCGATCCAATCAAACAGCAAATAAAATTTGAGACCTACTCGAGAATCAGATTTCGATTCCAATCTAGGATCGATTTACGACACGTTGCGATCCCGAATCGCGTATTCGGAAAAGGCGTTGCCTAACGCCTCGTATCGAATGATCGACTCTTTAACAGATCCTCTACTGGGTTCGGATTGCGGCTTCAACGTAATGTAAGTGTCATTGGCATTGGGATGGTACACACTGCTCACGAAATCTAACAACTATGATAGTGCAAATTCAAGGTCACGACTTTTTATACCATCCATAAGGACACCCAACGAAATATTCCAAACAATTAGTGTTGCGGAGAGTTAGCACCTTTTTAGATCTATAGTTTATGTTTTTATAGTTTTTTACTACTGATTGTATTTTTTGACATTGATTACATCTTTGGACTCTGTCACGGCTACTTAATTTCTACTCACCTTAATTAGTATTTAAATAATTAGCATACGCTTAGGGCCACTTGCTGGAAATTTTAACCCTAGTTTTAATCTCGATTTTATCTATTTTTGACATATGAGCCAAATTGTCAAAAAAATCCAAAAATTTAGTCTCAAATCTGGATATCATTTTCCTGCAAGTGGGTCTTAGAGGATGTTTTCTTTGAAAGAATGAGCAAAAATTCTATAAGCCTATCTTTTTACGACAAAAGAAATATTTTGCTTAAAATTCTGCTCACCAACTTTCGATAAAATGTTAATGCTGGATTAGAAATGGGATTAAATCTTCGAAGCTCGGTTGCCTCGTGTTAGATGAACAAAAACTTTGCCAGACTCTTGATAAAAAAGATGGTGCATTTCTCACCTTAACCCTCCCAGTAATGTCCAATATAATCAAATTCCAGGGCAGCATGATTGGCGTGCCGCTGCGCACAGCTTTTTGCCATCTCATTCATTAAGAGCCAAGAATGGAATGCGCCTTTATCGCACTACGCCTTGGAAAGTTCCACGTTCAGTTTCCAAGACAAGGCGGAATTAAGTTGGCTTTCTTGTGTATGACGTACTATGAAGGCGTTAACATTTTAAAGTTTTTGACATCTTGCACAGATTACCTGCATGCATTTCTTTCTATCCATATTTTAATTAAAATTTATATAAATTTGTCTTATTAATCTAAATACTGTTGATTTTATAACAACAACACTGCTACTCGTATGACAACAACAACTGCTCCTCGACCTCCGTGGTCGAGTAGTCTGAATGCCGGTCTCAAGGCGTCATCATCTCGAGAGGTTCTGGGTTCGATCCCCGGTGGGGCAAATGTTTGGATGATGAATTTTTAGTCATTTGTTCTTCAGTCTTGGATCTTTATATATATTTATCTATATTCAGGATATTTATATGTATTTATCCATTAAATATATTTATCAGTCATCTAGTATCCGTAACACAAGCAGCATTAGTTACTTAAAATGTGTATAGTTGGTAGGTGTCAATGTTTGAAGATATTTACTTAATATTTATTTATTTAACTACTCCTGAAATCATACTCGTAAAAATCACTGAAGACTTTTAAGTCGATAATGATACTAAAACTTTCTCCTTAGTTTAAAAAATACTTTTATGAAAACCGTATCAAAATCAATCGGGAGCTAATCGCGGACATCCATTCATCTATACAGGTCAAACTAAGAACCTCCAGTATCAAACTGCCAAACATCTTCCAAACACATTTTGAATTCCAACGGTATTCTGTTTTGAAAACTAATTTAAAACTGCACTCATTATGAGCTCAAGGAAGAGGGTGATCATGTGATAAGTACTAAAGTTTCATTCTGATTATTACTGTCGTTTTTACACGCTTTTATTTAACTCACACTGTTTGTATATCTGCGTCAAAATTTGGAATCTTAATTTGACCCGATTCCCGGTCTCCGATTAGGATGAAATTTTACACACGCTCTGAGTTTTGATGACAATACATGACTAGCTTAGAAACGTCATTACAAATCCAATATGGCGGCCTCCCCAAGATGGCGGACTGGCTGTTTGAAATTCACCCCCATGATATGGATATCAAATTAAAGGGTTTGCTGTCTGGAATACGAAAAAAATAGTCACATGACTTAAATCCAACATGGCGGACATCCAAGATTGCGGATTGGCTATATGAAGTGCACCCCCATGATATGAGTTTTAAATGAAAGGGTTTGCTGAATGGGATACGAAAAAAATTATCACGTGACCTAAATCCAACATGGCGGCCGTTACAAGTAGTTAATTAAGTTTGAATAATAAGAAGACTAAGAAGTATTAAATAAATAGAATAGTTTAAAAAACTAAAAAACACGCTTTTAGCACGCACTAAAAATTACAAAAAGAAAGCGTGGAGCGTTTTGTCCTAAAAAGTAAGATCACATAAACGCTCCACGCTTTCTTTCTGTAATTTTTAGTTTGTTTTTTAGTTTTTTTAACTATTATTTTTATATCACATGACGTTAAAGTATAGAAGCGTATGCAGCAAGTACTCTAATTAGCGTTACCTTTCCTCAAGAAACTCTAGCAAGTAGATACCAGCATATTGACAATAATTCCTTACTACAGTTTTAAAACAGGGAATGTTGGTAACGATAATCTACATATATTTTAAGCAGCTCACCTAATACGTTTGATGAAAAGGTATCAAACGGTTATTTTCTTTAGCAAGAAAAAAAAATAGGTTGGGGAAAAAGTTTCTTCGCATTTTTTAAGAAAATTCAAAACATTTTTTAATATAGTTTATTTACATTTAACTAAAGTATGTAGGTACCATTTTGTTCGATAACTTTTTGCCATCTTGGTGGTAGGGACATGATCCCATTGCTATAGAAATTTTGGGACTTCTGGTCAAAATACCGCGACAAGTGGTTTTGGCAGTCCTCTCGTGATGTTAACTTGACACTGCCTAAAGAATTCTGAAGAGACCGAAACAGGTGGAAATCTGAAGGTGCAAGGTCAGGACTATACGGCGGATGCATTAACACCTCCCAGCCAAACTCTCTTAATTTTTGCTGAGTGGCTAAAGATGTGTGAGGTCTAGCGTTATCATGATGAAAAACCACACCCCTTCTGTTGATTAATTCCGGCCGCTTTCTCTCAACTTCTTGCTTTAATCTCATCAGTTGTTCGCAGTAGAGTTCAGAATCGATGGTCCTGCCTGGTGGTAACAGCTCATAATGAATAATGCCCTTCCAATCCCACCACACACACAGCATCACCTTGTTGCGAGTTAACCCGGGTTTCGCCACAGTCTGTGAAGCCTGACCGGCCTTTGACCACGACCTTTTTCGCAAGTTCTTGTCGTACGTGATCCACTTTTCATCACCAGTTATCAGCTTCTTCAAAAATGGTTCGGTTTCATTACGTCGTAATAAAGAATCACAAATGAGTACACGGTTCATTAGGTTTTTTTCAGTGAGCTCGTGAGGTACCCAAATGTCGAGCTTTTTTGTGTACCCAGTTCTTTTCAAATGCGCCAAAACTGTTTTGTGGTCAATTCCCAGTTCTTCAGCTACGTCGTAACTACTGACATGCCGATCTTGCTCCACTTTTTCAAAAATGGCATCCATTTTATCTGTAATAGGGCGACCAGAGCGATGTGCATCTTTGACATCAAAATTTCCGGATTGAAAACGCTTAAATCAAATTTGCACAGACACTGCACTGCACCTAGTGCAGTGTTTGTTCTCACAGACACTGCACTAGGTCCATAAACATCGCAAATTTTTTTCGCGGCTTGCGTTGCATTTTTACCTTTTTTGTAGTAAAATTTTAAAATGTATCGAATTTCTTCAATAGATTCACTCATCTTGGCGGTACGAAAAACAAATGAAAATCACACATTTTCCTAATTTGAATTTGGAATTATGTACTTTAAAATTTAAACTTTCAATGATACCAAAACCAGCCAGATACAAATAGTATAGCCAAAGAGATTTTATTACAAGTTTATACATACTATAATGCGAAAAGACTTTTTCCCCAACCTAATATATAAACTTTGAACTTCTGTCATCGTGCTTAAAAATTTCATTCATCATTCAAGTCAGCTTGTTATCGACCATTGCAGGTCACAAGGGTCCTCTCTGTTGTGTCGATCCCTTCGGTCTTGCGAAAACAGCATCCAGGTCTTTCCAACGGCTCGTTCGATATCGTCGACCCATCGCCCAAATTTAAAAGGAAACAAATACGAAGACGTGAAATTCCTTCAGAGAAACCATAAACTCACTAAAAATAGCCTGCTAATATCATTAAAATGTTTAAAGGACTTCGCAAGTTTATAGGAAGAGTAGCAGTACAAGCGAGATTTAAACAATATTTTTCAACAGAGCAGCGGTAACCAAACTAGGATTAAGAGCGAACCCAGGCAAGTTCACTGGAGCACAGTAACAAGTTTAACTGGTAGTTACAAAGTTTATATTGCGAATAAAAATAAAATTGAAAAAGCTTGTCAAACGTTCTTGCAGTTATTTGCGAAGTCGGCTATACTTTTTATAATAATGGCTAAGGCAAAGAAAATACGTTTCTCGTTACTTATTTGGCAGATGTACTTTACAATATGATGGATACAAAATGAACACCATGAGTTCTAAAATAGAAAACATTATCTATTTTTATTGCACTAAGGCTAATCCGGACCTAATTTAGCTCTCTAATAATTCGTAATTCTCTTTAGTAAGTTATTGTAACCATCAAATAACGATTTCAATAACCTTTCATCTAGAAATAATATAAATAAATAACAAATATAAAATTCCAAGTGGGAACTTTGAATATCATAAAACCGATAGTTCTCTGATAATGTTGGAAATTCTTCTTGGCAGTATTCTACAGCTCGGGTTCAGCGTAAATATTTGAATACTCCGCAGAAGGACGTCGTGTTGTAGATAGACGACGTCGCGAGACGTTCTTTAACAGAATCTTTAACCGCCATTTATAGTGTGGTTCGAATGGAACTCTTATCTATTCAAATTTTGAGTTCCAATCAAATGTGTTTGGTTATTCTTAGGCGCTAGAAATACCATCATCATTCAAGATCATTCAATTGTACTTTTTATTAATTTACTTCGCCAATTATCCAATTTTCTGCTATGACAAACAATCTTGTAGAGTCTCGAAAAAATCAAAGTGATATTTTTGTGGAGTTTTGCAGAAATATAATTTTAATATTATAGTTCTTTATCTTTTTGTCTATGTTCTATCATGTTGAATGGAGATCGCACCATTGATTTTAGTATCGGGAACACGAATATAAAAATGAGAATCATCGGGGTTTACCTTGACTCAGCATGAGGAGGCGATGGCGGGCCCGCTTTTGGATGAGCTCAGCTTGATGTTCAGAACCTTCTTTATTTTATTACCGATAAGATTTGAGAGACGTAGTCAGATATTATGATTTTTATTAGTTAGCGTAAAAATATGCACAGCACGGCGCACGTAAAGTGAAATTTCTTCTGTTTTTCTGATCGTCATTTGTTATCTTCGAGAGGCCCATGCGGCCAGTGAGCGAAAAAGTTGGTAGCCACGGAGCCGCTTCACGCAAAAGTACTCTATGTACAGTCGGAGTAGAAAAGGGTTCTTCACCTTAAGGTCGATATTTGTTTGCACGAGGCAACGTCAGTCATACCAACATTTCAAAAATGTCGCATTGACGTTTGTAACAGGCTAATTAAAAGACAGTTTAACCAACTTACTGTAATTTAGTACTTATTTTATTCAATTTGTTTTGATCCTTGATTTCATTATCAGAAATCATAATTTTGTATGCAGTTATGTTGGTAGCGATTTAGTTTCAAAAGGTAATAAGTTTCTATGACTGATAAAGGAATCAATTTGAAAACTGACGAACCTTTTTCTACCCCCACTGTACTCAAGCAGAATGAAATAACAAACACAAAATTTTCCAACAAAAGCCACGTCAAACTGAACAAGCTAATGTAAAACGGTAATAAATAACAACTCCTGTACAAAGGAAATAAAATGAAGTCACGCGATGTTCAAAAACCTCGTAAGTAGACTTGTATAATGGTAAAAACCACAATCGACCAAGAGTTTTCATCCCTTTCTTCTGGACGAATATAAATGAGAGCGGAGACTCGCTGGGAAGATTGAAGTGGATATTTTGCTGACATATCGCGATGTCAAGACACGACCGCGGGCTGACAACTGAAATGGCTGAATAGTTTCGTAGACTGAAGTTGCGTGGTCCAAGTTTCTTGTGGGCTTTATCTGGGCTCCCACTTTTGTGGTTTCAAGAAATACACACAGCAAAAGACGAGTCGCCACTGTTTCTTTAAAATTCACGAATATTAAATTATGCTTCAAAATCAAAGGTCTAAAATCTGCAAAGGTATGAAAATTCAAAACCAAATCTATCTAGTTAGACTCGGTTATGTCATCTTCAAGGTTCTAGAGAACGCTTGTGTTATTTTATTGTGTGTGAGGAATTAGGGCGGTTTCATAGGTACGCTGGCCACCAGCGCCGACCATGCGCGCGCGCTTACCATAAAACGGAGCTACTAACATCGTTTCACTGCCACACGCGCGTACTATACGTCAAAATGTATGAAAATCTCGACGGCGCTGTTGACCAGCGTGCTTATGAAACGTCCGTTAAAAAGTAGATATTTTCCTTGGAAAGTAGAGTGTAAGATATTATAATTGACTTTAAAGAACTCTTAAAACTATTAATTTTGATAATGTCTACATAGAGTATAAATCAATGCAATATGTATGTGCAAAAACAGTTTAAATCTAATTAATAAGTAAGAGCGAGAAGTAAAAGCTCATATAATCAAAGAAACGCTCCCGTCTCTCACTCAGCTCGCTCTAGAAACATATCTCCTGAACACATCCCGCTGAAATATAGCTGCAATACCCCCTGAGAACTGTAAACCACTCCGCTATTGTGATGTTGTAATGATACAATTTTCTCTGTGATACAATATCCATTCAAGATCCTGTGTCCAGGAAAAAACCTTCGTACAGGAATTAAGAACATAGAAAACATTCCTTTTGTATTTACACTACGTTCATTGATCATGATACTTTTATGAATTCAAAAATGCAATTGGTTTTAATTTACTGCTGTTTTTTCAGCTCGTTGCTTAGGATAAATAAACCGAGAAATTAAATGATCTCATCCACATAACCAAAAAATCACAGAATTCTAATAATAACAAGTTACGTAATAGAAGGTTCTATCAGTCATTTGTGTGTGTAAATTAGAGTTTCCCCAAGGAATTTTGTGAACATGCTGTTTAACCGTAACGATTTGTAACATAAATTCCAATTAGTCCAGAACTATTACATTCGTTCTTCGGCTCAGATCTGATGGAGATCGATGGTTGAAATTTAGTTTTAAAACTTCGCTTAGTGGATTTAGACGTTAATTGCTTTTCCCAATTTGCTTTACTAAACGTTTCACTCAAAATGACATTTGTGGAGAAACCGTTTAAATGCCAAGAAGTATTATGGACTATGAGAGAATGTGTTTACTGCTGTAAGGTTCAAATTCGCTTGATTGTCACATAAGACATTGGAAACAATTTTGTTTTGTCACTTATATAGATATCGTTTTGGTACTCAAACAAATTTTGGATGATTAATAGTCTACAAAATTTTAAGTGTGGTTTCTTAACTATTCAGATACCAGACTCTAGACAGAATAGATTAATCTATTGTTCGTGGCATCCCGAAATGCCACCCGAGACTTAAAGGGTAAATTCAGTTTTAATACTACTATAATATTATTCCGTTATTATTTATTTTCCTGTAAAGAGTTTCGAAATAAACATTAAGTAATAAATAAATAAAATAAAATATATAAATATCTTCAAACATTCACGCCTATCAACTAGCCCCATTTTAAGCAACTAATGCTGCTTGTGTTACGAACACTAGATGACGGATATATTTAATATATTTAATAGATAAATACATATAAATATTAGTAGTAATATTAGTTTTATTTGTATTATTAAATACATATTAAATATTATTAAATATTAGGTACAATATCCAAGAAAAGATTTCTGACCCAGCAGAATGTCATTTTGTAGTAGCATTTAAATTCAACTTAAATTATTATTCACCTGTATACAGTTCTCATTGGAAACGCACGTTAAAATGTCGTAAATGAAATAGACAGTTGTAATCGAAATATTGTCAAAGTGGTTCATAAATCACACTATCAGGCAAAGTTTAAAATAAAATTTTGTTTGTATCACCGACATGAAAAAGTTCAGAATGAAATAGGTAGTAAAATCACAGAAAGCTTTTGTGTGGCAAAGTTAAACTTTAAAACTATAAGCATAATTGAATTCTAAATTAGTTTAGGAAACATTATATAACGTTCACTGCGCTTAAGAACTTGCTTATGACCATAAAAGTCATGAATGGCATACTGATATGGCGCAACAGGTGGCGAGCGAATTATACTTCCAAGTTATAATGACTAATAAAAGCGGAGAAAATAAGGTTTATATTTCTATTCAGTTATAATGTGTGCTATTTAACACTGCTTCTCTAGTTGCAATTTTCATAAAGTTTAATGCTCAGTAGCAAGAGATGGCGTGGATTTTCAGTGATTGTATTGTCGGCGCTAGCGAGATTTCCATACATAAGCGCGTGCGTGAGGTCGGCGCTGGTGGCAAGCGTTGCTATGAAATGTCCAAAAATGTCGATACAATTTGACGTACTAGCGCGCGCGTGTGGCCGCCCGGCGTTGGCAGTGAATCGCTGCCAACTATCTCGTGTAATTGTAAGCGCGCGCGAGTGGCTGGAGTTGGCGGCCGTCGTGGCTGTGAAACCTTCAGCAAATTGTTATGTGATTTTCATTCGATTTTCATTTTTTTTCTTTTTTTGAGAGGCGTCATGATAAAAATATGTTATGATATTATTTTTTCTAAAGTACACAACGAACCCATCCCGATGGCACGCATTTGGAAGCAACATAACCAAGCATGTAACTCCGTACTCTATCAACTTTTCTTCCTTAAGGGGTCGGTGTTAAAGTACCCATAGTCGGTAAGGTGTAACAGGATGATTAACTGTCAGTATTTTTGTCTTATAACCTAATAACCCCTCCACCAGCACAAAACTGCACACGGAAAAAGCACCCGAGAAGTATTGGTCACAAGTTATAATATAACGCTGTATGAAAACCGATTAGTGGGTAGAATAGCAACAATTGTTACACAAGACCATCATACCACTTCTTTGGAACACATGTGGCCTTCTAAAGAGGGAAAGAACGAGATCAAGAATTAAAAACACGTAGCCCAGCCGTGGTGAAGTGTACATTCATTGAATTCATGGTATCATAACCTAAATATCCGAGCTGTCATAAAACTTCTCTCTGGTTATGCGAAACACTTTTTTCTTTTAGAAATTTACTCTTCGCTTAAAGTGAATATCATTAAGTCCCATACTCTTATTTTCCTTTGTTATCAATACATCGTCCTCAGCCTATATACGTCCCACTGCTGGGCACAGGCCTTTCTCATGGAGAAACACATGAGGAGTATGGGCCGTAACACCACCACGCTGGCCCAATGCGGGTTGGTGGGTAGAAACGTTCGCAATAGTGATCGCGACCAACGGCTTAACGTGCCTTCCGAAGCACTTATCAATATATAACCAATAAATAAATATCTTCAGAATATATTCACACTTATCAACTAGCCCCATTTTAAGCAACTAATGCTGCTTGTGTTACGGATACTATACCAACCAATAAGTATATTGTACAATTTTACATGCAAAGTGCATTGAGTGCTAATGGAGCGTCAGTACTTAAAAATTTGCTTTTTAAAGCAAGAGCTAAGCTATTTCAAGCGAAGTGCTTCAAAACGTTCGTGCAGAATTTTATCGAATTTCCCTCTTTAAAATTGCCTTTTTTTCCCTAACAGTATCAAATATTTTGTATATTTTATGCAAGAACCCCAGATAAGGGTGTAGAATTGGGATCCTATTTTGGGCATAATGTTTTTACTTACTATATACCTATATGAATTTGGCATAAGTAATTGACTAATTTTCTTTTGGCCTAATATTTATTTCGCTTAATTTTAATTAAGACCAATGTAATATATTATTTCGCATAATGGTTAACGGCATAATGTGAGGTCGATTAGGTGCGACGACCAGCTAAGCGAGGAGTGTTAGGTAGAACTGCCTTCAACGCGTGAGCCGAGCGACCAAAGCGAGACTGCCTCGGTAGCGGCCGGCGAAACGCCAAAATCGATATTTTTTATTGTTCATTATTTTTTAAATTTTATGCGAATAGAAAAGTATGTCATATGATGGTTATACCATTTGTTATGAGTAAATAATTATGCATAAAATTTTATGCCAAAATCAATAGAATTTTGTGCAAACAAATAGATAGGGAACTTGTAGAATTGGACCTTACTATATGGGAAGCCATGTTCCCTTCATGCATAAATGTCCAATACCTTAGGACTCTGGGCGATTTCAACCAGTTCAAATTTACAGAGATTCGCACACTCACACGCACCGTTGCACCATAGACATTCCTTACGTGGAAACTGAACTTATATCACTTGTCTAGATGCTACCAACCCGCATTAGGCCAGCGTGGTGCTACGGTCCATACTCCTCTTGTGTTTGTTTCCATGAGGAAGGCCTGTGCCCAGCAGTGGCACTTATGTAGGTTGAGCACGATGTCCAGATTGTAACATCGTCGGAAATCAGAGATTTGTATAATATTGCGTATGAAGTAACTAATAACTTTACCATCACGATCACATTCATTTAACATTGGACCAATATTCTGGTGGGTTATTAAATATGTCCATTTTTCTTTCTTGTTTGATAAGACGGGTATCCGCAAATACCAGTGGACTGTTTTGAGACGAAAGATAATAACTAGTTCCTCTTGCGACGTCAAATCCTTTATGAAGTTTCCATCACTAAATGTGTTACCTTGTAGAAAGACTGGAAGCAATACGTACATATCGGTGGGCTATTTTTGGTAACAAAAGTGCTGAATATATTTCGAGTCTTAAGATTAATGTGATAACCGAAAAACTTTTCCATTACATATTATTTAAGAAATTTATCGTGGCTTTTTCGGTAACCGAATTATTTCCATATTAGAAAAGTTAAGGTTCACTCGGGTCCGAATTCGGGAAATTCTTACTAGTTCCAGACTTTGCTTTGTGGTAGATCGATAATCTTCTATCCTGAGATTGATTTTATGTTCATAATTAATACTTCGTGCTCATTCAGTTTTGCTATTTAAATACTCATAAAACTCATCACCTGATATGTTTGTTAACTCAATGATGAATCAATTGTGTCTCGTCCAAAACAGGATAAGTGTCAGGGATAAACGGCAAGCTATGCCATTGCCAGCAACCAGGGCTCGTTGTTTTATGAATAGGCTTCATTCAAAATGATATGAAAATCGTTTAGCGATTCATTCCTTTGGGGCCCCAAAGGAATTTGTAGTTTTGAATGAAATATTTTGTAAAAAAAATAATTTTATTGCTGATCATAATTAATGGAGAGTGGATTTTTTCAGGGCAGGAGTAAACAGGTGCTTTTTGTGTTTGTATGTTTCAACTTAGTATATATCATCGCTTTTCATTATGCGAGATTGTGGTCAAATGAACTCAAATTATTATTTAAAAGGGAATGAAAGAATTAAAATACATTTATCAGTCACGTAGGTACCATTTCAGAATATGCCCGACATATTATTTAAAGCGTTAGGTTTCAACTGGCACCTTTGGCTTTTTCGGGAACCAACAAGCGAATGTAACATAATATATGTTATGTATTATCACGCCTCTTTCCCCGAAGAGGTAGGCAGAGGCGTTAAAAACTCACATTTCACCAGATATGTAAGGTCCCCATGTAACAGGTGGCGAGCCTGTTGCCATGCACCGGGCAAAATGTGAGGCAAGCGATAATCACAATGAACTGTATATAAGTTTTATTTCAACTTAGTGGTACATGCGGTGGGAGCGAACCCGCGTTTCCCGCGGCCTCTCGAACGAGTAGTGCCCCGACCGTCCCAACAGCAATAACTCGGCTCCAGCTAAATCACAACATCAACATATTAAATATAAATATGTAAATACAAAAAAAGACGTGTGGCACTCGGGGACTGCCGCGGAAAAGCTATTGCATAGCATTTTGTATCAACTTATGCAATTATAATTTTATTTATTTATTTAAGCTTTTGTGCATTACAGAAAATGTACACATGGCGGACTTAACGACTAATGTCGCTCTCTAACAGTCAACCATCAGGCAAAGCAGAGATCTGGTGGCGGCTTAATTAACATTAACACATATATAAATTTAATAATAAATTAGATTGTATAACAAACATACATATGCAATATAAAATTACATAAATAATTATACATAATATATAAATAAATATATAATAAGATGATGGTCTATGTTGTTCTTATTTATTTATTTTATTCATGCAGTATTTCTTTTTCTTTTTGATATTAATTCAAGTTACACTTTTTGAGCGTGGTGACCGATAAGAAAACAAATTTTTCTATTATTAAATAAATAAAAAAAGTTAATATTGTTTAATTTTTTTTTTCTCATAAACAGCTGCTTATGTATTCGTCCGATTTCGGAGCAGCTCGTATCGATTCGTGCGAGTTTCGTAGAGTCGTACAATACGTCTAATCGCACGCACACAACGCCGTGTCGAAGACTGCCGAACTGAAACGACGTTAGACGATGCACGGCCTTCAAGCCACACCTCCTTGCGCATCGGAGTGGGGAGCGTGAGGTTTTTTCGTTACGGAATTTCTGGATTCCGTTCACGCACTCAATGCCCGCGATAGAAGCTATGCAATAGCTTAATAAATACGTGCAGTAAATATAATTCTTATAAAGATTCTAGGTATTGTATAAATTATCATCTCCCTTGTATATTTTATCACCAACTGCAGTCATTTCAGTTGCGCCCATCGCGGTCATAAACTCTTAGCGAGCGTGTACAATCTTAAATTTAACTAAACCAATTCGCCGCTGCTTTGCCGTTAAGATAAAGACATTGTCATAACTTAAGTCGTTGAACTGACGAAAGTAAGGAAATAACCCCAAATTAATTTAATACCCAGGCGTATTATAAAGCGAATTTCGGGAGTGACTCGCGAGTTTTGACAAATTGTACCTCCACATTGCTAAGTCATCTGGAATGTCGGCTTTTGACTTCGGGAGGGTAATATTTGTCGTGTCTTTCATAACATTCATTAAGCTATCTGCTTGATGTTCCGGTGCTTTTTGGTTTTGTCTATTATTTTGATGACCAAGACTGCAGGGGATTGAGTTTATCATCTGTCGTTATTGTAGGTCTATGTTGTTTTTTTGTTCTGACGCCCTTTTAATGTACGCGACACAAAACAATGGTAATCTGTCGCTGTTTTGAGGTACTGCTTTGATGCCCATTATTAATCTTATGAAGTGCAAGCGAAATAGATTTTCCTGATAGGTTTCGTTGGTAAACTATGACAGATTTACGAAATATATATATTTTTACGAAATATTTCACGAAATATATATATTATATATTTTTTTGTTTTGGCCAGGAAAGTGAAGTTGTGAATAAACATGACTATTAATTAACTACTTAAGTATAGTTATTACAATCACTTGTATATTCTGAAACGTTGCTTTTGGAGCATTTTCCTTCCAATTCAATTTTGACATTTGTGACTAAGGGTATTGTATAATACACGTAAATTTTATTAGGTTGTAGAACATATTCATGTAAAGGGAGGATGGAACCCTTGCAGAGTTTCTTGCCTGTATCTTCTCTAGACAAGGCCTCTCGGTAGTGAACAGGCTGAAAAAAAGTAGTGGTATTGTCAATTTTAGGATAATTTTAATTTATTTTGTTTTGACTTGTTAAAAGTGTATTTGATGATACCAATTTGATTAAATGACTTTGAGTTTGAAATACATTAACATATGTTACCGAATACTGCTAATTCGTGATATGTGGCTATGGTTAACATTGTGATACATAAATAGGGAACCTTCGATTTCTACAGCAGGAAAAGTGAACGTTGCTAATCTGTGAAATAGTGTAAAGTCTTAATTTCGTTAAATAATAACGCTGCCTATCTTACCTCCCTTGGAAATTAGATAAAATGTAGTAGATACCCATGCAGATAACTCAGGACGGAGTTTTCCTTTGGTTATATCCCTCTTTGTAACAATTATTACGGCATAGTTAATGACCTTTTAATGTGTCTTGAAGTTTTACTTTTAAAATAGTCACTGAATGATCGAAAAACAAAACGAGAAGGTTGACAGTCACTTTTATAAAGAAAAATGACAATGTCCGCCAACACAGAAGATTTATTACAATAATTACGTGCTGTGTACAAAAACTCATTATACAAAATTGAAGACGATTATTACGAAATATTATTCAACATCAACGTAATAAAGGTCTCTGTTTGGTAATGTTCAGTCATTTCGCCGAATTCAGGTGAAAATTAACGCGGATATAAAATACGAAATCGTAACGGCTTTGGAGCGTGGACGGCTATTTTGATCTTCGATTGGAGTAGGTAGTCATTATAGAATAATCACATCTAATGTGGGTAATTCGATGTGTTTATTCTGCAATGAATAGTTATCATAATTCAGCTTAGCACACTGCACGACCGTCCAATAGCTAAGCGGCGACGAGCTCACCACCTGTCACGCTGCGTACATGTGCAGTCACTGCTTGGTGAAGCGTGGACTATGGCAGGGGATAATCCCTTGGGGGATAATAGTCGTGATTATTTATTTATTTAGTTAATTAGGTCTACCAACAGTTGTATACCTCAAAGTATAATATAAAAGGAACTTACAAGCTAGCGATACTAAATGTTACAATTACTTAAAGGTAAATGCTTGCATATAAAAAAAGTATGTACTTCTTTTAAGCAAATAATCCTGACCTTTAAAGCACAATTACCAATGCCAAAATATTCAAAAACTTCATAAACAAATAAACGATAATAAACAAACATTATATGAATGTAATATTATGTAAGTAAACTTTTTGTTGTAATATAGATGTCCTTTTTCATTTTACATCGAAACTAAAAGATTCAAAATATTACTCTATCGCGCTCCTCTACACAGGAATCATAAAGGAACCCTGAAAACATATAGGACCCATCAGCGTTTAGTTCCAAGGTTACATGAACAGACTTTGTAACAAGAACAGGAAACTTATTGAACTACGGTCCATACTCCTTCATAATTACCCAAGTATTAGGGAAAACATCCTCATAGAATATGTGAGCCCTACTCTCAAGGGAAGCCTTCAGGAGCGTGTATTAACAATATCTATTATAATACCAGAACATAGTGAAAAGATATCTCCGTATGAAGTCCAGAATTAATAATATTACATACACGTATTGTCCCTGCAGTATCCTTGCCAAAATTTATGGATAACCAGTGATCGGAGTTGGTAGAGCTTCAGTAGTTCAGTAGTTTGCATTGAAATCAGAAATCAGAAATCAGAAATTTTATTTGCATAATTTTAGGTACATGTATTGTGATATTATAATTTTTAGAGAGTTTCACTAAAATTTGCTTTATAATTACAAAGCGTGCAAATATTATAATAAAAAGTTATACAATTAATTAATTCAAACATGTGTCATTCAAAACAATTTAAAAAGTAATTAAACGCAACATTATACCATTAAAGATGTCAAATAAAATATATATTATTAACACACAATTGAATTAGGATTAAAATTAAAAATAATAGTTTTTCCATTTATATAATAGTATGTCTACTGAAGTATTCAGTCAGCGAGTAAAATGACTTTTCCATGAGCCATGAATGGAGTTTGGAATTAAATAGAGAGCCATCAAGAGCTCTTAAGTCATCAGGCATTGAATTAAATACCTGGATTGCCATTTGAAACGCGTTTTTCTTTACCAATGTCAACCTAAATGCAGGTCGTTGCAGCATATTTGCAGGACGTTTTCTTAGGAATTTAGTTGCAACTACGTGTCTTTCTGAGAAATAATAAGGATTCTTTTTTACGAATATACATATCTGTTTAATATATAAGCACGTAAGGGTTAGTAGTCCCATTTTTTTGAACAATGGTCTACATGAGTCCCTATAGTCTGCACGGCAGAGAGCCCTAATACATTTTTTTTGGACTCTAAACACTAATTCAATGTCGGTACAATTTCCCCATATTATAAGACCATAGTGTAGTACGGACACCACATAAGCGTGATAGGCTTGTACAGCCACCTCTACAGAAACTGTTTCTCTGAGCTTTTTTAGGACAAACACAAATCTACTTAGTCTTTCACATACAGTTTCTACATGGAATTTCCAACTAAGGTTTTCGTCAATTATTATACCTAGGAATCTAGTCATATTTACTTGTTCTATTACCTGCCCTTCATAATTTATGGTAACAGAACCGGTCTGAGATTGGTAGGTTTGAAAATGCATCATTTTTGTCTTTTGTATATTTACTTTTAAATTGTTATCACTAAGCCAGCTCATCGCTTTACCAACAGTTAGGCTTACTTCCCTTTTAAGTTGAGCACTGTTTTCAGCACTAATTATGAATGTGGTGTCATCAGCAAATAATATAGTTTTATGTGTAGTGATAAGAGGTAGATCATTTATATAGAGGATAAACAAGAGTGGGCCTAATATGCTTCCCTGTGGCACCCCAAAATGGTTCTTCCTGTACTCTGATCTATACCTGACGAGTGTGTGATGACCTTTTCTATTTTCCATTTTACTGATTTCGACACATTGCTTTCTGTTATTCAAGTAACTAACAAACCATTCTTTAGCAGTACCTCTAATACCATACTTCTCCAGCTTCGAAACGAGTCTATCATGAATAACAAAGTCAAATGCTTTGCTCATATCAAAATACAGAGCCATAACTGACTTTTTGATGTCAAGATTTTGTGTTACTGTGTGTACTAATGTGAAGTTAGCTAATGTAGTGTTGCAATTCTTGCGAAAACCATATTGTTCGTTTCCAATTATTTTAAATTTATCAATAAATTCATTGAGTCTTTTGTGGACTACCTTTTCAAATACTTTTGAAAATATCGGTATTATGCTGATCGGTCTATAATTATTTGGGTCCTTGTTGTCCCCATTCTTAAAAATGGGTTTTACAATTGATGTTTTCAAAGACTCCGGAAATACACCCTCACTCAGAGATAAATTAATAATATAACTGAGAATAGGAGCTATATGACTTCCAACTCTTTTTATAATGTTTGTGGATATGTCGTCATATCCAACAGAGTTACTATTTTTTAGACGTACTATAATTTCCACTATTTCTTCTGGATCAGTAGGGTAAAAAAATATACTTGATTGACAAATGTCCACAACAGGTTGGTTAATATTATTTACTCTGATATCACAATTTGTTGTTTCGATGAAAGAGTTATTTAATGCATTTGCGACATCACAGGGAAGCACAACATTTCTTCCTTTAAAACAAATCTCATCAATTTCCGCTTTTGTTGTAGGATCAGACACTTGAGAATTAATAATATTCCAGGCGGCCTTAGATTTATTTCTGGAACTGACTAGATATCTCTTGCTACCCTGCCTTTGAAGCGCAGATATGCATCGTCTCAGAGTTTTAGCATACATTTTATATTCATGTCGACGTAATAGTTTATCATTTTTTTCAGCAAACTGATAATTGTTATATAATCGTCTTTTTGTTCGTGTACATTTCTTTACTCCTTTAGTTATCCATCTAGCTTTATTGAATTTTCTCTTCACTTTTACTCGGATTGTAGGAAAACAAAGATTAAAGACGAGCAGAAATAACGAGTGAAACTCATCAAAAGCTTTATTAGTATTTTTTTCTGCCAAGGCATTAAAGAATGACATTGAAGCAATAGCTTCGCAAAATTTGCTGATATTTTCTATATGATAGTCTCTTCGCTCTTCCCACCACTGCAAAGTCGCTTTTTTTATTTTTATATTGAACTCAGAGCAGTTTGACCAGTATGATCTGACAACCCGAAATCATAAACTAAGGATTTAGCTTTCTTTACATTGCTAACTATGTGATCAATACATTTACTTAATCTTGTAGGTTGAGTTATATGTAATATCATATTGTAAGTATGAAGTATGTTTGACAAACTCTTAGAAGATGAAGTTGTCTTCAAGGTATCGATATTTAAGTCGCCAGCCATGATTATTCGTTTATTACCTTTTCTAGTTAAATTCGAAAGTAACGCATCAAGTTTAGAAAAAAAGATCTCCAAACTAGAATCCGGAGTGCGATAAATACAAAGTATAATTAGATTACTAGTCTTTATTTCGATACCACAGCATTCAAAGCTTTTAGGAACCGCATATTTACTCGTACTAATTGTATTAAAGAAGATGTGGTTTTTAACCAATATGCATACACCTCCTCGTCTTTGATTTGACCTAGAGAAATAAGATGCTATTTTATAATCGAACAGCCTTATATTTTTTTCGTCCCCATTCTTAAGAAAGGTTTCTGTGGCACATATCACACTAACAATCACACCTGACTCCTGAAGCTCATCCAAAGTAATTTCCAATCTATTCAGTTTATTTAACAGTCCTGCAAAATTCTGATGAAATACAATAAATTTTGAATCCCATTGCTTAGACACGAAAAAACCCTAGTGGACCATCAGAGGGAAGCATACTATCTTTAGCTACTTTATGGGGTAGCACTTTAGATTGACATCGATTCATCACTTGGAAATAGTAAGGAATCGTACCCTTACTTGGCTGATTTACACGTTTATTTAATTCCTTATTAGACTTGTTTTGTACAGCCCGTGGCAGAGTCAATTCTCTGAACTGATTAATAAAACATGATTTATATATTGGATAATCAATTGCTACATTTAATTTTATACATAAAAAATCTAAATAAATTGAATGTTCTAAATTAATTTGATTAACACTTATAAAAATGCTATTAGGAAAAGAATTTGTTAATAGTTTTAATTCATTATTTAACTTTCTTTCATTTAAATGTGTGCTTCTGTTATTAGGTAAAATAATAACATTACATTCTCTTAACACATGTAGTGCAATACACAAATTAGAAAACAGAACTTTTGGATTAGAGTCATTGCTACCGGTTGCTATCACCACTATATCGTCTTTCCTCACGCTAGACGATATTTTATGGGCACTTTGTAAGACATTCTCAGAAGTTGCGTTGGGCATAATCATTCCAAAAACGTTGTATTTATCGTTCCATTTGTCATATCGGGATTTTTTCAATCTTACAGCGAGACCACGAACTTGTTCATCCCCGAAAATAAAAATATTTGCAGGCTTAGAGTCTTTTGATTCTTTTTCCTTATAGTCGATTAAAGGTTGGGAGTTTGTTGGGGACGACCTCTGGAGTGGTTCTAGTATCGGCGACGGAGTTGTAGTTCGTAAATTATTGTGAGGAGATTGTATATCACTCCTTTCCAAGGAAATGTATCGTGAAGTTAAACTTTCCTCTCCTTGTGTAAAGTGTAATTTATTCTTGTGTAGAATTTTTATAGATTTTTTCTTGTTAGTACTTAAGTTCTTAGGCGTACATTTAATTAGTTCTTTTAAGTGTCTTATTTGTTTTTCACGACTCGTTAATTCTTTTTTCAAGCAGATAATTTCTGCTGCCAAATTTTCAATTTCATTTTCTGCTATTTCTAGTTTTTCCTGCTGCTCAAGCATTTTTCTCTCCATTTCCTCTATTCTTTCTATATTACTACTATTTAAGTTAGGGCAGCTTCTCGTTGATTTTATATCAGAGTTTGACATATAAGATTGTTCATAATCATCAAGTGATAATGCGGAAAAAGAGTTTTCGATAGGTACATTATGTTTGCGATGTGTTATGTTATTTGTGGGAGAAAAACGTGATGGCGATAAGAAGCTTTCATTCACTTTGTTTCGACAGGGATCGCATTTATAGCTTTTTTTGCTTTCAGCTGACATTAATAGAAAAAATTTTTCACTTATACTTGTGCAATCAAGATGATAATAATTAAAACAAATAAAACATTTCAAGTAGTCTTTTCTTATTATTTTCTCAATACATTTTGCACAGACATATGCCATATTTCGCTGGGATAAGTAATTCAATACTCGTTCTTAGAATCAATAATTGAAAAACAGCGCCCTCTAGTGTTGAGTAGATGAATTTGATCGTTGACTGAGTTGGCATATGGGTTCATATAGAAGTGGAATAATAGCATGCTATATTTAGCGCCATCTATTAACGAGTAGTAACAACACTTATTTATCAAGTTGGCTAATTGGTCAGCTGTGGTTTGTTTACATTTGAAATGTCAAACCGATTATGAAAGATAACGTATTTGTTTATTTAACTGGTTTAAAATTGAAATAGTCGACTTACTTAAGATTTCAATCCATATTCCTTCTTCAAAATTTTAGCGCACAAAACAATTTTTTACTTGTGTAGGAATAACAGCAGCGTTATTATGAAACTTGCCAATTTTAACTGCACTGAGTTTTTGACTTCTAGACTAGAGTAGACAAAAAAACTTCCGAAGATAACACTAGATTCACTGATTTGGGATGCCTCTTGCACAATTAAAATGTAATCACTAACTTCTGTCGATTTTTACTATTTTTAATTTATTAATCAATACGGACTCAATATAAGGCGTGTGACGCTAGCGCCACCTCTCCTACCCTACATCTAGTGTATTGCATTTCAATGCATCTTGGGAGAGTTTGGCGTCAAACGATCGATGGCAGACACTGTGGTGCTACTTGGATGAGGTGGATTACCACGATAAAAAACTCATCACTTTTCACACCACTTGACGTTTATTTCGATAATCCTCCACATTGCACATCATCACAGACACTTATTACACAAAACTACACTGATTTTACGTAACAATATCCACTCCGAAACAATATTACAATTATCGAAATAAAAATCACGTCCGCCATTAGTCAAATGCCGCCAAACTCTCTCAGTGGGTAGAGCTGTTTTATGTACTTGCCATATGAGAGAATAATATAGATAAGTAACAATTCATTATGTTTATTCAAGAACCAAACATAATTTTACATTTTCATTCTGTAATTGTACATGAACATATAATACAATTATTATTTGTTCTTCAAAAATCGAAACATAATTGAAAAGAATAAACTATTTGTATTTAACTATAATAAAATCTTAAACAAAATTACCAACACGTTTAAACAATAATTTAAATACCTATTGAATCAAAAAATGACAATTTTTTATACTTATTGATAAAAAGAATTATAATAATCGAAGCCAGGAGTATTAGGCGGAATCCCGAGGAATATCTATATTAACATCAATGTTTGCGGTCAATGAACCTAAATAGCTCTACCTACTCCGATCAGTGGTGATAATACCTCTGCCTTCCCAATTAACAGTAAATTATTCGATTTCCTATCAAATGTTTATGTTACTCAAATTTTTAGGGCCCGCACCCCTCAGGGGGACGTATACTGGTGACGTATAGTAAATGATAAATAAATAACTTTAGATTCACACCTATCAACTAGCACCATTTTGAGAAACTAATGCTACTTTTGTCACGGACACTAGATGACGGATAAATATTTTTAATAGATAAATACATATAAATATTCAGAATATATACAATACAAATAAACATCCAAGACCGGAGAACACATGACTGTATTCATCACACACATCTGCCGCCACTGGGGATCGAACCCAGAACCTCTCGAGATGGCGACGCCTTGAGACCGGCGTACAGACCACACGTCCGTGGACGTCGTCTAACTTGTAAGTATGGTCATGTATTAGTAGTTTAACTCTTCAGATACCAGAATTCCTTACACAATTACATAATATTGTTCATTCCGAAATGCCATACGGAATTCATGTGTCTTTCCACTAGAACTTTGCTATGTAGGTACCTATAAAAATAATAAAAATAAATCATTTATTTCAAGGCTTACCATAATAAGCTTACCTTATATTGTGTAAGTAACGACTGTTAGTTGAATACATTTACTGAAATACTGTACCAATTACAAACTATCTACTAATATAATATATATATGAATGATAGTCTTAGTAACAACATAACTTACAGACTATATTAGTATATATATATTATTATGATATCAATGCTTGTGTTAGCTACAGACTCACCCACTTCGGAACACATGTAGCTCGGTGAACATAACAAGCAGGTCTGAATCAAGAGTATCACCTACCATCCTTAGGACTTGGCTTGAGCTGTCCCTCGCTCTATTCACCAACGAAGCCAATTTATTGCGCATCACTGTGTAAATATCATCCACGCTGGCTTTAGAAAACATACCTGACGCACTACAGTGGTGTGGGAGCCGGAACAGAGCCCTGAAGATGGCACAATTTTGCAAGTCACGTGAAACGAAGTAATCTTTTTTTTCTTTTTTTTTTTCTTAAATTCTCCCATGTAGAGAAGGCAAAGGGAACAAAGCCCAAACTGACGTCAAACAATCGATGACAGACACTGTGGTGCTACTTGGATGAGGTGGATTACCACGATAAAAAACTCATCACTTTTCACACCACTTGACGCTTATTTCGATAATCCTCCACATTGCACATCATCACAGACACTTGTTACACACTCCGAAACAATATTACAATCATCGAAATAAAAATCACGTCCGCCATAGTTGAATGCCGCCAAAAACCTTTTTTTTCTTTTATTTTTAATTCTGTAATTTGGCAATCTATGTCAACACAGTAAGCCATTTAGATATCGTATTTTGTGTATGCCTTGTTAACAGATGGAATTCCTGTGAATCCCTTTCATCTAGTGTCACCAAATCTCACATTAAGTGTAGGGATGCTGTGCCGCTTCAATCGAGAATGCGTAATACCTCCCGTGCCTACCAGCTTGGAGACCAGTTCATTGACGTGAGTTTATATTCTCGTCTGATAGCTTTCACTAAATCTAGCGATCTCTTGTTTGGCGGTAGTGATCTTTAGGTCCTCGTATATGTATTTGTTGCTTATATAATATGGTATTTTAAGCATGTCTCGCAATGTCTCGCTCTGTATTCTTCCAAGGAACTCTTTGTTGCTGTTGCTAACAGTATCCCTATGTAATCTTATTGGTATATTTTTCCTCCCGCATAGTATAGCTCTGGTGGAAAGGCATCCTAAGACTAGTTCCCCAAACAAAAATAAAAATTTAAATATACAACCCCTGGTCTAGTATTCTAATGATCGCTAAAAATGCTGATACCTACCTAGAAATAGCGAGCTGTTGAATAAGTAACTCTCTCGAGGGATATCAAACCTTAACATATAGAATATTTTAGGCCTAATTTCGGGCTCACGTTTTAAGGCCCCTGAGGATTTTCGTAACATATTTGAAGTATAATAAGAATTTTATCTTAACATTCAGAATTTTAAGGCAGAAATAAAATAGTAATTTATGTAACTGTCACATATTAAAGATTATAACACTACGGTTAACTATTAAAATTTTTTTTTTAAACCACGCTCATGTTTAAATATCGAGTTATGTGCAGTTACATACACTACTTTATCTACACTCATTATTCAAAGAAATAAAACAAAAAAAGTTGGCTGTCTGGAAAACATTTGCCATAGTTTTATGCGTTTTTATGAAAAATAAGTGTTGCATAATGAGTCCAATCTGTTGCATAATGGTTATTATGTTACAGTTTCCATTTTTAAATTTTCGTTTTTATCATCTGTGTTAAAAAGTTTGTCATTATGAGTTCGAGATTGAGATCACGATTTGGTCACCGTTCCGAGGTTCCATGGCAATGACTGCTTTCTTTTCAACGTCGAAGAAGGGGAATGCAGGCGATCAAAGAATCAGTTCGGGAGAGTAGTAATAAAAATTTATATTATCTACACTCATGTTCGAGTTATGAACTCAGATTCGAACTCATAATGTGCCTGCGTGGTGGTGATATGGCCCAATCTCTTGTTGGTTTATTTGATAATTAGATTACTACTGTGACAAAAACAGTATCATAATACAAGCTGTTTTTGTCACAATAGTCATTCACGAAACCAATCAAAATAATGGACAATTGTGCTTTTAATTGCAGTTTTTTTTACATACATATGACAGGTGTTGACGACCGGTCTCATCCGCACGGGATGAGGCGGTGCGGGAGGAGGCGCGACGTCACCACGGCTAACAGTGCTGCGCGGACATCGATCTCGGGACCCTCCAAACGCATCCGTAGCTTCGTCGCGTACCTTTAGTTAAACTTTTGTAAATGACTAAGTAAACCAGTTACATTATATACAGTCCACTTTTATTTAAATACCCGAAGGGATCCTTTAGAACAGGTAAGCTCTTGGCCTTAATCTCACCTGATGGTAAGTGACGATAAGGCCGAAGGTAAATATGTATGACAGTAAATATGATTATAAACTATTCTAGAGTTGATATTTTTTTGGGAGTACATACAATCTTATGTTAGACTTCTTGCCTACTTCTATCTATAAAAGTTATTCTCTGATTCATAAATTTACAAGACTTATTCTTTCCTGAAAGATAATTAATTAAATCACAAAGTAGTAGAAATGTTTGTTTTTTAAAATAAAATGTAAAGTTTTTTCATTTTATTTTAAAAAACTAACATTTCAAAGAAGTAAATAAAAAACTATTAATGTAACGTGGCAAATAAATTTTATGATTTTATAATTAAGTAACTGTTTTTTTTTCGGGAAAATTGTAATGGGTTGCGTAATATCACTGTTCCAGAAAAATGTTCTCTTGTTATTATTAAATTTGTTCCGTGTAAAGCTCTGTTCTCTGTTCTTAATTAACTATATTTTTACAACCAATGCTTTAGGAACGTTTCATGGATACGCTGATCGGATAAAAAAAGACTCTTTTTAGTTCCCGGTCTAGACCGGAGCATAAAGTAACCACACTAGCACCTAGGACCGTTTTAGGCACGTAAAATATGCTTTGTATAGAAGGAAGTGGGCATGCACACAAACATTTCTAAATTAAAATAATGTTATATGTTTTGATTTTGTTTTGTTGCTTCTTTTTCTTGTCACGCAGAAAACGGAACATAAATGCGTTGTATTTAAAATCACTGATATCCCCTTTAGCGCATTAAGCAGAAATGAGGAAATTAAACGATTCTTTTAAATCGAATCTTCAAAAGGTAATGCAATCCCATTATTACACAGCGATTCACGGTATTCACAGCCGTTCGCTGTCAAGTCACGTTTTCCATTCATACGAGAACGAGCGCAGGCTACTGATTTCAGAATCATCCCGTGATGAATCGCCGCTGACTCTCCCTGCGTGATGCTACCGTAAATCGTCTAAACAATTGGTTACACGTTGCTTCAATTTAAATGATTGCGTGTTGAACAATGCGGTCCTACTTGTGGCGTGAATTGAGGACTGTTTGTTGAACGGAGCTCAGGCATTATGACGTATTCGCCACCAGACCATACACGTCACACTGGGCATAGACATTGGCTTGTCTCGCTTTGCATGTGTCGACACCTCTGTCTACCCCTTCAAGGATAGAAGCTTTATGATATACTATGTTGTTATGTTAGGTACTGGGCATAGGCACGAAACTTATGGAGACATAATTTAATTGGTGAGTAGAAACGGTTACAATATAGACCGGGACCAATGGCGTGAAAGCTCCGAAGCACGGAGGAAGTCGAGATCACAAAGTTTGGTCTAAAAGCTCATCATGACGAAAGACTGTTACAGTCTGGAAAGGTCTGTGTATGATGTTGACATTAACAATTTCTTTGTTCTCTTGACAATGCATACTGTAAAATCTTTCAAAAACTATATTGTAAAGGGAGGAAACAACTTGCTGAGTTTCTTGCCCGTTCTTCTCAGAACAAGGCCTCGTGGTTGCTGGTGAACGGTTTGCATAATTTGACATTCATAAGAGTATGTTGATACCTAAATTGAATAAATTATTTGACTTTGGCTGTGAAATATTAAAAGCCAAAGCGTGTGAACTACTGCTTTACGATTTTCCTGCTTAAATTGTTCAAGAAGTAAAATTAATAAACGAACAATATCCAATCATGTTTCAGAACTGTTTGCTTAATCCAGCAACAGTTGTTCTGAATTCTGATTAACAAAATGTCACTGAGTTGTTTGAATCCTCGCAATAGTGTGTAACAAATCTCGCGTGTGTCAGCCACAAATCAGTGTCCGTCCACACTGGTCGACACCGCAGTTGGATGTGTAATTTCATGTGTTGAAATCTTAATTTCCACTGAAATTCTGATAATTTTCACGCGCAATGTAATGAATTATTTCGCTGTTTAATAAATGGTTATTGTTGATGTGTACGGGCAGGGAGCAGTAATTTTGTGTTGATATTTTTACATGCATATACATTACCATCTTCATCGGGGTTTTTAGTTTTATAAAAAATATTATGGAAACTAAGAACTTTGTTCAAACAGGTGGTGAACGTGTATGCGTTTAAAGTTTAACAAAGTTTCTCGACGGTTAAACTTCAAACCTACACAGTAGATATTTGAAGTAGAAATTCTCATAAAACAACTGTATTGTCATTTAAATGCAACATCCTTGCGTAAAAAGGAATTCTCCATTTCATTCCAATTCCACAATGAATATTGTCAACAAAAACATCCCGGAAAATGTTGTGAAGCGTCTTTTGTTCTAGAACCTTCTAGAGGGCCATAACAACGACAATGCCAAAGATTGGTCGACGCATTAACATAATGAAACAGCCTAGAAAGAACTCGGTTTATAAGACTTTTGTACAGTGGCGAGCAAGAAAAATGAGCATGCAGACAAAAGACGACACCGTAATATGCATATCTTTTGTAGCGAGATAAAAAAATATTTTCCACAGCTTAATACACTTGAGGGTAAATTAAGCGAGCAAAAGGTATTACTGCGATTTGTTTTCACGAAGTAAAGATACTCGGTACAAGGGGCATCATTTGAAAGATGACACTGCAACCTAAAATATAGCTTAGGACACGAGAATAACCGTAATTTATATAAATTGTGTTTCGAGTACACGCTTTTGTCGGCAAATTGTAAAAAAATATATTTGAGTAGCAAGAACTGACTGTGATTTTAATATTTCGTTTTCTTTTTTACACGCCAATTTGTGCAGACGCTGATTACTTTATATTTAAAATATATCATGTTTAGCTTGAGTGCGTTATAACTACGGTCTCTTTTCTTTTCACTAAATGAAACCTCTAAATTCTAGTGACATTTTCATACTATTTTGTAATAACATAATAACAATTTGTATTTTTTATATGTCAAAATCATTGCAGTAAAGATAGTTGCCCTAGCTATTTGTTTCCTTTGTGCTCGCCAATAAGAAAAGTTAGGTATATAATTTAAATGATAATTATCAACTTTAACTTTCTTATATTTTTAAATAAAAAGCGCCAGTGAAAAAACCTTGGCCAGGCGATCGCAATCTTTATCAACTGTACTATATCGTGTTTTGCTATAAAAATTTGGTCAATCCCAAACCAATTTTTACAAGATTTCGCGCATACAAACCAAAACCAGAGCCAAAGGCCACCGGCCTTTGTCAATACCAGTTATTTGCATATTTGATTGAACGTCAACCAACAGACTCGCTCATTTAGTACGACCCACAAATTTAGTTACGTATATTTATATATTGTTTGAATATCGATTGAATTTAATATTAGTCTTGCTTGTGATTGGTTGGCGGTTAATTTAATGATTATGGATCTGTGTTTGTTCATATTTTTCATAAAATATTTGTTTAGCCAGCGATATATGATAGCATCTTCAGCTATACGCATCATTATCATTTATTGTCAATTACGGGATGAACTGGTTTTATTTAAGTATTGTCCTTACACTATAACGTTTTTTTAGAATTGTTACGAAGATATCGGCGAGATGGTATGATACTATTGTATCATACTATCTCGCCGATATTGTAAGTGTATTTTATTTATTGTATTATTTATTTATTGTAAATGGAATTTGCAATAATTGCCGGCCGTACTAATTGTACGGCCGGCAACTGCAAATTCCACGGTTCTTTTTCGTTTGCTGAAGATTGATAATTTAAGTGGAATATGGGAAAACGAACAGACGCCCATAGCCACACGCAATCCCAGAGTCGTTAGTGTATTTTATTTATTGTTTTATTTATTTAAGTGGAATTTGAAATAATTGCAAATTCACACAACTGCAAATATGGGAAAAAGAACAGACGCCCATAGCCACACGCATTCCCAGAGTCGTTAGGTTAGGTCAGGCCTTTAAAATCTTTAGAAAACTGCCCACTAACACAAATTCATTTCAAACATTTAATTGTGAAATAACACTATGCATATTTAAAAGCACATGCAGACAATTTCTTTGCATATCTAAGATCCTCTGCGGAGAAATTTCGGTATACAGCTAAAAGATAAGATGAACGCCGTAAACATCCAATTTAAGTTACATTTTCACCAAAGGAACACGGCGGCAACATTTGCAAGGAACATGTAACATTTCTTGCAATTTTGAGCTCTATGCAGAATTGATTTGGTCCATTTTCGCGTGTGAAGGTTATGTAACATTGAGTTTTAGTGGAAGATTGATACTGATGAGGTTTATTGATAGTACTATCGAACAAGCAGATTTATATCTGTCTATGTCTATGTCACGACGTTTTTACGTACATACGTTCCCAAGAAAACCTGTCTACAGGTGAATTTAACTTGATTTTAAATGCTACGGCAAAATGACATTAAGGTGGGTCTGAAATCCATTTTTTCGATAGTACAATCAGAACGCTCTTTAAGGTGTGGACATAATCGTTGAATTAAATTAAGATTAGGCTACCCGTGTCAAATGTTTTATTTGCGTTCTATAAGTAATTTCAATGTTCTCGATCTATTCAATTCAACGTTAAGGTCACGACATATACACACACACGACATACATAAGAGCTGGATAGTAAAAAGAAAATATTATGTATATTCCTGGACTTAAAAAAAACCTTCGACACTATATCTGTGCCCACCCTCCTACTAAAACTAAGAAAATTGGGTATCAGAGGAAATTTATATGATTTAATAAAAGACTATCTATCGCACAGAACTCAATGTTTCAAACTGAGTAAAGATGTTTATAGTACAGATAAACCAAACTCCAGCTTCGGTGTTCCACAGGGAAGTGTTCTGGGCCCAACATTATTCCTAACCCTATATAAATGATTTAACTGAACTCAAAATAAAAGATGGCAAAATCGTATCCTGCGCCGACGATACCGCTCTATTATTTCAGGGAGATAGCTGGGCAGCAGTTTATAAAACAGCGGAGACTGAATTGCGAAGAGTAATTAAATGGTTGAACATGAATTTACTATCACTAAATACCTCAAACACTAAATAAATAGCAACTCCATGCAACCGGACTATCAACTTTCTATTACAGTACATCACTGTGAAAAATCCGCGGCGATGTGCGATTGTAAAAAGTTAGAACAAGTCAGCACTATCAAATACCTAGGTGTTATACTGGACAGGAATCTTTCTTGGGAACCTCATCTCGAACTAGTTGCTGATCGGGCTAGAAAGTTAATTTGGATTTTTAAATACTTAAGGGACATCGCAGACAAAAAACATTTTTTTTACATTTACACCACTCTTAAACAATCAAACCTCCTCTATTGTATATCTATTTGGGGTGGCACGCATAAAACAAAATTTATAACTATAGAAAGGGCACAACGATCAGTTCTTAAGGTAATTCTAAATAAACCAGATTATTTGATACAAATAAATTATACGCTGAGTCCAATGTTGTAAGAGTCAGGCAATTATACATTCTACAATGTGTACTTAAGGTACATAAAAGTAACTTGATAGATCCAAGAATGATAAAAAACCGTAAAAAATAATCAATAGTTAAAAACTATTAATAGAAAATTAAAAATTTTACGCCAATTTGTTAATAATTAACTTAAAACTAAAATAATTTGCAGCCACCTGCATATCTATACTGTACGTGTCCGAATCGTATCGCGCATGCACACGCTAAAGTCTACACATACATTTGCTAAATATAACACACGCACAACACACCCACGCACACACACATTTTTTCTTTCTTTCATTTTACTAAATATCAATAAATAATCTTCACACTAAAAGCACCACAGCAAGGAGCGTACTCTTCTGACACAGGTTTTTTATTAAACTTAAAAGAAGCCCAAACCATGCCAAAGCAAACCATGTCATTTAAAGTGGAAGTATAATAATAAAATTGTTTAAAATTGTTTGTTTAAAATATACGAGTAATTTCTCATCAATGTCATAAATCAGCTTAATTATGCATATAGAAAAAAATATATTCTTTTAATTTAAAATAAATAAATAAAAATGAAGTCAATTGTAAAACAAGTTTAGTTGTTTTATCGCGACATCTTCATACCGGTGCGCAGAACTAATATAAATTACGACATGTAATACATGTAAAATATTGGGTCCTTACCTATGAAATTGGTGTTTTTATTCTGTCTTAGCAATTTGTCCGTAACTATAAAGTTTCAGAACATTCTTATATATATATATATATATTTATATTTATATTTACCTGCAAAAAGTTGTGTAAATTGATTAATTAGAAAATTGTGAATTTGTAATGGAAATTATATTTGTATGCTATTATATGTGGCTGAATAGGCGGTTAAACTTTAACAACATCATTAATGAACCCTTTTCAAAGACAAATAAATTATTCTATTCTATTCTATTCTAAAACATCCACATTTCGCATATATAAGGTCCCCATGTAACAAGTGGCGAGTCTGTTGCCATGCACCGGGCACAATGTGAGGCAAGCGATATTCACAATGAACTGGACATAAGTTTTTTTCGAACTCAGTGGTACAGGCTGTGGGATCGAGCCTGCGTTTCCTATGGCCTCTCAAAGGAGTACTGTAGTGCCCCGTCCGTCCCAACTCGGCTACCACTGCCTACAACACGACCATAATAAATTACAAATACATACAACTTCAGTCATAACGGCTAGCCGTGACTTTTACAATTAAAAAACACTAGAACTCTCTTTTTTCCTACACTCACATAGAAATCCCATTACTTTTTAAATCGCCGAGCGCTCGTTAGCGACATCTCGCGGCAAATCGAAACTCTCGATCGCTTGAAAAATGATTCCATCTCTAGTAATTACTGATGTATATCGCCGATATTAAATTAATGGTAAGCGAAATCTGGACGCCGATTTATCTGCTCGCGATAAAGTTAACGAAGTCGGAAATTGTTTTAGACGTCTACTCCCGTTTTGTGATTATCCTGGGTTCGATTTGGGAATGTAAATAATCTTTTCGGGAAAGTGAATGTGTAAAACTCATGGACTGGATTTGAATATTCCTGTAGTAGCATGTAAAAATTTTATTTATAAACTAGCTGTTGCCTGCGACTTCGTCCGCGTTTACTATGGTTTTTAATTATCCCACGGAAACCCTTTTATTTTCTGGAATAAAAAGAATCTAAAATTTCATTGAAATCGATCCAGCCATTTCGGAAATTAGCCCTTACAAACATACAGAGAAACAAAAAAAAAACAATTTTTTGGTATTTTCCCTCTTTTTACATGCTCCTGACATGGTTTTACTTGGTTTTACTCGTATGCAGTTCTTTTCTACATACAGACATTCGACCTCTTTAGTTGTATTATATCTATAGATGTCAAATAATTCGATCATAACTGTTCAAGCTTTTTTATTGTTCTGTGGTTCAAGCAGCCTGTATGTGTCTCATTGCTGGGCCTTCCTACAAGAAGAAACATGTCATGAGACTATACTATCTGTCATGTCTAGACTACTCGTATATATCTAACAACACCATTCTAAACGAATAAAAACTGGTAGGTAGGTAATACAAAAGTATGACATCATACGGAATTGTTATAAAACTATTAAAATTATAAATTTTTAAAATAAATAGAAATAAAGTTGACTTTGACGATGTAAATAATGCTATATCAAAAGTACTTGGCTGGTTTGAAAATAATAATTTGTTATTAAATTCAAAGAAAACTAAATGTGTTAAATTCTCTTTACCAAATGTAAGACAGGTCAACCCTCAGATTAAAATAAATCATGAAATTATTGAATGTGTAGATTCCACAGTGTTTTTGGGTATTACATTGGATTCAAGATTACAGTGGTATCCTCATATTTCTTCCCTCTCTGGAAGACTCAGCTCCGCGGCTTATGCTGTAAAAAAAATCAGATCCTTATGTGACGTGGATACTGCAAGACTTGTTTACTTTAGTTATTTCCACAGTATTATGTCATATGGTTTACTGTTGTGAGGGACAGCAGCTGATATTAAAGATATATTTATTTTGCAAAAAAGGGCTGTGCGTGCTGTCTACCAACTGACTCACTAAGAGATCTGTTTAAAGAAATAAACATATTAACTGTTGCATCCCAATATATCTTTTATAATATTTTATATGTTCAGAAATATTAACACATTTTTAAAAAACAATGTGATGTTCATAATGTCAACACTAGGAATAACTCGCTGTTCCAAACTTTAGACTTCATAAGACAAGTCGGTCATTTATGGGGAAATGTATACACATTTATAATAAAATACCACCAAATTTAACTGAACTGCCTCTACACAAATTCAAACTATGTGTCAAACAAAATTTAATAAAAAAGGGTTACTATACAGTTCAGGAATATTTGGACGATAAAAATGCGTGGACAGATTGACACGTCTTTATGCTACATATTGTGCTGACTCGTAATGTTTTTTAAAAATATATATTTTTTTAAATATGTTGCCAGTCGCTTTTTAATTAATTAGTTTTTATCTTAATTGCTTAGCGAATTTCAACGTTGTTCATTGTTTCAAGTGCTCATATAATGATCATAATGCTAAAAATCTATGTTCATAATATCTATGTTCACCCACTTGATTGTACTAGCCTAACATTTATAAAAAACAAGAATTGTAAAAAATTTGAAAAAAAGAGCAACCCTCGAGTTTCTGGCTCGCTCTTCTCGGGGATGTCTGCGTTCCAAGCGAGTGGTAGATTCACTTATTCAAAAATTTACGTTTTTAAGTGTTTGTATATCAAGCCTATAAAATAAAGATATTTTTGATTTGATTTGATTTGAAACTTAACGTTTAACGTTCAAGGCGCTTTCTGAAGAATTGGAGATTACAAAACTTGGATTACCATTACGGTTCTTGTAGTTCTTGCATCAGTAGCTTTTTCTCCAACTCTGCTGGGAAATTTCCTGCAAATGTTTTAAGGGTGTCAGTTAGCTACCAGAATGAGACCCGCCACCTGTTTTGTGTGGTTTAAAATGAAATGCGATTCGAAGCAGCGCCGCTTCATCTAATTTTACTATTTGTGGTTTGGGGTTCAAGTGTTAAAAGATTTGCCACTATCGTCCTCAGCCTATATATGTCCCACTGCTGGGTCCAGGCCTTCCTCATGGAGAAACACATGAGGAGTATGGGCCGTAACACCACGTTAGCCCAATGCAGGTTGTTGGGTAGAAACGGTCGCAATAGCGACCGGGACCAACGGCTTAACGTGCCTTCCGAATCACGGAGGAGCTCGAGATCACTAAGTTTGCCACTATAATTGATAATTATTTTCGAAACTGTAATTTTTAAAGGCAGCGATATAATTTAAGAAAAGTACTCAAGTGGTTGTTATTAAAATAGTCAGTATTTTAACACGAGAGTGTTGAGTGGAGAAGAACCACCCTATTGTACAATATTGCAGTAAAATATTTTTTAACTTACTGAAGATCTTAGCTAATGTTTGCTTTTAAACAACTATTTTGTTAATGTCTGTCTGTCTGTCTATCCGTCCGCGGATAATCTCAGTGACCGTTAGTACTTAAGAGCTGAAATTTTGAATAAATATCGCCCACGAAGTGCACAAATCAGAAGTGGAATAAAATATTAAATTAGGGGGGTGCCCATACACGTAATGTAGGGACTGATTTTTTTTCTTCCTCAGGACCCTAACATAATGTGATATATCGTTGGATAGCTATTTAAAAATGAAAAGGGGTTTTTTAACATAATTTTACGATAACATTTATATTTTCTGAAATAATCGCTCCGTAAGTTAAAAAAAAATTGTTCCTCCCCCCCTTTAAATTTTGAACCATAAGTTCAGAAAATATAAAAAAATCTCAAAAGTAAAACTTTATAAGTACTTTCTGGGAAAATTATTTTGAACTTGATGGGTTGAAGAGTTTTTGACAAATTTTACAAAATTATTTTTGAACAAAATTTGTGACTTAACCATATATGCAATCATTTTTTTTATCTCATATGGAAAACTACGGAACCCTATACTGAGCGTGGCCTGACATGCTCTTGGCCGGTTTTTTATAAAACTAAATACCGCTCGCATCCACCTTCGGCCTTACCATCCCATACCATCAGGGCAGATGAAGGCCAAGAGCTTTTTTTTTTTTATACTACCAGAGTGGCAAACAAGCATACGGCCCACACAGATGGGCAGTGGTCACCGTAGCCTATGGACGCCTGTAGTCTTACTTGTCATATGTAAAATAAAATATATTTTTTTATTTAACGCTCCCGCTTCAAACTTAGACTGCAATATAATCACACAATCCACCATTTATGTGCTAACCAGCGTATTACATTGAATAAATCATGGTAACCAGAACTACCTACAAAAGCATTATAACCGCTTTACCGTTACCTAACTTTGTATTTAAATAAAATATTCTTTCGCACTAAGGAAAATTCCGTGTTATTCTTAAATTATATAAATACTAGCTTTTGCCCGCGACTTCGTCAGCGTGGAATAGTTACTTTGAGATAGTGTGATGGTAGGTAGCCTTCCTCAATAAATAGGCTATTCAACACTGAGAGATTTTTTCAAATTGGAACAGTAGCCTCAATTGGTGGAATTGTAAATTAACTCCTACTCTATTATTGGAAGCGAAATTGATAATTGCGTAAATTTGTCCTTCATTTTTCTGGGAGGCGTCATTTAATTTTTTTAATAATTACCCCATGGGAAAATCGGGATAAAAGGTAGCCTAAGCCCTTTCTAGACTATCTGTGTACGAATTTCGGTAAAATTGGTTCAGTAGTTTTGACGTGAAAGCGAGACAGACAGACAGTCAGTCAGACAGAGTTACTTTCGCATTTACAATATTAGTATGGATAAGCCCAATTATGCAGGGATTTTGGTTGGAATTACAGTATGCAAAATGTTTTCCAATTCTTTCTTTGTTTTGGATTGATTGAAGTATTGGATTTTTGAATACAATTTTTGTTTCTAAAACAGGTGCCTATTTATTCTTTGTGTGAGAAATTTCCATAACATAATGTTTTGTAATAATGTTTATTTTATATAATTATTGGTACACGCGTGCTTGAAAGTTTGTCTGATCATTACATTCACTAACCTGCATGCCATTCCACATAACATCAGGAAGTAATACAGTTCTAGCTCCTTTTAAATACTAAGTGCATACCTACCCTAATAGAAATCCTATAAATTGTTCAATGCAACTAAAACAGTTATGTTCTGGCTTCAAATAAAAATATTTTAAGGTTTGGAATAGCGCCTGGTTAGTATTCGTTAAACATTTTACATAAATATAATTATGTAGCCTTAGCGATCGATGCTTTTTAATATTTCATTGCCGAGTCCGAATACATTACTATTGGGGATATGTGCGTCATGAAAAATTGTTATTATTCCACACGTTTGAAGTAAAATTACATAAAAATTGCCACATCAAAATAAAATGTGTATTTATTTTATGAACGAACAAAATAAAGCAAGCTACATTTATACTTTACTAGCTTATGCCCGCGACTTCGTCTGCGCGGAATAGTCGTGCTGAGAGTTCTAATGTTATTTTTCTTTATAGCATATTGCTTTCCTAAATAAATGGGGTATCTAGCACTGACAGAATTTTTCAAATAGGACTAGTACCTTCTTAGATAAGCGCGTTCAACCAAACAAACAAACTCTTCAGGTTTGTAATATGAGATACCATGAATTGGCGCTAAATTTTATATTCGTATTTTGGTTTAAAAAAATGGCTAAATGTGGTCTTAAGGAACACAGTGCTCCTTGGACTCTGTCTACCCCTTCGGGGATCACAGGCGTGATATTATGTATGATAGTTTTAAGTTCCATAATATGCAGTGCCCTTGCAGGGTGTCACGTGCACAATTGTTATTTTGACCATCTTATGTAACCGTGACAAGCATGATAAATAAATAAATAAATAAATATTTATTCTGGGTTTTTTTGGATAAAATAAATAATTTCTGACACTATAAGCAGAATACGCATTAGGAGTAAGTGGCGGATAAATATACATATATGTGATAAAAAAAGTGGCCAAGCGCCAAAGACTTGCGCACGAAGGGTTCCGTACCATTGACTAGGTAAACAATAAGGTACACTTTCATCTTGTTATATTAGGTCCTTACCTATGAAATTGGTGTTTTGTATGGAGATTTCGGGGAATCCTGCATTTTCTATACAAAATTTTTTTCAGTTTTCTTCACAACGACCAATCCAAAGATATTTGGCATCTATCATTAGACAAGCTTTAGTAATATGTGTAATATCACACTTCACAAAAATTATTTATCGTTTTTAAGTGAATGCAAATAATATGATGTATTTGGGTGGCACTTAAAAAGAGTTGTCTCCGTGTCCAATTTTAACAGAATTAAACTTACAACAAATTATCAAAACAAATCAAAAGAGCATAAAAATATAGTCTATTTTTAGACGAGGTAATTATTTTTTAGGAATACTCTGAATCTTAATAGTTACAGACAAAATACTACGAGAGAAAGAAAACACCAATTTCATAGGTAAGGACCCAATATTATAAAATGGCGCTTGTTGTATGGGAACCCCCCTAAAATGTTTATTTTATTATTTATTATTAAAGTAAAAATACAACTGAGCATTTTGTGAATATTTCAAATGCCTTCCTGCTACCACTATTGATTTTGAGCAATAAAGGGGCAAAAAAATCTTGTTTGTTATATGGAGCCCCCCCACATAAATCTTTATTTAATTTTGTTTTTAGTACTATTTTTTGTTATAATGGCTATAGAAATACAGAATGTGTGAAAATTTTAATTGATAGAAGTTCTTCAGATACAAGGATAGTAAAGTTTTAGTAATAGAGTTCCGTTTTGTTCCTTTGAGTACGGAACTATAAAAATACGTACACAAATGTTTGTATTCGTCTCATCACTTGGACTCGAACTCAGGACCCCAATGATGATCCACTTTTAAACGTTCAAGTGAGGTTATCAAAAATACCGCATTTCTAATTAAAATATACCAAGTTGTAATAAAGTGTACAAGGTCTGCGAATTCAGTCCATTAAACTCAACAAGTAATTTTCGTAGATATTCTAAAATACTTATTTTAATTAGTTCTTAGTTTCCTCTCCTGTTTCGATTGAGATTTGAAACTTCAATGTAAATATTAGATCAATCGCTTGTATTGACGTTTGAATTGATTAAAGATTTGTCTTTGACTTTGTGTCGATGGGTAAGTATGTCTTTGCACTGTGTAGTTCGAGTACCTCTTAACGGTTTGGCCACGAGTACAAGCGGCGAGCGGAGCGGTAGGTGAATTCAGATTTCATGGCCTGCTCAAAAGACATTTGTTACCAATGTCCGAGCAATGAAATGCTCATTCGTTTAGCGCCCCGCCCGATGCTCGTACTTGTTACCGAACCCGAAAGCATTAAAAAATGTAATGGCTTACCTTATAGTACGTCTCAATCCAAATTGCAAAAAGGTAAACAAAACAAAGGTAATGTTTTATCTCTAAAATGTTTTGTGATGTCTGTAGGTAATTGAAATCAATTGAAACGGACAACAATTGTTACCGTTAATTATATTTACGTGTCCATGGAAAAAGTCATTATTGAATAACAAAATCGGTAAGTCGGCTTTTTTGTTTACCTTTTTGGAAACTTGGATTGAGACGTACTATACCTTCTGTATCTCTCAGAAACTTGAAAGCACAAAGACTTGCATCACTCATCCCAGATCCAATCATTGCAAATGCTGTTTTATATCAGTATGAAAACTAATGCAAAAGAACAATTGTAGTCATCGATAAATTGCAAGCTATAAGATAAACTAAGAAATGGAACGTCCATTTTATTACTCTTATTCCAAATTCCACAGAAACGCAAGCAAACCTAGCTATTTTAAATAAATAGTCGTATCTACCTTGAAATTTATCGCTTAAAAAACAAACATGAACCAAGATCTCGGTCCACAGTAACATGTAAACCGCTTTAAAGATACCCGAGCCTTGGTCATATCTGATTTACATAGATCGATAAAACCAATAGGGTTGCCAAAAGAAAGACGAGTTAACGAAAACTTGGTACACCATTTGGAATTGCTAAAACGGCTTTTAGAATACGTCTTGAGACAACGCTGTAAGAAGATGCCCGTTTGTTCAGGGATAAAGTACAAATCTTTTTGTTTTAAAGGAAACTTTTAAGAAACTGGAGGAAGGAAGGCATTTATTGCTCTAAAAGCCCCAACGGAACTAACTTTAAAATGGATTCAACTTTGTCCGTTGCATTTAAGTTGTCCTTAGTGACACCGAGGTGTAGCAGCCCTTTTTGCCCGATAGAATCTGAGACAAGAATAAACTACCTACTCGATAAATATTGGAAGACAGTTTTAAATATTCGTTGCCAGATCTTGGCAGAACCAATATTTGATACGGGTACCTTGGTCTGCCGAATGGTTCAAAAAATACGTCGAAATTGACTGCTGCACTGGACCCATTATTAAAGATAGTAATTGTTTTATTTCCTATCATTAGGGTACTATGGGACAGACATGTCTTAAAGGCAAAAGTAAATTTATTTATTTAGGTTTTTGTCTTAATAATCTTCATCATTTCAGCTGATGATTTCACCACGAATTCGTCTTTGCTGCCCGCGTCCAGCGGGTTGCAGTTAACTAATCCTGATCATTAAACCACCTGCTAGGATGCCTACCAATGATTCTGTAGCAGTTATAATAAATAAAGAAATATAAAAAATTTATTTTTACTATGTTCATTCAATGATGTCAACGAGAATAGAATCACAATGTCAAAATATTCAAATTATAAAAAGGTATTGTTTCTTCCTGTAGCGAGGTCTTCTACAATTTCTCTTCCCCTACGTCACCAGCACTGAGCCTTGGAGTTTGTATTGTAAATAATGAAAGAACAGAAAATGTTGACTACAGACACTAGAAATATAAAAATTATGTCTCTGACATTATAAATTGTCAATCTAGGACCCTGTGACGTGGTGGATGTCGGAGTTTAAATAAAAGATCCTCTACGTCGTCACTATTTCTTTGTAAATTTATTAATAAAAACTAAGGCACACTGAAACAATTTATAAAAGGTAAAGGTAAAGGTTTACACAAAATACTGAACATAAAAACTTTGAGATAATTATAAAAGGTAGGGCTACTTACAATAGTGCCTTGACAAAGTTATTTAAGATACTTTCGAAATTTAGTGTACGATACTCCACAAATTCCTTTAGGTTAATTATATTAATTTATATATGATATATTTTACGTATTATTAATTAGTAATGAAAATTGGAGACCATAACAAAGACAAAAGAGATAGATGGTTAATTTGAAAAACAAAAACAAATACCTGCCCAAACCGGACACTAAATTCATTTTCATTATATTGTATTTTATTTAATAATGTGGTTGCTTAATACATTTAAATCAACCGCCTCTCCAGTCTAGTGGTTCACACCACCGGGTGTTGATCGGGAGGTCCGGGTTCGATTCCCCATGGGGGCAGAAGTTTTTCTGCTCGGTTTGGTTGGTGGTAGGGCTTCTAAACCCGCCTAGCTAGCTACCACCGTCTTACCTAAATTTGTCGCCATAATAACAATGTTATGAGCATTGTTGTGTTCCGGCAATCAGAGGTAGGATAGCCAGTTCCTCAGTAGTTGAAGATTACAGGTGAAGCTCGCTTCCACCTTCGGCCTTATCGTCACTTACCATCAGGTGAGATGAAGGCCAAGAGCTTACCTGTCATATGTAAAAAAAAAATTAAATGCGTTATTTAAGTTACACGACAGTGTAAGATAAAGGAAGATTTCATGAGTCTAAAAGCAAAGGTTCATAATCGCATCTATTTTTTGCTATCCTCTATGAATCTAATTCGTCTGAGAACTTTTTAATCTGTACAATGTGCCATCGGAATTGTATTGATTCTGTACACTTTGATATTTTTTCTTGTAGACCTTGATTAATAAATTGTGTTGTGTTTAAAAGTAATAATTTTAAAAGGAATTTCAGTTTTAGACCAGCTCGGTAGTGGTTCGTTCTTTTTGGCTTTCGATACTGAAAACTAAGCTACTTTCGCAGTGGTCAGTTTTTGAATGGGTCACCAAAACTTTGTGATTTCAAGTTACTTCAAGATTCCTCAGCTATTGCGACGTTTCCATCCACTAATTCACATTGGGCTAGCGAGGTGATGTTTCTGTCTCCTGTTGTATTTCTCCATAAATGAGTTTGTGTCATTAACTTTACTTGTACCCTTAACTTAACTTTACGTTAGATTTTAAGGATGTTTTCAAACATAAAGGGTTCCCTTACACCACTGCGTGGCTTCACAAAGTAAAACTAAAAGCGTAGAGAGATTTTTCTCATCGTCATGACAAATAATTAAAATAATACGATGTGGAACCACAATATTATATTTCCATACCTCACCTCAAACTTATTCTCTTAGGACTGTATTTAATATCATATATCATTGCAAATCGAAACACGTATGCAATTTGAAAACTAATAAAATATATGTATTTTGCTTTTTCATGAATACTTTTGAATTATTATAAATGTTTATGTAGATATGTTAATGTAGTATAATTCAATATCTATCACTTGTCTTCGACAGTCTACCAAAGGCGATGTTTTTTTAAGTCGAAGGCATTTGTACAACAGGCCGTCGAACTATAAAAATAAAACCCATTATTAAAAAAAAATTAATGGTAGAGAAACTGAAATACGTTTTTTTTTAAAAGTGGTTAAGATTTTCTTTGAGAAAAGCCCGTGACGATATAGATAGTAGTCATAGCCTTTTATTAATATCCGATGTTATTTACTCCACAAAACCTACCTTACTGCATAGGCAATAGGAACTTATTTTGCTGTACCCAAGGAAAAGCTCAGGATGATTTACGTTAGCCGTTACGGCAGTATAGTGAAATTATCTTTTTTATTGGTCTTTCTTATAGGTAGCTTCTTAAGGTAGGATACTGGTATAGTAGTGGGTTTTATCGTAGTTACAGAGATTATAGTTACATATTATAGGCAGCTATAGCGGAGTGTTGTAATTCCAATATCTGCTCGACCGAGTATTGTGTGACAAGATAATATTCCGCAAAAAATGTAATTTCAATTCGAATTTTAAAATTTCGCGGCATTGTAAAATAATGACGCGACAACAGAGATTTATCACAATGACAACAATTAATCAGATGACAGTGACAAATAATTTATTTTCATTATTTTAATAATTAGAGGTTTTAGTTCAAATATTAACAATCAGCATTTTGCTAATAAGTGGTAGGAATGTAATGTAGAGTACTTCGTAAAAAAACAATGCAGTGTTAACAAACACACAAAAATATTTTGTAAACTTTGTAAACATTTATCGGCGTTAAATCAATAGCCACGCGAACGACGTCGCGGGCACAGCTAGTTAAATTATAATTCTAAATACTTTCGCATCAAAGAAATTATTTTTCGACTAAGATTGCAATTACGAGCTGTCTTCTCCAGGTTTTTCTAAGGTAAGCTAAAAAATTATATGGCATAGAAAAAATATGTGTTAATATTTTAAATCCCGTCCCGTGTTGGTCCGGGACACAAAAAGAATGTACCAACTTCTTTTCTTGCCTAGCTTGTCGTAAAAGGCGACTAAGGGCGTATTGGTTACTGGGTCTGTGAAGCTAGCCACTTGTTACTACTTTTCACGATTCTTCATTTTACCCAACCCAATTTTTGTATGGCTAAATGTGGCTAAATGTGGTCTTAAGGGATACAGTGCTCCTTGGACTCTGCCTACCCTTTCGGGGATTAAAGGCGTGATTTCATGTATGTATGTTTATTTAAAATTCTGTATATTTTCGTCGTAGTAAGGTGGAGATGACGAAGTCTTTTTATTGGGTTGCTTGAGCTACTTTTGCACATACAAACTTACCTACTCATTAGGTACAGTCGACTTCGAAAACATGTCAGTAAATAACTTTTATTAGAAGGAAATAAAGATTGCCACCTCTAAAAGTTTTTGTACTCGACTGTACGCTCGGCAAAAAACTGGTGATCCACCTGATAGTTCGAAATCATTCTCGCGTCATCAAGCTATAGGGTTTATTACCCTTGCAAAAAATTACTCTATTTAATTTTCTTTTATTTATTTTTGTAAGATCCTTATGTGACCTACGACGTAAGAATACTTCCTCGATTAGTTTTACTCAGGTTTTACGTCATTACTATGCATCTTTTGGTTTGAACCTTATTGTAATTTTCGATGATTAGCTAACTAAATAAAAAGTGGATTACCACTTTTTTGGCACACTGTATTATTAGGTCCTTACCTATGAAATTGGTGTTTTGTATGGAGATTTTGGGGATGTCTGCATTTTACATACTAACATTTTATCAGTTTTCTTCACAACGACAAATCCAGAGATAATAATATTTGGCATGTATCATTAGACAAGCTTTAGCAATATGTGTGTGAACACGCTTGATAAAAATTATTCATCGTTTTTATGTTAATGCAAATCAAATGATATATTCGGGAGGCAGTAAAAAATAATTGTCTTTGAGTCTAATTTTAACACAATTGAAGTTACAAAAAAATTATCAAATTAAATAATACGAGCTCAAATATATGGTCTATTTTTAAGGAGGCAATTATTTTTTAAGAATTTTCTGAAACTTAATAGTTACGGACAAATTGCTAAGACAGAATAAAAACACCAATTTCATAGGTAAGGACCCAATATTACATGATTTTAGTTTTGACCCACGACTGGTCTCTAACCAAGGTGTGCGAAGGAGGTTCTGAAAATCTCACGGTCTAACGCCGTAGCCCAAAGGCATAATATAATGAACTAGCAAACTCTTAGTGCGTACAACTAAAACGTGGAAGCATTTGAGCAAATGCAGTATTCGAGACTCAACAATGGGATTTATGTTCAACTACGACTCTACGGCGTAGAAGGCCTCCACTACGGCGTAGCGTCGTAGTAGCAGAAGAGGACGCCCTGATGGTGTAGCCAAGGTAAGCATTTACCGCCTGCTATAGTTTGTGTGTATTGATTTTTTGATGAAAATGTAAAACAATGAAAGAGACACGTTAAGGATAACCGCTGTCCTAAAGACAAACTCATCTCAGTATTGATTTTGATCTCACATATAGTTTGATGTAAAATTTTAATTCCTCACAAGTTTTATTGAAGTATAATAATGGAGAAGAACAACACAAGGGACTTCCAAAGAAGCTTACAACAAATTATATTAGGTCCTTACCTATGAAATTGGTGTTTTGTATGGAGATTTTGGGGAATTCTGCATTTTCCATACTAAAATTTTTTCTGTTTTCTTCACAACGACAAATCCAAAGATAATAATATTTGGCATCTATCATTAGACAAGCTTTAGTAATATGTGTAATATCACACTTCATAAAAATTATTAATCGTTTTTAAGTGAATGCAAATAAAATGATGTATTCGGGAGGCACTTAAAAAGAGTTGTCTCCGTGTCCAATTTTAACACAATTAAACTTACAACAAATTATCAAAATAAATCAAAAGAGCTCAAAAATATAGTCTATTTTTAGACGAGGTAATTATTTTTTAGGAATACTCTGAATCTTAATAGTTACAGACAAAATACTAAGAGAGAAAAAAAAACCAATTTCATAGGTAAGGACCCAATAGTAACAAATAGAAAATTACAACGTCTATACAAAATAAACATTTGTTTTACCGTCGCACAGAGCCATTGCTGTAATAATGCTTATTTGAGCACAATAACATAATGGTGGTCAGTATCAGAAACAGTATCAGAAACTTCTCTAAGCGCCACACAATGCTGCACGAAGCAGCTTGCAACAGAGTAACTTCGCAAGCACTAATATGTAAGTGAAAATCGATAGTATAACTCGGCCCTGGTGCACTTAGGAGCGCTCATCAAAACCTTGCTTGTAATCTGATATTTATTTCATTAGTCGAAATAAATTATGTTATTTATTCTTTCAGTGTCAGACACCTAATTGTATTAAGTTGATTTAAAATTGCATCATCGTCACCACCGGACACAGTCAATTTGGTTGGTACGGTTTGTTGCCACATCAGCTACCTCCGCCATTATTCTTACTTGACAATAGGTGAGAAAGAGTCATTTGTCAGTAGACCTTTGTACTATTGGGTCCTTACCTATAAAATTGGTGTTTTTATTCTGTCTTAGCAATTTGTCCGTAACTATTAAGTTTCAGAACATTCTTATAAAATAATTGCCTCTTCTAAAAATAGACCTCGTATTATATATATATTTGAGCTCGTATTATTTAATTTGATAATTTTTTGTAAGTTTAGTTGTGTTAAAATTAGACACAAAGACAATTATTTTTAACTGCCTCTCGAATACATCATTTGATTTGCATTAACATAAAAACGACGAATAATTTTTATCAAGGGTGTTCACACACAGATTGCTAAAGCTTGTCTAATGATACATGCCAAATATTATTATCTCTGGATTTGTCGATGTGAAGAAAACTGATAAAATGTTAGTATGTAAAATGCAGACATCCCCAAAATCTCCATACAAAACACCAATTTCATAGGTAAGGACCTAATATAAAAATGATTCTGATTCCGACTTAAGTTTAAAGTTATACCGCAACTTTTTCTAAAATTCGCCCCTTTTTCAAGGCACTGGGTTGTAAGAATTGATATATAATGTTACAAATTGCAACAATAAACACACAATATCAACACGCCTTCATCGTGTATGGGTAGGTAGAAATGTTAACCACCCACATTTCGACTGATATATTTTATATATTTATGGGACACCTTTTACCTGGGATTTTTTTTGTAAAAATTCGGTCGAAGTACCAAAATAATGTTTTATATTACACTTACACTTATACTCACTTACACACTCACACATACACTCACGCAAACACACACCACTCGCACAAACACACACACACACACAAACACGCACACTTAGGCAAGATAATATAAATTTATACTTTTGATTGTTTAAATTTTGTAATTTGTAAATATCTATGTTTTAGCCATTAAAAAAAATGTTTAATTTGATGTTTTACTTAAATGAATAAGGTACCATAAATCCTAAATGTACACCTGTGGATGAAGAGCGAGGCATTCCCATCACAAGTGTCTTTGATTACTAACCGGGAAACCCCGTTACCATAGTATTAAGGATTTTTGTTAATAAAACATTTTTCATTTCTTTCATTTTATATAATGGACTGTATCAGCCTAAGAAAGAAAACTTAAGTCAATATAGTTAAGATAGGCCTTAGTAATTATTATTCTCGTGTGCCATAAACCTATCGGTATCTACAAGGTAATAACCGTAGCAGTCCCAGCAACATTATTAACTGGAACAAATCTGAGCTAGTAAGCAAGCTCATAAAACAGGCTAGTGTTACAAAAACAAAGGAATCTCTGAAAATATTCATCAGCGTGGAGTCACGTCCAGGCACTCATGGCGGCCGTTCGCCGGCTATCGGACGCGTGATCCGACTGTGAACCGGTAGTGATGTGACCTCTTTATCTAGTATATCGACATATGGGAACCTCAGAGTAAACAGAACTGGAGTAGTCATTAGTCAATTAGTCTCAAACATTTTTTTCTGCCATTTCTTGCGGGGGGTGAGGTTACCACTACACTCAAAGCCAGCACACATAAACAATAATTTTTACCGTTTTTACAAATGCACACATGCATAATTCGACACACAAATTTAAATTTCACGCACACACGCTTAAAATAGTCTCGTGGGGTGTGCGTTTTGACAACGTCACAGCCGCACTCCCCACGAGACTAGCGTTCGAAATTTGAAATCGAATTCTTAAACATGAAATAATGAAGTAAATAATCATAAAATCTTAAAAATTATAATTACAAATAAAAGGTGACACCATCTTTTAGCATACTCGATGTTTTCTATTTATTTTTACAACAAAAAAACAGCACAGGCAGGCATTTTTGCGGGAGCTCTGTTCGCCGCAACGTTTACAATGTTATGGCTGTTAAAATGGCGGCTCAACTAGTTTTATTAAACGTGCAAGCATCCGATGCTTGTGCATTTGGCAGAGGGGAATATTAGACAAAGGCTACTCCAGTTCTGTTTACTCTGAGATGGGAACAAACTGTGTAACGATATCCTAGTTGACACAGTTACGCTTGTATAATTGTGTAAGTATCTATAATTAATATAAAATGCATAACTGTCTGGGATGATAGGGATTTTAGACCTACGTGGGTGACCAAGCCTTAAGACTGTGAAAAATTGATCCCGCTGCCTATTGGAAGAAATATGGTTTAGATCAACCGCGTTTGAGGGCTCGTCACTAGAGAGGGAAATCTTTGTCTAAACTTATGTTTATCTTAAACTTGTGCTTAATGGAGTTTTTATTCATGAGTAACTGTTAAATAGCATCAGTCATCCTTACCTTGTCAGTGTGCGAAGCATTTTGTCACTCTTCCTTTCAAGATGGTAAAGGCCAAAAATCAAGTCTTCTGACAGTACGAGTAATCTTATTATCGAAAGGAGAAAGTGACTTGTTGAGGAGCAAAAGCTCCCTAGGTGCCCGCAAAATAATAAAATAGACTGATGAAATTTAGCTGTATGCCGTAGGTGTGTATGAAATCCTATAAAAACCTTACTATTTCGTGTACCGAAATTTATTTTCAATCAGATTAAGGTTTCCGAAAATTTTGTTTTCTTTGTCGTCTTTTCCTTTGAAAAATCATATAAATCTGCAATAAAGGTTTGCAAACTACAAACGATTTGAATACAAAATAGAAAAAAACTAACATAGAACTCACAATACACATTTTCTTTTAAATTACGTTAATTTAGAAAATTTTATAGCTGGCTTGCAATTCATTTATACATCAGCTCAATGGTTTTCTGAAATCTTGTATTCCCCTCCCCCTCTTCGACTTACCTTTCGTCAAAATTTGTCCAAGGGAATGTCAAAAGGTTATTATATAACTGAATAAAAACATGACTGCAAGTTTATCTTCAAAACTAGAATTCTCTAAAATAATAAGATAAAGTTTCGGCTCTTTTTACCGTAATAAATATAATTATAATTTTACATAATTTAGATAAACATCCATTAGACCGAACCAAATTTTTTATGGCTAAATGTGGTTTTAAGGAACACAGTGCTCCTTGGACTCTGTCTAGCCCTAAGGAATACAGGCGTGATTTTATGTATTAGGTTGGGGAAAAAGTCTTTTCGCATTATAGTATGTATAAACTTGTAATACAATCTCTTCGGCTATACTATTTGTATCTGGCTGGTTTTGGTATCATTGAAAGTTTAAATTTTAAAGAACATAATTCCAAATTCAAATTAGGAAAATGTGTGATTTTCATTTGTTTTTCGTACCGCCAAGATGAGTGAATCTAATGAAGAAATTCGATACATTTTAAAATTGTACTAAAAAAAAGGTAAAAATGCAACGCAAGCCGCGAAAAAAATTTGCGATGTTTATGGACCTAGTGCAGTGTCTGTGACAGTAGCACAAATTTGGTTTAAGCGTTTTCAATCCGGAAATTTTGATGTCAAAGATGCACGTCGCTCTGGTCGCCCTATTACAGATAAAATAGATGCCATTTTTGAAAAAGTGGAGCAAGATCGGCATGTCAGTAGTTACGACGTATCTGAAGAACTGGGAATTGACCACAAAACAGTTTTGGCGCATTTGAATAAAACTGGGTACACAAAAAAGCTCGACATTTGGGTACCTCACGAGCTCACTGAAAGAAACCTAATGAACCGTGTACTCATTTGTGATTCTTTATTACGACGTAATGAAACCGAACCATTTTTGAAGAAGCTGATAACTGGTGATGAAAAGTGGATCACGTACGACAAGAACGTGCGAAAAAGGTCGTGGTCAAAGGCCGGTCAGGCTTCACAGACTGTGGCGAAACCCGGGTTAACTCGCAACAAGGTGATGCTGTGTGTGTGGTGGGATTGGAAGGGCATTATTCAATATGAGCTGTTACCACCAGGCAGGACCATCGATTCTGAACTCTACTGCGAACAACTGATGAGATTAAAGCAAGAAGTTGAGAGAAAGCGGCCGGAATTAATCAACAGAAGGGGTGTGGTTTTTCATTATGATAACGCTAGACCTCACACATCTTTAGCCACTCAGCAAAAATTAAGAGAGTTTGGCTGGGAGGTGTTAATGCATCCGCCGTATAGTCCTGACCTTGCACCTTCAGATTTCCACCTGTTTCGGTCTCTTCAGAATTCTTTAGGCAGTGTCAGGTTAACATCACGAGAGGACTGCCAAAACCACTTATCGCGGTATTTTGACCAGAAGTCCCAAAATTTCTATAGCAATGGGATCATGTCCCTACCTACAAGATGGCGAAAAGTTATCGAACAAAATGGTACCTACATACTTTAGTTAAATGTAAATAAACTATATTAAAAAATGTTTTGAATTTTCTTAAAAAATGCGAAGAAACTTTTTCCCCCACCTAGTATGTATGTAATCTCGTGCAGATATTTGTTTTTTCTATGATTATTCTTGTTTCTAATAATAATTCTATGATTCTTTCGCCAGTTATGTGCCGGAAATATAGCATACATCTTAGAGATTTTGAATTTAATTAATATGCAGCGATAACGTGCGACAAAGGCATGAAAATGGTGGGTCAAAATATCGATATAGATAGTACATCACTACCCAGTTCATATAGACCCGTTATCCGGCACTTTTGTGCTGAGACGACCTGATGACGACTCGTGCTCTTTATCCGGGATTATCTCTCATTACAATGCTGACATATTTCCCATAGTTACATGGGGTATTTTGTTTGACGTCGTGTTATTAACATACATTTCAGCTAACGTTTTCGTCGATTGACGCATTTTATACGTTAAGCATAATAGTTATAGTCTTGTGGGTATAAAAGAGGAGCTTAGTGGTATAGTGCTTAGTATGGTTTGGCTTTCGATACCAAAAACAAAGCTACCTTCGACATAGACCTTGGATGAGTGACCAAAACTTTGTGATCGCGGACTCCTATGTACTTCGGAAGGCACCTTAAGCCGTTGTTCCGGTTCCTAATGCACCCGTTTTAACCCCGCATTGGGCCTGTGTGGTAGTGTTATGGTACATATTCCTCATTTTTTCCACATAAGGAAGGCCTGTGCCCAGTAGTGGGACGTATATAGGCTGAGGACGAGGTATATAAGATAACGGGTAGTTTAACCCAGCTTCCAGCAGCTGAACTGTTGTAGGAGCGAGACACAATACAAGCAGAGTAAGTGAGAGATAAAGTGGTTTCTTACTCTTACCACTGATTGATTTAAAAATTTTAACTGGTGGCTCCTTCTTTAAGTATTCTACGTTTCTGGAACACACCTATCACTTCATCTATGTGACATTATAAAACGACATCGTTAAATTAATACCACATTTTATCAAAAAATTAATAGTATGAAGCACTTTTATAGCTATACATTGCCTATAGTTTCTCCAGCTGCGTTACCACAGCTAAAATATAGACCGCTCCTAATCGAATCATAAAACGAGTATTCGATTCACGAGCGAAATAAATCGAGATGATCGAATCGTATAATTCTTGAGTCGTGGTACGCAAGTATAGTGTTATGCGATCTATAACATACCTAAGTCGTGGCGTGAACTATCGGGTAAGTTAAGTGTGTTTTTTACGACCTAATAAATTATATCGAATCGGGTAAGGCCGTGACGTAATTCCAGTGTTCGATATTCACTGTGAGGCGATTATCGTCATAGTTTTATTGAGGTGTGGTGGTTTATTTTAATATTATTTTGAACTTATTTTCAGTCCGGGTTTCTCGCTAATTTGGTTTATTCAAAAGGGTTTTTAGTTCGTCGCCGCACCCACAGCTCAGCTTTGAGTGCGTGACTGCATATTCTAGGCAAGATGACTTTGATTTTATTCTTTTATGCGCACCATATACCTACAATAATTGGATTTGTGTCGCTCACAGAACTTCATATCCAAAATAACAGAATGGGGTAAAAACACAAAGAATATAGAATGGATTACTGCTTCCTTTGCTTTCATAAAAACTTCCACATCTGTCCACGATAAAATTCAAAATTAATGTGATTTGTTTGATAAATTCTTCTTCATTTCTCGTAAGGTGATCCATACATGTCAAGGGAAGTGAAGGTACAGGCATTTTGTTTTATTTTTGAGCGAGGCTACGTCTTAAAATATTCAAGATGTTTCAGGATTTCGTGGTGTCTCAAGGGATGTCGCGAAAGCCTTGATCTCCTCATTTCCCTACGACTCATAAGGCAGACATTCCAACAATTTTGACATAGATTAAATTGCTGGAAATGCCGTAGTTTTCCTTTTATTTCAAAAAACACTACATATCAAAGTAATGACATTTATACAAATTAGAGTCATGATTATCCGCTATAAGACAATGGGTCGAAACGGTTGTATCACCCAACAGCGTAACTTAGGTCACCCATTCACGATCAAACCAGTAAAGCCACTCTGTTTTCATTATCGAAATCAAAGAGTACGAAGCACTACACCGAGATTCTCCACGGTTTCAACACAAGTGTGTGTATTACTAAGTCCCTAAGAATATTACAGAAGACTCGAGATCTTCTGGGAGCTTCAATTATTAAAACCAATAAAATATATTCTCTTTTAACTTACTATATTTGGTATATCAACTTAACAAACGCATTCGTATCATCTCGCGGTCTGACATATACTCTTTGTTTCCTAAGCTATTGTTCTTCCATTTCCAATTTAAATTATTTTCTTTTTTTAAGCCCCAAGTTGATGCGCGTGTAGCAAAGAGTTTGCCACAGTACTAATATTGATTTCAACGTCAAGTTTCGAGTTCACAGTTGAACACGCATTATTCACCGTCTCTAGCAGACCGATGTCGATAGTTCACATCTGTCACTGTCACCCGCATGGGCTTAGAAAAAGATAGTTGTGTTCCTAACTAAATGATAAGTTTGACTGGTATGAATGGGATCTCGATCGGGGTCTTCAAGAATTTGTTCTTATGGTTTTGTAAATATGAACCATGAGGGCTTTTTCATATCCGACTGGGGATCAAATATTGGTTTCTTCCTTAGCCTTTATACGTCCCAATTCTTTGCACAGGCCATCCTTATGGAGAAACACATGCGGAGTATTGGCCGTAACACCACCACGCCGGCCCAATGCGGGTTGGTGGCTAGAAACGGTTGCAAATGCGACTGGGATCAACGGCTTAACGTACCTTGCGAAGCACGGAGGAGTTCGAGGTATGAAATTTTTAGTCACCCATCCACGGCCTAACTTTGTTTTCGATCGAAAGCCAAAGCGTACTAATCAATACGCCACCGAGTTTTTCACATTGCTTTATTAAGATAAAAAGTATTCAGTTTACTTACCCTTCACTGCGAAATATAGAAATTCAAGCAATACTACTAATTGAAAAGAATATAAGAATGTACCAACTGCTTTTCTTGCCTAGCATGTCGTAAAAGGCGACTAAGGGCGTATTGGGTACTGGGTCTGTGATTGTGTAGGCGATGAGCTAGCCACTTGTTACTACTCTTTCACGATTTTTCATCTGACCAAACCCAATTTTTGCATGGCTAAATGTAGTCTTAAGGAACACAGTGCTCCTTGGACTCTGCCTACCCCTTCGGAGATTGCAGGAGTGATCGTATGTATGTATGTATGTACTACATATTCTAGGTTAAATCCGGGTGTTAACCGGGAGTAACTAGAGAGCTAATAGAATTATTTATAAAGAGCGAGCCTTTATTTTTTTTTTACATTTAACAGGTAAGCTCTTGGCCTTCAGCTCACCTGATGGTAAGTGACGATAAGGCCGAAAGGTGGAAGCAAGCTTCACCTGTAAATTTTCAACAACTGAGGAACTGGCTATCTTACCTCTTAATTGCCGGAATGCAACAAATGCTTATAGCATCATTATTATGGCGACAAATTAAGGTAAGGCTTGGAGGCCCTACCACTAACCAAACCGAGCAGAAAAACTTCTGCCCCTATGGGGAATCGAACCCGGACCGCCCGATCAACACGGAATCGTTAAATCGGAATCGGGGTCTATCGGAAATTAGACAAAAATTATTTTATGCCAACTTTAATGATGTTGTCACCATATTAATTTCCATTCTATACCAAAGATAATCTACTTCAGCGTCATTCATTCTGCAATACATGTTACAAAGGCTTTAAATAATAGCCTCCCTTATCACCATGTACAACAAGAGAGGGCAAAACAAAGTGCGGCACCACCAGGACCATACGTCAACCCGTCAGAACCACACACACCCACGTTACTTGTCAATACCATTGTGTTGTCTGTTTTTACAAAAAATTGCTCTTTCCTACGCATTGTTTTAGACGTGAACCTTTGATTAATACGAGTTTGATATTTTCTGTTTTAGCGGTGTTTGGAGTGTGCGTGACGCATGAGTGTTGTTGTTGAGTTGGTGAATTTTATTTAACTAGCTGTGCCCGCGACGTCGTTCGCGTGGCTATTGATTTAACGCTACAAGTTTTCAAAATGTTTTCAAAATGTTTGTTCAAACACTGCGTCGTTTTTTTTACAAAGCGCTCCACATTACATCCCTACCTCTTATTAGTAAAATGTTGATTGTTAATAGTTGAACTAAAACCATTTATAAATAAAATAATAAAAATAACATTTCTTGTCAATGTCATCTGATTAATTGTTGTCAAGGTGATAAATCTCTGTGGTCCTGTCATTATTTTAAAATGCCAAAAAATTTTGAAATTCGAAATGAAATTACATTTTGACGGATTATGTCACATGGTTCCCGCGCGGAACCCGTTCCTATGGGGATATCGGGATTAAAAGTAGCCTATGTCCTTTCTCAGGCTCTAGACTATATGTACAGTAAAAGATCAAAAGTGGTCATCCACTCTAGAGGTCTTATTTGCTTGCTCCGAACATCGCCGTGCGAGTTACGTTTAACCAGTTTAACGCACACTTTGGTACGCCACTCTTTATCTACGTATATTATTGGCATGAGTATGTTTTAAAAGAGATAAAGATAGCAAATATTTCCGTTTCCTTTGTGATGATTGTTTGTTTAGGCTCAAGCGATTTGAAACTAATGTTAAAATGTATTGTTACAAAATAAGACTCGATGGCGAAACTGTAAAAGATGGATAAATGAACTACTTTCTCAACCAATTTGGGTTCGAATCCTTATTATGTTGCGAAAAAACTACTTTGTTTTTTTTTCAATTTTTATTGTTTTACACAAAAATAATGTTAAAAAGTTTATGAAACATGGAGAATACATAAACAATTCTGTAAATGTTCTGTTTATATTCAGTTTTTCATTGTGACGAGGCAGTATACATAATGTCGATGAAATAAGAATGTTTGTTCGCCTTGTAGAACACAATAATGATTATAAAAACTAAAATAAAATTGCCTCTTTCTCTGAGAATCGAACTCGCAACCACAAGAAAATCATCGCCTCGACCACCGTTTCTACCAGATGGTATTGTACTATAGTGATAAATTTAACAAGTATATTTTGCGTGCACGTCCATAGTTGTTGATGTGTGTGTGAGAAATACAGGAACTTGCGATATGTTTCAATAGACAAACGTCGTAAATCCTCAATAACGCTTCACGCAACCGTTCTAAAATACTGGATGACGACTTTTGATCGCTATGTACGTACGTATGTACGTATAGTACGGCAAGTGGTGAAGATACCTATCCTGGTTTTGTATATACTACTTTTTCAATTACTTCAATTAATCAACGGAATCTTAATTTTATTTTATTAATGTAATATTTTAGAGTACTTGCATTTTTAATGAAAAATGTGGTAAACCGCAGAATATTAACACAGATATATTTTTTTTTGTTCTAATACTTCAATGACGTTGTAGTTTATGACATTTAAAAAAAAAGAAAAACAATGTAAAAGGAGGATAGAAACTTGCTGAGTTTCTTGCCCGTTCTTCTCAGAACAAGACCTCCTGGTAGTTTTGTGAACGGATGGCGTAGTTTATCGCTTTCACGAAAATTTGTAAAATGCTTTTGACGTTCATAAGCATGTGCAAAGACGCATATAAATTGAATAAACGATATTGAATTTTGAATTTATTGAATTTTTATGTGTATTAAATTTAAATTGAAATGGTTAAGTAGTTTTGACGTGAAAACAAGACAGACATCTGTATGTCTGTCTTGCTACTTTCGCATTTATAATATTAGTATAATATGTATTTGTTGAGTTGTGTTGTTAGTTAAGTATATAGTAATGTTGCTTGTCTCTTGAATATTCTTGAATGAGCCTAAAATTTTAAACAAGTAATAATGAAAATATTTTTTTAACAAAAACATCTTTTACAAAAATGTCATAAGAATTAAAATCATGACTTCTACTCGTATAAAGGAAAATCTTTTTATATTTATAACAAAGGGAGTTTCTCATTTTATATATTAATTACCAATGAATTTGAACAACATTACTGTATAAAATATTTAGTTAAATTGATGACACGTTTCCCAGCTCAAAGTATTGCCAAAAATACACACAGAGTACTGTGAAACAATCATTTATTATTCATGTGCTCAGTTGCTTACGAATTGTTAGAGAAATCCCTTCGACCATAAAAGAAAACAGAGCAAAACATTTAATAAAAAAATATCCCCAAGGCTGCGTGAAATTCGTGGGAATATTTTTATACCCATATTAGGAGGCAAGCGTTTGAATAAAAGAGAATCATTGATTAAATCATTTGGCGCTGGTTAATCAGTGACCTAGTAATGAAGCGGCTTATAATTAATACCTACTAAATTATCTTGCATGGTTATTGTAGCATGGTATTTCAGATTTCAAAAGAATCCTGATTAGACATTCTACTCTTAATAAACTAGTTAGTATGTTTTGGCTTTCGATTGAAAACCAAGCTACCTTCGCCATGGTCATGCCGTGGATGGGTGACCAAAGTTTTGTGATCTCGAGCTCCTCCGTACTTCGGAAGGCACTTCCGTTGGTCCAGATGACCAACAGAGGTCAATCGCACTTAAACGTTAAAAAAATTTCGCTTGTCTTACGATACGCGATATACGAAAGCTTATGTCGACAGGTTTGCCGCCCGTTAAAAACATAAAGAGGGAAAATGTTTAACGAGGCGCTATACCAGTGTTGGCAACTCTTTGCTTTTATTGGGCTCTTCTCTGGCCATTATCTCTTTGTTTCTGTTTTTTTTTAATTCACTGTCTCTCATTTCATTGTCTTGGTCACCAACATAACAATTAAAATATTATATTTATAAATTTAAATCGATTGTATTTGAAGAACTTTGATTTTCATAGGCACTATTAGTGCCTTAGTTTTTACATATAAATACCCATAAGTGACGACACGTGTAAATCAGGCCTGTTTGGTCATGTTTGTGTAATCATAACAAACACTTCCAATAATATTAGTACAAAACTAATATGTTTATCCGTAATATCCGTCCATAATAACTGTTAAATCGCCCTACATAATTAATCCTGTAGAGTTATTGATTGTATATCATTTTGTAATTATTGCTTTTAGAGCGATAACATCAATATGATTGGAGTTCATGATATGTGAGAACTATTTAAGCCAAATCCTTTTTACGCAATGCCTTGTGAACTCATAAATGAGAGAATTGTTATTCAAATAACTAGGAGGTGTACGGTTTCGTCCTTAATCACGCTTTTCTCCGAGGTTAACAAGCATATTTAGTGAGTTTTTGATCCGCATTTATATTTAAACTAATGGTTAAATTTGCGATGAATTTTTAAAGCAATATACATCAGCTGTACCGGCAGCCACCATTTAACTAATCCCAGCATTGTCTATGATTATAATATAACGATAGAAATATCTAAAAAATTTACTAGTGGACAAGCTGACATATCACGACGTTATACGTTTACGCCAGTGGTCAATATTTTAACCAACTGGACCACGGAACAAAAAACCGATCTTACCGCTCTATTTTTAGTGCATAATTTTTTTTTTTTTTCATTTAAATTTTTTTTTTAAATCCATAAATATAAACCAACGCCGCAATTGGGTCGGCGTGGTGTTTTCTCTCCCAATCTTCCTTGAAGGTCTGATGGTGGTGTTTCTCTAATATAAGGAGCCCTGTCGTGCCTGTCGGTATATTCAGGCCCATTGCCTGCCTTTATACCATGAGGTCGGCTTTTTGTGTATCCAGATCTACCAATTGTTTCTTAGCATAAAATTATTTCCGTACAGTATCCAATGCCGTGAACCGAATAGCAGGCCTAAAGTGGCAGTGGGCGGGCCACGTAGCACGTAAACAGGGCTCGTGGGGCAGAGCAGTATTGGAGTGGAGGCCTTGGGGTGAGCAAAGACCTAGGGGAAGACCACAAATGCGATGGAGGAATGACGTCAGGAGACTTGCAGGGACGAAATGGATGGAGCTGGCACAAGATCGATACAGATGGCGCAGCCTGAAGGAGGCCTACACCAATATGGTTGAAAATGGCTAACAGATGAGAGAGATAAAATTATTTAAACAGCTCTATGAATGGATTTTAGACTTAAGACTTTTCAATACCTTATTCCAGAGTCCTTTATGCAGCAGAAGAAATTAAGCAACGCATAGTATGTTTATGATTTTATTAAGTCTTTTAAATCTAGCTATGCTTTTAGGTTAAAAACCGTAGAATATCCCTATACTCCGACTGTCTATATGTATGTATATAAAAAGGGTCCGGCTTTATGGTCCCAGTCTGGTTTACCTCTGGCCAGTTTGGACCTATATTTTAATTTGAAATATTTAAAACATAAAAAACTAAAATCTGGGTGCGTACCGACCTTACTCATTCAACGCTTAAAAGTATTAGCCTCACAATAGAATTTTATTCATGTAAGAAATAATTAATTGGAAACTTTTGATATTTCTTAAATCATGATGACTAAAGGGAAGTAAAGTCGACTAAACAATTTCAAGACATGTTTCTATAATACATTACATAACTTTCGTCGTAAAATAATATATTTTGACTATACAATTGTCAACAAAGTGAACATTAGCTAGTAACACAATTCTTCAAACAATAAAAAATACAAGAGAGAATCAAAAACAGGGTTAGGGTTCCGTAGTTCATTTCAGAGTAAAAAATAGGTACACTTCGTTGAATCCCAAACATGTTGAAAGATTTGATAATGCTCATCAAAATTACCATCAGCCCTCTCTAGTTTACATCTGGATAGAAGCGTCACCTACAGTTTACTGGTTCAAACTGTCTTCGCATTTTTGGGTAGAGCATTTGCTAGCAATGTTTCGCAAATCATCACTTCATATTGCTCCATATATTTCCGAAGGCCGTAAGACCTATGTGTAAGTTTGTCGTGTCGTGATCGTCGAGATAAGACTTATGATTTTTCGAACATTACACGTGATGAACATCATTGTCATCAGCTTGATATCTAAAGCAGGGCAAGCTTCATTACAGTTTGTGCTAATCTTTTTGGTCCTCTGCAGAGCTTTCCTGTGTCTCGTTTGATATTGTCAACCAATTATAAACATATCATATAACTTATCTTTGGATTGTGCGTTATACATTTCTATTGAAATGTGTTCCGTTCCGTCCTTTTCTCGAGACATTATTTTCTTCTTCTATCAATATTTTCCTTCACATATTCATCAATTCAGATATTTTTTAGATTGAACAACAGAATATCAAGTAAAAAGACTGTTTAAGTACAACAATTCTCCCAATTTAACCCTAAAAACAATAGAAAAGAAATATAATATTATTATGTTCGCTTGTAAATTGTTCGTGCAAAACATAATCCACACGTGCCTTGCTCATAATATCTTTTATATGCTATCGTGAGTTGAGCAAGGGAATAAAGAATGTCGACACCTGGAGCTACTTACATAGTTCGTCAGTATATTTTCCTTACTAAAATACTGTTATTCTTATTATAGTTCTCCCTATTGATATATCAGGAGAGCTCGTGCAATATTTCATCAATCTATGGCGGCGTGATATTTTGGAATTAAATAGGTTTACTGACTGCAGATATATTTCACAAAATATACATGAGCATATAACTTAAAGATATTAAGCTAAATGAGGGTTGTGATACCTTTGGTACCTCTTTGGGGATAGAGGCATATGCGTATGTGTGTTACGTGCTACAATTAAATTTATTTTAATGATACAGTAGACATGGCAGACGTGTAACAGGGTATATTATCTCAACCTGACCTGCCTTGGACAATATCACAAAATATTTACAGTCAACAACAACTTACCGCCATATTTAATAAATTTGGCGCACATTTACAATTTTGTCAATAATAAATTACAAAGTTTAATATTACTCCTCAATTCCACACCAAAGTGTTCTGGCTTCAGTATCCTGTTTGGCTGGACTTATTTCCGTTGTCAAATAGAATTTTGTCGCATAAAAATGTTGGATGTGAATTCACTTAAAATCTAAGCTGTTTTGGACTGTAAACATGCAAATTGACGCTCTATAACATCCCTGAATAAAAATAGACTTATTATATGACTGTTTGTCCTCAGGCTAACGTCCCACTGCTGGGCACAGTCCTTCCTGATGGAGAAACACATGAGGAGTATGGGCCATAACACCACCACGCTGGCCCAATGTGGGTTGGTGGGTAAAAACAGTCGCAATAGCGACCGGGACCAACGGCTTAACGTGCCTTCCGAAGCACGGAGGAGCTCGAGATCATAAAGTCTTGGTCACCCATCCACGGCCTGACCTGGCGAAGGTAGCTTTGTTTTCAATCGAAAGTCAAAGCATACTAACCACTACGCCACCGTGCTCCTTGGCTTATATGACTGAAGATCGTATTATTATTAATTATTAACACAAACCTTGATTATACGGAATATACCGAATCAATCGTAAATACTAAGTTACGAAACATATTGACGCTATATAAGTATAAGTAACCAACTCAAATAAATCTTGTAAAAATAAAAACTGCAATCGAAATTTATTTTAGAAATGACTCTCTAGCGATATTAATTTTTAAAGTGATAATAAATATTTGCGTTTAAATTATTCCTATAACTTAGTCTTAAAATATGGCGATTATTTTAAAGTAACTCTGTGTATTTCAAATTTTTCTGTCTATTCAACTTATTATACTAAATGGACCGTTCATTTTTACAACTTAATGTTAAAAATACTTTCTAAGTTAAGCAGACTATATTTTAAATTGAAACTTGAATTTCATTTAAATAATTTCAATTAATATGCTTTCTAAAAATATGCTAAAGATGGGGGAGATTGGCAAAAAAATGTATTAAAAGTTTTAAAATCTTATCGAAACCAGATAAGGACGTTGCGTGGGTGCTACACAAAGAAGAATCTGTGTTTCTATGATAGAACAAAAAGGAAAAGTATCTATTTAAAAATATTAAGGACGAAGCTTTAAATAGATTTTTTAAATTTAAAGAGCAGAGTTAGCGGATTAGAACAATGGCAGAAATCGTACAAAAGGTGGCACGCTTATTTTTACTTTCTTCTACCTCTTTGGCCATACCTCTTGGAGGGTAGATGTAACCTCTTTATAGGTTTCATGTTATTTGACGTTGTCTTTGTGTAAAAAAAAAATTATTCTCAATTATACGTAAAATTTTTCTGGAAGATATAGTTTCATTTTGTGAAATCTATTATCTATTAATAGTAAACTCGCAGCTTAATTATACTCAGACCAGCGAGGACCCTAGAAACAATAATCAGTGCCTGAAAACGAGAGATGCGCGTAGATCCTGCGACTGCATTTACTCTGTCTCTGATACACCGCCACCTAGGAACTTTTCCGATGCTGCTAGCAACGTAATTTAAAAATTATTTCACTGCAGCATTCGGGTACATAGGATGGAAAAATGTTCGGGCCCTGCAGGGCACTTGATACTTAAAATTGCTTAATTTATTTAAAGGAAACACTTTTATTTTTAATGATAAACTTAATCTGCATTCTCATTTTGGTTTTTAAAAGCTCACCCAAACCTTCTCGTTTTGGGATAAAATAAATGTTCGATTTCATTACAATGTTTCATAGAGAAATTTTATTTTCAACAATGACTTAATCGATTAGAGGAATAAAATCACGACCTTTATTTTTAAATTTTTTCCTTATTCGATTCCCGGTTTGGGTAAGCTTTTTTGAGAAAACTGAGAATGCAGTTATATTTCTTTTAGAAAATAGAAGTTAGTTTCCTTTAAGTAAATTAAGCTATTATAAATATTTAAGTTTCTTCCCCTCTAGGGCCGACAAAAATTTTCCATCTGTATACCCTGTATACAGGATGGAACATTTTTGTCACCTACTTTTTTGTACTTCTAATGGCACATAAAAGGTTAGCCTACAATTTTTCTGCATAATTTCACGCTTCACAATCGTGTTTGGTCTAATTTCTCTTCGCCTAACATTTTATCACCGTATTATTATTTACCAAATGCGACGTTCGGCGGAACAATTCGTAAAGTCTAAAGCTTACAATTACTAAATATTAATTCACATAAAATCATACATTAAAGTTATACATTAAATTAATGCCACCTGTGACATGGAGACTTACTATCTGCCTACCCCTTCGGGGAATGAGGCGTGATGCTTATGTAACGTACAGTCCACGTGCATATTTCTCTACACCACACCAATATTCAAATCACCGAGCTTACTCCAGAATATTCCTCCTTCCATACTGATGCCTTGCATCTTGACTCCAATCTTGCTTTGCTTATAATCCAAGTCATTTGTCTTTCTATAAAAAATCTTACGTAATATAGATCGTCCCATTATTTAAACAACTTACGTGACTGTAGGATATATTGTTTCCTGCAAACGCTTTGGTATAAATCTTCTGCTGTCAAGTATCTCAGTGTATTTAAAAAAAATCGTGAGTACTTTTATACATTTTTTGTATATTTTTTCAAAGCTTCGACTTAATAAGCCAAGATGTAGGTCTTGAGGTTAATTTATAATCCTACTAATTTCTGGTCCGTTTCAATTGTATCTCGTTTGTACACTGTGCCAACGCAACGCATATACACGAGACCAAAATTAAATTTTGAACTTAAATTTTGAGGTGGCTGAATATGTTATAATTTACCTGATACGACCTTTTTACTCAAGTGGTCTGTTTGCCGGTCTCAAGGCGTCGCCATCTAGTATCTGTAACACAAGCAGCATTAGTTGCTCAAAATCCCCCTAGTTGATCGGTGTGAATGTCTGAACATATTTATTTATTTATCTACTATTAATAACCTTGCGTTTGGTAGTATTCAACAGTAATCAAAGGTGTTAAATGAGGGGAGCATGTCCCAAAGCCTCTGGTATAGTGTAAAGCTGTAACGAGGCGCTATATCAATATTAGCGTCTCTTTGCTGTTATTGCGCTCTTCTCTGGCCATTTCCCTCTTTGTTTCTGTTTTTTCAAACTAACCATCTGTATGTTTTGTCATTTATTCGGTCTCCAATGTTCATTACTAATCAATAGTATATTACCTAAAGGAATTTGTGGAGTATCGTACAATAAATTTCGAAAGTACCCTTAACTTCGTCAAAGCAGTATTGTAAGTAGCCCTACCTTTTATAATTAGCTTAAAGTTTTTATGTTCAGTATTTTGTGTAATTTACCTTTTATAAATTGTTTTAGTGTACCTTAGTTTTTTATTAATAAATATACAAAGAAATAATGATGACAAAGAGGATATTTTATTTAACCTCCGGCATCCACCACGCCACAAAGCGAACTGTGTAAATAAACCCAATTTATATCCTGATAGTTTACTGTATAATAACCTTAGAATAGAAATAGAAACGAAACACAAGCTAGTCCGCCTAAGATCTTCAGTAATATTTCACCATTAGGTACAGTCAATTAGAACACAATTCCAATGACAAACTAACAGAGCCGCCCCCAAATATCCCGAAACAAAACAACGGACGTTTCATATTCATAACGATGAGCCCACCATTAATAACAGGCTGAAGACAATACAGACATAGGCATTAGTCATGTCCTCGCCATATCTCAATGGATGCTGTAATTTAATGAAAAATTCCCGTGCTAATGCTTCTGTCGTGTTGATTTTGTGCCGGTTAAAAATGCTGATAGATTTTGAGCTACAACCAGAGGGAGACTCGGTATGAAACGATTAGAAATGTATCGTTATCAGCTATAAGTTCCACTGCTGGACACAGGCTTTCGTCATGGAGAAACACATATGGGGCGTAACATCACCATGCTGGCATAATGCGTATTGGTGGGAAGTAACGGTTCCAAGAGCGACCAGGACCAACGGCTTAACGTACCTTCCGAAGCAGAGATGAGTTAGAGATCACAATGTTTTGGTCACCCTTCCCAGGCCTAATCATGGTGGCCCTTTTGATATCGAAAACCAAAGCGTACTTACCACTACGCCACCGAGCTCTTAGAAATGTATATTCAATTGTAATCACTCGTACTATTGTGGCAGGAAAAATTTTACAGGACTTCTGTTTTTTTTTTCTTATTTTTATTCCACACGTGGGTTGGATAAGAAATTTGAACCGTACAGCCAGATTCGTTCGGTTTCTAAATATATACGACACATAATGGGCAAATAAGTCGAATTTTTTCATCTTTTTTTATTAACTCTGCGCGCGGCCGATAACGGCAATTGCCAGACGCATGCGCAGCCGTAATTTCAAGGTTGGCCGTCAGACGGCCACCGCTACAATAGAGGTAGAATTTCCTTCACAGCACTTCGCTTGCATGTGCGCTGTGCATTGTTACAGATACGCCCCATGTTTTATAAGAGCTAACGCTTATATCTCCGAAGGAGTAGATATTACATATCCTCACTTGGTCCATAATTTTGTTGGCCCCACGTTAAACGGGGTAAGCCTGTTGTCGTTAACGTGAACTATAGAAAATCCACAACCACTTTGTAATTCAAGCCGAAATTCCAACAGCCGGTAATACACATACAACTTAATTATAATCTCCGCCGTTAACACAATCAAAATGTAGGTGATAAAACTTCTGCTTTTCTAAAAGGCGTGGTTGAAAAGACAAGTGTGGTTTTTATTATGATGTCATCTGCTTCCAATGTCATAATATTTTCAAATTATATCGCAATCGACTAATATATTCGCGTGATAAGTGATAATTGATATAAAGAGAACGATCATTTCTGACAAATTTTCATATGATAGAAGTGTTACAGGATGTTGTATTTTAAATTTGTTTTCAAAAGCAATCGTGCTTATGAATAGTATGATTTTAGGCACGAATAACGTTCTGGCTTTGATATTAAAAATTTGTGACACCGTAGTTCTCCATAATTCGAAAAGCACGCTAAGTTATAATCCTGATTATTATTGCAACCATTTCTACGCACCAATTTAGCCAGCGTAGTAGTGTCACACAGAAAAAGATATTAAGAATATTGAAGGGACTTAAAACCCACAAATTAAAAGTATTTTTCATAATCTAGCACGCTGTATAACATTACAAAGCCTAGCTCAGAAATATCAAATGCCACACCTCGTTCCCCAAAACCACTTCACACGCTATAACGTGCCGAAATAGATTTTTCCAACGCAACGTTTTCAAGCCCCCTAAAGGCAACACGCGTATTTTATCCGCTATTCACAATTCAAGTGGTGCCACTTGTCCGAATTCGATAGTTGAACAGAATTGCCTTCAAACGGAGAAGTGGAAAAATGCCACAGGCCTTCCGGTTTATTGGGTATAGCAAACTTTTCTTTTATATCTGACCCTACCTTTAATCAGCTTTTGCCATAATTGAGTGATTTTCTTCCACTTTAACGATTTTGGGACTTAAAATGTAATGCTTAAGTGAGCGTGTGAAGATTTGCCGTTTAAGTGGTTTTTGTTCAATTTAAAATTGTGTTAAATTTTACTTATGTAAGCTTTTCTTGGTTATCTCCTCTAAGTGGGTCAAAATGAATGAGACCAAAATTTTCATGATAGATATAGTATGATTGATGACCTGGTGATTTCACTGACTGCCTTACTATGTATAATCACGAGCATTTATATGTTTAAACTTTTCACAGTAAATGACATCTATTACAAGGGAATAAAGACGTTGATTTTTCAAAAATGTTGAGTTCATGCTCATGACTCTACTGTAATGTGAATGAAACAAGTCGAAGAACGCCAAACGCGTAAAGAGAACAAGCCCTGTTGCGTATCGTTTTGTGGAAAGTACTTGTGAAAAGTCTTCTAAGTATTTAGTTTACCCATCACTCATTCTCGCTCAAATCCAGATCAAAATTAATATAAAGGAGCTTTTTCTCTGCAAATCCAGATGGAGTAATAGCCTAACCGTCAAAACAAAGTTTTTGAGGATTAAAAATCTGAAAAAAAGATCTGGAAACTCGGATAGTTGGTTTTTATGGGGCTTCGTATAAAAACTGCTAGTGGCTCGAGTGCGGATGGCAGCACTTCGGATAGCTGCCTTGGAAACATACGAGACGTGACCGAGCCGGACTAAATGAAGTACCACCCAAACCCTACCACCAACCAAATAGAGCAGAAAAGCCCCTGCCCCCGTGGGGAATCGAACCCCGGACCTCCCGATCTACAGCCGGTGGTGTCAACCACTAGACCAGCGAGGCGGTTAAAATATTGAAGCTTTGCTTCGGGCCTAGCTCTGGTATACGCTAAGCTGAAACCGATTTAGCAACATTATATGTCTTATATGTTATTATATATGCTGTGTATTTAATTTTATTCACGGTACAGATACATCAGGGTCACAAGCGTACTCAATGCAAGCCGATTGAATCGTCCTCACCCTATATACGTCCCACTGCTGGGACAGGCCTTGCTCATGGAGAAACACATGAGAGTATGGGCCGTAACACCACCACGCTGGCACAATTCGAGTTGGTGAGTGGAAACGGTCACACATGCGACCGGAAACAACGGCTTAGTGTACCTTCAGAAGCACGGAGGTGCTCGAGATCATAAAGTCTTGGTCACCCATCCACGGCCTGACCATGGCGAAGGTAGCTTTGTTTTCGATCGAAGCCAAAGCGCACTGACCACTACGCCACCGAGCTCCTCAGCCAATTGAATAAACCGACCAAAATGGAAACAAAATTCAAAAAGGTACGCTACAGTATCATCCCGTATCCTCTCATAAATGTTCGCTTAATCTCAGTACCTCCGGATACAATTACACCATATGAAAACAAGAGAAAGACAGGCTACGCGGAATTACCTCCATTTCATTATAGTTAAGCTATCTGTGTTTGTTCAGTTTTAGATTGTTCTATTTTAATACGGTAACTTTAATCTAAAAACAATAGTCATTGGTTTCGACTAGGGATGTTGTTATGTCGTGTTTCTTAGGCTGCATCTTTTAAATACTGGAGATTTTTTTATTAAATCAGTCCGAAATTGTAAGAGTTGTTTATTGCATTTCAGATACAAATAATTTGTAAGGGGAATCTGGGGAAGATCGTGCAAAGGTGGTAGAAAGATGTTAAACTCATGTCTAATAGATGCCAGGCATCTTTAACTACGGCGTAATGTGACGACATACGCCTTTACAACGGGAGATACGCCCGGGTTCCTTAAAAAACAATAGTAGATTAGTAGCCAAGGGCTGTAAGGCATCAATTGCAGCCCGAGATATTTAGGCGCACGAGCGCAGCGAGGGCGCTTATAGTTCGAGGGTGCAATTGATGCTTACACCCGAGCTAACTACTCTGCTTTACATCTCGATTGTGAGGTAAGTGGAAAAAAAGGCATTACAAGAATAAATAAATTTATTTTCAAGAACTAAATTTAGCTTTGCCGTTCGATATTCAAAATTGATGAAAATAGCGAATCGACCTCTTTTGTCACAAGAATAAATAAATTTATTTTCAAGAACTAAATTTAGCTTCGCCGTTCGATATTCAAAATTGATGAAAATAGCGAAGCGACCTCTTTTGTCATTGGGCTGAATGCATGATGTCTAGTGCCAGTAAGATAATTAGATGTACGCGAACTTTTTGAAAGAGTTTTTTTTTAATTACTTACCGCCCTAGGGCGTTTCTAGCTACATTATTAACCATGGGCGGTAATTGATCACTTACAACCCGCATCTGGGGGTATTAAGGACCTACTTACCGAACATGAGAGATGTAAAATCCATTATACCTATTCCTGTTTTTGAATTTGCTTTTTCTCTAATAAGTAAAAATATTTTACTTTAAATAAAACCAATGAGTCTTATAGTTCAATGAGATATTATGAGTAAATCATTATATTTATTTATATGTAAACATTTAGTTTTTATTAATTTGAAATTACTTTTTTTTTATAATTTGAGTGTAATACAATGATCAGCTTTACATATCAACGTGTGAAAATCATCGACCAGTTCAAAAACAAACAAAAAAAAAACAGTGAAAAAAGTATACCTAAAGTAAAATTTTTGCTTAAATATTGACCAAATTCCAAAACATTTAGAACATAGTTCAATATTAATTTTCATTGATAGTTAAATGCCTTTCATTAAAAATTTGCAAAATCGAATGAATAGGCAGTTAAGAGTAATTGACTAATTTAACTTTGCCATTTAGGTATAGAATATAAAAACTGCTAATTAGATTCTACCTCAAAGACTACCTATAAAAGTAAAGTAATTAGGCTGTAGAGCAGTAAAATCTTTTAATTAAGAATAAATTATAACCATAAACTATTTTGTTTTGCGCTGCTGGACATATGTGGGAGACCTATGTCCAGTAGCGCCAATGTTCTCAAATTTCGATCGCTCTCATTCAACCACTTTGGCAGATCTACGAATATTGTCATCCTATATAGTCCCACGCTTTGTTTTCTGAGTCACGCTCGCTACTCTGGAATATTGGAGCTCCAATGACCAGCGCGCAGCCAATATTGCCAAGCGGGCGAGCGAGCAAAACAAACTAACATCACATCACCAATTTTCTTACTTTGGTGCACCGCGAGAAGAGCTAAGCTACGTCGGCGATGCGAACGATTCCATCGAAATCACTCTTTAACCTTGATAATCAAATCTACGCTGTGTTTCCTTAATAGTGCTATTTGTAAAATGGCAGCGGTAGCCGAGTTGAGACGGACGGGGCACTACTCGTTCGAGAGACCGCGGGAAAAGCGGGTTCGATCCCACCGCCTGTATCACTGAGTTTGAATAAAACTTTGTACAGTTCATTATGATTATCGCTTGCTTTGCTTTACATTGTGCGCGGTGCATGGCAACAGGCTCGCCACCATGGGGGCCCCCATGTAACAGGTGGCGAGCCTGTGAACATATTTGGCGAAATGGGGCTGCTTAAGACCTCTGCCTACCCCTTCGAGGAATGAGGCGTGATGATATGTTATGTTATGTGTTATCCCCTATGAGTAATAGGCAGAGAAAGATTTATGAGTCCGCCAAAAGATATTTACTAAAATAGATGTTATTAAGCTATTGCATAGCTTCTGTCGCGGGCCTTGAGCGCGGGGACCGAATCCAGAAATTCCGTAACGAAAAAACCTCACGCTCCCCGCTCCGATGCGCAAGGAGGTGTGGCTTGAAGGCCGTGCATCGTCTAACGTCGTTTCAGTTCGGCAGTCTTCGACACGGCGTTGTGTGCGTGAATATGAATGAACAAAGTGCATTTATTATTAATGAAGAAAGTCACCAAAAAAAATAATGAAAGAAAATGAGTGAGTACTCTATATTTACTATTTTATTTAGTACCTTTGTTTTTTATTTATTTAATAATAGAAAAATTTGTTTTATATATAATTTTTTGTTTTATAATAATTAATATCAAAGAAAATGAAATACTGCATGAATAAAATAAATAAATAAAAATTATAATTGCATAAGTTGATACAAAATGCTATGCAATAGCTTGCCACACGTCTTTCTTTTTTTATATTTATAAGGTACTCTCTTTGACGGCGGTTTTCGATTCAAAGTCCCGCATTGCATAGAATACGTCTGCACACTAAACATTATTTATTTTGCTCTTCACTTCTATAGCATAGATCAGCCAACCCTAGACTTTTAAAATAAAAATCCATTAATCCATGAAATAAAAATATTTTTGATTTGACTATTCTATACAACACGCTGCTGGACTCTGATCTCATATGAAAGAGATGGCGATGCCTTGAGATCGGCGTACGGATCACACGACCATGGAGGTTGTAATGTACATTATTTAGGGGTTATTTTTAACGAAACAACAACGCATTACGCCTTTTTGATCATAGACTTACTAATGTCACGACAGTACATTATAAGCTTAAAAAACCTTATTTTATATTTGAATAAAGTTGTGATGTGATGGGCCGACCGATGATAAAAGAAAACTCCAACACTCACGTCACTTATATATATAATTATATTAAGGCACACGGGAACAATTATACACAAGAGGTAAGTTTCACAAATCACACAAATTTAATTTCACTTATAAAACCTAAACATATAATAATCAAAGGTAGGGCTACTTACAAAAGTGCCTTTGGTAAATTTATAAACTTTATAAATATAGTTAACTCGTACTATGTAACAACTTTTCAGCAAATATTAATAATTTACTCAACAACACTTAATTAGTTATAATATTAATGGTAATTTAAAATGAGCCAACCGCTCCAGAAGCTGTCTCCGATAACAATGAACTTCGAGAACAAAACAACGAAAGGTACAAGAAAACAGACAGTAAATTTAAAAAAAGAGAAACAAAGAGAAAATGGCCAGAGAAGAGCGCAATAACAGCAAAGAGTCGCTAATTCTGAAATAGCGCCTCGTTACAAAGTTATGGTGAAACTCGAACAATAATAATAATAAAAACTTTATTGCCAATACTGTGTACAGTTTTGCAGTTGATGTTACAAAAAATGGAAACAACAGTTTGTCCGTAACGGACATGCAATATTAAATTTTACAATTTCAATGCCTTAAACAAAAAAAATTTTTAAACCTCCCCAATATGCTACCCAAATCAATCAGTACGGAGACGATCTTAATTTTAAAAAGGCATAATAAAAAGAAAAGTTTTAGAGCTATTAATCGCAAAATGTGAAGACTTTACAAAGGCCGCGTTGAGCGAAATCGAATTTCTAACTTTGCCGAAACAAAGAACTCCACAGGACCGCACTAAGGGATATAATTAGTAAAAGCACGAACTCTATTGATTTCTTTAAGTATCGGTTCTTTTAAGCCGTGGTCAGGTTGACCTCAGCTTAAAAGAACCTTTTATAAAACCTTGTGGTTAAGATACTGACCAGTGCATGCTATGGCGTAACCATTAATTTATATTTATCAATTATTAGTTCATAACTAATAATTGATAAATAATAATAATTGATCGAAAATAAATAATAATAATTATTCAATCAATAATAATTAATAATTAATTAATAATAAATTTCGACGACCTCCGTGGTCGAGTAGTCTGTACGCCGGTCTCAAGGCGCCGCCATCTGGAAGGTCCTGGGTTCGATCCCCAGTGGAGGCAAGTGTTTTGGGTGATGAATTTTCAGACATTTGTTCTCCAGTCTTGGATGTTCATTATATATGTATAATATTATAATATATTCTGAATAATTATGTGTGTATTATGTGTGTGTCTGTGTCTATCTATTAAATATATTTGTCCGTCATCTAGTATCCGTAACACAAGCAGGATTTAGTTGCTTAAAATGGGACTAGTTAATAGGTGTGAATGTCTAAGGATATTTTATTTATTAATTTAATAATTGTCTAATTTTGAGATAATAATTATTAAAGTTTATTAATAAGAGACAATATAACCACAATACAATGCTGCGTTTAGTAAAATGGCAGCATGCGGCATGCACTTCTGATGTATATTGCTAAGAATTTTCATTGCAAATTTAACATTTGGTCAAGCCGACGTCACTCATTTTGGTGCTGCCATTGACACTATTGGTCTAGATTTTAACGACAAGGTTAACTATTACTACGGATTTAAAAACTGGCCCTAAGGCGCGCGAAACTCATTTTCAAGGATTGCAGGCTCCGTGTGATTTAATTAGAAACTTGCGTATAAAGGATGTCTGGATTATTAATTAGTGTTTAACGAAGTTGTGTTATTAAAAATTGTTAGGCTTAATTAGCGTGATCCTTCTTTGGAGTTCTAAAAAGGTGGCAACATTTATTTTTCGTTACTTGAATGCAATCTAAGAATGAACATAAATTCAATTACAGTGTTTATTAACTATTTGCTTCTACTTTTTTCATGGGGTGAAAAATAAATATACGTTTATTTATACTTTATTGCACATAGCATATAAAGAACATATGATATAATAACAAAAAAGTAATTAGCGGCCTTATTGCTAATCAGCAATCTCTGCCAGGCAACATGTTTGAGAGACAATGGCAAAATAGAGGATAAGTAGATGGGGTCTATCTTGTTTGACTTTTCATCTTAATTGATACCTTTAGGACTTACATGCAGATGAATATTTCCAATGAAGTCAGACGATTTCTTTATGATGTTGGATATAAAATAAACTTCACTCGGTCCAAACTGGTGCCTAAATCTTGTGACTGTTCAATAATAATATCTTAATATAACACATGAATTTGTTTCTTTAGAAAGCTAAAATAGAATCCAAAAATATTTTATTACATATAAAAACCCAGGAAAACTTTAAATAAAGTGTGAGTCGGACTCGCGCACGGGTTTCGTATCATTGACTATGAAAACAACAGGTAGGTAAGATTTTTTTATAGTTGAACAGCAAAAGTAGGCAAAACATGTTTTTTTTTTGTTTGGGAGCCCCTTTAATATTAATTTTATTTTATTATTTATTCAAGAAAAAATACAACTGAGTATTTTATGAATAAGTATTTCAAGTGCCTCCCTGCTGCAAATATTGAGCAAAATAGTGCAAAATAATCGCGTTTGTTGTATGGGAGGAATAAAAAAAAGATAAGGGGGCCCTCATTTTTTTTTGTTTTCAGTATTTTTTGTTATAGCGGCAACGGAAGTACATAATTTGTGAAAATTTTATCTGTCTAGCTTTCGTGATTCCTGAAATACAGCCTGGTGAGAGACAGACGGATGGACAGACGCACAGACAGCTAAGTCTCAGTAATGGGGTCCCGTTTTTACTCTTTGGGTATATTACAATGAATAGAAGAATATTTTTAAAATACCAAGTTTTTAGGTTAATGGGTTCGGTCAAGAAAAGACGGCTATTCCTCTTATAATACAATATTTGCTCGAGCTCTCCAAATCAATGGTTGAATTATATAGAGAAATGATGCCATGTCACTACTCTTCTTCAGTTAATTGACATGAACAGGCTTATCCAAAGAAATGATTTACGCTTACATAGATAAGGAGAACCATCAATTGTGTCTGTTACTATTTTTAACGTCTGTCTTCAGTACTTCTAGTAACTAATCATTGTAAAAAACTAAACTCAATTTCTATGGGAAATGTGATTTCTGAAACTTTCTGCTGCACGTTTCCCATAGAAATTGATTTTCTTAACGCAACTAAGAATGTAAAGTTTTACAGTGTAAGCGACCCAGTGTAAGTTACACTGGGTCGCTCCCAGGGAAGGGCATGGAGGTATATCAGTGAGTTTAAGTGGGTATTCTCGGCTGCCGCCGAGCGAGTCCCACGCACGCCTTCCGCCTTGCCAGCAGCGGTGCGGTTGGTAGGTCCGTAAATGGATTTTGTCCTCGAAAAAAAAACAGGATTGCTATAAGCATAGACTGTATATTATGCTATATCTGAAACCCAGATTTTCGAATTGTGTTTTAAGTATAATTTACTATGGCAAAGGCAGTGGTAACCGATTTGGGTATACGGCACTATTCGTACAAAGTGGGTGGTTCGGTGTCCGTGTTAAAAAATATAACTCGCCTCCTGAAATACAATTTATGTCATGGAGAATATCGCTTTGACTATCGCAGACATAGTTAACGATGCGATGGGTTAGACAAAGGTGCTTACTTAACACTTCGCCGGATAGGGGGTGAGCCGTTTCAATATGTGAGTGATATTCAGTAGTTTTGTTTCTGGCTAGCCTGTAACTATATCGCTGATATTTTTATGACAAAACGGAAAGCAATTAATATTTACTTACATTATATCATGAATTTTCAAGATATTTCGAGAAAGTTACAAAAATGTTTTGCTACATCTAAATTCTTCAGTCTGTTTCCATTAGCAAGTCCGTCCCTGTGAAGTACTCCACAAAAGCCAAGGGTTTTTGGGGAAGTGATGGCTGAAACTCAGTGTCGATTGGTGTTGAGAAAAACTTGTGTTTCAAAGTCTTGAAAACAAATGAATCATTGGCTCATTGACATAATAGCAATATTTAAATTTAAAAGAGTTTTAAATTTAAAGGAGGCTTATCTCAGAGATTCTTGAGGCGTGGCAGAGTTCTCATTCTGCAAATCTTGAATCTTGGGTCTTATTATTTCCCTACTGAATCTAAATCCTTGTTGAGACTCGAGAGTCTCATCTCTACCGAGCAAGTTCACCATGATTAGCTCTTTAGACGTGACAGATTTCAACACTTTTAATTTTTTCTACCTTTATCTTGCTTTAGACCTTTGTTAAGTTCTTGTGTTGTAAAAGGAATGTTGGATTGTGCGTCAAAATTGTTGAAAAGCGCATTTCCTATTGTCTATATTTATACGTCATATAATTATATGATTTTCACAGATTTTTCTTAAAAATTTTAGTACATCTCGCACAGGACAACAACCTAGAAAAGCTTTTAGTAGCTGGAGAAATAAACACTGTAACTTTAAAGACATTTGCTAATTCAGGATATTTTTTAGAAAAAAAAAATATTGCTCGACCTTCTAGAAAGCCCTACGAAAATTCCAGGGATTTACCTCAAATCGAAAATGTCGCGTATTTCAGAATTACACCGATAGTGGTAATATCAAAATGTTATTCAAATCTCGTTTTAGTTTACGTTCTCAATATCGTTTTTCACGCTCCAGCGGTTTCATTTCCTTTGCAATATCTATTTATTTATATAAATTTGTCGTTCAAGAGGCAAAAGCTTAGCTTCGGAGTTGGCTGTGTTCGGAATGTGACTTTTAATGGAATTAATTGGTTTGTACGTGCGTATAATTCTAACAAAGCTTCGCTCGATGTTCGTGAGCTACAGTTATAACGAGACGCCTACGTTGGATCGCTATTTTCTTTTTCATCGTAACAACTAATAGGATCCTTAATAATGTTGAGAATGTATCGGAGAAGTTGTTGTTCGAGTGAGCGGACGCTATCGTTAATGAATCTTTGAAGCTATGTATGTAAAATTTTTAGAATTGTGCAAAATTTTTATCTGGAAAAGTGCCCAATGCGTGGATACTATTTTACAATGTTTTCCCGATCCTTTGGGGATTTATGCGTGTTGATATGATTCCCAGAATCATCTCGCGAATATATTGTGCGCGTGCTCAGAGTAAACAGAACTGGAGTAGCCTTTGTCTATCATTCCCCTCTGCCAAATGCACAAGCATCGGATGCTTGCACGTTTAATAAAACTAGTTGAGCCGCCATTTTGACATCCATAACATTGTAAACGTTGCGGCGAACAGAGCTCCCGCAAAAATGCCTGCCTGTGCTGTTTTTTGTTGTAAAAATAAATAGAAAACATCGAGTATGCTAAAAGATGGTGTCACCTTTTATTTGTAATAATAATTTTTAAGATTTCATGATTATTTACTTCATTATATCATGTTTTAGAATTCTACGATTTCAAATTTCGAACGCTAGTCTCGTGGGGAGTGCGGCTGTGACGTTGTCAAAACGCACACCCCACGTGACTATTTTAAGCGTGTGTGTGCGTGAAATTTAATTTTGTGTGTCGAATTATGCATGTGTGCATTTGTAAAAACGGCTGGCTTTGAGTGTAGTGGTAACCTCACCCCCCGCAAAAAATGGCAGAAAAAAATGTTTGAGAAATTGACTAATGGCTACTCCAGTTTTGTTTACTCTGAGTGCGCGTGTTACTGGTGATTGGGACTTGCCAGTAACACGCCCACAAAATATTTAGTATATGCGGTCTGTAAATCGATTCCTTTTTTTTTAAAAAAAAGACTACAATATGATAGGTGGCATCGTCATACACTATACTTATAATAATATATATCTGTATATAAATACCTTGTCCACAGACGAAATCAATATCATTAATAATAATTTATTGTACTTTTTTTTAATAACGCAATTCTACATTTACCTATCGTTTCATTCGAAAAGGTGGTCGGCACACTTTTTTTGTATTACTGTATAATTGTCTATGTTTTATACTTAATATAGTTTCGATATAGTTCAGGTTTATACAAAATTATCTCTAGTCTACATTTTAGAATAAGATTTATTGAGTATTTCGTATGTTTATGCTGTAACACCAGCCGTATGACAATAACATCCATACTACGATGTGCTACACAATAATTATTATGACGGATAACATAACTATGAGTTTACAAGGGTGATAAGTGTTACATAATGGCCTTAACATCCGAGACAAATTCCCTATATTAAATCATCATAATTGTGAAAATGTTCCATCCAAATCAACTAATATTACCTAACACGTTCTGCTACAACAGATTAAATATAATATGGTAACAAGTTTGAAAGTTAAGCAAGAATGTGACATTAGATTAACTAGGATTTTCGGCAAGAGATGGCGCTATCATACGATTAAATCACGCGTACGAAGTTTGTTCGTGTTTAATATGAGATTGAGCGTAAATAAAGCCTTAATGAAGAAGATTGGCGAAAATCGACTCAAAATTTTTGAGGACCGTACTTAGTGGGTAACATTAAACTTTAATTTTACGTGATTGACAGACATTTATTATGATAAACTCTTAATTATACAAATAGGCCAACAAAAAATTAAAATATTTTTAAAAATATCTAAATGATTAATAACAAAAAGTTTTAATGGATTCGAAAACCCATAGATATAGAATATTCTGACGTACAAAAACCAAATACGTAAATTATCTGTATAAATACGTTCCAATATACGCACAAGCGTCTTATTGATTTTAAATGTAATATTTTTTTGCTGTGTTGCTCGGTCTTCCTGTGTAAGGAAATTGGAAAACAAGAAAACCGTGCAATTGAAAGAATAGTAAAATGGTCAGTTTTGAATAATACTGAAAAGTTGTCTTAAATATCAAGACAAAAGTCAGGAGAAAAAAAATAAATGCCAATAATGGAACGTTAAAACGTCAAACTATATGACAAATAATGCATCAGTAAAAATCCCGATTAATTCGAGTTTTTTCATGTATTCGCATAGACTGATTTGACGGTTTAGCGTGTTTCCCGGATTGACGATTCAAGCATTTTAGTATACCTCGGCATTTGTTTCTCGGGATTACGATTTTGAACTAAAAAATGAGTCTAAGATGTGTTAACTGTAGTTTACGGGTGGATCGATTAAGACGACATCGCTTTTCAGATTAAACGAAGCAAGCTAGTTTTGAATACGCAATCCATTCCATGCGGTGTAAATTTTACAAAATTAAGGTTACTGTAACCTAACCTAAATATTGAAATGATTTTTCTTATATCTATTTAACCGCAACATTGAGAGAGTAAGTTCTATATACTTTTTTACTAGGCTTGCATTGATGTATAAGTATTAGTAATTTTTAATCATGAACTCGTTAGTAATGTATAGGTCCAGAACTCTATAGATGTCTGCCATTCATCTTTGGTTTGGTGTTTAATTCTTAGACCTGTACGAAGTATACATGTACACTTCTTTCTCCTGTATTTCTGTTCTGTTCCAAATTTCATGCACACAATCGTCTATACTCTTTTCTATCACTTGCCATGTCACCATTTCCTTTCCTCGTCACATAATCCACCCATCTTTCTTCGGTCTTCCTCTCCCTACATGCCTACCCACTTTCACGTCCATAATTTCAGGAGACATGATCATCCTCTCTTCTTTTTTATGAAATGAGTCAGTCGTCATTTCCGTTTTTTATGTAAATACATATTCGTTTTTACTCGTAAAAATATTACAAGGAAAAACAAGTAAAATTCATCACAATTAAAATTTACGTCGAGCATTGAAACCTGTACTCATAAACATAAACATTTTCATCACTTTTGAATAATAAACGTCTTTATTCCCTTGCAATAGATGACAGTTATGGTCAAAAGTGTACACATGTTGATACTTGCGACTGTACAGCGGAATTAGGTCTCAAACGTGATATTAATTTTAATATCAAAATTTTAACAACGCAGGAACTTGGAGTCGTTGATCCGCAAAATATATCACGCGGAATGAGGTAAATCGGTTAGAAGGATCGGCGGCGACGCTTTTAGAAGTTCAATCGCGGTATGCTATTATATTAAACTCTTTATTGCATCAATAAAAACAAATAAAGGTGTTTATTTAACAAACAGTATGCAAAGGAGGACTTATAGAGATCTCTGCCAGCCAACCCATCACAGGTGTGTGAGATTTTGTATTGAAAGGGAAGAGACACCAATGCGAAAGAGAAAAAAATAATGATAAAAAACCAGAAATTCAAATGCATTATAATAAAAACTTAGATAAAATATAGTATATATTTAAAGTAAAATTATATATATAAGTAGTGCAGAAAAAAAATGTAAAGTATATAATATATACTATACACTGTCTGTATTGAAAAGGTGAGAAATCAGGAAATGTGTAGATACCATTTTAGGAAGAAAGCGCTAGAAAATGCTTCTTGAGTTTGGTCTAGTTATAGCCACGGGTGGAGGAAAAGCGCACGCAGCATATTTTGATAATGCCGACGATTTTGTTTTTTCAGGATTAATTCACAATAGTATTTTTCTACAAAAAAAAACTTTAATTCACAATAGTATTTTTCTCCAAAAAAAAAACTACAAAACAACATTGTTTTGAATTCTTCGTGTTATATTCGCAGAACAAACTCCAATTATAAAGTTAGTCCCGTAATTATTACAATTATATACAATAAATTAAGTTCTAGAAACAAATCAAAAGCAAATTATAACTTGTCTTTTATAAAAGTTTGGGATTAATTGTTATGTTTTATTCACAAATTCAAACTACAATGGCAACTAAAGTATTATACCGCAGCTTGAAAAAAAAAATTAATGAAATAGCACTCTTTAGGGGATGTCTATGTTCAGCAGTGGAATAATAATAGGATGATGATTATTAAAATGGGCTTAAGTTATCATCAGTAAAAATTTTTTATGATTGGCTATTTAAAAAAGTGGCTCATGAATTTCTTGCCGGGTTCTTCTCATGAAAAGCCTTACTCTCGGAATCCGGCCGCTTGTATCGATTACAACCACAGTCAACGAAGTACCTGTACTGTTCTGTGGATGTACTTGTTACAAGCGCTCGCGGTAATGAAGTTTAATACAATGGTATAATTTAATACAGTAACTTTAAAATAATTTATAATAAACTATTTATTTGTAAAATGCATATTATTGTAAAATGTTGACGATTTTAAGTGCCGAACTTGGTCTATGAAATAAAATTATTTTTGATTTTGATTTTTTGATTTATCATTCAGCCTAGAGAATGCCACCGCTCTGGATGTAGGCTTCCCACGTGTCCACCACCACCCGTCCTGCTGCCCGCATCCAGGGACCCTCGTCCTTCAGTCATACTGCCAGAGTCTTTGATATTCAGACTTTAAACAAAATAAACATTACATGCAACAACGATAGATTATCTAGTCAAGGGTCACAAAACGAAAGACCGGGGTTCGCGGCGCCCTCCAAGGGATTAAGTTAAAAATAACCGTAGACGATAAAGCTAATGGATTTGAAACGTAATAGTTTATTGACAGCGTCTGAGTCAGAGACCGTACGATGAGATTCGTAAAATTAAATGCCAAAATCAGATCATGCCTGGAAGCACAATTACGGATTTAATATTATAGATATTATTACATTTATTGATACTGAAAAGTAATGCTTCTACTAACAGATGAAGAAAACGCTTTATATAAATAAACTACAAGCTCTAAGGGTGGTTCCATAGGAACGCCGGCCGCTTGCGCCGGCCATGCGAGTGCGCTCACAATTACTTGAGATAGCTAACATCGTTTCACGCCCACGCTTATAAGTCAAATCAAAATGTACGGGAATCTGGCGGCAGCGTAGCTTTGAACCGCGCCCAAGTCTGAAAATTAAATGAACGATTATTATTTTATCAACACTATATTGTACAAGACAAATTACACATTTTTAAATTGTCGCAGTCAAATTACAGTTCCGATAACCTATTAATGTTTTATAACTATATTTCGAGTTCAACGATTCAACAATAGACGGACTTTTCAAAACCGCTTTCTAATTGTTCCTTCAGACCCGCTCTTGAAAGGGTATCGCCAAGAGGGAGTTGTTTTCCCCGGTTTCGGGGCGAACTCGAGCCACCAATTGTTCCGTCAGAATCGTCTAGTGCTTGGTACCCGATTAATAGACAAGTTTAATTTGTATTGAACCGGTGAAGTGTTTCGTTTGAATTACTTTTGGGGAATGAAAAAAAACCTTTGGTGAGTTTTTTTAACAATATTAGGTGTTTTGTATGGAGATTTTGGGGATGTCTGCATTTTACATACTAACATTTTATCAGTTTTCTTCACAACGACAGATCCAGAGATAATAATATTTGGCATGTATCATTAGACAAGCTTTAGCAATATGTGTGTGAACACGCTTGATAAAAATTATTCATATTCGTTATGATAATGCAAATCAAATGATGTATTCGGGAGGCAGTTAAAAATAATTGTCTTTGTGTCTTATTTTAACACAATTAAACTTACAAAAAATTATCAAATTAAATAATACGAGCTCAAATATATGGTCTATTTTTAGAAGAGGCAATTATTTTATAAGAATGTTCTGAAACTTAATAGTTACGGAGAAATTGCTAAGACAGAATAAAAACACCAATTTCATAGGTTAGGACCCAATATTATTTTAGCATAGAGCGAGTTCAACTTAACAGCGAAAAATATATTTGTTAACTTGTAACTCATATTACACTATGATACCTATTCGTCATCAGCCTATGTACGTCCCACTGCTGGGACAGGCCTTCCTCATGGGGAAACACATGAGGAGTAAGGACCGTAACACCACCACGCTGCCCCAATGCGGGTTGGTGGGTAGAGACGGTCACAAATGCGACCGGGACCAACGGTTTAACGTGCCTTCCGAAGCACGGAGGAGCTCGAGATCACAGTCTTGGTCACCCATCCACGGCCTGACCATGGCGAAGGTAGCTTTGTTTTCGACCGAAGCCAAGGCGCACTGACCACGCCACCGAGCTCCGCATATCTACCTATTATCACATATCTACCTATTATATCTATTATCACAGACAGTTTATTGTTAAGGGGCGCTCCATAGGTACGCTGACTTTCCATACATTTTGACGTATAAGCGCGCGCGTGGCTGGCGCTGGCGGCCGGCGCACCTATGATTCACACTAAAAGGGACACTGAAACTAAGACATAGGATTATTTGAATGTACTTAAAGTATTGCTGGTAATAGTGAACTGGCACTAGTAGTGACAACACTCAATCGGGGTGCTATCTCAGCCGAAAGCTTAAGAGTTTAAACTTTAATAGCTTTAAACTTTAAAAGCTTTAAACTTTAAACTTTAAAAGCTTAAGAGTTTAAAATTAATACTACTATATTCCACTACCTTTAAACCTCAATCAGTAGGAGAGCGTGTAAGCTGATCTTCCCATAAAAAAATGTCATACGATTATTATTATCTCTTTATTACAACTGTTGAAGACAGCCGAAACACGAATTACCGACTGACTTACTGCGGAATAATTATGATAATGAGTTTCCTGAAGCAAGTTTTTAACAACTTTCCTTTGACCTCTAAAGCGGCTTTTGAACAACTTTTAAACATAACAAAACTTAAAGGTATTGTGCTGAGTATAATTATCTTATAGGGCTTGCTTGTTCAGTAGTCAGTGACCTTGGATATTAAATCAAGAGGTCCTTGGTTTCACTCCCATCGAGGGCAGATGTTTGTGCGACTAATTCATTTATCGAAAATGCCTGTTCTCCTATCGAAAAGGCCTCCTGGTAGTTTTGTGAACTAAATTTTGTAAAATGCTATTGACGTTCATAAGCATGTGCTTAGACGCATCTAAATTGAATAAATGATACTGGATTTTGAATGTTTTGTAACAGTTTTGATTTCAAAACTATATTTTGCCAATAGAAAGAAGCGTTGAAAGGGCATCGGTAACCGAGTTGGGACGGACGGGGCCGCGTTCGTTCGAGAGGCCGCGGGAACGCGGGTTCGATTCCACCACCTGTATCACTGAGTTTTGAATAAAAACTTATGTACAGTTCATTGTGAATATCGCTTGCCTAACAGGGTCATCGTGCTCGGTGCACGACAACAGGCTCGCCACCTGTTACATGGGGACCCAACATATCTGGTGAAATGCGGGTGTTTAACACCTCTGCCTACCCCTTCGGGGAAAAGGCGAGTTGATATGTTATGAAAGAGGCGTACTCGGACTGCAGTGATTTTAATTTGTGGTATGAAGAAATCATCTACCCTGGCTATTGGGCTTTTTTGGTTTGAATTGTGGAGTGGATTGGACTTTTCTATAGTGCTCGGTAACGGCAATAGACATAACTTGCGACTAACTAAATCACTGGCAAAGTGTGGTCGCGTAATGTAACTCTGCTTACCTCTTCGGGCATATAGGAGTGATGATATGTATGTATGTAGAATACCGGGAGTCAAAAATAAAAACCAGCCACTGCACGAACCGTTTCAAATAATATCAAAAACCCCATCCACCCAATAGCGTGCGATCGTCTTTTCCACGCGTTCGTCGTCCTTCTCCCTCTCCCTTGCGCACCGCTCGCTCTCTCACTCACGCCTTCGTTCAATAACCGCTCACACACATCTCACACTTACGTTCAGAAACAATCATTCCCACATTCGGCCATCCTGACAGTATGTCTGCCCTCAGACATCATTAAAATTACAGCATAATAAGCTTAACATCTTAGATTAAGAAAAACGTTACATAAATGACAACATAGGTTCACCATATATGTATAATAATGACATAGCAAACACATTAAACATTTCAATTTTACTCTTATATAATCAAACCAACCAACTGTAATAGAAACAAACAGTGGTTATAATATTTAAACCTTATAAGTAAACATTGGTAAACACAAACAACTGTTGTACCTAGAACATACTTAAACAATAAAATCTTACTTTAGGAAAAACAAACCTACTAAATTGACATTTATTCATCACACATTCACTTCATTACATCTCAAACGTACTTACCGAATAAATCATTCATCATGCTAGTTGTCAGGCCAAGGTTTCATGAAGTCTGCAGAGGTAGAGGTCTTATTAGAGCCTTCAGTAGACGAGTCTACTTTTTCCACATCATACCGGTGGTTCCTCTTGACTTTTACTACTCTATAAGGCCCCAAGAACTTTGGTTTCAGCTTTAACCCTGCCCCAAACTGAGTCCGCTTGATAGCTACTATGTCACCCTCTTTGTACTTTATAGCTTCCTTTCTTTTCTTATTATAATTTCTTGGGTTTTCTTCTTGCACATGGAAAATGCATTCTTTGGCCTTCTGTCTGAGTTGGTCTCTCCCTTCTATAAATTGATCTCTCTCTTCCTGTAATAATAAATTGTAGATTTCTATGCCCTCCTTACATTTCATCTTCACACCTACCATGAGTTCAAACGGTGTAGTGCTTGTACTCCTCTGATAAGTACTATTCAAGGACCGTTGTAGTCTGCTCACATGTCTATACCACAAGGAAGGACTTTCAATACAGAGCTTTGTTAACACTGAGATGATGGTTCTGTGAATTCTTTCCACTTGACCGTTACCCCTTGGAACTCCAGTGGTGATAGTGATGTGTTGAATTCCTTCATTTTGACAATACTGCTCGAAATCTATACTCGTGAAAGCTGTACCTCTGTCTGTAATTATGCGGCTTGGGTTTCCAAAGTGTTGCTGTTGAATCTGTAATTTATCTTTTACCTCTTTGCTAGTTGTGCATTTTGTAGGCAATATCCACACAAATTTGGTAAATGCATCCACCATTGTGAGAATATAGTTGTACTGCTTCTTTGTTTCCATCATAGGGCCAATGTGGTCCAAGTGAATGGTATGCAAAGGTACCTCACCTTTGTCTATTGCATGTCAGAATCCTTCTTGTTTTCCTCCTTTCCTGCAAGCTAAGAGGCATGGTATGCATGATAATATAAAATCTTCAACCTTTTTTATTAATATTTTTGATAAAATAATCTTTACTTATTAATTCAGTAGTCTTCTTCTTTGAAAAATGTCCATTAGAATGGGCTTTTTGAATTATTTCATTCTCCATACTTCTTGGAATCACAAGCAGTCTCTCTGGACCTTTATACAGTAGACCATTATGAATAAAATAATTGTCATATTGTGATCCGTCTTCAAGAATCTTCATAAAAGCCCTCATACCTTCATCAACCTGTTGTGCTTTCTGAATGTTCTCATGAATACTTGTGACCACTGCGACATAGGGATTCCTGCTCAAGGCATCCGTATGAGCCATTCTCTTGCCAGACCGGTGCTGTACAACATAATCAAATTCCTGTAACAAAACAGACCATCGTGCAACTCTGGTGTATAAATCTTTCTTCTGCAAGGTAAGTTGAAATGCTTGACAATCAGTGATGATCTCATGTATGTATGTATGTATGTAATGTAATTCCCACATGTATGTCAATAAAAACCTATATTTCTTTAACTCTTGTCAAGTTAGTCCCGTGTTGGTTCGGGACACAAAAGAATGTACCAAATTGCTTTTCTTGCCTAGCATTTCGTAAAAGGCGAATAAGGGCGTATTGGGTACTGGGTCTGTGATTTTCTAAGCCAGAAGTTCCCAGACTTGTTTTTCTCATAGACCACTTTTAAATTTATCTGGTTCCGATGGACCCCTGCAGCTACATTTCTACCATATTTCCAAAACTCGACAGAAATGTGAAGATGTGAAGACAACAAGGACATTAGGACTCCCGTGGACCCCTAGGGGTCTGGACCTCTTTGGGGACTAATGGTGAAGGCGATGAGCTAGCCACTTGTTACTACTCTTTCACGATTTTTCATCTGACCAAACTTAATTTTTGTATGGCTGTGGTCTTAAGGAATACAGTACTCCTTGGACTCTGCCTACAGGCGTGATTGTATGTATGTATATAATGTAAGTTAATCAAATCAATTATCTGTAATATTTCTCATCAAGCAAGCGTTAATTGATGCGAGTAACTAAATTATGGCAACACGAGAAGCTGATGAAATAAGGCAGAACACACAACACTCTTGAAGGTTGACTCTTACGTTCCATAAAATAAGATTGCATATTCAAGTCACAAGGAAATCAAGTTTCACCTTTTAAAAAATAGAAGGCAAGATTTATTGTTGCTATTATTATTATAGCCATAAGATTCACTTTAGGCAATGTGCTTCTTTTAACATCTATACATATAATAAAACTTTAGAGGGCGAATGTCTGTACATAGAAAAAAATGCTTAAAATCAAGTCACGGCATCCCTCTGACTTGACTTTCTCTAAAAGAGGCAATCTAAAAACAGGAAAATAGAAACAAAAATATGTTTTTCTTGTTTCTCTGTCTGTTCGTCTGCTTGCCTATTTGTACGGGCTAATCTCCGAAATGGCTGGACCGATTTCAATGAAATTTTGCATGGTAATACTTTACGTCTATGGTCAAAATCTTAGATAGTTTTTAACAGGAAAACTAAAAGGTTCCCGTATGATAGTTAAAACACCATAGCAACCGCGGACGAATTTGCGGGAAACAGCAGTCATTATTTTAAGTCTTATAATCATCGGACTAGAGGTTACAATGCTTATTCTAAACTGTCAGAAACTAAACGAATCACGGAATCTCTATTCCTCTCTCTTTTTATTGCGGCGAATAAGAGCGAGACGGGATGTGACTCTCCGAATCGAATCCATGAACCGACAGTTAAGAAATAGGAATGTTGGTTCAAATTACAGAATGCTTATGATTTCTTTAGTGCCCGGTAACGGCAATAGGCTTCATCCCTATTAAGTGGGGCCAGCGATCTCTGCCTACCCCTTCAGGGATATAGGCATAAAATAATATGTATGTATGTTATAATAGGCGACGAGTTGGAACATCGCCAATATTTGTCCAAAAGTTCACTGAGTTTGAATTAAGAAAAAAAAGTACATTCTCACTTATTCAAATTACACGTCAACTACTTGTTACCTAAATGATTAAATAAAGAATTTCATTTCATTATTTCATTTACATTTCATTTCATTACATTTCATTTCATGGATGTGGACGGTCCTAGAGTTAGAGGAAGACCAAAGAAGCGATGGATTGAATGCGTGAAGAATGATATGAGGATAAAATAAGTGGATGCTGAGCTGACGAGTGATATAGAAGAATGGAAGAAAAAGACATGTTGTGCCGACCCCATCTAGAGTGGGAAAAGGGCAAGAAGAAGATTTACATTTCATGGATGTGGACGGACCTAGAGTTAGAGGAAGACCAAAGAAGCGATGGACTGAATGCGTGAAGAATGATATGAGGATAAAAGAAGTGGATGCTGAGCTGACTAGTGATATAGGAGAATGGAGGAAAAAGACATGTTGTGCCGACCCCATCTAGAGTGGGAAAAGGGCAAGAAGAAGATTTACATTTCATTTCATTTCACATACCTCGTAGTTTATACTACGAGGTGTGTCCTCGTAGTAGTTTTGCTTATTTACGCGGCAGCTTATGTATGCGTCCCACTGCTGGGCACGAGCTTTCCTATGTAGAATAGCGTTTAAGTAGTATGGGTCGTTGCCATCACGTCATCCCAAAGCAAACTAGAGTGTAGAAATGAATGCAATAGTAACCGACATTAAAGGTTTAACGTGTCTCCTGAAACACAGAACTTAGAGCATAAAATCCCGGTCAACCATCCAAAATCCAAACAGGGCCAAAGTTGCTTTGTTTTCGATATTGATATCAAAGCGTTTAAACAGCTATCAAGGTCTTTATGAGAATAACTCTCTCTCCCCATATAAATTAACTAAAACTCTCAACTCTATAAGGACATAAGCCCAAAATTACGTTCGATTGTCAAGTAAAGTTAAAATGAAATAAAACAAGAACATACTAAATCAAAAGCGAAGGTAAAATCAATTTTATCTCTTAAAAGGTAAAGCGGTTTTTCGGAGACATTAAACATTACATTTTTCATGACAGATTTAAAGAAAAGAAAAGAGCGCAACGAGAATCAATCCATAGTAATATTATAAATGCGAAAGTAACTCTGTCTGTCTTGCTTTCACGTCAAAACTACTTAACCGATTAATTTGAGATTTGGTACACAGATATTCTAGAGCCTGAGAAAGGAGATAGGCAATAGGAGATACTTTTCATCCCTATATTCGCATGGGAACTGGTACCGCGCGGGCGTAACCGTGGTTATCAATATCCGCTCGACCGAGTATTATGTGGCATATTCCGTCAAAATGAATCACTTCGAATATTAAAATTTCTCAGCGTTGTAAAATAATGACATGACAACCAAGATACCATATTGAGCACTAGATTTATATCAATATTTAAGTGTTTTAATTTAATTAACCATTTCTCAGAACCTACAAGAATTACTTCCCATTCAGCAACTTGTCTTGATAATATATTTTCAGATAATAAACCAGTCACTAAGTCTGTAATAACTAATCTTACATCAGATCATTGTGGTCTGATAGCTAGCTTCCCTGACAATATAGTTGATGAAATCAAGCGCATTGAATATCGTCCTATCACTCAAAGACGTAAAGAAAGGTTCAGGCAGAATATTGATTCAAAGATTTGTGCATTAGATTATTCTCGTCTGAATGACTCAGATAGTCAATATAAAAAATTGTTTAATGTAATCCAAAAAGAATTTGATAGCGTATACACAGTGAAGACTATAAAGTGTAGCAATAAAATTAAATTTGACGACTGGGCCACCAGTGGCATTTATAAAAGCAGGAATAGATTATACGAATTATATGCATTAAGAAAATATAATCACAGCGCAGTTTTTGCTGAATATGTTAAAAACTATTCCAAAACCTTTAGGAAAGTCTGTAAATACACAAAAGCTTTGCACTTACGCGAAAAAATTAAAAATCGAATAATAAAATCAAAACTACTTGGAATATCATAAATAGAGAAACAGGCAAACTTAAATCATGTAGTAATTCAATATCTTTAAAAGTAAACAATAAGATTATTGTATCCAGTTCACAAATCGCTGATACATTTGAAAATTTTTTTACTAACATTCCTGTAATAACTACAGCTTCACTTAATTCCTCTCCTAAAGAGGCTATCAGCTACCTTAAAACATACGTGCCGGAGTGCAAAATTAATTTTCTATTTAAACATGTTAACCCTGTTGAAATAATTAAAACTTTTAAATCTTTAAAACTAAAACATTCCGGAGACTTGTGGGATATGTCTGTGCATATTATCAAGGATATTATTGATATAATTGCCCCAGATCTTGCGTACATTTTTAATAATTGTATTGATGAAGGCAGTTTTTCAGATTTAATGAAATTTAGTAAAATAATACCTTTATTTAAGTCCGGATGCAAAAATGACCCGACCAATTTTAGACCGATTTCAATTTTGCCGACTCTTAGTAAAGTTTTTGAAAAAATTATACTTGAACAACTGATGGCATTCTTTAATTTAAACAGCCTTCTTCATGATACACAATACGGTTTTACTAAAGGTCGCTCCACTACCGATGCTGGAGTAGCGCTGTTAAGACATATATTTGATGCGTGGGAGAAAGCTCAAAATGTGCTGGGAGTGTGAATCATGATACTTTAATTGGCAAACTTAACCATTATGGTATAAAAAACAAAGCTCTTAGTTTAATATGCTCTTATTTAAGTTGTAGAACTCATAAAGTTGATATAAATGGGACGAAATCATCAGGATCTCATATGAAAATGGGAGTCCCGCAAGGCTCAATACTAGGACCATTCTTATTTCTAATTTATATAAATGATTTGCCTTCTTTTGCAAAGCTATTTTGTGATATTGTTTTGTTTGCTGATGTCACGTCTCTAATCTTTAAAGTAGATAGAAATAAGACAAATTTTGACGATGTGAACAATGCACTTACCAAAATAATGTTCTGGTTTTCTGTGAATAATTTACAATTAAACGCCAAAAAAACAAAATGCATAAATTTTACTTTACCAAATGTAAGAAAACCAATGATAGAATTAAAACTCAACGGGGAAATATTAAGCTTAACTGAGTCTACTGTATTTCTGGGTATTACTGTGGAACATAAGCTTCAATGGAATCATCATATCACAAAACTTTCGGATAAACTTAGTTCTGCGGCCTATGCTGTCAGAAAAATAAGGCAACTTACAGATGAGGAAACTGCCAGATTAGTTTACTTTAGTTATTTTCACAGCGTTATGTCTTATGGTATCCTTTTATGGGGTAAAGCAGCAGAGATACAATCTATTTTCATTCTGCAAAAACGAGCTATAAGGTCAATTTATTGTTTAAAAGCAGGTACTTCACTTAGAAACATATTCAAAAAAATTTATATTCTGACTGTTCCTTCCCAGTATATTTACAACTGCATCCTTTTTGTGAGAAGTAATATTAATTCTCTTTTAAAGAACAGTGACATTCACAATAGGAATACACGAAATAAGGGAAAGCTTCTTCTGCCGTCCTACAGGCTGCAGAAAATCAATAGTTCATTTGTGGGCCTTAGTATACGCTACTTTAACAAGATCCCTAGTGAAATTGTCGAATTGCCTTTGCACAGATTCAAGACATATATTAAAACTAAATTAATGTCTAAAGGTTACTATACCGTTAATGATTACCTAGAAGACAAAAATGCGTGGCAATAATTGTAATGTAGATACTATTTTTTAGATTATAATTTAGACTATCACCGTACATGTTTGTAATGAAAAATGTGGTAAACTGCAGAATATTACTCAAATTAGATATCTATCTTTTTATTTTTTTAAACTTCAATGACATTGTAGTTTATGACATTTTTTAAAATGTTGCTATGTAAAGGGAGGGTAGAAACTTGCTGAGTTTCTTGCCCGTTCTTCTCAGAACAAGGCCTCCTGGTAGTTTTGTGAACGGATGGCGTAAATTTTCTTTTTCACGAAATATTGTAAAATGTTTATGACATTCATAAGCATGCGCTAAGACGCATCTAAACTGAATGAATGCTTTTGATTTTGATTTTGATTTTGATTTTTTGATTTCAACAAGGATTTATCACCACGACAACAATTAATCAGATGACACTGGCAAGAAATGTTATTTTCATTACTTTAATATTTAAAGGTTTAACTATTAATAGTCAACATTTTACTAAATAAGAGGTAGGAATGTTACGTTAAGCAAATTGTAAAAAAACAATGCTGTGTTAATTATACTACCAACAAAAACTTTTTGTCAACTTTTTCCCGGCGCTAAATCAATAGCCACGCGAACGACGTCGCGGGCACACAGTTAGTATAATAATATCTGTGAGAAGTAAGCAGTCTTATAAAATGGCTATGTTTCTTTGACATACCGCCTTTATGTGTGAGGAAAGGTTTTAGGTTGCGGCACGGGATATAAGTCGACTTTATTGTTCAAATTAGGCTCTTCTATTAATATTGGGTTCCTTCTAAAAAATCTTTGGCTGTGGACAGTTAAAATTTTATAGGTAACTGGGCTCTTTGACCCAGTCGCGTCCACTATTGAAATGAGGATTTTTTTAAGGTTGAAGATTAACATTTTATGGAATCTTTCTATTTTCATTAAAATATATATAATGTTATATGCTTCAACACATTAGTATTTTTAATATTTAAACTTCGTATTTTTAATATTATGTTGTTTTACACAACAGAATGTCCATGCTTTTGAGGATTGCTACTTAACTAGTGGTTAGTATGCTTTGGGTTTCGATGTAAAAACAAAGCTACCTTCGCCATGGTCAGGCCATGGAGGGGTGTCCAAAGCTTTGTGGTCTCGAACTTCTGCGTGCTTCGGAAGGCACGTTAAGGCGTTGGTCCCGGCACATGTTATTAGAGTGTACTATAAAGATTATGTTTCTTTGCTACATCATTTATATTACATAAAAAAAAATAAAAGGCAAAACTTTATACTGGTATGATTTTATTATTTAAAAATACCACCACTCCCCTCTACCCAGCTAGTTGTCTGTAGTTTTCTTCCAAATTTGTATTAATGACGTGTCTAGGGATAAGTGGTTGAAAAACTAATGTTTAAAAAGATTACAGCCGAACATCTTTGCAAAAATTTTTAATACTATTCATGCCATGACTAAAAATGCGGGCAAAGCCGCTACATTAAAAGGATTTAATATAAGACTTTATAACCATGATTATATCTGAAATTATATTGGTTGGTCGATGGCAAAGCTGCTGTCACAGAAGAATTAGCCAACTTATTTCATCGATACCTTCACATCTCTTAACTTATCTCGTTCATTGGTCGTAAGAAAAATAAAAACGTTTCCGAACCCCACTTTATCTGAAGGAAATATCATAAGAGCCACCGTGGGAAGGGCATTTTATTAGATTTAGTCCGGTTAGCGTACGACTCTCCTATTTATAGGTGCTTACAAATTTTCTTTTCCAGAATTTTCGGCAGAAATACAATAGAACGAAGGAAAAGTGAGAGGTGTTTATTCAACAGTAGACCTGTTGTAACAATGTGATTTTTGGAACGAAATACTCGGTTAACACTTACGGCTATAAATGGAACATTGGGATACATTCTTCAAAGAAGCATTAAAAGGTATCGTAGTAGCCAAAAAATACTACAGTAAATCCGCCGCTATCAATCATGCTTGTGATCAATTTTATATTTTAAATATTTAAATTAACGTAATTAATCTTTAATAGTTAATTTTTTTTATAATTTAGAATATTCAATTCTTATTGCATTCTATTTCATTAATATGTTTTGTTGGCTAACAGGCTGGTGTGTTGGATTATTGTTTCTGTAAACCAGCATGTTTAATAAATAAATAAACTCATTTAAAATTAACGTTTACAAATGAACGTCCAGCATTTATCATAGTACTAAGCCCGTTAGAAGTTAGAAACTAGATATTTTGAGGAGATTCCTTGAGTGATTTAGTCGACCACTGACAAGGATTTTGTGGGCTCTAACTAGATTGACAGGATGATGGGTAGAAATTCTATATAGGCTATTGTGTTTGCGACGTTAAACCTTACTCTTGTGAAAATAGAAACTACAGACGAAACATTACGATGGAAAGGAATTTATTGCTAAAGTAGTGTTGGAAAAAGAATAAGGAATGCAGTAGTATGGAATTATGGAATGAGTTTCATCTTGAATTGGTATGTGATTTGTTGTCGTCGTGTGGTAGCGGCTCATAAAAAAAATACTACCAACCCATCTCTTTCCTTGGGTGATGTAAAAGGCGACAAATGGACTTTGAATTGCACAACATCCAACATCATTGACTTAAAGCGGCGACGGGCTCACCACCTTTCACGCCGACCACATGTGCGTACAGTCACTGCTTGGTGAAGCGCGGACTATGGAAGTGAACTGCTTTTCGGTGATTTTGCCTCGTCTTTGACTAAATCTTAGGGGATAATAGTCGTGATTATGTAAATATGTTACCAGCCTATATACGTCCCGCTGTTGGGCGTGGGCCTTCCGACATGGTTAAATACATAGGGATTTGGGCCGTAACACTAGCACACATACATATACAAGCTTTAAAAAAACTGATAATGCAGTTATTTTTATTAATTATCATTATTAACTTTTATTTTTAAAATAAAAGTTTGTTTCCTTTAAATAAATGAAGTAATAAATATTTATGTACTTCCCCCCCAGGGTGCTTGAAAATTAACCACCTGTTGGAATGTTACTCAACACTAGCATTGCGATGTACACATCACTAGCGGAGTCGCGCTTCTCGCTCTCTCCACGCAAGGGCACCGTCCTGAACGGACGTGATCTCTAATATATTCTAGATTCTGTGTTAAGTGCTTGTCCTTAGTACCTGTGAATGTACCATACCTGAAATAAACGCTTCTTTTGAACCAACGGTGTTTTACGTTTACCTAAAAAAAATACAGTCCACACAACCACACCACAACAACTCGTGAGTCTACTTTCCATTGCCTTAGCATCCACAAGATATATAAATGTAAAAATATATAACATAGTTGCCATGTGTAGTCTCTGGATGATTTCTATGAGATGTTATATTGAGATGTATCGTGCTATAATATAAGGCATTATGACAAATCACTATGCTTTGTAATACCAGCGGATATCGCATCCAAACTCCGCCCGCATTCTAACTTTCGCACATTTTAAAGCGTTGACGATAGTTTTTCAAATAAACTTTATATTGGTATCGGAAAGAATACTGACGCAGAAACAAACAGACCACATCGCCTCAGTTGCAGGAAGAACGGAAAGTTTATAACTTTATTCATTTAAACTTGTAAAGATTCAACTGCAGAGCAATGGATGTTGTACGGAGATACCATAGATATCTGGACAGAGCAGAAGAGAGTAGAGTTGCAAGAACCTGATCAAAATCAAAAATAATTTTATTTCATAGACTAAACTTAGCACTTAAAATCGCCAACATTACACATAGTCACATTTACTATACTTACAGTAAATTTTAACAATGAAATTGACAAGAAAGACTAGCAAAATTCACTGCCGCGACCGCTTGTAGCAAGTACATATTGCTTTGACTGTGGTGGTAATCGAAACACGATAATGACAATTTATATCGTTGGCTACACAAGATATTCAAAATGTTCGATTTTAAGTCATGTTTATCTTATAGCCTAGAGAAGCCCATTGCTGCACACATACCTTAATAGATAAGTAGTTAATACTGTATGGTGGTCATATGGATATGAGATGTTACAAAATATTTCTAGATCTCGTTTTACAGATCGGTACGGGGAGATTTGGAATTTTCCCGCTCCTTCGGTTTGTGGTTGGTCGGAAGCACAGATGTACATTTATATAGATGGCGCAAATGCATGTACTGCGCGTGTCCGAAAACCCCGACCAAACGTCGGGGTTGGCCGCTGCCAACTAGCCCGTGAGCGTCCGAATGGCTGCAAAAACTAAAAAAATGCCTCATTGTGCGATAATTGGCGGCGGAGCATCGGCGGCATGGGTGTTTTTCAATCAGCTCGGATCTCCCGTCTCAAAAATAGGGCTGTGACGTCACAGTAGACGTTAAAAAGTTGACACGCTTGGTTTCGATACAAATCGTTATAGTTGGCCTTATCTATGTATATCTGTGGTCGCACCAGTAGATTTTGAAACTTTCCAAAAATAAACTTTAAGTTTCAGTTTATCCACTCAATACTGGCTTACATTTATCCGTAAATGATGATGATTAATCAGGCGTCCAGTAATTAACTATTATTGGAGTTTACTAATTAATATTATTGTAGTGGGGCTTCATAATTGTTAGCCAATAATTAGAACCACATTTTATGTTGAACAATGGAACATTATTAATTGAATTTTAATATGCTTAACTGGAATCATTCAATTGGGCTGATTGTCGCTGAAGATAAGAGTGGAGTCAAATCAAATTAAACAATTCAATTTATGTTTTACACATAAACTTTCCCATCAACACGTCATAACTATTTTTAATCAGCAAGAAAAATTTTCAAGAAGGTCTAGTTTTAATTGAAAAAAAAAATCTTGCAATGAAAGAAAACACTGATGAAGCAATTAGTCCGGTGTCCTCCCTGGAATAAGGGGATTACTGGATCTCGCCACAGAAATTGCTATTTGCGGTTGAATGACCTTTAGATGGCAAAAATATTAGGGATAAAATCATGTGTATTCTGAGAGTACAAGCAAAGATTTTCTTAAATTAAATGTTCAAAATAATGAGGAACATAATTATAATGTCGTAAAAACCTAGTTTAAAGAAAAAATATTTGATTATTTATCGACAAATTAGGGCATATAATTTTAAAATGAGAGCTTTAGAAGTATGGCTGGGGAAAACAGAGTGACAGGTTAAACAATGTTATGTTATGAAAGAAATGTGTAGTGACAAGAATAGAGAAAAGAATGCTGAGATGGTTTGGTCATGTGGAAAGGATGGATGATATAGATTGACTAAAAGAATATATGAATCGGGTTTGAGTGGAGGTACGGGAAGAGGAAGACCTAGGCAATATTCTTCGACTTTCTTGAGAAAGGCCAGGTCAAAAGTACCCGAAATCGCTAAGCATGTATGAGAATTGTGATCAGAGCTGATGAAGCAAAAGAAATATGTAAGGATTGTAGTAGAGTTAGTAATCTCTGTCTAACCCTATGGGATAAAGACGTGACCATAATATGTATCCTCAGTCTATATACGTCCCACTACTGGGCACAGGCCTTCCAAGAAACACATGAGGAGTTGTGACGGAACCATGGGATTTGGAATGTTATTACCTATTATTCCTTTTATTTCTATCTTGGGTTCGAGTCCTGGAAGGGAGATACGTTACAGAGTGCCTTAATATGTATAAGCCTTGGATGTCTGTAGCCCGTATTTCAGAATCAGAAAAAAATCAAGAGTGTAGATTTTTTTTGATTGAGTACCAGGCAGGTTACGAGTAGATGCTGTTCATCCAACACAGCACCATTCTTTCTTACTGTGCAGAGAGCAGTAATAAGCATGCTATACATAATATTAATATAGATAACAAATAAATTGTACCTACTTAAATGCGCTCTTCGATTATTAAATAGATAATAAAAACCCAAGAAAATGCTAATTTTACTTTTCCAAAGAACTGTTAGTAAATAAATCGTAAGTAGATTCTTGGAATCATAAACAATAATACAGACATAAGAAAGCTACAAGCAAGATTCTTTGAATACATCCACGTGTCGGTTTTAGGAAGGAATCAACAATTATTTGTGATATTCCTTGCCGGAGCCTTATTTCTCGTCAATTATAATCTGGGACTCTTCAAGTCACGAGTAAACGGTTTCATCGAGGCAAGCGCATCCCCCAACTTAGGTTGCTAAGTCGCATTTAATCCGGCAAATAGCAGTCAAGCGAGAGTCAATCAAATGTATATAAACAACTACTAACATAACATATTGTCCGTGTAGGAGTTGTGTTAAAAAAAATTGCCTGATATTCAAGTCCCCAATGACTGGGAAGATGTGGATAAGGGTAGAATAAGAGCAAGACCAAAGAAGATATTATTATGGATTCAATGCGTGAAGAATGATAGAATAAAAGAAGTGGATGCTAAGACGAGTGAGAGAGAAGAATGGAAGAAGAAGACATGTTGTGCTGACCCCACTTAGCGTGGGACGAGGGCAGGATGAAGAAGAGGGGCGAGCCAGCTGCCATGCACAGGGCACTGTGCAAGGTCAGTGATATTTACAGGTTATAAATAATCTGTAGTAACTTAATTTATTGCGTTTTTATAAGTATACCTACTCTAGACATACATAACCTTAAGCAATTGTTTATTTCCCTTAAAGTACTGTTAGTAAATTGATCGTAATTAGATTCTTGGAAGAAAGATAATCGTGGGCAGGCACCCGGGACTTAAGGAACTTTCTAAACAAACTTTGGTCATTCTTAGAATAGATCCACGTGTCGGCATGCGTGGTGTGCTTAGGAATAACGCGCTCACACACAGAAGCGGGAGAGGGACGGAGCAGCGAAACCGCGGCAAGCGGTTGTTTATTGTGAATATTGCAACAAATATTGTGACTGGTGGGTTTTAACACCTCTGGTGAGGCGTGTAAATAGCCTACACTAGGCGGGAACATAACCGAATACACAAATTAAGTTTCGAAGTCTCTAACAGCGTATGACAATGTACCTGAGAACATCACCAAAACACCCACTAACCTGATTATATGCTAGAGACAGCTTCCTTAGCTCGTATAGGCGCTGCAGCGGAACCAGAGTGGAAGTCCTAGCACATGTATGAAGTCGTATATTGTCTTCCCACTAAACATTCACAGAAAAGTTCACTATGTATATAATGTCCGATAGCTCATGAATAAAAGCTGTAAAAAGTGTAATGAAGCACTTTCACGAACACGTTAGTGGAAAGGAGATGCGCTGTATTTCAAATGTGTAACCCAGAAGACGGTTACGGGCGAACAGATAGAAGAAGAGAGGGGCGCGTCGCGTCCTTCAGTAGGTACACATACCGCGCTCGCGCCTGTGGTGTGCATCGCTCGTATCAAATGCAGGATTCGCGAGTAAATTTAGCAACACAAACAGATAAAATCATAAAATTAGGATAATTTTAAGGTCTCGTTTTACGCATATTATATTAACACGTTCACTGCGTTACGAGAAGTATTTGGTCGTATTTGAGTTCCGGCCTGTGCGGCAGTTCATTGTCCTTGTTTGACCGCTGGTGCGGTGGCGGATTAACTAACATCCCATACACGTACAAAAGAGATAACTATATTTCTGACATCCTTGCTTCATATGTAATTTGTTTCCAATTGAAAAATGAACGGGAAGTATTTGTGCGTAACGCACAGAAATAAAATTATTTTCCTTTGATGCGGCACGGGAATTATTTGGTCGTACTCCTCCACCCCGTACCGCACTGGGGAGTGCGCACGCGTCGCTGCAGTTTGCACTAGTGCGGTGCGTAGCTTTATGTCGTGACATGCAAAGTGCGAAAATGTAACAGTCGCGTAAGAAACTTAATATGAGTAAAGAAATAAAGACAGAAGGTGAAAAAGCCAGATTGTTTTATTTTTTACTATATAATAATATAATTTATTGTTTTATAATTGATCTCAATTACAAAGAAGATCCTATTATGTTTGTTTGAAAAGGGGGAAATGGTATTTCTGTTTATATTTTCTTTTTATATGGTTGATTATGCATGCATACACATTAATAAATATTATTTCAAGTTTATGTCGCTCTTACATATTTTAGGTGTGTACCTCGTCACTAGCGTTCTATTTATTCTATGCGGCACGGGAAGTAATCGTTAAATTACCGATTTAAAAAAAATCTCATATCTTTTAAAATATCGCACAGAACCCTGGGCGACGCTGTATATACACAAGGATGTATTCTATCAATTCATTCAAAAATTTTGAACTGACAATAAGTTTCCATGTCTCCAAGGACCTTTGAAGTCAGGACCTGATACGGGAAAATGATGGTCGTAACGCAAAGCTGGCATTCTTGTTACGGTAAATAATGACTCGTATAGCACCAGAAGTAAGTTTATGTTTTGCGTTGCCGTAGTGAACGTGTTAAAAGGTATTTATTTGAAACTACTCATTAATGTTTATTTTGTTTATCAAGATTCGATTAACCTCTGTCTACCATTTCGGGGATAGAGGCGTAATGATGTAGTCGTATCACGATTGTTTGAGAACTCACCGCGGATGCTTTTAAACTAAAGCAACACAAACCTTACCAAACATTTCGCTCCGCCACCGCTTCGCGTGTCGCCTCTGTATTTACAGACCTTTAGGCAGGAATCAACAATAGGCTAGTTTACTTTTTTTATTGGGTCCCAAATGATTCATTACTGTTAGCCATCACCATAAACAATAATATATTTTTTTAAGCCTTTATCACAGTAAATTTTAAATTATTAATTACGTTTCTGCGTAACTGTCAAAAACGCCTTCGCTCATTATGGTCTATGAATTATCCGTGTCCTACAGTCCAACAGATATGTTTTATTGGTTGCGACTGCCGTGTGACAGAATTTGACCATGCGTAGTAATTGTTTACATAAAGAGTTATTGAACATATTTCACGAACATGATTGATAGCGTTTTTGGCAGATGAAAGAAAAAGTAAAAATAAAAGAAGTTTAAATTGAATTTCTACAGCAATTCCTTATTTAAATATATTGAACATGGTATATTTCAGACCGTTGTACTTTACACCATGTGAATTGAACATAATTTTCATTACTTTTGATATGAGTCAACTAGTCTATTACATGATTAGTAAAATAATAAAGAAAGGGAGCACATTTAGCATAGCCGCCACCCTTTTAGTTTAACTTAATGTTATTATATCTTCAAGTCTCTATTTCCGAACGGATACTGTGACACTGCTAGAAGGTACATGATGATATTTACAAGAGACTTCACAGAAACTTGAGTATTTACGAACAAGTGAACTGCGTTTAATTAAACAGACTATTTAAACGCGAGGAACTCGTGTGAAAAGTTCTTCCTAAACCGAAGTGATGGACGAACAGACAAAAGCCTCTGTTTACATATTTGTATACCTTAAAAAGCTAGGTGGCGTAATGGCTTGTACGCGTTGTTCCGATGTTTAAAACAAAGCTTCCTTCGCAATATCCTACTCTTGGATAAGTGTCTAAAACTTTGTGATATCGAATTGCTACGTTCTACGGAAGCCACGTTAAAAATATATTATAACTGCGCTCTATTATCTCAAAATAAAACGCCCAACATTGTATTCAGGGTAACTAATGACTCAAAGTCACATTTACAGCTTTTGAAGTAAATAATTTCCCTAACTTATGCCACCAAACATACAGCCGATATATTTTTTACACACATTTTGAAAGATTATTTGTATCTGAAAATGCTTACTGAAAAGTGACGAGCCTGAATTTTGCATAAACCCATCCTCGAAGTGAGCACAATTCTTTTTTTTGTAAAGGATTACTTTATATGAGGATTTATTCAATACGTTCGATGTATTTAAGGATTACGATGATTCGGCGAATCTTCTGTGTTATAGTTTTTTTAAAGAAGGATGTAGATGATATACAATTTTAACTGTTAGTTGCTTTGCTTAATTTAATTTGAAATATTTCATACATTTTCTGACACTTTATTTTTAATATACTGACAAAGTTTAAGCAGCACACGAACACGAACGAATTTTCTAAAGTTATATAAAAAATATATATAAAAAAGGGGAGTAAGAAAAATATGTCTAATTATAGACATATTTTTAGACATTGATTTCCTTTTTGTCAAAAATATTCGAGAAAAGTATGAATAAAATTTATACCTTTTTTTACAAGCTGAAGAGACTACCTAAATAGAAATTATAAATTAAAATGTGCATTATTTATGTACCTATTTGATTGTTAGTACGAAATTTAATTTTTCAGTTTTGTTATTTAATCTTCATATATTGGGTCCTTACCTATGAAATTGGTGTTTTTTTTTCTCTCTTAGTATTTTGTCTGTAACTATTAAGATTCAGAGTATTCCTAAAAAATAATTACCTCGTCTAAAAAAAGACTATGTTTTGAGCTCTTTCGATTTGTTTTGATAATTTGTTGTAAGTTTAATTGTGTTAAAATTGGACACGGAGACAACTCTTTTTAAGTGCCTCCCGAATACATCATTTTATTTGCATACACTTAAAAACGATAAATAATTTTCATGAAGTGTGATATTACATATATTACTAAAGCTTGTCTACTGATAGATGCCAAATATTATTATCTTTGGATTTGTCGTTGTGAAGAAAACTGAAAAAAGTTTAGTATGGAAAATGCAGAATTCTCCAAAATCTCCATACAAAACGCCAATTTCATAGGTAAGGACCTAATATATATATTTTTTTACATTTATATTACTAATGACATTAATATATTAGTTTGGTAATGATGATTGCATTTATTTGACTGAGAATTATGATTTTAACTCATTTTATAATTTAAAATAATTATTTAATATTATTTACACGTTAATGTGTTAATGATTAAGTGGTTAAACTATTTTATCAATGTAACAGATATGTATACAATATTCCTGTTAATAAGGAATTGATTGGTTGACGAAAAAACTTATGTACAGTTAACATCGATTGTGAATATGCCTCACATTGTGCCCGGTGCATGGCATCAGGCTCGCCACCTGTTACACGGGAACAGTATGGGTGTTAACCTACCTAACCTACTCCTTCGGGGAAAAAGGCGTTATTATACGTTAAGTTTTGTTGTTGAAAAAAAATCCGGGTACTAATAGTAAGTCTTACCATTAATGTACATTGATGTAAACTGTCAGTTCAACCGACCTCTTCTGTGCCGGGATCTGGAAAAATCCCGAGAGAAAACATTCCAGAAGGATGTCTCGCTAAAAATGTAATTGCCGAATAATCTTGTGCTGGCTCAATATCGTTAGGGTATTACGGTTCTGAAGGATGGCCAATTTGTTTGTGTAATTGTCCGTGGATAGGTGACCAAAACATTGTGATCTAGACCTCGTCCGTGCTTCGGATAGCACGATAAGCCGTTGGTCCTGGTCGCTATTCCAATCATTTATACCCACAAACCCGTATTGGGCCAGCGTGGTGGTGTTACAGCTCATACTCCCGACGTGTTTGTTTTCACGAGGAAGAGCTGTGCCCAGCTGTGGGACGAATATCTATTGGTCATGTTTTAATTGTCTAACTAAATGACAAAGAAGTTGAAGATAGGAAGTCCTCACGTAAAAAAGGATGAGCCTGTGTGCTATAGAACTTTTATGATGATTTAACATTTTTATTTATACTGGGAAGCGCAGCATTGGTAAAATGAATTTAACATTTAACATGGTATAAAGATGTTACAGCTGAAATGCACCACATGTTAAGCTAATTATTACTATAGCATGCAAAATATTAGAGTACAAAAGGCATCTTAGCCAACATCTAGAGGCGTTACATACGTACAAAACTCTTCTTACAATTCAAAGTTTATTCTCCTTAATACTGTAAAAACTATTGTCAATCAAATATATAATGGTTGCCGGCGCTGACGGCCAGCGTACTTAAAATAAACGACCAAAATTTTGAATTTATATAAATGCACTTGTAACGTATACAATTAAAGGCAGGAAAATTGTTCAAAAAATCAAATAGGAACTAATTTGTTCGTCGTTCGTCGCAGCTGTGTGCCACGCCCGTCAGTCGCGCTCCATAAGCGGGCTGTCACGGTGATTCGCTCCGAATCTGTGCCACGCAGCTGACTGCACCGCTCCTGCTGTAATCCTGCTAATACTTAAGGCTAACTTAAGTGGCCTGAGAGATAATATCTGTCGTATCCAAATGTACGGGCAACACCGCGACCGCGATTTTCAACCTTAGCGCGCTAATAAAGCGCGGAAATGCTTCACGAAAGAGAGATTATGATGGTCTGTTTTCTGCAAAATTATCTTTTCCTCCTTTTTTTATTTCTTGAGCTTTGACACTATTCAAATCGTACATTATTCATATTCTGTATCGAATCAGTAATCTGCGGTAAGTCTTTACGTTTTAACCAATCATTCGTAACAACTTCAGTTTTCTTAGGTACAGTCAAGCTCAAAAATATGTATGCACATTGACAGCTGATAGTTTTTCTTCCCTTACAATGACTGACTCTTTCATTTACAGTCAAATTTGCATACATATTTTTGAACTATGAAAAACAGCAGTATTTCTTCACACTTCAGGAGTACCGTATTCCCACAAGAAATAGAATATACCTTTAACTACCAAACCTAGTTATTCCAAAATCCGTCCAAAGCTTTAAAATTTCTAAATCGAATAACCCGGAAGCCAACAAGTGTCATTATCAAATTAACATCATATCAAATTATCGGATTGTTACAAGAAGAGCTTAGAAAGCCAATTAATTTAAATTTCCCTTAGTTTATGTTAATACAATCTGGTAGTTTCATAGAACGCACTGGCGTCAACCCAAGACAAAGATATGTAACATTGTTTCACAGCCACACGCGTGCCACACGCGCGCTACACGTGAGCTACACGCGGTCAGCTTTCCTATCCTCCGATGTGGCAGGATTCGATTATTTCACCGCCCTTGAATGACGTTGCGCATTCGTCTGGCAAAGTGCGATTCTTCTATCGATCTCCGTAAAATGATAATTGCTATCTCCTTTGTGTTGTCTTTGTATTACGAAATTCAACAACATCCGAAATTCTACCATATTGTACAGCTTATTAATAAGCGTATCCATACATAGTAGAGATATACATAAAACCAATTTTAGCAAGAATAAATCAGGCACCACTCGTTATTTCGGACCAATATCGAATAATAATCAACACCGATCTATGTCACACATTTATTCTAATGGGCATGTGATAGAAATTAATTGCGATTGCTATCATTGTGATATTATCATCTAAATCAATGTATGGTGGTCGTCAGAACTACAATAACACTTTAGCACCATACCACACTAATGAATCTATTCGTAATGTATTATGGTACTTTAATCAGTGAAATATATTTATAGTGACATGGTTACATGTAATAAGGCATGACTGTGGCTAAGGCACTAAGGCATGATTATGCCAAAAAAAGGATCCTTAAAATGTGTATTTTGGCATATGAATTTTGCTTAATGTTGTTTCGCATAACTTGAGCATAAGCAAAAGAAAAAGCAAACTTAAGCAAAAGAAAATTTCTTTTGTCACAATCTTTATTTCGCATAATTATAATTTAGACTAATGTTATTATCCATAAGATTATTCCGCATAATGATTTACGGCACATTGTAAAGTCGATTAGGTACGACGACCGAGAGAAGCGAGGAGGAGTGTTCGGTAGAGCTGTGCACTTAACGACAGAATCGATATTTTTTATTGATAATTAATTCTAAAATTTTATGCTAATATTTAATTATGCCTTAAGGTGGTTATGACATTCGTAATTATGAGTAAATAATTTTGCATACAATTTTATGCCAAAATCAATTATGCGAAAGTATATTTAGTGTAGATTCCATTATGTCAATTCATATTATGCTTGAAAATTTTATGCAAACAGGGAGCCGGTATGGGATCTTGGTTAGACAGACATAATTTTATTATCAATAGGGACAGATAAATTATCATTATTAGCAGGTAAATAAAAATTATGATATAGAATGTGAATCATTCACACTATTTTATTTTGACATAAATACTTAAGCGTAGTTGTTGCATTTTATGATGGTGACTATCCATTTTGATCTGAGACAAAAGGTAAATAAAGAATTTGTGGTTCTCAAAATTTTTATCCAATTCTGGGACAAAATAATATGGGCTCTAATTTTTTTAGCCATACTTAATATACCAATATCGTCATTGAATATAAACATTATTTATTTGTGAAATGAAGTAATGTTTTACGAGTATTAGGTACGTTAAGTGTATTTAAAAACATGCTATCATTACTATCATTCAAATGATACTAAATATGAAATATAACAATTAAATTTAAAGTAGATTCAAGGTGTCATTAACATGTTATGATCGTCAACTTCTTTTGGAAGTATTCTATACGCATAATAAAAGTTTGAGAATACTATGCGTTTTAGGTCTTTTTAGTAGCAACGCTTAATTTAGTAATCTAAAATTACGTTAAAAATATAACATTGAAGTAAAAATACCAAAAAATTATTGTACGTGATTACTTAATTTACATAATTTAAAAAGTTTGTAATCATAAAATATAAAATAATGTTTTTGATAAAACCTTTCGGCAATGAGCAACGACATCTTAAAGAACCCTTTTTATGGTTTGATTACATTTTGTCTCAGATCAAAATATATGCCTTAAGATAGTCTAAAGTCAAATGATTTAACGCCCTTCGTGAACTGCTATATCTGTAGCTGTTTGAAATGAAAATTTTCGTCTCAAGTCTATTATATTAGCCCAATGTAGTTTCATGGGAAGAAAGTAAAGAATAATGTGATTTCTGAAGCACGAAGTCGAGATAAAAATTTTTGGGCACCCATCCAAGGCCAAATCAAAAGTTTGTTTTAGCATCGCGAACAAAGTGTAGTCGAGGTCCTGACTCAGGTTTTAATAATCTTAATTACTGATATGTCCTCAGCCAATTTACGTCCCACTGCTGGGCACAGGCCTTCCTCATGGAGAAACACATGAGGAGTATGGGCCGTAACACCACCACGCTGGCCCAACGTGGGTTGGTGGGTAGAAACTGTGACAGGTGAGGCCAGGCATAAATGAAAGTACAGTTGGGTCGTCACTTATTGGTTATATTTTATAGCAATATAAGGCATTAATACCTAGTGCCTACACAACAAATATATAGTAATAATAAAGCTGCCCAGCTACTTCAGCTGCTCAAATATTATTCATATTGTAATGTGTTTTTGTTATATTTCTAAAAACTTAGTGTACCTACTTCTATTTGTTTTCTGCACCACCCAATGGTTGACTGGTAGAAAATGCTTTTGGCATTAAGTCCGCCATGTAGACCAACTGTACTAAAGTTTTAAATAAATAAATAATAAATACTTTAATTTAAATTACATAATGTTTTGGTTGCAAGTTGGAGACCAAAAAAAAGACAACACAGACAGACAGCGAATGAAAAGGCAGAACCAAAAAGAAAACGGCCAGAGAGGTGCGCAGAAGAGTCGCTAACAGTGGTATAGCGCCTCGTTACAAAACAATTGCAATAGCAACCGGGACAAACGGCTTAACGTACCTTCCAAAGCATGGAGGAGTTTGAGATCACAAAGCATTGGTCATCCATCCACGGCTTGATCTTGGCGAAGGTAGCTATGTTTTCGATATCGAAAGCCAAAGCGTTCAAAGCGTACTACGCCACCAAGATCAATTTTATTTAATTCTAAATAATAGTAGCCGGTAAATAAAAGATTATACTAAATACTTTTACAATTTATTATTGTTTCTCTACAACACAACAAAGTATGCTTCACATAGAAACACCACAATGAACGCCATTATCTAATATATTATACAATGTTATTACGTGTAACAATAGACACAATAACGTCGTAATTCAAACAAAAACACTTACCTCCAAGAATTCATAGACAACTTTCGGTATTATCATAAATCTCAGAAAAACTCATCAGGAAAGCGATAATTGGTGTATAAGATTACCCACATCAAAAAACAAACAAACATATCGCCACGCTTCTATCCCCGAAGGGGTAGGTAAGTAAGTCCCCGTGTAGGTACCAGATGGCGAGCTCGTTGCTATACATCGGCAGTGTGATGCAGCGATATTTACGATAAGCTGCACTTAAGTTTCATTTATGATGGTTCCATAGCCACGCCGGCCTCGCACTCTCTTAATTACACGAGAAATTAAGCATCGTTTCATTTCCAGCGCCTACCACACGCGCGCGTTTGTACATGAAATTGTTTCGAAATTTTGCCGTGTTTATGCGTGGCCGGCTCAGGCTCCCGGCGTAGTTCTGAAACGTCCCTTAACGTGGGACAGCGCGAACACCGGTACTCACAAGCAATAGATATTTCAATTGTGGGTGTGGATTGTTCTGACGGCTTATTCTCCGCGTGTGTTCTTTCCCAACGCGGCTATCGCTGCCGTTAGGTATCAGATTAATAGTGGTTCTATACATACGCTAACTACTTGAGCTGGCTTTTAACTACACGGGGCTACTAGCATCGTTACAAAACCACGCGCTAGCGCGGCTTACGTCAAAATGTATGTAAATCTCGTCGGCGCTGTTAGCCAGTGCTGGCGGTCAGCGTACCTATAAAACGTCCCTAAAGTGATAATATTACCCGTGTCCATTAAGGCTTGTTATACACTATTCTGCGTAGGGGTTGTGGGCAATAAAAAACCTAAATACGAATGTTCCAATGCATTTTGCCACAAATATAAGGTCCTTACCTATGAAATTGGTGTTTTGTATGGAGATTTTGGGGAATTCTGCATTTTCCATACTAACATTTTATCAGTTTTCTTCGCAACGACAAATCCAGAGATAATAATATTTGGCATGTATCATTAGACAAGCTTTTGTAATATGTGTAAATATAACACTTCATAAAAATTATTTCTCGTTTTTAAGTGAATGCAAATAAAATGATGTATTCGGGAGGCACTTAAAAAGAGTTGTCTCCGTGTCCAATTTTAACACAATTAAACTTACAACAAATTATCAAAACAAATCAAAAGAGCTCAAAAATATAGTCTATTTTTAGACGAGGTAATTATTTTTTAGGAATACTCTGAATCTTAATAGTTATAGACAAAATACTAAGACAGAATAAAAACACCAATTTCATAGGTAAGGACCCAATACTTTACACGTACTTTATCACGATTGACACTTGTTATTAGTAATGTTGGGTAAAACTGGCACCTTGACGTTACTTTTAATTTGTCACCGACCTACACACGTCTCACTGCACACAGGTCTTTCTACATCAAGAAATCGTACAAGAAATACATGAGTGGTTTCGTAAATAATTTTTCTTATCAACATAAATCTACGAAAAAATCATCTCGAGGCGGTAAATGCTGTATCAGATAACGGTGACAATATTTTAGTTCATGCGTGTCCACTGTGGGCTTTAGCTATGATTTATTGCGTGAAGGGGATTGCCGGCAGAAATATTAATATTGCTGGGTTATGAGAGACAAGCAGGACATTTGTTGATTTTTTTGGCTAACGTATAAGTTCTGCAATAAGGTTCTAGATGAATGATAGTTTGTCATTTGAGTAGGGAAGGGTTGGTGATTGTTATTTGAAACCTTAGGATAACAGAAGCTAATTGACTAGGAATCTAGGGATAAGGTTAATTCCGAAAATAACAAGTAGGAAAGATGATGCCTATTAGGATAAAGCTACTTGAGAAACCATGATTGCGAACCTAAACAATTTCAATCCAATTTGTTAAACAGTACCTATATATTTTCTTACTGAATCCTTTCTTCACTTAACTTCATCAAAACAATTCGTAGTCACGTGAAATTTCAAATTTCAACAGAAATAAAACCATAATTGAACACCAATTCTAATCATAGAACATGACGAACGAGCTGTAACAACGTATCTCAAAGTTTAAGCTTAAACCAATTAAACTTTCGTCAGGTCTAGAACTTAGAATCGTTACTCTAAGATAGCAACGTGATAATACACTTAATAATAACAGTTAGGCAACTAACGCAACAATATACAAATTTCAATATTAGAATTTTGATTAGTCTTCCAAGTTGAAGGCATAATGTTAACCTAAATTAATTGATGATTTTGTAGTTCAAAGGACATAGAATTTCTATTAAGTAAAAATCGGTCCAGTCCTCATTCTATTTACGTCCTGCTGCTGGGCACAGGCCTTCCTCATGAAATCAAATACATGATGAATATGGGTCGTAACTCCATTACGCTGGCCCAGTGCTAGTTGATGGCTAGAGACGGGTACAATAGCAACCGGGACCAATGGCTTAACGTGCCTTCCGAAAGTGAAGGAGTTCGAGATCACAAAGTTTTGGTCACCCATCCATGGCCTGACCATGGCGAAGATAGGTTTCTTTTCGATATTAAAATTCACTAACCACTTCGATACATGCGAAATTTAGGTGTTTACACCTCTACCTATCCCTTCGGGAAATAAGGTATGTTGTGTAAGACTTTTTAATTATTTTTCTTTGGAATCTTCGAAAAACTGTTACAAGTTTACTATTACAATTTGCGTTATCATTATGTCAGAAGGTCATTACGATACATACATTTTCAAATATCTACACACCGAGTGCCATACCAATTCATACCATACGCCTCGTTACTACTAAATAATCTATTAGTCCAACCAATCGGCAAAAAGAAACCTTAATTTCCGTATTCGTGATTTGGCTTACATGTTATTTAGAATAGGAAACGTAGGAAATAACTTCGTGAATACAACTGACATGTGTCTCCCTAACCGCGACCGTTGCGAACTGTACGAAACATCGTGTTAACTGACTTGTTCAACCTAAAATTATACCCGAGTAACATAACATGAGGATTATGTTAAAATAATTTTATTACAGAATGACAATGGCAATAATTTCTTACAAATAAATCGATAATCACTACCTCTCCAAAACTTGCTAGTTGTTATGAACATGGTATTGTTTAAATATCATACATACATATAATCATGACTATTATCCCCTAAGGGTTAGTCAGAGACAAGGCAAAAGCACCGCAAACTCAGTCCATTGCCATAGTCCACCCATCACCAAGCAGTGACTGCACTCAGCGTGACAGGTGGTGAACCTGTCACCGCTATAGGCTATTGGATGGTTGTGCAGTTCTAAGTCCGTTAGTCGCCTTTTACGACACCCAAGGGAAGAGATGGGTTGGTAGTATTCTTTTAATGAGTCGCTATCACAAGACAAAATATTATGTATAAGTATATTTATTTTGTAATTGTATGATAATGTATTATATAATATATGTTTATTTATGCACGGTGTGTATTAGTGTGTATACATAAATGGTGGTGGTTATATATAGTGTATATAATACTACTTATGGTTTTATTAGTTTGGATAAGTATTGTCTTTTTCTAGCGATTGTCATTTGTTGCTCTATTAATTTATCTTACTTACTGTACCTTATGGGTTGTCTGGAAGATATCTCATTTAGAGATAAGCCCGCGACAAGCTCACTGCCTGTCACGCTGAGCACAATATGTGCTGCCACTGCTTGGTGAAGTGCGGACTATGACAGTGGGCTGCTTTTGCAGAGCTTTTGCCTACTCTGTGACTAACCCCTAGGGGATAACAGTCGCGATTATACTCGTATGTATGTATGCCACTTGTTACTACTTTTTCACTATCTTTCATCTGACCAAACCCAATTTTTGTATGGCGAAATGTGGTCTTAAGGAACACAGTTTTCCTTGGACTCTGCCTACCCCTACGGGGATTGCAGGCGTATGTATGTATGTATGTACATTATTTCTAAGTCTCAGTAAAATATATTTCTACTCAAAATACCCACTTTCGACAGACTAAATTTTATATTATATGATAACAAGAGATATTTGATTTTATAATTTTTAGGGCATGAGGGCTATCAGCACTCCAACCTTAATTTAATTTGAGGATTCGTTAAAATCCATTCAAATTTAGTTAGAGGTCATTGTTAAAATTTCAATTTACGTATTCACAAACTCTTTGGTCTGAAGCAACTGACCTTTAAACGCGGGTTCCGATAATTAACTGAAATCCCATTCATTTATTATCTATGATTATGTTTACGTATCATCATTTTTATTATTTTATATAAAATTACATTTGAAAGATCTTGTTTCTTCACTTTTGTGTATTTTTTGAACTTTTATAAGTTTTTAATGTCTTTTTACGAATTCGAACATACTCAAGATTTTGTTACTAGCGACCGCCCAACGTGCTACCCCTTTTTATCCCTTAAACTATACCCATTTTCATAAAATCCGTTCTTAGCGGATTCAACCTACCTGCCGTTAAAGTATAACTCCCGGATAGGAGTTATATTTTCTGAGATTTCGTAATTAGCCAGTGAGTGGTATTTCGGTTTTCCTTATATTATTATAGAGATTGACAGACAATTAAATAGTCCTATGACTATTTTAGTTTTTTACAGATGCCAGCCTGTTGTGATGCTGTATGTAGGTTTGTTAAGCACTTTTCTAACCTCCTTAAATTTATTGATAACTAGCTGTTACCCACGACTTCGTCCGCGGTTACTGAGGATTTTTAACTATCCCACGGGGAACTAAGATGTTGGCCAGGGATCACTATGCCAAATTTCAATTGAAATCGGTCCTGCCATTTCGGAGATTAGCCCGTACCAACAGACAATTAGACGGAGAAACAAAAACATTTTTAAAAAATTTTTTTGGTATTTTCCCTCTTTTTACATCTCTTTAACTTGTTTCTAAGCAGATTCTTTCTATGTACAGACATTCGACCTTTACAGTTTTATTCTATAGATTATATCTTATTATTTAATTTCTATAAAGTACTATAGGTGTTTTTTAAATCCTTATAAACGAACAGACATCTTTAATGAAATATTCAGAATTATTACGATGTGACTCGTTTTGTTGTAGCAGAGCCATTATCTTTTAATGGAGGACGTTCGTAAATCTTCTTAATATCACCTTGGAGACAACGAAGGTGATTCTGTTTGCTCTGGACATAGAATCGCTTTTATATAGGGAACCATTAATTTAAACAGTAAAATTGTGTCTTTTCATCAATAATAATTATTGTTGATTAAAAGAAATCTATCCATCACTAATATTTATTATTGTTGTTTAAGAAGAAATACGTTTATTAACCACAGGTACAAGATACCAACATGATCATAATCATTTAGCTCAGAGATGCCTATTGTTTGAGGTAGGCTTCCACCAAGGATCTCCACAATAGGTTGACTGTCTTGCATTGCTCGCATCCAGTGAGGTCATTAACCTTCGCCAGATCGTCGGTCCACCACGCGGAAGGACTTCCCAACGTTTCGCCTACTAGTACGTGGCAGTCTGTAGATAAAAACGTAGGTGGTCAATTAGGACACCACAGCATATGTTGCACCAGGCAGTCTAATAAAGCGTTGATATTCTTAACTGTTGTTCAATTTCTTTTTATTTATTTATTATTGGTATACTCAACAGTTTGTCGTACTAACCCATCTCTGCCTTAGGGCGTCGTCAAAGGCGACTAATGGACTTGCACAACCATCCAATATAGGTTATAGCGGCGACGAGCTCACCACCAGTCACGATGAGTGTAGTCACTGCTTGGTGAAGCGCGTACTATGGCAGTGGACTGCCTTTGCGGTGTTTTTGCCTAGTCTCTGACTAACCCTTAATGGGACAATAGTCGCGATTACCTATATATGTATGTATGTACAACAGATTACATATAGCATAATGCTACATATACCTAGTTATAATTACCACACTTGAATATAACCCAAAAACATGTACACATGACATGACATAACACATAACACATTAACAAATGGTAAATGAAAATCAAAGTATACGCGAAAATAACACAATGCATGTAGGCACATAACATTGTGTTATTTCATAGCAACGCTGGTCGCCAGTGCCGGTCACGCGCGCGTTTACAATAACACAAGATAGTAGTAGCGTTTCACACCACTTGTGCGCGCTTATACGACAAAATTAATGGAAATATCGCCGGCGCTGTTAGCCAGCGCTGGCGCTAGTAGCTATAAAACGCCCCTAAATTAAAACACGATTGCTTTATTTGGATTTGTTGATAGGTGTTAATGACAGAAGAAATTTGTTTTTTCTAGGTCAATGTAATTATTTACAGTCGCGTGGGCCACATGATTTCAATACTCAATCATTTCATAGTGTGTACAAGGATTTCCAACTGTGTTGAGTAAATAACAGAATAATTACTTCGTATGAAGTATTTTCTTTATGAAGAATTCAGTGTCTATAAATTCTTGGTAATATTACATGTCTAATAATAGCTTAGTCAAGAAACAAACTTGTTCAACTTCAATTGTAAATTCTGAATCTTTGATCTAAAATAATTCTAGACAAAGAACTTTGAATGAAGGTGACGACGTTTGATACCATTTAAATAGGTATGAGCAAAACAGTCAAATCTTGTATTAAAGCTTTGTACGACTGGCACATCGCCAGGGTCTCAAAGAGCCCGCATTCATGATAGCAGTATCGGGGCATGTCAGAAGCATACAACATTATCTAAATCTACAGTTATGTTTTGAATCTACGGAAAATATTGTATTAAATTTGATTTGTTTGCTGCATTATCTTGTACTGAATCTAAGGGTGCCATTCCACCACAGCTAAGTAATGACGATAAACAGTGTGCGAGGAAAATAGACTAATAGTGATTGATTGCTTCGCTTCCAGAGACTCCCGAAATGGCGCAATCATATCAGTCTATTTTTTCTAGCTCACCGTTCCGTACCGCTCACAATTAGGTAAGCTAATTCGCATAGCCTAATTTTGGTTGGTGGCAGGGCTTCTTAGCCCGCCTGGCTAGCTAGCACCGTCTTACCAAAATTTGTCGCCATAATAACAATGATATAAGCATGATATAAGGAATAATGATAAAAGGAATGAAAGAGAAGTAGTGAATATTAAGTGTGTTAAGAATGAGAATGGTGTGACGTTGACGATTGATAGGGAAATAAAGGACAGATGGAGAAATTATTTTAATAGATTAATGAACGAGGAAAACGATTGGGATGGAGTGTTAGAAAGGGTTGAGCCGAATATGAATATGGTGAAAGACATAAGTATCGATGAAGTGAGAATGGCAGTGCAGAGAATGAAGAATGGTAAAGCTGTTGGTCCAGATGGTATACCAGTTGAAGTATGGAAGGTTCTGAAAGCACACGGATTGAGGTGGCTGACTTTATTCTTCAATAAAATGTTGCAAGAGGAAGCGATCCCTGAAGAATGGTGCAATAGCACACTTGTGTCAGTCTTCAAAAACAAGGGTGATGTACAGGACTGCAACAATTATAGGGGAATAAAGCTCATGTCGCACAGTATGAAAATATGGGAGAGAGTGATTGAGAGACGACTGAGAGAGGAGAGTGAGGTGAGCCAGAACCAATTTGGGTTTATGCCTGGACGAGGCACAACGGACGCCATATTCGCACTTCGGCAAGTATGTGAACAATATCGACGTGCGAATCGAAACTTGCACATGGTATTCGTTGACCTCGAAAAGGCATACGATAGGGTACCCCGCGAGGTTCTACGGTGGGCTATGAAAGTTAAAGGAGTACCTTGGAAGTATGTAGAGCTTGTAAGAAAGATGTATGATAGAGCGAGCACGCAAGTTAGGTCCGAAGCCGGAGTAACCGACAAGTTCAATGTGGCTGTGGGTCTGCACCAGGGGTCGGCTTTAAGCCCTTACCTGTTTCTTCTTGTTATGGATGCCCTTACAGCAGACATACAAGAGGGGGCACCTTGGTGTATGCTGTTCGCCGACGACATTGTTCTTGTTGGAGAAAATGTATCCGAGGTTCAAAGCAGGCTGGGAAAATGGCAGAGTAGGCTGGAGAGTGTCGGTTTAAGGATTAGTAGGACGAAAACCGAGCACTTGTTCTGCCGAATTCCGGTACCTCGGATCATTAATTCAAAACGATGGCGATATTGACAAGGATGTAAGAAATAGAATAAATGTGGGATGAATGAAATGGCGACAGGTCTCAGGAGCAACGTGTGATCATAGATTACCCCTTAAGCTTAAGGGGAAGATCTATAAATCCGTCGTTAGACCAGTTGTAATGTATGGATCTGAATGTTGGGCAACGAAAGCGATGGATGAAAGAAAGCTGCACTCAGCAGAGATGCGAATGTTGCGATGGATGTGTGGAGTTACAAGAATGGACAAGATCAGGAATGAATATATTAGAGGAAGTTTGAAAGTAGCGCCAGTGACAGAAAATGAGCAATAGGTTAGCGTGGTATGGACATGTGATGAGGAGGGATGAATGTCACATTACAAGAAGGATGCTGAGCATGGATGTGGACGGACCTAGAGTTAGAGGAAGACCAAAGAAGCGATGGATTAAATGCGTGAAGAATGATATGAGGATAAAAGTAGTGGATGCTGAGCTGATGAGTGACAGAGGAGAATGGAAGAAGAAGACATGTTGTGCCGACCCCACCTAGAGTGGGAAAAGGGCAAGAAGAAGAAGAATAACAATGATATAAGCATTGTAGTGTTCCAGCAATCAGAGGTAAGATAGCGAGTTCCTCGGTTGTAGCGTATTACAGGTGAAACTCGACCTCGACCTTTGACCTTATCGTCACTTACCATCAGGTGTGATGACATTTAATATTGTTGTATCTAGATTTAAACCTTATTCTATGTATCTAATTTGTGATGGGCTAATAAATACCTTTTTGATTTGATTTGATTGTTTCATCATCGTAATTTGTAATTCATTGAATTTTTCATTAAACTCATATATTAGGACCTTACCTATGAAATTGGTGTTTTGTATGGAGATTTTGGGGATGTCTGCATTTTACATACTAACATTTTATCAGTTTTCTTCACAACGACAAATCCAGAGATAATAATATTTGGCATGTATCATTAGACAACCTTTAGCAATATGTGTGTGAACACGCTTGATAAAAATTATTCATCGTTTTTATGTTAATGCAAATCAAATGATGTATTCGGGAGGCAGTTAAAAATAATTGTCTTTGTGTCGAATTTTAACACAATTAAACTTACAAAAAATTATCAAATTAAATAATACGAGCTCAAATATATGGTCTATTTTTAGAAGAGGCAATTATTTTATAAGAATGTTTTGAAACTTAATAGTTACGGAGAAATTGCTAAGACAGAATAAAAACACCAATTTCATAGGTAAGGACCCAATATTTTCTAGGAATACTCAACAACAATAATATCTCGAAATCAGATTTAACTTGTGGCTGTACATCAGCATTAATTAGCATTGTTATAACAATTGTAATACGATATACAGTGTATTCCATAGTTAATAACTATTTATTTCCACGCAAAACCATGTTTAATTTTTATATAAAATACTATGTTTAGCGGAAAAATGGGAAGGGTCGTATGTAAAACTAGAATATGGATATAGGTTTTATACTTGAGTGATGATACAAAGTTCTTATTAGTTGTGTATGTTCGCAGATGTTTTGTGATGAAAATTAAATCATTCTATTTTCCAGTGATAACATATTGATTTAGTATTTTTCTAATATATAAATTCTTCAAAATATTAAATAAGTAGTCATTACATTATAGTGAGGAGCTCGGTGGCGTAGTGGTTAGTATTCTTTGGCTTTCGATTTAAAACAAAGCTATCTTCACCATGGTCAGGCCATGGATGGGTGACCAAAACTTTGTGATCTCGTTCTGCTCCGTGCTGCGGAAGCCACGTTAAGGCGTTGGTCTCGGTAGCTATTGCAACTGTTTCTACCCACCAACCCGCATTGGGCCAGCGTGGTGGTGTTATGGCCCATAGTCTTCGTGTGCTTCTCCATGAGGAAGGCCTGTGCCCAACAATGGGACATTTATACGTTGTGTATTATAGTACACAACGTAATGCATAAAATTAATATTAACAAACTATTTTAATTTGAGATAGTTGAATATGTATGAATGAATGTATGAAAAAAGTACTTATTGAAATTTAATTTCTTGGCTTAATGCTCTAAGTTTAAGCTATTCTAAACACAATAAAAAAATTATCAAAACTTACAGCAGTAGTAAGATTCCTGACGTTTAACTCTACAAACTGCTCTAAAACAGTATATATCATAAATTACTTAAAATTAAATATAAGTAAAAAAACTTATTTATTTTCTCTTAACTTTACAATACATCTAAAACTTCAGTCGAGTATGCAACTCAATGGCGTGTCATAAATCACGCCTAAGCCGCAGCCGTACGGTGCCGATTTTTCGCATTATAGTTGGCGTATAAAATATTGGCCGATTTCCAAACGCGGTGACGCCATTCTGCTCTCGAATTGGCACAAGCTTATTGAGATCATAGCTCAACTTTCGGCTTAAGTTGTAAACGTCCGCACGTAGGACTGCGGGGAGACGCGGGCCTTCCAAACTTCTTTAATATCTGTTTTTTTTTCGATTTTAATATAAATTACTGCAGTTGTTGCGTTTTGAGCTTAATTTATTACGGTTTTTATTGGCTTTTGTGTAGAAGTGGTGAAGTTTTACAATTACTGAGTGGCACATACTTTTGTGTGCTGAAATAGGATTTGTATGACTTCTTCTGGCACCTTTCAATTAGCCGAAAACAAACAGTTTCCGAGATTGCTACGGAAACTTTTTTTTTTATAAAAAGCTCTACAAATGACTCCACACTACCTGATGATAAGCAGTAGAGGAGTCCATATGTGAAGATAGCTATAGCAGCATACTGACATACTAGCCCTAGCTAACCTTGCCGGCCCAAAAAATGCTTTTTCACGCCTCTTTTGAAGGAACCCATATTGTAAGAAGGAGGGAATACGTGTGCCAGTAAGGATTTCCACGCTCTAGCTGCGCGACAGAGAAAGGAGTCACGAAATCTCTTAGTGCGCAAAGTAGACGTAGCGACAGTGAAAGTGTGACTCCGTAGACCAGCACGCGTACTCTTGTGTAGGAAGGAGAAGGAGGTATAAGGTCAAAGAGTTCTTCAGAGCACTCTCCATGGTATAAACGATATAAGGCGCTAAGCGACGCTTACTGACAATCTGTCCAGAGCATCGAGGAGGTACTGAGCAGAGCCATCCCAAAGGTGCGAGCAGTACTCCTCACAAGACCGGACCTGGGTTTTGTACAGCAGGCATAACTGGTCAGGCGTGAAATACCTACGCACCTTGTTCAGGACTCCGAGTTTCCGCGAGGCGGTCTTAATAACGGACTCGATGTAATCCCTGGGGTTTAGATCACAGCGTAGCTCCATGCCGAGCAAGGTGATACTGCTCTGTAACGACATAGAGGTGCCCTGAAGAGAAGGAAGGGGAAGGAACTGCGACTTCTTAGCTGTAAACGCGCACACCTGCGTTTTCTTAGCATTGAACTCGACAAGATTCTTAGATCCCCATTCAGAGACAAGGTCCAGCACCCTATCGAGCTCAATAGTAAGAATCGCTCTTTCTCTCTACACATCCATGAGCCCAGCCCTTGGGTGTCCATAATATTCCCACAGTGCTGTCGTCTGCATAGCAATGAATGCTTCCTAATGAAAGCGTGTCATTGACTTAATGATGGACAAATATAATTGTAATAATTATTAACTGCACATTTTAAAGTATTCTAATTAAATTTATGAACATACTAGCTGGGACCAGCCCCTTTATTCTAAACTGTCGGTTCACGGATTCGATTCGGAAAGTCACGTCCCGTCTCGCTCTAACTCGCTGCAATAAAAGGTGACAGAGAATAGAGATTCCGTGATTCGTTTAGTTTCCGACAGTTTAGAATAAAGGGACTGCGCCCGGAATCAATAGAAGACGGCACAAAATCAGCATAGCACTTGGCGATGAAGCTCATAAGATATTTGAAATACTCAAAAGTTGTACTTGAAATTAAATTTAAAAATGTAAACAAAACGATAAAATTTTTCAAAACGGATTAAGTAAAAAATTATAAAAAAGAATAAGATGTCCAGTCATCCCCAGTCTCGCAAATAATTATTGAGGTTCCCAATATAGGTTTACAGTTCAATTGTTTGATGGCTTGTCGAAAGTGATTGGGAAATTGTAGATTCCATTACGTGATAAAGTTAAATATTCGAAGTTAAAGAATGTTTTTGTTGCGGACAGAAACCCCAGTTAATGTTATTAAATGGTTTATTAAACGTTATTTACAAACAACCACAATAAATGGAAAGAAAACTAAAACATTAATTTTAGAGGATAAAAAATAACAGCAAAAAGTGTTGCTTAGCAACTGAGAACGGCTGCGTTCTCAACAGTTTTGTTATTGAGATTTTAGTTAAAAAATAATGTTTCAACCACATTTTTTTCTATCCCAAATATGAAAGTAAGCAATTCAAAAAAGGGAAGTAATTATTTGGGCTGCTATTTAATTATTTGGTCAGCAACAAAAAGGTCAGACAAAAAATCATTTGAGGAGTGAAAATAATGCCGTACGTAGAATTAGACTAATGTAGGCCTATATATTGGGTCCTTACCTATGAAATTGGTGTTTTTATTATGTCTTAGCAATTTGTCCGTAACTATTAAGTTTCAGAACATTCTTATAAAATTATTGCCTCTTCTAAAAATAGACCATAATTATTTGAGCTCGTATTATTTAATTTGATAATTTTTTTTTATAATAAGTTTAATTGCGTTAAAATTAGACACAAAGACAATTATTTTTAACTGCCTCCCGAATACATCATTTGATTTGCAAAAACGATGAATAATTTTTATCAAGCGTGTTCACACACATATTGCTAAAGCTTGATACATGCCAAATATTATTATCTCTGGATTTGTCGTTGTGAAGAAAACTGATAAAATGTTAGTATGTAAAATGCAGACATCCCCAAAATCTCCATACAAAACACCGATTTCATAGGTAAGGACCTAATACAACCTAAAAATGAAATTAAGGCTCCACCTTACCTATACATCTGCTTGCGTAGTGGGCGGCAGAAGAATAATGATTTTTTTTATGTTGTTTTTGTTGTAATCATGGGTATATCCAATAAACTTTTTTAAGTATAGTGTAGTCTTATCTGTTTTAAAGTACTACAGTAAATATATCACACGGATATTGACATTAGTTTTTCCAGATAATTTCTTCTACGATTTCTTTAGTACGGTTTTGCTACGATGTCTACGGGTCTACGGTTTGTCTACGGTTTTACTACGACATTCGCTACAAGCGCCGTTTTAAATGCTTCGAGTTTTTCAGTTATTTTGTTATCTAGTATAGCAGTACCGTCTAAAATAGTTATTGTTTACTGATAAGGTAGTATCTATCGGCATGGCTAGCAAACTGACCTAAAACATGCGATCAATGTAAGAGGTCAAGCGTAAAGTGGCAATTTCTATATTACGAAAGTAAGTATATGATACATTATGATTGATTCAGTTATAATGAGTTCTATAGGAGAAATATTTTCTTCATCAGTTATTAGGCAGCTACGAAGGATTATTTGAAAAAGAGTACGTTAATGTTATTTTGATGATTTATAATAAATTTGGTTTTAGATCAAGTTTTGGCTTCGCTTCTTTAAAAAAAAACATGTCTTAATAGTGTAATAATAATACTGCTATCTCGCTAGGTTTATATCACGAAAAATCACTGATTTTCATATCATTTTCTAATCACTACTTACTTTTATCCAGTATCGCAGCCGCATATTACAGGATAAACAGTACTATTCTATACAAGTAGCATAGTTGGAATGAATAGTAATATATATGCCTGCTGCCTGCTGCATGGCGAAAGGCTCGGCCCCTGTGACAGGGAGACTTAAAAAGATCAGGGGTTATACCTTTGCCTACCCCTTCAGGGATAGAGGCATGATGATAAGTTCACGTTTCTTAATACCATGAAAACTAATTGACTAACATGACTGTATATCTTGAAAGAATTTCTACAATAATTCAACCTTCAACTACTCGTAGGAAGAGTAAATAAACAATCTTCTTGAGGATTGATTTTTTCAATCATATTTTATAAAAAAATAATAAGTTTTAAACAGTTAAGTGAAAATAATAATTTTTCATAATACAATTCTTAAAATTCTGGAAGGTTTTTACAAATAGAAAATTTTCCTTATAATTTTCAAGGAGGAAAATTGTACTTTACTTTTTAATGGAATGTAAACTGTCAAGAGGCAATCAAAAAGGGACCCTACCCACGCACTTGGAGATTTGTCACAATATCAATTTTTGATCTAGTTTTATATATTTTTTTGTCTCCCCAACAGACTAATTCCACGAACAGACGCAACAAGTTTCTGTTGTCTCTATAAAAACCCTTATACAATTTCTTTATAATAATAAATATATGAAATAAACGTCGTTGCTATACTATTTATATTGTTATCAAGACACTCATACGAGTATTTTCTTCGAAGCATAAAATTGATGAAATAAACATCGTTCTCATACAATATGTATTGTGCCGTCTAGAGCTTCTTTTACTTCGATCCTTTCAAATACCTTTATCATCATCTTCGAAATTGTCATCTGTACATTCCGTTACCACTTTACTGATTCCTACCTTTTTAACTTTATCTTACAACGTGAATTGAACATTACGTCTTATTCACAAAGCTTCATTTCGAACGCGACATACTCATACGGCAAATGAAGTAATGTCAATTTGGCAACCTTTGTTCGTGAATCCCCGCTTTGTAGGGAGTCCGTCGCCTCTCCATCTGTTCCGGTAATTGGAATTCCCGGGAAGATTGTGATCTTGTAAAGGCATTCGCGTCAAATAAATCTCACGTCTATTGCGTAAGGCGTAATGACTGAAATGAGTTTCAAGATTACAAGTGTGTGTTGTTTAAGGTTTCGCTTGAAATTTCCTGGAGATTTCTCTGCTGCTTTCGTTTTAATGTCGTTTGATGATTTTACATAATTAAGTGCAAATTGAGCTGAGTTTTTTCTTTAATTTTGAAATTATAGTCTTCATCAGCACATGGAGAAACGTTAAGTGTATGATTGATTTACTGGTCAACCCACTTCTCTATAACTTTGTGGTGTCTGCACATGAATTATCATCTCCGTATTAATATTTATTTTCATAAACATATTCAAATATTTACATAATATATGCATATCATTAATATTATTATTTATAATCATCAAAAACCTAAATAAACTTATATCAATACTACATATAAAACTAAAAAAATGACAATACATACCTATAAAATATATATCACAATAATACATACATATACAGGTTGAAACATTTTCATGGGCCCTGTAGGGCAAGTACCTTAAATATTTAAAATTGCTTCATTTAGTTAAAGGAAACTAACTTAAAAGTTCCTTCAGGGCTTACAATAATTTTCAACTCTGTATATATATTATATAAAGTAATAAAGATAAAACCATTTCGCATAAAAACAAAAGCCTTAGCATATCTTCATGTCGCTTGGCGCCTGCGCAGCTGCGCTCCGTAGTGTACTCGCAGCCGCGTTGCGACAAAGAATCGTGACGTCGCCGGCGCGGCGCCGCCACCTCGCCCACAGTCAGAGTTCAACATCGATGCTTAGTGAATGTCGCTTGTCTACAACTGTCTGCTTAACATTCGCTATCGTGTTTGCTAGTACATTATTGCGTGAGTTGCGACTGGGGTGTTTCATTAGAGTTAAATTATTAATATAAACTACAACTTCATACTTAATATCACTTTGTATACAATTTGTACGACTATATAAAACTCTGTATAAGATTCTTAACCTTGAATAGTTATAAATAGTAGTAGTACACTAATGATTGAAGAAATTATTGTAGTTTCTGATTGTCTGACAAGCTGACTGCTCGTAGTGCATCGATGTAGCAGAGCTACGACGTAGCTAAAGACGTAGCACTACAGAAAAATAAAAGTCATATTTTAAGGTAACCCCATTTATTTACTTGTCCAAGAGAAATATAAACAGTTCTTTTCATAACACTACATTATTTAAAAATAATTAATAAGATAAAAATCTTTTTTACCGAAATAATACACTGGTTAACAACAACTACATTTTGCTATATTACTGTTTGTTTGTTTGTTAAAATATAATTCAGCTAATAATATATAATGAACTTAAATGAATACATAATTATACCATATTATTCAACGAATACATTTGATGAAATTCTTGACTAAACCGAGCCTGTTTGACATTTATCATTTCTTATTAATAAATACAATATTTGTCACGTTTCAAATGATTTGGAATTATATTTGATTTCCTTTGTTTTCGTTTTATACTGCATTGGTATGCCTTATTCCTATACGATGTTAAAATTGAAAATAAAATGCATTAAAATATCAATAACAATTTCACATTAAATCGATTGTATAAGTTACGCTTTACATAGTATAGTACGATTATTATTAAATAAAGGTGCATCCACCTTATACATAAATACACTTAAATTCAGAACTTTATACATAATATCGTTATATGCAATTTATGCGACCGCATTTAATCTCAAAGTTCTCAGTATATACATTAGGCCACCTATATGTAAGAAAACTACACTATCAAGTATTTAAACTGTAATTTAATAACTAACTTTTAGATAGTCAATAAAAAAATTAAATTATTTAGCTATTGTTAGAAGGTCATTCGCTATGACTACGGTAGCTTCATTCTCGATTTTGAAATTAAAAAGTTCCTGAATATGTTGAATATCTAGGTTAAATGTTACGAAAAAATAAAAATTGGATCTTAATAGAAGTATTGTCTAAACTTACGATTACTGTTTTAATAATACTGAAAGGTTTTCTTACAAAAATAGGCTCTTTGAGCAAGAAAAAAACTAAAAAAAAAGCTACTTCACTACAAAGTCTTCTATATTCATGTTAATGCAGCAAACGTCATTAGTTTCAATGAAATAGATAACATTGTTGTTGATTGAGAACAACCTTTATGATGTCGCGTCAACATGAATAATTTTTTTTTTCTATAGCAGCATTCAATTACATAATATTTACTCAAACCAAAGGAGCCTTTACTAATGAAAGACCAACGTGTATGTAATACATTTAATTTTTGACTGCAGTAAAAGTTTTGCAGTGAAGAAACAATTATAAAGTATGTATTATTTAGCTAAACCTTATAGTGTATTAAATTATGATGCTCATATAAATATATGAACGAAGTTATTATCCAACAACAAACATAACGTTCCATATAGAAAAACAATGTCGAAGACAAGAATGCACTGATCTAACCCGTTTTCAGTCTAATGTTTCATATATGATACATGACGACCGACGTGGCTATGTACAGAGTTATTTTTTCAAATGGGTCTTCAAGGCCTACAGGGTCTTCAAACATACAATGAAATCTTTCAGGCGACGAATCCGGCTGTGTATTGAAAACACGATTTATGGCTTATGGATATGGATTATTATGGCCTGGATGGACAATATTAAAAGCTGGACAAACATTAATGACGCTGCCAACCTGAGCAGGATGGCACAGGATAGGGATAAGTTCCGAGAGATGGTCGCTGACGTCCGATGAGGACATGGCACACAGAGAAGAGAAGATATGGATTATTGACTTTTTAAGATTCCAATGATGCAGTTTTTGTTTTCATCAAAATTGGGCTCGCGGCTCGTTTGAGTATTTTTTGATATTCCGTAAAGTTTTGGACTTGGCCCTTGCTGGCCTTGGCTGAAAGCCCACTTGAAAAATTCATCCTGCACAACACATATAACACAAGATGCTACATAAATAATAAGTCGGTCGGTCGGTATACTCGGTGTAAGTAAAATTTCATTCAAACCCAAGTTTTCATAATCACGAAGCAGTGTGAAATAAATCTCAATTCTGATTTATTAAATTCACGAGACACCAAAACGACGCAATTAAAGATAATCCGTGACATAAATCATTATCGCATTTTAACAATGGAATTATTTTTAAGTGTCAGGAGGCTTACTGATTCGTTTCTGTCGTCTCTTTGAAATGCTTCAGTATTTTTGCTAATTAACCGACGCTCTTCAAAATTAATTTGTGAGCTCCAAATATTCTGATGATCCAGCCATCAAAAGTAATTGCAATCAAATATTGCTCTGGTGTTCCAGATAATAAAATACCAAGTAACGTAGCGAGGGTTCTTGTTGCCATCGACTATGTTATTAATATGAATCGGGGATCCGTATCTGATATTTTAATGTCCTATATAACGAAGCATACGTGTTTGAATCTAATCATCTACTCCTTTTTATGACCTGTATTGCTAATTGGTCTTAAAATTTTTATGATTAATACTAATAGAAATGGTTGAAACATAAACTTCTGATGTATTTTGTCAAGAAGAAATATTTGACTTTGTTTCCTTACTGAAATTATATCATTTTTTATTTCACCTCTGTACTCCCAGAAACGAGACTTATGAGTTGGGCTGGGCTTCCTATATCAGATAGCAGGTGTAGTATTTAAAAAAAACTGGGTTTTTCTTTGAAATAGTATTGGAAAGCGTATTTATGAAGATGGAAGCCATTATTAAGGAGATTCCTGTCCTTCATAGATTTTTTTTATCTATTTCTCTATAATATAAACATTGTACCAAAAGAATGAACGTAGGTGTATCTACAATGACGTATATACAATATACAGAAAATAATGTCTACTTCTTTGGTATACCGTAATTTTTTTTATTCATTCATTCCAAATTATATTTATAAATTTTTTTCGTTAAAAATTAACAGTCGTGTCTAGTAAATCTAATCTGTGAAATACATGTTAACTACAAGCTATATTAATATGATTCTCATTTTATACAAATTAACAAATTAATACTTGTTTTACAACTAAAATAAAGTGAACTTTAACCACACAGTATCACAAGTGACACATATGTGCAACATTGTGACTACAGTGTATCACAAATGCTACACACATAACACGAGTATTCTCAAAGCGAACAAAAACTTAATACACGATTCTCCTCTCAGCTTACAGTTTAGGATTACGTGTCGCTCATCGAAACGTAAGGGGTCGACACTCCAGTCGCTTGGCTGGAACACTGTTTTTGCGCCTGTCCAGCTTTTGGCACCAGCACCAGCTGTTCCAAGTCGCCCTGTCAGCAAAAACGGGAATTAATCAACAACTTGAGATTTAATGTTGATACGGAATCTTCGGGTTTCACGGTAATTGTATACAAAGTTATAAGTATTAAAAAAAGCGTTTTCATTAAAGCTAAAAAAAAATATTATTTCATGTTCAACTTATGACTAACAATGATTTGTCTCAATTAATTCATTGAGTCATTTATTTGGATGGACATTGGAACTTGGATAGGTGACCAAAATCTTTATAATCTCAATATCCTCCCTGCTTCGGAAGGCACGTTAAACTATTGGTCATGGTTGCTATTGCGCTCGATTCTACACACCAACCCGCATTGGGCCAGCAGCGTGGTAATGTTACGGCCCATGCTTCTCGTGTGTTTCTCCTTCAGGAAGGCCTGCGCCCAGTAGTGGGACGTATATAGGCCGAGCATGAAGCTATTGATACCGGTGTTCCTACAATTTCACCCATCAAATCGATTTTGTAGTGTTACCAAGGTTTATTGTATAAAGTTATGCCTATTATGTCTTTAAAACTATGTTCCATGTTCCACCTTTTTCCGTTAACTTTAAAAACAGACATTTCTACGCACTTGTAACATTTTTAAACATTTACAGAGATTTTAAAAAGCTGCTTCGGTAAAATAAAGTTTAAAACTAACGTCTATTAGCTGTACCAGCTCGTTTAAGTGAATTTGCATATTCAGGTGCATGCTTTGGTCTTGCATATTAAAGGGGGTTAGCATATTATGCGGGAAATTTACAAAATCGTTTGTTAAATTCTTATTTAATGTTATTAGCTTTGAGTGTTTCAAATTCGTCACCAAACCTTAAGCATCTCACTGATAGTCGCAGGCCATGCTACATGAATCTTAGGAGTATAGACCAAGGTAGAATCGATAGAAATTTTTATTGTATTTTCTCGTGACCTTCCAGGCATGACCATAAAAATAAGTTAATAAAGAAATTTCCTTGATTGCTGTTTAATACTTCCATTGGGAACATCGGGGAAAAAGTAGTATTTGTCCTTTCTCAGGCTCTAGACTACCTGTGTGCCAGATTAAGATTAAACCGGTACTGTACTTTTATCGTGAAAGCGAGACAGATAGATAGACAGAGTTTCTTTCGCATTTGTAATATTAGTACGGGTATCGTTTACCTTACACTGTGACATAAACATGGCAAGAGGCTCGGCCTATGTTTTATAGAGACTTAAAAATATCAGACTAAAGGTGGGTGTTACTCATCTGCCTACCTCTTTGGGCATGGAGGCGTGATGATAATTATGTTACGCAATTTCCTAGTCCGGAAATCAGAGATTTTATTATAAAAGTTATGTAATATTTGTCAGCTTTCAGAAAACAAGTTACGAAGGAATCTAAGAAACTTCGATGTTATTTGTTGCGAGTATAACACTCGCCTGGTAAATTATCAATATTACGTGACAGTTAAATAGGCCCTAGATAAGGTAAACTATACATAACTACTAAACCCATTAAAAGTTTGTCTTTGTCTGTTTACTTCTTGATAATATAATTTTAACTTTTAATTTGCCATACTTTGAAACTGTTAATTTCCATTTTTGACAGTATCTGTGTAATAACTTATGTAACCGTATAAATAATAGTAATGACTTTACTAAATAGCTTTATCGTTCGCTAAGTAAATAAGTGATCTCTGAAGTCTCGAGGCAACCGACCAATATCAAAGGCACAAAGTGAATTCGAAATGATACAGTATTACAAAGATTTGTGTACTGCTCCGGGGAATCAATTTGTACAGAGAGATTATTTGCAATTGCTCTTAGTGTTTCATCCCAAATTTCCATATTTACTTTCACTTTCAGCTTTATTAATGAAATTGTTCCAGTACTTTCCTCTCCATAAAAATTGATGAGTAGGTACTTGTCTTAAATTGTTACGGGATATATTTTTCCCAAGTTCAATACCAACTCTGTTTTTTTGTCTTTATAAGGCAAAAACTTATTTCTTTTCAATACTGTACATTATATTATATATATTATATTTTCTCCCACTTTTTAAATTTTTTTAGTTCATAACATTTTCAACATGATACAAAATAAAACAAAATTAATGAAAATTACAAATTTCACATCAATTCCTGTTATACCCAAATAATAAGCTATGCCAAATTTAATTTTCCAAGTACTGATTATCACAGTACTTGGAAATTTGAAACATAACAATGAATTATAATTTAGAATTAGGTTAGTGAAATACTGCCTCGATTCTATGCTTTACGCGTTAAAAGTAATAATATTTTTTTGTAGAATACATAAAAAATTACGTATCTGTAATATTATTATTATGTTTAAACCTTTCTCTTGAGTCACTACATCTATTAAAAAAAATAGTATCAAAATCTTTTAGGTATTTTTAAAGATCTTATGCATTTCTAGGGACAAACAAACAGCGGTCAGTGACTTTGTTTTATGCTATTATTGACGGTAGGGATCCTTACATGCGCGATCTGGCCATATTTGATAGGTTTTTAGTATGTGAAATTGCTTGCATTTTTAAGCAGCCCCGCCGCTATCTTGTAGTGCTAAAGAAATAGCCACTTGAAAATTTGCCCCAAGTTTAGAACTAGGTCGAGAACTATTGGCTGTTCCTTCAAAAAACCCTCGTCTAAGGCAAAATTTACACATAGAACTTTTAAGGCACTACTTGTCTGACTTCGGAATTTATAGCTGAAACTCTTGCATTTCAGGTTTCGTTTAAAACGAAACTTTTAATAAGGTAGTTTTCGGGATGTTTCGGTGCAAATGTAATGCTAATCTTAGAGAACTTGATTTAAAGTTTGCTTGAAAATTAAATATAAGAGGAGTGCTGCTTTTTTATTAAAGAGTAGATTGTTTCAAATTAAGACAGGTATCTTGGAATATTACTTAAAGAAAAACGTCGTTTTTCTGTTAATTTATCAGCATTAATAGTATGTACTACAAGTTGTCTAGAGGAAAATAGAAAGAAAGCTCGTGGGGGTTACGCTGGGAGTTCGAAAGACCAATACATGGCTCAGAAAGCAAAGTAAAGTGTCCGATGCCGTGAAGCGAATAGCAGGTCTAAAGTGGCAGTGGGCGGGCCACGTAGCACGTAAACAGGGCTCGTTGGGCAGAGCAGTATAGGAGTGGAGGCCTTGGGGTGAGAAAAGACCTAGGGGAAGACCACAAATGCGATGGAGGGACGACGTCAGGAGACTTGCAGGGACGAAATGGATGGAGGTGGCACAAGATCGATACAGATGGCGCAGCCTGAAGGAGGCCTACACCAATATGGTCGAAAATGGCTAACGAGAACAAGAACAAGAATAGTACTACTTCTCATTCGTTATTCTTGACTTTATTCTCGTCATTTCACTTTCACCTTTCCTACGCATTCGACGTGCAATCTTTGTTCACTCACCCGCTTGACAGGCTAAAATTCTGATTAATCAAATTCTAATTCGGTTTGAAATTGTGTTTGATGAACTGCGTGGACTGTGGATTTCTGTGTTACCATTTAAGATTTTCCCATGCTCTGGAATTCTATCTGATACTAGGTGAATTTATGACGCAGTTGAGGTTGTTAGCATAATTGAAACCAGAAATCCTCTAAGACCATATATTCAAATTAGAATCTTCATAATTTAAAATCATATTAGTGAAGGAAAAGAAATTGTGACCTAATTTTGTTGCGCAAAATTTCGTAAAATTTTTCCTTTACACACCGAAGAAATCTTGAAGGAAAGCACTTCATTATTTATTTCAAGGTACGTCATCCTATTTTACGGTACAGATGGTCACGTAACGCATTATAAGCCATCCGAAAAGTAAGTTTACACAGAACGAAATATTAAAGTCCTATGTAAATATTTGATGCGGCCGCGCTTACAGTTGGATTTAATATTATCGCTCACTTACCGAGAAGAGATATCCTATTATGAGATCGGCGTCCCTCGGTGTGTCTAAAGCGTCCTTTTCCAGCACGTCTGTTCGTAGCCAGCGGCAGTCGATATATGCTCTCACCGTGTTGTCATCGTGGACACTGTGAGAAAAATATTTATTTTATCAAAACGATTTCATTTGACTCGAAAAATGTAAGTTTGGTTCGGTTCACGAGCAAATATACTCACAATACATCACGGTTATGTCCCCGAAAGGGTATGCAGGGACCGTAACATATCGTTTGATATGTTTAGGTTGAGACTAGAAGAATAATAATGAGAATAAGGGTTATGTAGAGAGTGTAAACCGCCGAAAAAACTTTGAATTTACTCCCATTTTAGCGATATATACACAATGTGTATAATTGTGTATAAAGCTAAAACTGTGTTGCGTATATAGATAAAACTAAGTGAATGTTAAAATAGTAATTAACAAAAAAACACGCTTATCCTTTCATTCTATAAACATCCACTTGTAAACTAGGTGATAAGAAAATAAATTACGCAGAATAAACTCAAAGGACATGTTGCGCCGATCCAAATATAATTGGCAACAACAAATCTCAATAAATTCTTACAAACATACGGCACTTTATGTCCAATACACTTATAATTATATAGAAAGGGTTGTGAGATCTGGAAAAAAAAAAGATGAAAAATTGTTGGTTTTGTGTCATGCTTGCTTAAGTCAACAGAAAAAAGCCTCGAAACAGAAAAAAGAATGTATGTGTAATTCATGGGGGTAACAAATCGAAAAAATGGTCGGATTCTCGACTCAATTCATAAGAGCTTGTGCTAATTAATAAGCTTCGTATAAGCTTCGTATTTATTAAATGCATTCATTAAATGCGAAGTGAAGAGCTGATTTTCTTTTCAAACTGCAAGTCAAGTGTGTGTAAATTGAATATCTATGGGCAGATAAAGTGCCTTACAGATATGAGGAAAATATCATGTTTATTTTTTGTAACAAAATATTGATATTTTGTAAATAAGAGGATGATACGAGTGCTGATTTTTTCTATACAAACGTCCCCATTGTTCTCAGCCATGATGTTACTTATTATTAGAATCTTTGTTTCAATACTAAACAATGCTCCTGCATTGTATTGCTTTCCCAATAGGATAAAAGCTTTAATTATTGTCAATCAAACATTTTAATGCCATTAAAATTATATAGGAAGTACAATCTTTTACCCGCGACTTCGTTCGCGAAGAATATTTACTTTGAGATAGTGTGATGGTAGCCTAAAGCCTTCCTCAATAAATAATCTATTCAACACTGAAAGGTCTTTGCAAATTGGAACAGTTGACTCAATTGGTAAAATTGAAAATCCTACTCTATTATTAGAAGCAAAGTTCATAGTGGCGTAAATTTGTCCTTTATTTTTCTGGAAAACGTTATTTAAATTTTTAACGCTTACCCGCATAACACCCGTTCCCATGGGAATATCGGGATAAAATGTAGCATATGTCCTTTCTCAGGCTCTAGTCTAGACTACCAAATTTCGGTTAAATTGGTTCAGTAGTTTTGACGTGAAAGCGAGACAGACAGACTTACAGACAGAGTTACTTTAGTTAATAATAGTATATATTGTATATTCCATGATATGTCTTAGTCTCCATGTAACGAGGAAGAGTCTGTTGTTTTACACCGGGCACAGTGTGAAACAAGTGATATTCACAACACACTATAGGTAGGTCCGTTTAATTCAAACTCAGACTTTTTATACCACCAGGGTTACAATAAAACTGCAATGTCCATTGACAATGAAATATAAGGGTTATTTAGTTCTCTTATCCCGATAGACTACCCAGCTTTACACCTTATACCTCGCCTCTATTTTACTACAACTGGTAACGACGGTCATATATTACGGTTTTACCATCCAATGAGAATAGATAACGGAAGGATACTTCGATTTTACAACGAACAATAGAAAAGAAACTTAATTTGTTACAAAGGTGAGAAGAAGGATAGTGTGGATAGTGTGTTTAAATAACTTTAGATTTTTACAGTTAAAATGGTATTTCTGTTATTAAAAACAAAGGAAAAATGGTTCCGTTTATTCCAATCAAGTTTTACTTTACCTTGTTTCTCTTTATTTATATTCAAGTATTTACACATGAAGAACATTAGCATTCTCAGTATTAAGAGTTTATTACAATTAAAATCTAAGTACTCAGCCGGGAAACATTAAATATTTCAATTAATTAGTTCATTGAAATTCTACTTGAAACTAATGAAGAGAGGATCCAATTTGGTACAGTTTCTTCGAAAAGGATTTCTGTTACGTTTGCGGCATTGAATTATTAATAAATAGAATTTATAATTCTCAAGGGTGCGATGAGTATTTTATTTATTAGCAGTATATCTTGGCCAAAAGTACTTCGTGGTACTCGTGTAAAAAAAAAGCAATGATTCCAGGTTGACACTTATAAAACCATAATAGCCATAAAAATATCTTCTTCTTTTTTCTGCCCTGTTCTCATTAAAATTTTTGGTCGGCGGCAGGCCGTAACACGTCTTCTTCTTTCATTCGCCAGTAAACACTCACATCCTCTCTAATGATATCATTGATCATACAATCCATATCTTCAATGTTCCTCTTCTTAGTGGGTGTATTGAATCCACTTTCAAGGAATGTATGGATATTACTATCTCATCGTCCTTTTCCTTTATAAGTCCAACTGCTGGGCACACGCCTTCCTCATGAAGAAACACATGAGGAGTATGGGCCATAACACCACCACGTTGACCCAAAGCGGGTAAATGGGTTGCAATAACGAGCGCGACCAACGGCTTCACGCGCCTTTTAAAACACGAACGAGTTCGAGATCACAATGTTTTGGTCACCCATCCAAGGTCTGACCATGGCAAAGGTAGCTTTAATTTCCACATCAAACTACTATACTACCTACTAACCAATATACTACCTAGCTCCTAATTTCTATCTATTTTAGAATAAATATCCCCACGACGAAGGCCTGTGCCCAGCAATACAAGAGAGGACAAGGTATTCTTAGAACAACGAACAAATTGTCTCTCAGTGATCGACAAATGGATCGTTTCTGGGGCTGGAAAACCTTATGAAATCAAATGGGACATTATTATATTTATAAATTGCTAACTACATGCGCATTAACCTAAAATACTCCTAAAATATTCTACTACTACAATCAACATCATTAGTTATCATAGTAAAATGCTTTGAATGTTGTGACTGCCAAAATATCAATATAAATTTTGGAAAAATATTAGTTCCTTACCTATGAAATTGGTGTTTTGTATGGAGATTTTGGGGAATTCTGCATTTTCCATACTAACATTTTATCAGTTTTCTTCACAACGACAAATCCAGAGATAAAAATATTTGGCATGTATTATTAGACAAGCTTAAGTAATATGTGTTATATCATACTTCATAAAAATTATTTATCGTTTTTAAGTGAATGCAAATAAAATGATGTATTCGGGAGGCACTTAAAAAGAGTTGTCTCCGTGTCCAATTTTAACACAATTAAACTTACAACAAATTATCAAAACAAATCAAAAGAGGTCAAAAATATCGTCTATTTTTAGACGAGGTAATTATTTTTTAGGAATTCTCGGAATCTTAATAGTTACAGACAAAATACTAAGACAGAATAAAAACACCAATTTCATAGGTAGGGACCCAATATTTACAGCATATTTTGTAGCATGATCTTTAAATCTGAGTACATCAAATCTAGTCTAGTGGTTGACACTATCAGGTGTAGTTTGGGAGGTTCGGGTTTCGATTCCCCACGGGAGCAGGGATTTTTCTGTTCGGTTTGGTTAGAAGTAGGGCTTCTAAGCCCGCCTGGCTAACTACTACCGTTTTACCTAAATTTGTAGCCATAATAAAAATGTTATAAGCATTGTTGTGTTCCGGCAAATGAAATGAAATAAAATCATTTATTCTGCAACTAGATTTACATGAAATACTGTTGCACGTCAATATTTTTTTTCCTACTAGCACTTCGACGTGAATGGCCTGTTGAGAAGAAGTGCCGCAACAAACTCAACAGTTAGCCTTTTTTAAACAGCCATAATAACAAAAGGAATTTTGAACATTTTAAATATTGTAAAATAAGTATGTGCAGAGGAGCAAATTATAGTAGCCACGAATTTATATCTTTAAAATAATCTTCTATCTTATAATACCCCTTTTTCATTAAACAGCTTTTAACAGTTCAATCAGAGATAAGATAGCCAGTTCCTCAGTTGTTGAGGATTATAGGTGAAGCTTGCCTTCGGCGTTAACGTCACTTACCATCAAATGAGAATGAAGGTCATGAGCTTACCTGTCACATTAAAAAAAAGGTGGAGTCACCGACCATAGCATCAAAAGCTTCACATATCAAGCAAGAAGCCAAGTATCTTTCTCCAATAAGCTCCTCAAATGCTGTAATCCAATACAGCAGGTAAGTGACATACAGTTAAAAATTTACATTCACTACCTACATTAGTATAATGATTCGCATTTCTTTGATATTTTGTCGTTTTACTCCGGTGCTTTAAAAGGGAACGATTTGAATTTTTCTCTTTGATTGTGTCGTTCCGTTTTTATGTCAATGCTTAAGTAAAAACGTTTATTCAGATGGTAGGCTCAGAGGGTGTTTTCTTTGAAACGACCGTATTTTAGCCTCTGTATTTTAAGCCGTATTTCTGTTGTCATAAAGGCCACGATGTCTTTTAAAATGTAAGTTATATATTCTTGGAATTGCACTATGTATTTTTAGACTTGACCTTTAATAAGCTGCTCTGTTTTTGGTCCTTCGAGCCGAAAACGAAGGCAAAATTAAACATTATTATGTCACAATGAATTGCTGTCGTGTGGTAGCGGCTCATTAAAAGAATACTACCAACCAATCTCTTCCCTTCGGTGTCGTAAAAGGCGATTAATGGACTTAGAACTGCACTACATCCAATAGCTTATAGCGGCGACAGGCTCACCACCTGCCACGCTGAGTGCAATCACTGCTTGGTGAAGCGCGGACTATGGCAATGGACTGCTTTTGCGGTGCTTTTGCCTAGTCTCTGACTACCCCTTAGAGGATAATAGTCTTGATTATATGTATGTATGTATGAATTGTTAAGAATAAGTGATCATAAATAATGAAAATACAAATCAAAAACATTCACTAACAAAGGCATATTACGAAATAAATGAAATCTTTTCAATATTGTCCATTTGACAGGCTAAAAATCATATATATTCAAATAAATATATTTATAATTCTCTGATGCACTCTCACTATCTTTGCGGTGACCTTATGGGGTGTGACGTGTGAATTGTACTGAAGTATTCATATGACAAGTAAACCATATGACTTGCAAATAAATAAATCATTATTCATAGATAATAAATGAAGCAGTTTGTGAATTTTTCGGTTAAAATATTTGTATAGTATGTTACTCATTTTGAAAATTATTTCACCGTTAGAATGTATATGAATTAATCTTGGTTACTAAAGAAAGAAAGAAAAACGCTTATTGACCACTTATTACACATGCAAAAGAAAAAGAAGAAGAAAAAGGAAGACACAGGATTCAATGCAAAATAAATAATGGAACAAATACACAAAATGGTCAATTAGTACCCGGTCTCAGCATATGCTGCATCATGAGGAGTATGGGTCGTAACACCACCACGCTGGCCCAATGCGGGTTGGTTGGTAGAAACGATGGCAATAGCGACCAGGACCAACGGCTTAACGTGCCTTCCGAAACACGGACGAGCACGAGATATCTAAGTTTTGGTCACCCATCCACGGTGTGACCATGGTGAAGGTAGCTTTGTTTTCGATCGAAAGCCAAAGTGTACTAACTACTACGCCACCGAGCTTCTCTAGTGGAGTTTTTGTTCTGACCGGGCCTATTACACAACTTTATAGTTTGCAGATTGTAATATGTAAGAGTAGCATGAGAAAATATTGAACGTCTTATTCATCAATCATACAGAATAACCTTTTCAAAGCGTACAATGGTTAACAGAAGAATAACGAGTCTTAAAGAGTTTAAGTATTTTTTCCAAGGTTCACCAATATATACCCTCGGTAGGTGTGAATCAATTCCATTAGGCAATGTTTCAACCAAGGAGTCTTCGCTCCACCGAGTCAGACCATTAGCTTCCCGTGTTAACGGCTACGATTTGACGATAATAGTAAACGTATATTGTATAATGAACTCTTAAGATTCTGCGAAAATTACATATTAATATGAAGTAAGTACTGCGCAAGCATTTACGACACATTTTGTTAAGTACAGTAACCGGCAAAAATATATGACGATTTTAGTACTCTGTCACATTATCATATCACCAGAATTTAGTCCGCAAAACAAATAATTTACTTTAAACCTTAAAATGACAAGGTACTAAAATCATCATATATTTTTGCCGGTGACTGTACATAGATAAAGGATTAAGCAACGGATTATGGGTAGTTAAGCATATTTTCTCGTCTCTTGATCGCGCTTCAGGAGAGTGGTTTAGAAAAATATCCACTGTGTACCACACAGCTTGGTGGCGTAGTGGTTACGCTTTGGCATTCGATATCGAAAACAAACTACCTTTGCCATTAACAGGTTTTGGATGGGTGATCAAATCTATGTGATTTCCGAATGCTCCATGCTTCGAAAGGCACGTTAAGCCGTTGTTCCCGGTCGCTATTGCACAGTTTCCACCCACAAATATAGTGTTTTAATATGTAATGACTAGCGTACTGGGTTAAATCATACAGTATTGATTTTCCTAAGAATCGCGATGAATGTTAATAAAAAAAGAATATATATTTACATATTTAAATAAACAGTTTTGAGTTCTTAGTCACATTGAAGAATTTTCATGATTACCGCACAAATAAAATGGTTTTTACTAAAAATGTTGTATTGAATTAGTGTCATTTGCCTTACTAAACCAAAAACCCGTTTTCTTCTTTCTGTTTCATAAAGAGTAAACACAAAAAACTCTTCATTTTATTGTGTTGTGCTCTCTCACGCTTATGTAATAATAAAGCCCGCTAATAATCGTAAAAAGATTTTTTTCAAATTCGGAATGATGTTACTTTTAAACAAAGTAAAAAAACGTTGCTTATTCATTATAAGTTATTTTTTTTTTTTTGTGAAATTCTCCCATATAGGGAAGGCAAAGGGAACGAAGCCCATACAGCCAAGTCTTCAGTAGCTTATTTCTTCAGTAGTTTGCATTGAAATGCTAGTTTAATGCATATCAATGCATCTTGGGAGAGTTTGACGTCAAACTATTGATGGCAGACACTGTGGTGCTACTTGGATGAGGTGGATTACCACGATAAAAAACTCATCACTTTTCACACCACTTGACGCTTATTTCGATAATCCTCCACATTGCACATCATCACAGACACTTATTACACAAAACTACAATGATTTTACGTAACAATATCCACTCCAAAACAATATTACAATTATCGAAATAAAAATCACGTCCGCCATTAGTCAAATGCCGCCAAACTTTCCGTTATTTTTTTTATTTTTTTATGTCCATTATAAAAAATGTACACATGGCGGACTTTACGACTTAAATCGCTCCCTATAAAGCCCATTTGCGCGGTCGAGAGTTAGCACCTAACCCTGGATAAATATATGGCCAAACCCTAGGTTAGGCGCTAGCTCTCGGTCGTACAATTGGGCCTAACTGTCAAGTCAGTCAATCAGTCAGTCAGTTATGTCACTGTTTCAGTTTTCTCAAGAGCAAATCGACAGCAAAATACAAAAAACTTTTATTATTTTGGATTTTGCTCCCGTACGTTGGCAAACATACAACAATATGCTGTCCTATAAAACTTTAGAGATATCGTAATTCTAAAAAAACGCAGCGAAATGTGCATTTTGGCATATCTTTCCAATGGGGATAAAGGTTTAATGATATTATGTAAAGTAACTTGTTACTGAGTTTATTGAAAATTTCGCAATCAAGCTGTCTTTGAATGATATCTTGAATTTAAGTCGCAAATCACATATCGCCAATAACAAATTACTTGGAATATCACATTTCTGTTAGATAATAATATTTTCAGTTTCAGTTTCAATTGACAGCTTTCCCCACTATTCATTATCAGTTTTCTCACACGTTAAATTTTTATGAATGCATATATATTTGAAAGCTAATAAATCAAGACAGTTATAAATTCACTAGTATCTTTTTTTTAAATATAAATACATCAGAGTATCTACCAGGCTACCATAAGTATTTAGGAACTGAATAGGTATGGCACAAGATCATCAATCACCATGTCCCCAAGTTCCTATCTGTTTCTGATTGATTAGCTATAAAACGAGATAGAATTAATAAAAAACCACATCTGTGGGATAAAATTTAATATACCCAAACATTTTCCACATTTGGATACTGATACACATGAATGAACTTATCTATATACATATAATAAAACCGGAGAGATCAAATGTCTGTACATAGAAAAAAATGCTTTAAACTAGGGGGATGTAAAAAGAGGGAAAATACCAAAAAAAAAATTTTTATTTTATTTTTGTTTTTCTGTCCAGCTGGACCGATTTTAATAAAATTTTGCATGGTTATACCTTATATCCCTGGTCAACATCTTAAATACTTTTTATTCTGGAAAATTAAAGGGTTCCCGTGGGATAGTTAAGAAACTATAGTAACAGCGGACGAAGTCGCGGGCAACAGTTTGTTTGAATAAAACTTATGTATAGCTCATTGTGAATATCGCTTGCTTCACATTGTGCCCGGTGCATGGCAACAGGCTCGCCACCTGTTACGAGGGGAAATATGGATGGTAACACCTCTGCCTACCCCTTCGGGGAAAGGCGTGATGATATGTGTATGTATGTATACATGAATGTCACAGCTGTTTAGAACTGTAAAAATATTTGTCAACATTAATGTCTGGTATTGCCATCTCTGTGGTCCCGGGTTTGAGTTCAGATATTAAAATGTGTGTAATGAAAATAATCTTTGGTCCATAAAATTATATCACTGATGCTTATATTTTCAATTTTCATCACTACATCGACTGAGAGTTGTGAACTTCTGGAAATGTTGCAAATGCAACATTGCTTCTGCAAGTGTCCCAAAAATATTTAGAAATTAAATTGTAGAATTAGTTATTCTCTGCCTACGGAGATATAAGCGTGATGATCTATACATATAATGAAGTGTAATTTTGGTATATTAAACCGTCAACTAGCTGCTTATCTGGGGCTAGGTAATGGTTTGAAAAAAATAAAGAGTTGCTATCTCTACGGTTATACTACAAGTAAGTATTAAAAAGAGTCATTTGTTTTTTGTACCTAATACACATAACGGTGGGCTCACCACCTGTCGCGCTTAGCACATGTGCAGTCACTGCTTGGTAAAGCGCAGAATATGGCAGTGGACTGTTTTTACGGTGATTTTGCCTAGTCTCTGACTAAGCCTTGTGGGATTAGTCGTGATTATATGTATGTACACATGACAGAACACTTACCTGATAGCAATATGATGCCAGCGAAAGTCATACAGCGGCACAGCCAGGTAGATGGACCGGGAGGAGCCAGCCCCGGCGTGCACCAGCCTCGCCGCCCCGCGCCCCGCCAGCTCGAGCGACAGGAACGAGCCCGTTCTGCGGCGCGAGCGCAGCGAGAACAGGGTGCCTTGGCCATAGCCGCCGCTCTGGAGACAAAGAGAAGAGCTAAAATTTATACACAAAATGTAAGAGTGAATAGGCACTTATTGAGTTTGCGTGTTCCATCTTAGACCACTTCGGCGCTTTCCATCAGGCGAGATTGAGGTCAAACGCACTCAATTTTTCTCATAAAATAAATTATGTAAGACTCTTTCTATATTATAAGTAGCGGCATTTAGCTTTGGTGTTGGCCGTTAGCCAGTCGGCGCTCAGCATCTCATCTCATCCGTAATTAGCGGCCGCCGATTGGCTCTACAGTCGTATTCAGTCTTCCTCATTGGTGCCACGTCAGTGCCCCATGCGCAGCTATTAGCAGCTATAACCTCCGGTAACGCCCACTCAACACCAAAGATATATGGTAGACAAGTGATAATATATTTAATAATTTGAGAGTCAAGTGAATGTCGGCGCTCGCGAACACTATTATGTTTCTGTTGTCTCGTGTTCTGACCATTGAGAGGTTAATATAAAATTTATGAATCAATGAATCAAGCCACCATACTTTGCTTGCTGATATAGTAGTAGAAAACGAATACAAGAGAGGACAAGGTAAATTCAGCATATTTTGTAGCATGATCATTAAATATGAGTACATCCTCTCTAGTCTAGTGGTATACACCAGCGGGTGTTGATCGGGAGGTCCGGATTCGATTCCCCATGGGGGCAGAAGTTTTTCTGTTCGGTTTGGTGGGTGGTAGGCCTTCTAAGCCCGCCTGGCTTGCTACCGCCGTCTTGCCTAAATTAATAACGATGTTTTATGCATTGTTGTGTTCCGGCAATCATAGGTAAGATAGCCAGTTCCTGAGTTGTTCCTTATCGTCACTTACCATCAGGTGAGATGAAGGCCAAGAGCTTACCTGTCATATGTAAAAAAAATCTCACTTCAACTTATGAACGGTTAGATCCATTAACTAGTCAAGGAGCATAAAACGAGACAATACAAACATCTATTGTTTGCGAAAACTGGTGTTCGCCAGCCAAGGGGTTAAGGAACTCTATCTCACCTTAACAAAACTTTTTCTTTATTTTTTATTTTTTTGCGTCACTGAAACTGATTCTCATTTTAGGTTCTCCGATCACCGCATATCACATCCTCGTCACGCCATATCCAGAACTCAACAGCGCTAATGATTCTTACATCCATGGTTGGTAAACAACAGTAGTTGTGAATTAACCAGTGTTATTTTTTGTATCTACCTACATTTAATTGGTTTTGTTTCATGCTAACAGATTGTTTACGCTCATTCTTTTAATTATCTAATGTTTTCTCAGTAAGTGAATTAATTGTAGTTCTTTATGAGGAAATAAAGTTCTTAAACCTACACCCCTATCATATATTCATGTTATGTGAGATTAAATTACATATGTATATGACATCATAACTTTATCTCTAGAATCTGTTACGTATCGTTACTAAGTTTGGAGCGAAAACAGATTAAGCTCTGCTTAGAGTTTGCAATATCACATTGCACTTTCATTACTGCATTTATATTCAAGAGTCATACCCCAAGTAATCCTACAACAATGTACACAAACGACAATGTATTTTACAGCACAGAACATAGAAACTCTTTCACATAAGCTACTTCAATGTCGATTGCCAATGAACATTTTCAGAAGATATGGCTATTGCCTATAAAATGAAAGTAATGTTAAACTTCTACACATTAACATAGTACAGAAATTAATAATTCAAGCATTAAGATGGTTGAATTCTCGGCAGCAAGGAAAATATTATGTTATTTGTGTAATTGTTGCGAACCAACTAGATACAGAATTGAGAGCTTTATTTGCCTCATACTTTCTAACCTATTGAAATTTATTTCTTTTGAATAAAGTATGTGGGAGAAAACTGTTTAAATTACATTTTATGATTCACTAAGAAGCACACACCTTTAGCTTACGTACTTTATGCCGTATTACGCTTTTTTTATCATTCGTTAGTTCAGCATTCACTTCTTTTCAGCTCATGTAGTACCTCACACTAATCGATATACTAATTCAACGATCATTCTTAGCTATACTAATATAATGTCATAAGCATGACACTAGAAAAAATATGAACATGAGAAAATGGTCATGTAGGGAAAGGAGTTCTTCCTACGCCACCTAGCTCCTCCGCTCGGTAGCGTAGTGGTTAGTACGCTTTAGCTTTCGATTGAAACAAAGCTACGTATGCCATGGTCAGGCCGTGGATGGGTGACCAAAACTTTGTGATCTCGAGCTCCTCCGTGCTACGGATGGCACGTTAAGCCGTTGGTCCCGGTCGCTGTTGCGACCGTTTCTACCCACCAACCCGCATTGGGCCAGCGTAGTGGTGCTACGGGCCATACTCCTCGTTTGTTTCTCCATGAGGAAGGCCTGTGCCCAGCAGTGGGACGTATATAGGCTGACGACGAGGGAAAGGAAGATGGAAATTTAGATATGATAAAATGTTAGTATGTAAAATGCAGTCATCCCCAAAATCTCCATACAATACACCAATTTCATAGGTTAGGACCTAATATACAAACAAATTCAAGCATGATACTAACCTCAGGCCGAAGCCTCAACGAAATAAAAAGGGTGAATTCCCGCGGGAACGTGTTGCCGGGCCCGAAGAGCTCTGATGACGCGATCCAGATGTAGGAGTTGGGCCTGAGACTAAACGCGTGCGGCCGGTCCGACACTGGCTTCCATCTGGCCTGGGACGGGTGGAAGTTACGCCGCGCTCCCGGCGCTAAGGGGTTTATGGCACCTAAGGACAGAAAAACACTGAATCATTTTTAATCCCAAGCTTACGTCTCTTTCCCAGACCGCAAAAGAGTGGAATAACCTTCCTGCGTCTGTGTTTCGGATTTGGGGACTTTCAAGGCAAGTGAATAGCCACTTTTTGAGATTGCGTGTATCACCTTAGACCTTTTTGTTGCTCTCCATCAGGCGAGATCGTGCTCAATCGCACTCAAATTTACCTTAAAAAAAGGAATAGGCAGAGGTGGTAACTCCCAAATATCGCCAGATATGGTAAGACCTCATAGAACAGCTGTCGAGCCTGTTGCCATGCACCATTTTATATAATATATTGACGACCTCCGTGGTCGAGTGGTCTGTATGCCGGTCTCAAGGCGTCGCCATCTCGAGAGGTCCTGGGTTCGATCCCCGGTGGGGGCAAATGTTTGGGTGATGAATTTTCAGGCGTTTGCTCTCCAGTCTTGGATGTTTATATATATTTATAATGTTTAGGATATTTATATGTATATATCTATTAAATATATTAATCCGTCCTCTAGTGTCCGTATCACAAGCAGCATTAGTTGCTTAAAATGGAGCTAGATGATAAGTGTGAATGTTTGAAGATATTTATTTATGTTAGAATCACGATTGTGACATACATTAATTATTTGTTGGGCTTCGATTGTTGTAAAGAATAGTTCTGATTGGTAGACGCTTATTGAATTAGTTGGACTTGATGTAAACTAATCTTCTTTAAACGAAGTGGATTAGAGGAAACTACTAGAGTTCATTAGTCCATTTCATTTTAATTAAACGAACTTTGTGGATGTCAGGGCTACTTCATTTTAAAAGCAACTAACTGGTTCGAATTTCGAAAGTAAAAATAAATCTGTCCTAAATCCGATCAAATTGGGCTCTGTTATATCATTACAAGGCTTAAGGGTGGTTTCATAGGTACGCTGGCCACGCGTGTGCTTACAATTACACAGATCTATTAACAATGTTTAACAGCCACATGCGCGCGCTTTTTCGTCAAATGTATGGAAATCTGCCAGCGTACATATAGAACGTCCCTAAATGCTATTTTTTGGATAGAAGAACAGAATTCTTAATAAAGTCAACAAGTGACATATAATAAAAACTTTCTCAGCCCTAAGTATATTGGACTAATGTGTGGTTTGGTCTTCCATGAAATTTCCAGATCCAATTGCTAGCAAAAAATTTAATTTTGAGGGTTTTTTGGTTTACAATGAAAATAATCATAACATTCATCTATTTTTGCAATTCTGATATTCACTCCAAATTCTTATAATAACAAAAAGTTTGTAAGAGTATAAATTTATTTCGAGCAACAAAAGTCATTAGGAAACAGTGTAACAAGTAATGTAATACAAAAACGGAACTTTCCGCTTTTCCTACACCAAAACAAGTTATTACTAAAATCTGGTTATTACTTGAAACTCAAATCGTTCAGAGGTCCACAAGATCTTTATTATGGAGAGTGATATATTGCAAAATTATCTTCCCAATTGATTTTCTACGAGAATAAGGCATTTCTGTCAGGCAAAAATGTGGAATTTTCTCATCATCTTTCACCAATTCCACGCTACGCGAAGTCTCCATACAAATCCTGAAAGTTGTTGAAATTTTAACCTGAAAGTGCTCCTAGAAAGTTGAAGTTGCAAGTTACATTATCACCGGGTTCTAAACTATTCCCAAAGCTTCAGCCAGATAGCTTATCCGGAAGTGCCTTAAAATTAAGTTACAGAAATCCAACCGGACTAACAAAGAGAATTAAATGCTCACCTTCACAATCGAAGGAGTTACACGACCTGGCTTGCTCGCCATAGCCCTCACAAGAAGTTTTTGAGCAGTATCTTCTTCTGGTCTGCCTCCCTCCCCCGCAGGAGCGGCTACATGCCCCCCACTCGCCCCACCCCGCCCAACCTGCAATGGCATCGATGAGTAGTTTTGTTGTTGCATAACTATGTTACCGTGTTAGTCTCTTGTCATTTTAACACCGCTAGTGCCTACTGCAACAGCAACGATTTTAGTAAAACCTTAAAATGACAAGGTTCTAATATGGGTACATACTTATGTTCGCAACACTTCGCAAAACGTGGTTAAAAAATTACGCTCAAGTTTTGACGGCCAATTGCTCAGTTCCGATAATCCAAGGGAACGAGCCTATTTTGGAGGAGTTTTTGGGACTTGTAGAAGTTTTAATGTTTTTAGTTTCTGAAAGGCTTTTTTTCTAACGACAGAACTTTAATAATTAAGTAAAGAAATCTGGTAGCAGTTTACATGATAAATAGTGAGATGTTATTGTGAAAAAAATAAATGCAAAGTGTGGACTTAGAAATACGCTTGACCATAATGGTCACTACATACTATATACATTTTTAGATAAATTACACCAGAAAAGCCAGATATTTAAAATATGGTGTCGAAACAAGACAGCATCAACCTTATCGGCCTGCCTGGGATTTTTTCCCCCCTTTTTTAAAGTTGAATCTTTGATTAACATTAACGAACTTTTTTATCCGTAGTAATAGTCACCTCAATAGTTAAAATCTAAACCAACAGCGTCAATGGAAACGCCAAAATGTATGACGTCAGAGACAAATTGTGAAATTTGCGATGAAAATTCGAAGCAATAATACATGAGCTGTGTCACCAGCCACAGTTTTACTAATTCCAGCATCGCGTTTTGCTTAAATTGTCTATGATTATTGGACAAGCTGTCATATCATGACATTGGGGTTTCGCCATTGGTTCATATTTTAGCCTACTGGTCAACTTGAGCACGGATCCAAAAACTGTCCCTTGAAGTCGGGGTTATAGGAGCAGCTGCTATCCTTGTGTCTGGTTTCCACTGTTGCCAAGACATTTTGAAGGTTATTTATTAGTAGCAACAATTACCAACCTACTGCATTCCATATAGCAATATCCACCCCTAAGCTCCATGGCACAGCAGCAGCCGTGGCTTCCAACCACGGTCCGTCAGGCGGCGTGGTCTCCAGGTCCACCGCCGGCTCGCTGATCTTTGAGAAGACCACCAGCTCACTCTGCGATGGTGCCATGCTCCAGTTGAAGCAGTCCCGGAGCTGAGGACTGGTCTTAAGGTTCACCTGCCTGGAAGAAGAGAGCGGTTAGAAATAAGGTTGGTTTTAGCTAAGTGCTACTTCAACAGCCCATTAAGGCCAAAGAAAATACTTTTTCACGCTGGACTAATGGCTTAACGCTTCCAAAGCACGGAGCTTAGACCGTACGGAGTTGAAGTCGCAATACAAACGTCTCTTTAATCGAGTCAAATCCCAAAACTTCTCCCACAAGCAGCATTTAAAATTCGAAAGGAGAATATTATTGTGTAAAATATAATTGCAGAGACAAAACAGCTTGGACCATATTATCCATATTGTTATATATAGTAATTTATAAAGGTATTTAAAACATCGGAAACTTGTTGTTTTTCTTATGCGTTCTTCTCAGAATAAGGCAGCTAGCGATTGGTTCATAGGAGTATCTATACATAACTGTAACTATACTCTAGAGCATCGTAAATTTATCTTTGAATTGGATATCTATTCTAAGTTAGTCAATTCACAGAATCAAGTGGTTAGAGAACATTTCCTTCGAAGAGTAGTTAGCAATTTTTATTGAATTTGAACAGAAATCAACATAATTGAAATGAATATTATAATTATTTAGGATTATTATTTGTAACACCAAATTTTACATTTATTTATTTAGGAAACAAACAGTTTTTTATAAAATAAAATTTTACAAAACATTTTTACCTATAAACCTATAGTTCCTTATAATTATTTCATGTTTGAGATACATAGTTATACACATACAATAGTACAAGCACATCTTTGAATAAACAGTCATAAAAGTTGCAGAAATTTTAATAAAACTTCACAAAATACGTTTTAAATGAGATGACAAATCAGTACATTCTATGTTCCAGCAGGTATAACTTTAAGTGATTCTTTTTTAACGTTTTATATTTAAATTAAATTAATCAATTTCACAAAGCCTATCGTCATACGTTTTACAGGAACGTCTAATGAACGTGTTACGTCCGTAGCGTGTTTAAGCAGCCGGGTATGAAAAAAGAACTCTTTTTCGACAGGTCCTTTTTTGCGTATTTGGGACATGGAATGAGATTCTCTTTAAAAGTTTTGGGGCATCAATAAAGTTATTTTTATGGTATTACGTATGTAATCATGCTTACAGATACGATAAGATTACAGATCTCGTTTCTACGATCCTGAAACATATATTTTCCTTCCTCTACTCTTTCTCTCATTACTCATTTTCATTACATGTCCTTTGGTTTAAGGTGGTTTTCACTTGGCCCTTTTTCAGAGCATCACCGATTTGGTGAAGGTACGTTCGCTTTGGCCATCCACCTTCAGCTTCACACACATCTGCCTTAGTAATTACTAAAATACGAGGTTATATTATCACAGTCACACAGAGACATTAATTAATATTGTTTGCAAAACTAAACAAGATTTTATTATATGCAATATCTTACAAATTTCAAACTGAAATATTCAGTGAGCGTTCGCATCACTAATTGCGTGTAAGCAAACGCCAACGTCAATAAATATTTACTTGTATATCACTTAACAATTCTGCGCCCAACATGAACTTGTAATATAAAGCATACTGATCACGAAGCACTTTTGTGCTCAGAATTTAATTAGATAGCTCGTGATCCCGAACTTGGTTGGTTTAATTAAGTTCTACGCTAATCTTTGATTCACTTCAACCGAATTATGGGGTGTGGGTTAGGGCGAAATGACATTAAATTTCCTGAGATCTATTTCCAATTTGTAACTTTGTCGAATTAGCGTAAGTAGGGAATGATTCTAATAACTTTATGTAAAAGAGAAAATTGTCTGAAAACGAGAACCGTGTCTTTCTTTGCGTGTGTTTCGAATTTTTCCAGTGATGGTGTATTTTCTTTTTATTTTTTACGAGGAGCCACATCATAAATTAACGACGGGATTCATCATTAATAAATAAATCTTTCTAGAAAAATACAATTTATTATTATTTAGTTCAAGATTCGTTTAATTCCTTGAGGGCTAAGCGAACGCCGGCTTTCTATTATTGGACAACTCCAGGGTGATTATGTAGAAATGAAACTCCGAGATATATGTTCACACGTTTATGTTCAATGCACTACTCAACACAACAGGAGACTCGATATTCTATATTCTTTTTCTTACAATCGTACAGTCGTCACAGCGACTGTCGTTTCTTGTCTGCCATTTCAATCTACCTTCTACTGTTTTTATAACAACCGTCTAATATTCAAAACAAATACTTTATCGTTGATGGATTTTGTATCTATAATTATTATTTAATATTTAAATTTATGATTATTTGTGGTCTTTAAAATGATGATAGTATTTTCACATAAAGTTCATTTTCAACTATTAATTTAGAAATAGTCAATACAAAGTCCATCATGAACAGAATGAAATGTATATGTAACAATAATTAGCTATAGAAATTACATTGAGGTATATTATTATAATTTTATGTGTATTATATACTAAATAAGCTTACAACTCGGCCTTCCTGTTAGCGCGAGTCCCTTCGCGGCACCTAAATATTTATATAAGTCAACAGGAACATAAATAAATCAACGCTTCAAATAACATATCAGCTTATCTTAATTCTTTATATTAACAAACATTTAAGAACAGAAATCAATACTAATGACAAGGCAAATCGCATTATTTTTAATGAATTAAGAACAGAAATCAATACTAATAACAAGGCAAATCGCATTATTTTTAATGAATTCTTTACTTATTTAATTAGTCCTCTACTCATAAACTATCTAAAGTTTCGACCGTAATTATTATGTAGATTTAAAATTAATTAAACTTGACAATTAATTAACGAGTGCAACTTTAGCTAAAATATGCTATGTAAACATATATATATTTTTTTATTTCTATAATATTGTAATGAACTTCTAATACCTAAGTAATCAAATAATAATTAAAGTACAGAGACACAACCCAATTTTATTCCTCATCCGAATCATTATCTTCGCAACTACTTTCTAAGTTTCGACTAAAACTCAACCATGGTTGCATTTTGTCAATAGCTACTATGGCTTCATAGCGACGATTATTTTTTCGTGATAGGGGAGTGTCTTCGATGACGTACCTGTCATTAGGTAGGACTTTTAATACACGATAGGGACCTTGAAATTTGACGACAAGCTTCTGCGACTGTCCATCGCTGGGAACCTGTCTCTCAACGCGTACTAAGTCTCCAACTGAATAATGTTTCGCAGGTTTTCTACGGCTATTAAACCTTTCCTGATCTTTAATTTGACTTTCTTTTATTTTCTCTCTAGCCTCTTCTCTATCATCTACTAAATTGTCTGTGCCCTTTATAATTACAGTATCATCTAAAATTTCGCCTAATATCCCTTCGCTCCTACACCTAATATTGAACCCAAAAAGTAACTCTGAAGGTGTCTTCTGTGTTGTTTTGTGGGTTGTCGTATTTAATCCAAGTTGAATATCCGAGATCTGTTCGTCCCAACATTTTTCGTCTTTGCCATGAGTCGAAGTTGAAAGAGCGTTCAAAATGGTCCTATTGAATCTCTCAACTTGACCATTTGCTCTTGGAGTAGATACTGCATTCATTATATGCTTGATGTTGTATTGCGTGATAAAATCGTTGAAACTTTTACTTGTAAAGCTTGTGCCTCTATCAGTGATGAGACGCGTAGGGACCCCAAAATAGCTGATATGGTCTTTGAAGACCTTTATGGTAGTTGTAGATTTCGTGTCCTTGACGGGCCGTATAGTCACATATTTAGTAAAGCCGTCGATCAAAACCAGTAAATAGCAATTGCCTTTTTTACTTTTAATAAATGGGCCCAAGTGATCTGCATGAACCGTGTGGAAAGGTACACTGGGCTTATCTAAAGGATGAAGGACACCCTCACGTTTGCCGCCAGGAGCTTTATGATGTGAACATTCCAGGCACGATGAAACATATTTCTTTACAAATTTGCGCATCTTGGCAAACCAATAATTCTTCCGAATGCGTTGGAGTGTTTTCTCATAACCACAATGGCCAACGTCATCGTGATTCATTTTCAAAATCTGCCAACGAACTCCTTTCGGCACAAGCCATTTTATTTCGTCTCCCACAATTTTGTATACACGATTGTTCTTTATTTTATAATTTTTGTGAATTTCCATCACTTGTTCCGTGGTTGCGTCTAATAAAGTTTCCTTTATCTTCTTTACTTCTTCATCAGCTGACTGCACCGTGGCAATCCAGTCCTGATCGCTATAGTCAATAGCTAGAACGTCAAAGCACGTCATAGGCTCTGTTCCAGCTTCATCTACTGGATTGCGACTCAGCGCGTCAACGTGCGACATCCGTGACCCCGGACGGTACTCGATGGTGCAGTCGAACTCCTGCATTTGAATCCACCATCGGGCAACCCGCGGTATCAGATCACGCTTAACAAACGTGGATCGCAGCGCGTTACAGTCTGTAAACACTTTAAATGTGATACCGATAAGATAAACTCGAAAACGATTAAGAGATGCAATTACTGCCAGTGTCTCAAGATCATACGAGTGGAGCTTCCGCTCGTCCGCGTTCGTTTTACGACTAAAATACGACACTGGTTGAAATACGCTATTAGAATTGGCTTGTAACAAAATGCCGGCTAGTCCGTCTTTACTGGCGTCAGTATGTAACTGTGTTTCCGCGGTATGGTCATAAAGTGCAAGTATAGGCCTGTCGACGAGCATCGTTTTAATTTTGTTAAATGCAACGTCTTGGCTTTCACCCCATGACCATTTAATATCTTTCTTTAACAAATTGGTTAAAGAGGCAGCTATTAAAGAGTAATTCATAATAAATCGACGAAAGTATCCTGACAGCCCAAGGAATTGTCTTAGTTCATGTTGATTTTTAGGCTGTCTAAATTTAGATACTGCATCAGTTTTTCGCTGTCCGGGTCGAATACCATCAGAACTAACTTCGTATCCAAGAAAGTCGATAGTTTTAAGGAAAAAGTAACACTTACTCAGTTTGAGTGTAAGGCCTCCTTTTTTTAAAAGTTCTAAGACTTCTTCTAATCGCTGTAGTCCTTCTGCAATATCCTTGGCAGGAATAAGGACGTCGTCCATATATACAATCGCATATTTTATCTTAGCATCCAAAAGTATTTTATTGATTGTACGCTGAAAGACAGAGGGCGCATTCACCAGACCGAACGGCATTCGGTTGTATTCAAACTGACCGTCAGGCGTTACAAAAGCCGTTTTGTGTCGAGAACCCTCAGCTATGGGTATTTGATAATACCCTGAGGCTAAATCGAGTGATGTAAAAACTTTGTTTCCTGCTAATCGATCTAGTTGATCCTCGATTCTTGGAAGCGGATAATGTTCCTTTTTGGTTTTGCGGTTTAACGCACGGTAGTCAACGCAAAGGCGCTTGTCACCTGTTTTTTTCTGGACTAATACAATTGGGCTTGCATATGGTGATGATGATTCCCTAACTATGCCGTTATCAACCATTTCTTGAACCATATTCCTAACTAGAACGCGATCCGCGTAAGACATTCGATAGGGTCTATATACAACCGGTTCAGAATCTTCAAGCTCGATCACCATCTCTGTTAAATCCGTGTAACCCAAGTCGTGAAGGCCATTAGAAAAACAGTCTTGATATTTCTTTATTAAAGTTTGTAAACTCGAGCGTTCATTATCCCCTAGATTGTCATCACAGTTCAAAGTTTCATTATTTTGTGACTCTGAAAACGTGAGATTGCATGACTCCAAGATACTAGTTGAATCACCTATGTGTTTATACTGTACTCGCGTCAAAAGGGACCCTTTCTCGATATTGATTAGGTTGGAGGAAATGTTATGTATCAGTAAAGCACTGAGGCCGTCTTTAACTTCATACTCCCCTGGAAGTAAATAATATTCTCTGCCTTCTGCCCCTCTCAAAGAACCGTTCACGTAAACTTTAGCATCTATACTAGGGCTAGCCAAAACTTGGATTGCGCGCAAAGTACTAGGCGGTATTTCGACATTATTGCTCGTTATTAAATGCATTTTAGTGTTAGATATCTTGCTAAATATTACGGCAGTCGGGGTTTTTGTAATTATGATATCTGGTTTTTCTGTAAATGAATGTCCCAAGAGCACCGATTGAGTAATCACATAATCTTCAACGATATATAAATTAATCGTATCCTTAATACCTTGAACCTCTATAGATGCAACCGTTAGGCCTAACGGACGAATTAAATTTCTCCCAATACCTCTTAAGACAGGTAAATCGCCCGGAACTTCTATTAATAAGTTTAGTTCCTTAGCCGTTGAATGCTTTACAAGTGAACATTGACTGCCTAGATCTAAGTGACAATCCAAAACATGACCATTGACTTTGATTTGTAACAGATACTTAGCGTTCAAGTCTTTTGCTACGCTTAATTGTGCTACTTGTTGTTCGGTCTTGTTACTGCTCTGGTTCGTGTCTTTCTCGCGATCTTTATTCGAACGTTTGTTTCTATAGCAATGTGCGGACAAGTGACCCAACTTATCGCAAGTGGTACATTTAGCTGGAGGTTTGTCACACCTAAAACTTGGATGTCCAGCCTGGTCGCAGTTGTAACATGTAATTTTTAAGTTACTTGCTTTGGTAGAAATTGTTATACCTTTGCGATCATTTCGAAACCTAGTACTTTCCTGATTATCGCGGCTAGGCCCTACTTTTACCGTTCTGAAATATTTTAACACCTGCTCTGGCTCCGAAAACTGTGCAGCCTGAGCGCCGACCTTAACAGCCCTATCTTCAACGCCATACAATATACAATCGACAGCCTGGCGTCCATAAATTCTACACCTATTCAACAAGTTTATTTTGGCGTAATAATAATGCTCAAGCGATTCTCCGTACTTTACTCTTTTACCAAGCATTTCAGTCAAGAGTTCAGCATAGTCTTCGCGTACAGGGAAAGATTCTATTAATTTCCTTTTCCATTCTACCCACGTGAACATCATGGTTGGTAAGCTCTGATACCAAGACTTCGCTACACCGATTAATTTAGGAAGTGCGTAGTGAATTATTTCTCTGTCCTCCCATGCGTATATTTCAGCGCATTCTTCAACTTTTGTGAGCCATGTTAAAACCGTTTGTTCCTTTGACATGGGGTCAAATTCGGGAATGATATTATTATTAAAAGGTAGCTTAGACTTTTCTGAACTCTTAATTGACTGCAAAATTGACATAAACTTATCTAACATGCTATTAGTCGAGTCCGTATCTTTGGGCTTCTTAGAATAACGTGATTGTACCTCATACTCATGTCTTGATAAACTGCGACTTCTCTTCCTCTCTTTCTCTCCACCTCCGGAACCAGAAGGCAGTTTCTGCTCGTCTTCTCCTGTACGTCCATACCTATTCGAGATCCTTACTCGAACATTTGCACCACCACCGGATTCAATACTTGGGGAGCGACAATGTTCCAATCTCGCAGGTGTACGGAGGGACCTCCTATCACTCCTTTGTGAACAAAGAATTCTTCGTCCTTGACGCCCTCCGTCAGGACCCTCATAATAATCAACCTCAGTATCACGCACCCGTGATACCCCTGGTTGTTCCGAATATTGTCTCCACGCTGGACTCTCGCGCTCGTGTTCTCTCGGCCACGTCACTTGGCTCAACTCACGACAACGCCTTGAGTCCCTCTCAGCCCCTCGACCCTGGCCCTCAAACCTGGGCATTCCTGGGTCTGGGCTAAATGCTCTATAATCTCGGTTCATAATTATTTTTCCTTCGATCAATCTGGAACTGATAAAAGCACAGCTTAATAAACAGATACAACTGTCACTAATTACCGAAACGATTTACTTGTTTATATATTTTATTTTATTTTATTTTAAGGGAGCAAACAGTATAAAATCCCTTATTGCTAGAAATTAAGACATGTACATAGACCAGTAAAGTTTCCACTGATAAATAATATTGTTTTATCTAAAAGATAACGAGTGAAAATTATCAAAACTTTATTTATTATTATTTTACTTTGTTTCCAAAAGAAAACCCCAAAATTTTTTTCATACTTGATTATTTTTGGCTTACCCTCAACGAAAAACACATTTCGCATATTTATTACGAGATATATTAGACGAGATTCTTACCCGTGTCACGGAAGCTAAGGGTTTGCAATTACTGAGAAATTCATCGGAAGTACACCTCGCTTAGCTTTAGAGATCAATTTCTAGATGAACTGTAGGTACAATACTTCTCAATTTGCAATCTTATTATAATTATTATTTACTTTACACTCTTATTTTACTTTGCAATCTTATTTTCTTAACTCTAATAGCGGAATATGATATCACTTCTTATGAATAAATACCATTAATCAGGAGAAGAAAAAAAACAAAAGAAATCGTTTTTCGTTCGATTTCTAGAACAGTTTTATTAGTTCTTTGAATTTATCCGTAATTTTGGTAAATGGTAAAAAAAAATATCAACATATTTCTTTAAAACATGTGAAGAGAGAATAAAAAAAAAAAAAAAAAAAATAATAAATAAAAAAAAAATGTTACTTACGTATCTTTTTTTCCATGTAGGCGTAGATCGAAAAGAATATTCTTTTCGTTTATCCCACTTCTGAAGTTATTGGACAACTCCAGGGTGATTATGTAGAAATGAAACTCCGAGATATATGTTCACACGTTTATGTTCAATGCACTACTCAACACAACAGGAGACTCGATATTCTATATTCTTTTTCTTACAATCGTACAGTCGTCACAGCGACTGTCGTTTCTTGTCTGCCATTTCAATCTACCTTCTACTGTTTTTATAACAACCGTCTAATATTCAAAACAAATACTTTATCGTTGATGGATTTTGTATCTATAATTATTATTTAATATTTAAATTTATGATTATTTGTGGTCTTTAAAATGATGATAGTATTTTCACATAAAGTTCATTTTCAACTATTAATTTAGAAATAGTCAATACAAAGTCCATCATGAACAGAATGAAATGTATATGTAACAATAATTAGCTATAGAAATTACATTGAGGTATATTATTATAATTTTATGTGTATTATATACTAAATAAGCTTACACTATAAAAATGCATGTTTCGTTTTGTGTCTGTTTTTATGGCCGCTATGAGATTACGAACTTTTGTAAATAACCTCGTAAAATAATATTCTAGATCAGCTAAATATTCTTTTATTTTATGTGGATTTTTTATTTCTTTTTGAATAATAAGCTTTTTAATGTACACAATGACATCCTTTATGTAAAAAGTATAAATAACAATACTCAACGTTATATAATAGTTATAAAAAGATATTGAAGAATCTATGAACAAAAACTGTTGTACTAAAGATACGTTAAGAAAAATGTGTCCTTTGAGATGAAAAATATTAGAAGGAATCAAAGAAACTATATCCGAACCCCACTTTAAACTAAACTCTAATAGAACCGACTCTTTATTTCTGTTGGCAACGTGCCAGTATTATTTGATGGCACAGCTCTAATGCTCATACTATATGTAACTTCTTGAGTAGCATTTTTTTTATATTTTGTTACGAGTATCATAGCAAAAAGATTGTACAAACTGCTTTTTATGCCCAGCATGTCGTAAAAGGCGACTAAGGGCGAATTGGGTACTGGGTCTGTGATTGTGTAGGCGATGAGCTAGCCACTTATTACTACTCTTTCACGATTTTTCTTCTGACCAACAGTATTTTTGTATGAATAAATATTGTCTTTAGGAACTCGGTGCTCCTACCCCTTCGGGGATTACAGGCGTGCTTGTATGTATGTATGTATTATCATAGCTGTTATTGTTCACAAATATCAGCTGATGAAAGGGCACCTCTCCTATACCTGTTGTTGTGGCCAACCAAGGCTGTTTCTGGCCGAAACACGAAACGCGTACGGATCCTGTGACTGCACTTTAGGGTGGAATCATAGGTGGGCTGGCCGCCAGGGCTAGTTACGTGCGTGCGCTGACAATTACAAGAGATACCTAACATCGTTTCACAACCTATGCAGTTCAAACGCGCGCCTGCTTAGATGCGGGTGTTGTGTAATATACATCGAGACAACTCCTAAAAACTATTGTATAAATATTAAGCACTTAATTTTAAGTCAATTTAATGTTAATTAGTTACTCTAATATTCATACTTGATTATTGTAATATCGTTTTTTATTAAAATAGCAAGAAAATCTATTGTTAAAACTAATTATTACATAATTAAATTATTAAACATTATGTTTAATAACATAATTGCGATTATTTGTACTGTATAAGGCAAAATCGTTGTACACGTGCTCTGAACGGCCCGATGACGTCAGTTATTTGTCACCGTCTATAAAAGCCAGAGCTCCAGTGTTGGAAAGTCATCCCGCCTATTCCTTCAAGACGTTTTTTCGACAATCCTCCTAACCATCCCAACCCGTTCGTCATAAGAGCCGCCAACTACTCTCCCGCTAGAGAGGACCGACCGAGACACCGCAGGCCGAGGCACGTCCTCCTCGACGACGAGGACGACATTACGAGCGCGAACGGTTGCGCTCCACACACACGCACATCACGCATTAGTCACACTTTTGTCATACACCGCACTCGTAGAACAGAACGCGTTATTGAAATTTCTTGCATTGAACTAGAGAACCGAGTTGTAGTGTGTATTTACCGCCCACCCAAAGCTAGTTTTATGTTATTCGAATCAATAGTAGAAGATTTACTAAAAAAAATATGTAATAAATGCAAATCTATTATAGTTTGTGGAGATTTTAATGTTAATTTATTAGAAAACACAGCAGAAGCTATTCGTTTGACGTCTCTATTTAAATCATTTAATCTCATTAATGAATTCATGGAGCCAACCAGAATTACATCACATTCTGCAACTTGCTTAGATAACGTTTTTTGTAATGTTAGACCTATTTCTAAATGCGTAATAACAAACTTATCTTCGGATCATTGTGGTCTTAAGGTGTGTTTTCCTATAGAAAAGGAGAATAAAATAGTGAATAATTTTTACCTATAAACCTATAGTTCCATATGATTATTTCATGTTTGAGATATATAGTTATACACATACAATAGTACAAGCACATCTTTGAATAAACAGTCATAAAAGTTGCAGAAATTTTAATAAAACTTCACAAAATACGTTTTAAATGAGATGACAAATCAGTACATTCTATGTTCCAGCAGGTATAACTTTAAGTGATTCTTTTTTAACGTTTTTATATTTAAATTAAATAAATCAATTTCAAAAAGCCTATCGTGAATAATTTAATTGAATGTAGAACTATCACGGAAAATCGTATTGAAAGTTTTAAGAATAATATTGCAATAAAAACAGGCAAAATGAGTCTATCTATGAGTCTATGAGTAAATTAGTGATATTGCCACTGCGAGATTAGTATACTTTAGTTACTTCCATAGTATTATGGCATATGGTTTACTTTTGTGGGGTAAAGCTGCTGACATTGAAACTGTATTCATTTTACAAAAACGAGCTATACGAGCAATTTACTGTCTGGGTGCTCGAACGTCTCTAAGAGACTTATTCAAAGAAGTCGGTATAATGACAGTGGCTTCCCAATACATTTACAATTGTATAATTCATATTCACAAAAATGTTAATTTGCACTACAAAAGAAAAGATGTACATGTTTATAATACAAGAAACCAGAACAAACTGTTATTACCAAAGTTTAGATTGCGTAAGGTTTTTAAGACTTTTATGGGCGAAGGCATACTTTATTACAACAAATTTCCAAACAATGTACTGGAACTACCACTTAATGCATTTAAAAAACATATCAAGAATGTGTTGATCACTAAAGGATATTATTGTATCAATGATTATTTAGAAGATGAAACTGCTTGGTCTTAAATATTAATATATATATTTTTTTTGTTTTAACTCAGTTTTGTAATGGAAGATGTTACAGCCTGGAAAGGTCTGTGTACGATATTGACATTAACAATTTCTTTGTTCTCTTGACAATGCATACTGTAAAATCTTTCAAAAACAACTATTATATTGTAAAGGGAGGAAACAACTTGCTGAGTTTCTTGCCCGTTCTTCTCAGAACAAGGCCTCCTGGTAGCTAGTGAACGGTTGGCATAATTTGACATTCATAAGAGTATGTAAATACCTAAACTGAATAAATTATTTGACTTTGACTTTGACTTTAGAACAAGGGTGCGAGTCCCCGGGTCACACTCGCGGCGCTCCACGCGCTCCCTCGCAACTCCTCCACGACACGGCACGCCTGAGCCGAGGTTCACGCCTTTAGAGGCACCCTCAGGACGACTGCCGATCCCCGGGTCGAGCACCCTGGAGGCTCTCCCTGGAAGCGGGACCCCCTAGGGGGAATGCCTTCCAAAGAGAATCTCATCAGTGGTTTTTCGCCACTACAGGCTTGAGGACCCACCACAGTTCTCGCCTTCTTTAAAAAATCCGGTTATAACTGAGTAGCCGTCAGAGCCATCAGTTCAGGGCCCTTCAAAAAAAAAAAATTGGCGAGTCATTCTGGATCGAGCCGTCGGACCGAGCGAGGCTCTAAGTTGAGTATCGTTATTTCGACTTTCGTTGTGAATATGATTAAGGAAGGGTTAATATGGAAATGTTGGGTTTAAATATGGTTTATTATGTGTACCTATGTAAGTACATATGTATATATACGTAATGTATATGTATTATATGTTATATATATGTGTATATGGGATATTTTATATATATAAAGATTTATATAGATTCGTTTTAATGTATAGCTGGATTGCAATAACTCTGAATTTACTTAACAGTATTCGTATGTGTGTATTTCTTCGTAAATCACTATACCTTTGACGATATATTTTGATGATTGATATAGGTAATAAAAGTAGTCATATTATATAAAATATTCTAAGAGAACAATAAATAATAATTTTGAATAATGGTTTTACTTGAAATATCCGATACCCACATTACCTGTAATATTTTTAAATTATGCCGCGTCTTAAGAAGTTTAGTTAAATCTGCAGTTGACCAGAGCGTCTCAACCAAGAGGGACGTTTCATAGGCACGCTGGCCCCAGCTCCGTTAGCCACCGCAGGCCGTTCGCGCGCTTTTGACTAGTTGATCGCTATCAGATTTCGCGGTTGGCTGGCGCAATCGACCGGCGCCGTTGGCTACCGCTGTTGGCTAGCGCATTTTCAACGTGCATTACTTGACTGTCTATAAATTATGTTTGTCCCAATCACGTTTTGGTATACCCCCAATAAAGGGTAAACCACTTGGATGTTACTAATTTGGAGTGATCCAAGCCGTTTTCTCCCTTGTTGGTAAGAGTCGTCCACAATTTAGGGGATAGCCAGAGTTGCATGTGATTGCAAATCCCACAGATTCAAGGATCAGTATAGCTATTGCATTTGATGATGGCAAAAATCTTCGCTCTTTTCGCCTTAAGATAGAGTATAAAGTCGAATGTTTTAATCGCCTTTGAGAATTGCAATATCTATACATAGTGATTCGTGTAGCTCATTAAAAGAATACTACCAACCCATCTCTTCCCTTGGGTGTCGTAAAAGGCGACTAATGGACTTAGAACTGCACAACCATCCAATATCTTATAGCGGCGACGGGCTCACCACCTGTCACGCTGAGTGCAGTCACTGCTTGGTGAAGAGTGGACTATGGCAATGGACTGCTTTGGCGGTGCCTTTGCCTAGTCTCTGACTAACCCTTGGGGGATAATACTCGTGATTTTAAGTATGTATGTGATTTTTGCAGGTACATACCACGGTGCTAATTCGTGACAAAATAAATAAGGCTCCTGCTATTTTGAAATAAATAAAATATAATATTTGAAATATTAATATTTTAATGAAATTTTGATTAGGATTCTGCACTTAGAACCTGTAGATAAATTAATTGTTAGTAAGTAGTTATAGTTTCTTTTGTTATTTTCTTTTCTTCTACAGACAATAAAACCAAATTCAATTTGAAGTACATTTTCATAATGAAAATTCTTAATTATACTACGACCATAGATTTTGTTAACCAGCAAAATTATTATAGTTCAAACGTAACCTAATAATACTAATGTAAATAAATTAATATTGTAATGTTCTCGTTACCTACGCAATTAATTAATTGCCCTAATAATATTATATTTATACGCTCTGCTGAAAAAGGACTACGGTTCGTTGGAAAATTTATGTTTTTGAGAGCTCTCAGTAAAGAGCGTTGTATTTACTCGTATATATTTCTTTCACCAGAATAATAAGTTGCTGTTACTACCAGTAGAAGACTAAAATTATTTCACTATAGATCTGGAGAACTAAGGTGCTCATTATCATCACGCCTTTTTCCCAGAAGGGGTAGGCAGAAATGTTACCACCCACAAATTATGTTAAGTCCCCATTAAGTCCACCGAATACAATATGAGGCAAGCGATATTTACAATATATTGCGATATTACTCCTACTAGTGTACAAATTATTATATTTAGGGCGAATTTGAGCAAATTGAGATTAGTAACACGGGAATAGTAATACCAAACTGAGCTGCAACGATTGGTCGAATCTGCCCTGTGTCAAACGAGACATTGACACATTCGTGCGCGAAAAACTGCGTACTCCGTTAAAATAATATTTCTCGCGTGTAGCCAAACATGAAAAAACTAGGATAGCTAATCGGCTCCGCCCTTAGGGCAGATTTTACCAATCGTTTCAGCTCAGTTTGGTATTACTATTCCCGTGTTACTAATCTCAATTTGTTCGAATTCGCTCTTAGTCTTAAATTTCAATGTACCTACTAGGTACTAGATAAAAATGAATAGTTATTTATTTACTGTCACAAGTGCTGAATCTTCTACAGTATCACGAAAGTAATTTAAACTCAAACTTTAAAAATATTTTGATGCAAACTCTTTCCGCTAGTACTGCAACAGATCTTGAAGGTTAAATTTTCCGTCGTTCAACAACTTGAGTACTTAAGTATGTATGAAAAAAAATGAATTTCTTAGCAGTTTCCTCTGAAGGCAAAGTTTGCTGTAGAAGCTGGTAACTCGGACCTCGTCAGCTATGTCTAGTTGGGAAAAACTTTGCTACTGGGTTTGCATACTTAGGTAAAAGTGAAAAGCTTATGGTGGACTTGTGACCAGGACTCAAGGTCCAAATTGGGGTTTTAGGTTTAAGGTTTAGCTCCGGAGATAATATTTTTTAAATTTATTTATTTAAATTACATGTACATATGGCGGACTTAACTACTAACATCGCTCTCTACCAGTCAACCATTAGGCTAAACAGAAAGTTCGTGGCGTCTGGCGGCATCGTTAAAGTTACCTAATTTCACTAGCAAAAACAATTTAATTATAAACGTAAAATATTGATATAACAATAAAATATATGCGGATAATATAATATTTGTTATAATTATATTTATACGAAATGCACTACGGCCTATACCCTGTTAGTAAGCTGGTGACGTTGTTATAATTATTACATAAACTTTGCAGAATATGCATACAAATGATTTTTTATAACTGAAACGCCATTTCTAATACAATATATACATACAATAGAATACAAACACTACCATACCACACAATTACTCGACACAAACATCGACACAATATCTTATTCATAAATAATTTGTTTTCCTTCAAACATAAATGCCTCGATCAATAAACCTCCACTTTAGCAGCCAGTGCCGTTAACAACTACAAACATCAGGATTGTAACTTTTAAAATGAGTAAAATTAATTTCATTTCAAAACCCTCACTATTCCCTAAGTGGGAGTTTAAGTGGCACTTTGATTGCTGTTACTACCATTTTAAACGCTATCAAAAACTTAATGCGTGCTTTATATTGGGTCCTTACCTATGAAATTGGTGTTTTTATTCTGTCTTAGTATTTTGTCTGTAACTATTTAGATTCAGAGTATTCCTAAAAAATAATTACCTCGTCTAAAAATAAACTATATTTTTGAGCTCTTTTGATTTGTTTCGATAATTTGTTGTAAGTTTAATTGTGTTAAAATTGGACACGGAGACAACTCTTTTTAAGTGGCTCCCGAATACATCACTTTATTTGCATTCACTTAAAAACGATAAATAATTTTCATGAAGTGTGATATTACACATATTACTAAAACTTGTCTAATGATAGATGCCAAATATTGTTATCTTTGGATTTGTCGTTGTGAAGAAAACTGAAAAAAATTTAGTATGGAAAATGCAGAATTCCCCAAAATCTCCATACAAAACACCAATTTCATAGGTAAGGACCTAATATTATACGGTTATTATCGCAATACCTTTTATATGACTTTCAATATTGGTATAGCAAAAGTGATTAAGGTTAGTGTAGAAGAGACTTGGTGAAGTCAGTATCGACACAGCAGTAATTTAATTGGTGATAAATATTACCTCTAGATCAACCTCTAGATAGCAAACGACATGCTTACCAGTTGAAACTACAATACTTGGATTATGGCTCTTGATGAGACAGCAATCGCAATCGCTTTGATTACATACTACAACTTTCGTTGTCCTAGAAGAGTACAGATGTCTGATTATATTAGCTCTAAATACGATAATGTGTAGATTTATAACGTATTTATAACTGCAATTCTATTCTACTTTGACAATTAATCGTAATATAAACCGTTAAATGTCATGACCACAGGGTTTATGCTAACAAAAGTTTAAAATATCAAAATTTTACGCATCACAATCGATGATTAAACTCCCTCCAAAGCAATCGCGATAACAATTGCATCAAAATATGGCCGCCGGTCACAGAAACGTTCATTAACTGACAAACACTATTTTCAGCTGAATTCCCACTGAATTAATCTGTTTGTTGGTGAGGCGATACAATGAAGTTGGCTGTGTCACGTTACATAGTTACGTAAAACCTACGTTGGCGATACGGACAGTTTACGGGAACGCTCGCCAAATATCTGAAACTTTGTTGAACTGAAAATAACGATCAGTATTCGGGGAACATTGAATCTGTCAGACTACCAGTCAATCAGTTTTAATATTTATACTACAATTCCTTTTGTAATGAAAAAACAATGTCTGGTACGGTATGGATTTTAAAAACTCTTAATCATAAAATGGCGAGCACACAATGTCTTTTACAAACATACTATTCGAACGAGAAGCTTAAACCATGAAGCTTACAATTTTATTCGACTACTTCTCTAATGAAATTTGTTTATAAATAAACAAAACCAAGCCATAGAACGAATAATAGTAAACGTAAACTGTATTTTATTTTGGTACTTTGAAAAACACGTTAACTTCTCGTTAACGCGAAAAATATGAGAATTCAAAAGTACTTGGTTACAGTCGATTTAAATAACGCTTCTTTATTTTGCGTCACCGTTAGAATTCCTGGAATCGATTTCACGTAACCAAACATTTTAGCATAATCCCTTCCTTAAATATTCCTAGGGCTTTTCAAGGCTAGATAGAACATTTATTTTTTTATTGGTGGGTAAAAACGATGTTCTCTCTCCCTCAGATAAAGCCTACAGATTGTAATACGATAAAAAATAGTCAGCATTAAAAGTAGTTTATGTAACTGTCACATAATATAGGTTATTAATAGTATCAGTTTTTTAATAGTATCACTCGCGTGATACTGTTAAAAAACTCGCCAAGTCTCGTTTTTTAAAACCACGCTCGTGTTTTAATACCGAGTTATGTGCAGTTACAACCACTACTTTATCGACACTCATTATTGATTAACAAAAAAATTAATTAATTTTATTTATTGTTGGCTGTCTGGAAAACATTTGCCATAGTTTTGTGCGTTCAAAAAAAATAAGTATTGCATAATGAGTCCAAGCTGTTGCATAATGGTCATTATGTTACAGTTTCCATTTTAAAAATTTAGTTTTTATCATCTGTGTTAAAAAGTATGTCATTATGAGTTCTAGTCTGAGTTCATAATTCGAACATTAAAACATGAGTGTAGATAAATATTTTTTTGGTTTTAATGTGTAAACTGTGGGAATGCAAGTCTGCAATACCCCTCAACCTACCCCTTTGAGGATATAGGCGTGATAAGTATTTTAATAAATAATTTGTGGTACTAATATCAATCGCTTTAGATTATGTTACAAAATCGATGTTAGTTGAAAAGTTAAAAACTCCATGAAAACCCCACAAGTTGATGTGTGATGGATTATTGATAAGTTTAATCTCTGAAAGTCAAAATTGGAAGCCCAGTCAATCTCAAAGACTTTTGACAGTGTTGCATTATGTTCTCATTGCTAAGCTGCCATCAAAAGGGATCAATATCGCTTAGGTTTCTGATTTCTGACGGACTAGTATTATTTGGGGTTTTGCTATGCTAGAGTGAAATGGCATAATTCTGAGTCTACTTTATCAAGCAATCTCAAATTGTTTGAAAAGTTTGATAACCTGCGTGGCGGATATTCATACAGTTCCAAGGCTTTGCGATCTCCGTGGGCTTGGTGTCAATGGGCAGATGCTAGTGTGACGAAATGAAAATAACATATTGTTTTCCAGCCATTGATTTTTTTAATATAATTTATCCCGCTTTTAATATCCATAATACAAGCTCGCAATCTACTACTTTGGGCTCGTTTTTATTTATGAAGATAACAGCATCATCGTTATCGAGAGATACCCTCTCAGAGGTATCAATACCTCTATGCTCTCTCTCTATGCTAAACTTCATATTGTTGGAAGCTGTAGTACTATTTAACATTAATCCAATAAATGTAATTGTTAATGACATACAATTTCATTACTGGCAAAAGCTTCGCTGAAATCCTGAATGAAAATTATCATAATCTAAGTCCCGTGTTGGTCCGGGATACAAAAAGAATGTACCAACTGCTTTACTTTCCTAGCATGTCGTAAAAGGCGGCTAAGGGTGTATTGGATACTGGGTCTGTGATTGTGTAGGCGATGAGCTAGCCACTTGTTACTACTCTTTCACGATTTTTTCATCTGACCAACCCTATTTATGTATGGCTAAATGTGGTCTTAAGGAACACAGTGCTCCTTGGACCCCGCTTACCCCTTCGGGGGTTACGTGCGTGATTGTATGTAAGCCTCATTCGTATCAGTTACGTTAAATTATCTAGACAACTTGCAGTCTAGTCGTCATAACTGGAAGGCTTTGCCAAGCCGTTTGGCATCAGCCGAGCGCCGTCGATTCCATATTTTCCACACGCTGTGGAAAATATCACAGTTTTCACAGATTCATGTTTTATATCTAAGACAGTCAGGAAACTTCATACAAATATTCAAATTGAATATTCGAAAACGTTGACTTCGATAAAATGCGTCTAGGGTAGAGTTTTTGATCCGTAGTCAGGTAGAACAGTAGATTAAATGATGGACCAATGGCGAAAACGAATGATGCCGCGATATGACAGCATGTCCAATAATAGAATTTTCAAATATAACTAAAGTTAAATAACCATAGACAATTTAACAACAATACGATGTTTTTTTTTCTATTTATTTCGATAATTGTCACTGTTTGGATTAGTAAGATGCGGCTGGCGGCAATTGTCATCGTAAACTTAACAATTTGTCAAGCTGACGTCACACATTTTGGCGTTTCCATTGATGCTATTGGTCTAGATATTAATCATTCCATGACTTTTACTAGAGATAAAGAAACTCACCCTAAATTAACCACATGCTTATGAATCCCAATAATTTTTTTCAATATTCGTGAACGCGAGAATAAATATTGCGCCTTCCGTACCTAAATAAAGCTAAAGGCCTTATTCTGAGAAGAACGGGCAAGAATCTTGAAATGTGTTTTTGTTATATTTCTAAAAACTTTGTGTACCTACTTCTATTTGTTTTCTGCACCACCCAATGGTTGACTGGTAGAAAATACTTTTGGCATTAAGTCCGCCATGAACAAAAAAAAAAAAATGGAATTCTAATACTGTAATGCATTCATGGAATTTATGATACTTACGACCTGTTGGATAGCAACAACCACAACAAAAAAATTAAATAGAGAACCATATAAAAATTATTATTTATACAATGTTTTATCAGAAACTTAAGAAGTGGTGAATTAAATAATTAAAACATGAAATGCTCTTACAATAATAAATTGTCTTGGAATTAAAATATCGTTCATATTATATTCCAACCTTTTAAAGAAAGGGGAGCAAGATCGCTAGTTTCGTGTCAAATTTAAAAAGAACCTTTATTTCAACGGACTTAAAGTAGATTTCTAACGTGATATTTTCCCCCCCTACCAGTTTAGACAAATATCTTTTAGATTTGAACAAGAAGTGCTACAAGAACTCGCTGAGTAGCTTAACGAAAGCACGTTGTAGGAATTGGAAATATATTTTCAAATCAAATTGTACTGAGAATTTCGATAGATAAAATACTAAGTTCACTAAATTTTCTTGTATGAATTCGTGTATTTGGAATATTCGTGACGGTAGATGTTATTTTTGGATAATACACAAACTCAGCTTTTGCCACTTACCTAGTGAAATTTTGCGAAATTTTGGAGTGCAACTTTGACGTGGATTTTGTTATCGTCATTGCTCTAGCGACTGAATGCTGTCATTTATTTAATGCGGTCAGGAATATTTTGACATATAAATTTTAATTTCGCTCTTGGTAGAAATGAAGATGAATCTTCTTCTTCTTCTTGCCCTTTTCCCACTCTAGGTGTGGTCGGCACAACATCTTCTTCTTCCATTCTTTTCTGTCACTCGTCTCGTTCAAATGAAGATGAATATTGTTTTCTAAAAAATGACGGCTACAGTACTGGCAGTGTCGACATTACCAGCGCTTACCCTACTTATAGCCAAATGGGTGTATCTATATCAACAGTTTTACAAGCCGAGGGGGCTTATACACAATGCTAGTTAACTCTACGTGTAATAATAAAAGGTAATTTTTTTGATTTTGCATCAAAAGTAATAATATCTCAGCTTGCAATTATTTTGGTGATGTTGGTGACTTGACTTCTTTTGCGAATCTCATTCATAATTCGTTCACGAAGAGAAACTACGAATATGTTGTCTGCTGCCTTATCTGTGACTTTCAGACCACAACAGACGCACGCACGTATTTCACCTCAAGACACATTATAGGAATGTGATTTCTTTTTTATGACTATAACTGTCCAAAGAGAAACAGGAATGAAATCCTTTTTTTTATGAGGCAACGCATTTTACTGCAATATCGTATTAGAAAGCGACCACGAGGTCAGAGCACATAATTCACTTGTTATGTAATTCATGGGACTAGTTAATAAATATAATAAATATATTTATTAACTAAAGTCCCATGAATCACACAGGAACTCCTCCGTGTTTCGGAATGCACGTTAAGCCGTTGGTCCCGGTTGCTATTGCAACTGTTTCTACCCACCCTCCCGTATTGGGCCAGCGTGGTGTACGGTCCCACTCCTCATGTATTTGTTCCCATGAGGAAAAGCTGTGCCCAGCACTGGGACGTAGGCTGAAGACGGTCGGCCGTAGGTACATACCTATCAGTGGTGTTGTATGGTGATCCGGCATATTGGCTGACTGAAGCTAGCTCCAGACCTCCTCTGTATATTGACACTAGAGCCAAATCTAGTGTTTTACTCTGAAACAAGAGAAAAATTGTTGTCTAAATAAAAATTAATTTTATTTCAGAGGCCAAACTTGGCACTTATAATGGTCAAAATTTCACGTTTTACATAATTATTTTACAATATAAATAGTAACCGTGCGTAGCTAGTGATTTAGCGTCGGAAAAAGTTGACAAAACAGTATTTGTTGGTATAATTAACACAGCATTGTTTTTTTACAAAATGCTTAAAATAACATTCCCACCTCTTTAGTAGAATCTTGACTGTTAATAATTGAACTTAAACCTCTAAAGATAAAATTATGAAATAACATTTCTTGTCAGTACCATCTGATTAATGGTTGTCATGGTAAATCTCTGTTGTCATGTCATTATTTTACAATACCGAGAAATTTTAAAATTCGAAATGAAAACACATTTTTACGGAATATGTCACTCAATAATGTCCAGCAGATATTGATAACCGCGGTTTCACCCGCGTGGTATCCGTTCCCATGGGAATATAGGGATAAAAGGTAGCCAATGTCCTTTCTCAGGTTCTAGACTATCTGTGTACCAACTTTCGGTGAAATTGGTTCAGTAGTTTTGACATGAAAGCGAGACAGACAGAGCTTTTGCTTTTATAATATTAGGTCCTTACCTATGAATTAGACAAGCTTTAGCAATATGTGTGTGAACACGCTTGATATAAATTATTCATCGTTTTTATGTTAATGTAAATCAAATAATGTATTCGGGAGGCAGTTAAAAATCATTGTTTTAATGTCTAATTTTAACACAATTAATCTAACAAAAAATTATCAAATTAAATAATTCGAGCTCAAATATATGGTCTATTTTTAGAAGAGGCAATTATTTGATAAGAATGTTCTGAAACTTAATAGTTACGGACAAATTGCTAGACAGAATAAAAACACCAATTTCATAGGTAAGGACCCAATATTAGTATGGATATGTGCGAGTGTTTGCAGTTTGATTGCGTGTAAGCCCACTGGCCGATATCAGCATTTTCGTACCAAATTACTCAACGTTTCAGCCTTTAGGGATTACCTAAAGATATATCGCTACGCCAACAAACGGGGAAGCTATTGTGCCTATTCAATAAATTTTCATCACAGTCTAGATTCAGCCTTATGCCTCATATATGAGGACCTTACCTTTACACAATGTAATAACTCTTGATTCTTCTAGAATTTCGCTATAAATTTCTTAAGTACACTTTTAGAGCGTCGTTTCGTTAGTATAGTAGGATAGATTGTCGGGATTAGTCGTAGTTTGAAAGCTGTGTCGAAAAAGATCCCTAGTAAATTAGCTAGCTAATTACTAGCTGCATAAATAAATATCTGTCTAACGTTTTATAAATGGTTTTCTTTCAATTTGTCGCCAGACTCACGAAGTAGGTATTGTAGTGATTCGGCCTTCATGTTGGACATATTAAAATAAAAAAAGACGTGTGGCACTCGGGGACTGCCGCGGTAAAGCTATTGCATAGCATTTTGTATCAACTTATGCAATTATAATTTTATTTATTTATTTTATTCATGCAGTATTTCTTTTTCTTTGATATTAATTCAAGTTACACTTTTTGAGCGTGGTGACCGATAAGAAAACAAATTTTTCTATTATTAAATAAATAAAAAAGTTAATAGCAATATTATATTTTCAATTCAAAATTAATACTGCATTTTTGATAATAATAAAATGTATGTATATAGAGTACTCACTCATTTTCTTTCATTATTTTTTTTGGTGACTTTCTTCATTAATAATAAATGCACTTTGTTCATTCATATTCACGCACACAACTCCGTGTCGAAGACTGCCGAACTGAAACGACGTTAGACGATGCACGGCCTTCAACCCACACCTCCTTGCGCTTCGGATTGGGGAGCGTGAGGTTTTTTCGTTACGGAATTTCTGGATTCGGTCCCCGCGCTCAAGGCCCGCGATAGAAGCTATGCAATAGCTTAAAAATAATATTGTGAATCGATTAGGCCATGCTTGTTTTTTTTTCTAGATATATGTCAAATGTAATTTTAGTGATGTTGTGAAAATTTGGTAGATGTGAATGAGAAAGTTGGAGGTGGACGGCCGGCGAACGAACCTTGACAAATTGGTGACGTTCTGAAAAAGGGCCAGGTCAAATCCACCGCAAGGCGAAGGGCCATGTATGAAGTTAATAAAGAGAGTAGAAGAAGCGATAGATGTGTGCCAGGATCGTAGCAAGTGGAGGTCTGTAAAGTCTGCCTACCCTTTTGGAAAGGAGGCGTCAATTAATGTATATGTCAGCAAACAAAGGACTGAAACGTAATTTAATATCTATATGTCGCAGTCAGCACTCATGAGTATGGACACTGACCGAAACGCAAGCGCACCACCTAGTGAGCAGTGTTTTCTTCGGTGCGCGCTTCGGCAGAGTCGTGAAGTTGGATTGGGACTCGACGGAGCGCAGTCTTGAACGGGTCGCCCTAGAGCTAACAACTCACGGAACTGTCCTCCGTTTCGCCTTGTGTTTGCATACTAATCCTATTGTATCTACCTGTATTACATCAAGTGTTAAATCAAGTTGATTCTTATTTGCACGATACCCACTATTAGCCCACATAATGTCAGAAAATCCTTTGGATCCTACATATATATTGTGAATATCGCTTGCTTCACATTTGTGCCCGGTGCATGGCAACAGGTTCGCCACCTGTTACATGGGGACCTTACATATCTGGGGAAATGTGGGTGTTTTACGCCTCTGTCTACTTGGGGATAAGAGGCGTGATGATATGTTATGTTATGGTTAACTAATAAACAGTTCTATCTTATTAGTTCGGTTCCAGTTTTCCCAAAATGCATAATTATTAAATAAAATAAATTTTCAGTATGGCCACAGTCGCATATAATACTCGTACAAGAGATAGTTCTAAGACATGCCTCTTTAGATGCTTTAGTCAGCGTACATATATTGCCAGATAATTATGATGTTATAGTAAACTGTCAAGTAATTTCACTTTTCTCACAGATGTCACCTTTTATTTTCAAAATAGATATATTATAACAAAATATAAATGAATGGAAAATATTGTCAGCTTAGAAGAAAAGACAGATAAAAAAAAATCTTCAAAATTTTGCATACGAAGTCGTAGGCAAAAGATACAGTAATATTTAATAGTAAGAAAATGTTAATATTAATAATAAAAAATCTTAAATATTTCAGAAATACCTTAGACTTTTAATAAAAAATGTAGTTAACAGTTATATAATAATTATTGTACGACATTTTCTTATACCACTAAAGGAACTCGATTTGAAACCTAGACGTCAAGATTGTACAGTCGAGTTCAAAAATTTATACACGTTTGGCAGTAAATTACTCTTATTGGAAGGGAATAAAAATTGTCATCTGTCAAATGTGTACACATATTTTTGAACTTGACTGTACAGGTTAATAATAAATTTATTATTATTCAAATTAATATCTGTAACTAGTACAACACAAGGGAAGTTACGGTAAAGTTTATTCTCACAGGCAGCGGTAGCCGAGTCGGGTAGGCCGGACGAGACATTAGTCGTTCGAGAGGCTGCGTGAATGGCGGGTTCGTTCCCACCGCCTAGGCGCCTGTACTACAGAGTATGAATTGAACTTAATATGTAAACTTCATTGTGAATATCGCTTGCCTAGCATTGTGCCCGGTGCATGGTAACACGCTCGCCACCTGTCACATGGGGACTTAACATATCGCTCCTAATACTGTCAAGTGTAATATTCCACTCTTATAACAATTCCAGTGAATTGTGGCAAGTGGCAACCATAAAACACGGTCTGCGGTCACGGCCTAATATGTCGCTCACGGAAAAGAAATAAGAATTCATCGTACCATACATTATATCATTTGTCATCGTCACCGCCAAAGTATGAATTCTCCATAGCGGTCATATACAATAAAATGACACGCTAAAGAAATTCCAACAGTGTTAATATTTCGCACAGCCCTCTCGCGTTACGAAGAAAGAAGAAACAAGCGCACTAAAAGAAAGTTTCTCTAGTAAAAGAAATTCATATCTATACCCAAGTGTGTAGGTCGGTTTTGTTTTGGCAAACAATTTGACCTATGATTATTTGCACGTATTAGCAGCAAAGAAAAGGTGTGCGAGATTTTTCTACATGATTCCTGTCGGATTTTCCTTCAGGATGCTTTTTGAATTACAATTAATGTCACCAAGTAAATAATATCAAGCATATAAACATATAAAATTATCATTATTGTATTATTGTAATCAGAATGTCTGGGTCCATTAGTTTTGCGATTATACAGCGCGGCCCGTCAGTTGACGTCCAAAGAAAAAAATTGGATTCCTTGTGCTAAGGGGCACCTGAATCACCCCCATGTATGTTCAGAAATTCTTTATAGTTTAGGAGCTGGAAGCATTTTGAGTATTTTTTCGAAATTTTTACCTTGCATTGGTTTTTATTTTTTATGTCTTTCTTCTTATTAATTTTCAGTTAATTTTTTTCTGGAATTATTTGTCAATAGTACTAGCTTAAACTTGAAAAAAATTCATTTGCCTATGCATTGTAGAACTAACCAAGAATTAGTCTGAAGTTAAAAATTTCCGTTCAAGCTTAATAATGCAAAATGTTTAGAGCTTAAAACATAATACATTAGGGGCACTAGAGGTTTTTAAATGATCTTAAAAACTTTGAAGGACCTTCAACAGACGAAATGGTCGTAGGTTCTTCTTCAATTTGCCTGACCATTATTTTGCAAAAATCAATCTGTTATCGATAGCTATAGAGTGGAATTAATTAGAATTTGGGAAGGTAATTGAGACAGAGGCTTTGACACAACAACTATTTATTTTTCCTAGTAATATTTACATGTCACAAGGTGACGTAAAAAAGAGAAAGAATAATATAAAAATGAGTTTTAATTGGCTACGTAACATTCTCCCCTTTTTTTTTAAGTGACTTTACGGGGGATTAATTTTCTGAGGGGTCGCTTCAAAATTCCTCCTGAGGTGGTGACATCGGCCACTCTATTGACTCCATCTTTTCCAGGATATAGCCTTGAAACACTTCCTTTAGGCCAAGCTCCTCGTGGAAGATTGTTGTCGGCGATTATGACCATGTCTCCTATACTTATCTAAGGGCTTGATTGCCCCCCTCCCCTTCTGGGAACGAGTGTGGGCAAGTACTCTGTTACCCACCGATGCCAAAAAAGGTCTGCCAACTTCGCTGCTTTCCTCCAGCTTATTCGTCCCACTAAGTCTCTGTCACATGTTTCTGTTGGTCCGATTCTTCCAGACGACGAACCGATCAAAAAGTGTGAAGGCGTCAACGCTTCTGGGTAATCAGGATCAGCAGAGACGTGCGTAAGGGGTCTGCTGTTTACCACGGCTTCGGCTTCGGCGAGTAGGGTGAGGAGTATCTCGTCTGAAGGTGCTCTTTCCCTGAGAGTCACGTTTAAAATCAAGACAGGCAGGAAAAGAGCTGTCTTTACGGACCTCACCAGACGCTCCCAAGCTCCTCCCATGAATGGGGCCGCTGGAGGGATAAACTTCCATTCAATCAGTTGGTTAGTGGCAAAAGTTGAAACTTCTTCCCCATAGAGCTTCTTTAACTCCTTGTTCAGTCCGACAAATGCCGTACCATTGTCCGAGTAGACCTGGCGAGGACAGCCACGTCTTGCTATCAGTCGTCTAAGGCTCATCATCGCAGCGTCACTGGATAAACTGTGGACGACTTCTAAATGCACAGCTCTTACCACCAAGCATGTATAAAGCGCCACATAGCGTTTTTCACGACGACGTCCCACGGTGACTTGAACTGGCCCGAAGTAATCTAGCCCTGTATATGTAAAGGGTCTTTCGTGATGCGACAGTCTTGCTGGTGGTAGTTGACCAATAGGTGGATTGTACGGCAAAGCTTTACGTACTTGGCAAAAGCGGCAATTGAAAGCAACTGATCGGACAGTGTTTCTCAAGTTAATTACCCAGTAAGCTTGGCGAAGCTCATTCACAACTGTTTCCGTGTTCGCGTGGGCATACCTCTGGTGGTAATGAGAAACTAGTAATCGGACTGCTGGGTGCTTTCCATCAAGTATGACAGGGAACTTAGTGTCTTCTCCAATCCCTGGGGCTGCGGAGATGCGGCTTCCCACACGAAGTAAACGGTCACTGCCAAGTATAGGAGACAAGTTTTTCAGCTTGCTGTTCCGAGGCAGAGGAGTAGATGTTTCTAGGCATCGTCTTTCTGTTGGGAAGGAGTCAATCTGGCTTTGCCACAGAGACATCTTCATGAGAAAGTTGAGCATCCCACTCTACCGTTTTACGCCAAATATTTTGGAACATAATTTTTGCTCTCACGGTAAGTGGTGTTATAAGTCCCAAAGGATCAAAAATACGCATCATTAAAGAAAGAGCATCACGTTTAGTAAAATGATTATTGGAACTAAAACTAAAACTATTCAAATTAAAAATAAAACAATCTATACTAGGTTGCTAAACAAGACCTAGGGTCCTAACAGACTTGACAACTTTACTTAAATCTACATCAACATTACTTAGACAAGGGTCTAATAATAAATCTTTTGGTATGAGAGCTAGTGCCTTAGGATCGTTTGAAACCCAAGCTCTCATATCATAATTAGCTTTTTTGTGGATAGTCACAATATCGAGAGCAAGCTGAGCTGCTTCAGCTGCTGACGCTACAGAGACCAGACAATCGTCCATGTAGTGGCTGTTAAGGATAGCGTCAACAGCCTCAGGAAATGAGCCTTGAAACTTCAACGCATTAATGTTTTTGATGTATTGAGCCGAAAAGGGACTTGACGCGGCACCGAAGATCATGGAGGTCATTCTATAAATTTTGATTGGTTCGTTGGGGGAATTACGCCAAATAAAACGTTGAGCGTCCCTGTCAGCATCACGTATCTTTACTTGAGGGAACATCTCTCTAATGTCAGCTGAGAGAGCGACCTTGCCTTCACGAAACCGAAAAAGAATATCTATGATAGAATTAAGAAGGTCGGGACCAGCAAGGAGCATAGAGTTCAGACTGATACCACTTGACCTCGCTGCGGCGTCATGTACAATTCTCAATTTTCCCGGTTTATTGGGATTGGTAACACCAAAGTGTGGCAAATACCAAACCCTCGAGTTGTTAGAGTTCTCCGAAATTGGGCCTTCTGCGTAACCATTGTTAAAATTTGCTTGCATATTTATTTTATAAAGATCAGCAAAGGCAGGTTCTTTACTCATCTTTACTTCTAAAGACTTGAAACGACTTAGGGCTAAATTAAAACTGTTGGGAACTACAAAGTTGTCGTCCTTCCAAGGAAGGCCAACCTCATATTTAACATCTGGTAAGTACTGTGTGGTCTCTTCAAGAATTTTGACAGCCCGTTTATCGTTCTCGCTTAAAAGTTTGTGTTGAGTAATACCTATTGAATCCAACTTGAAATAATTTTGGATCAGGGAGTTTAAATAAGTGTCATCCTGTATAACTGTATTGTGAACGAAGTCGATAGGCTTAGTTTTACTCGAATGAAAACCATACAGTACCCAGCCAAGATTTGTGTTTATGGCTACTGGTTGAGATCTACTGCCTCTGCGGATTTCATTGGGGATCATGAGATGCCAATTGTCGACACCTATAATCACTTTTGGTTCTCCATTCTCAAAGGTGAGGAGATTAACTATATCTTTTAAATATGGAATTCGCGAAACATCATCAAACTGTACACTTTGTTTTGTTAACCCTAAATTTTGAATCGATTTAGCATTATTAACGGAAAACATTTTATTACAATAACGACCTCTAATCTTAAAATCTACATATTGAATATTGACTCGTTTTTGTAGCCCACTTACGCAGTTTAAGTTGATAGATGACTCTAAGCCAGTCGTACCAATTTGTTCACAAATTTCAGAGTCTATAAAAGTGGCAGTAAAGCCATCATCTAGTAAGGCAAAAGTATTAATGCTTCCCAATGGACCAGAAACAGTTACAGCAATTATTTTTAATAATGACCTTGAACAGAACATTCATTTAGAACATTATTCCCGTTGATTGTGGGCTGAAATGAAATATTCTGATTAGAACCTACTGTAGGTAATACAGAAGTGTCTAACCACTGTTGAACTGAGGATCGGGAGCTCCTGCGACTCCTGCTGTCCTCTACCTCCAGAGCTGCAATTTCTGCTTCTAATTCTATTTCTGCCGCTCTTCGTCTTGCCTCAACCGCTGAAGCTTCCGCTTCCACTTCGGCCGCTCTGCGTTTTACGTCAACTGCTGCGGCTTCAGCCTCGGCGATTTTTCGCATGTGCGTTGCCTGAAGCGCTAATTTACGAGCCCGAATAGTAGCTGACGAACGGGAAGATCTGGAGCTGGTGGAAACATCTGAGCGTACTTTTGTTGCTTGCTCAACCGGTGATGTGCTAACCACAGGTTCACTCGCATTGTCGTTGTTGTTGCCTGAGGCCGAATCACCCGATGACGACTTGTGGGGTTCGCCCTCACGACTCTTAGCCTGATTACGTGTCTCAACCATTTTATTTTGAAAAAAATTTAGAAACAACAAAATAATTTCAAGAAGGGGGTTCAAATTTAGAGGGAGAAGGACCAAAATGTTATCGATAGCTATAGAGTGGAATTAATTAGAATTTGGGAAGGTAATTGAGACAGAGGCTTTGACACAACAACTATTTATTTTTCCTAGTAATATTTACATGTCACAAGGTGACGTAAAAGAATAATATAAAAATGAGTTTTAATTGGCTACGTAACACAATCAAAGTGTTTTAGAAGCGTTTTATTGAATTTATAACTTTACACTGTGTTTTATTATCATAACTTATGAATACAACGAAAGCAGAAATTACTAATAAATATCCTTATTGCTTTCAAAGCTGGCTTACAGGAAAGAAACCCCTACTAAGGTGTGAATTTTTCAACGATTTCGTCTGTTGAAGGTCCTCCGAAGTTTTTAAGATCATTTTGAAACCTCTAGTGCCCCTAATTTATTATGTTTTAAGCTCGAAGCATTTTGAATTATTAAGCTCGAAGGGAAATTTTTAACTTCAGACTAATTTTTTTGGTAAGTTCTAGAATGCATAAGCAAATGAAATTTTTTCTGGTGGTAGCAAGTACTATCGACAAATAATTCTATAAAAAAAATAACTGAAAATGATAAGAAGAAAGAGATAAAAAATAAAAACCAATGCAAGGTAAAAATTTCGAAAAAATAACCTAAAATGCTTCTAGCTCCTAAACTATAAAGAATCGCTGAACATATATGGGGGTGATTCAGGTGCCCCTTAGCACAAGGAATCCAAATATTTTCTTTGGACGTCAACTTACGGGCCACGCAGTATATATCCTTACCTACATTATATTGATGTAATAGGCTAGTAGACTCATATCAAAAGTAATGCAAATAATAATGTTTATTTCACAAGGTATTTAGTATAAGGGTCCGAAATATACCAAATTAAATAAGGGTGTTATTTAAACGGTTAGCAAAATATTTGAATTTTGGTCAGCGAAAAAATACAATTGGTCAGCTAAAATACCTAAATGGTCAGCAACTTATGATCAGCAGATATTTATTTATTTTATTTTTGTTTATTTATTTCAATTCCAATCAAGCATGTCTGTCAGCTGTGTCAACCTGTGTCACGCATGCGTATTGAATTGTTTACCAAAATCGTGACCTCATGGCACAGATAATTCATACACCATGCTGAAGGCGTTTTTACTGTCATGCAATTTAGTGTGATATAGGCTCCAAAAAAATTATATTATTTTTATATAGCAACCACAACAACAACATATCATCACGCCTTTTCCCGAAGGGGTAGGCAGAGGTGTTAGCATCCACATTTTTATTTTTTTCATGGTAGTGGTTAAAAATAATTAATCATATGGGGCCAAATAAAAACAAAGGTCAACTAGCCTAAAAAACTGGTTTCTAAACCTAGTTTTGTAAAGGAAGGTGTAGAATCCTTGACTATTTCCTTAGTCTTCTTAGAACAGGTCTCTTGCTTATGATCTAAATAAGCGATAATATGAGATGATCCGAACCGAATCCAGAATATTATTTCTTTTCCTTAATTAAGAGTGTGTGGCAGAAGATGATACGATAATTCAAATAGAAACTAACGCAACGCAACGCTTATAGCGGCGACAGGCTCACCACCTGTCACGCTGAGTGCAGTCACTGCTTGGTGAAGCGCGGCCTATGGCAGTGGACTACTTTTGCTGTGATTTTTTTTGTTCTCGAGGACAAAATCCATTTACGGACCTACCAACCGCTGGCGAGGCGGAAGGCGTGTGTGGGATTCGCTCGGCGGCGGCCGAGAATACCCACTAAAACTCCCCGATATACCTCCTTGCCCTGCCGTGGGAGCGACTCGGGGTCTGCCTAAGCAATTCTCCAAGCCGGTCCCAGGGCTTCCCGACCTGGTCAGACACTAGGTCGGGGTTTGCGCCAATGGGGGATTCCCGGGTATATTCGGGAGATCCCCAGACGTGGCAGCCGGTGGAATGCGTACGTGGAAGCCATCCAACGCACGCCTTCTCCTGCCCACCCGTCTACGGTGGAGGGGAGCGGCTAGAGCATCCTCTTCGTGCTCCCTCTCCACTGCCTCCATCTGCAAGAGCACGCACTCGCAGAAGGAGGCGGCAGCCTCCCATACTCTCTTGCTGCCCACCATGGCCGTGACCAGGGTAGGCAGCGAGAGGTATCCCTCGCCAAGCACCGCGCAAAGTTCGCGGCGCTCCCGTCGTCAGGCCGGGCACTCCACTAGGATGTGCTCGGCCGTATCATCGGGAGAGTCGCAATGGTCACACTGCGGCGAGTCCTCTCTCCGTGCGACGCGGTGCAGAATTGATTTTGAGAAGAGAAGTGATTTTGCCTATCCAAACCATCCCAGATACTGTTAGTGCGGTATTCCGAAGTGACTGTAATATTAATAATGTGCGGGTAGAAGAAGAATCACGAGCCCGCCCAAGCAAACGACGCCGCGCGCCAGTCAGCTCGTGACCACGGTTGGTGTAACTCAGCCGAAACGTCGAGCAATAAGTTATATCTCTTTACTACATAATGTACGTCGGGTGGAGTCCCGTTGTTATAGCTTTTATATACAATGCAACGCGAAAGTTTAAAAACTTATTTAAACATCCAAGACTGGAGAACAAATGCCTGTATTCATCACACAAACATTTGCCCCCACCGGGGATCGAACCCAGAACCTCTCGAGATGGCGAAGCCTTGAGACCGGCGCACACACCAGTCGACCATGGAGGTTGTCACAATACCATACTTTCATGTTGGTGGATTACAATGTTTTAATATATATTAATATATCAATCGCAAACAAATAAAAACTGCAAAACATTTATTCAGCGCCGACAGAAATCACTTTAATCGTAACACAACACCGAAATTCAACTTCATCTAAAGTAATTCTTAACGAGTAAACTTCGCACTCAATTGACCTCGAGCATCGAGCGTCCTGATCACTAAACGAAATGCCGTGTTTTACTTTTTTTTTGATAGATTTAGCAACGATTGCCTTTTAGAGCTCAAAGCGATTGATCGGAAAATAGGAGATGGATCCGGACGAAAATAATTTCAATTTTATTGCTACCAAGTTCGGTAAGGAATTTCTTTTTTGATCGTTCTGTAACTTTATTTGTGGCATTGTTTCAATTTAGGTCTTTATGTACGTGTAATAAGATTGAAAATGATAAAACGACATCGATGATAGGTAAGAATAATGGAAGCAATGGGACGAACAATTTGGTGGTGAAACTTGTTCTGTTGAAGTTCTGCCCTCCTACAGCCAAATAGGAAATTTTTATATTTATTTTCCTGATTTTGTACAAAAGGTATTTTTATTACGTGGACAAACAAGCTACCTGCCCACCTGATTGAACCTGAAGCCCACCTGGGGCTAATGCCACCGAAAAGACATGTGATGCTTAAATTTCGTTGAAGAATTTCATCAATAACAATTAGTCCTGCATGCATCGCAGTGTATGTTGAAGTTTTACGTACTCTTACTTACAAATGTTTCGTGACTACAATTGGCGCAAAATATAAATAATACTCAAACAATAAGAAGATATTTTAGAAAAGTTACTGTCCGTAAAACACTGTGTTGAAACCACTATTAGTTAATCTAATAAATATAAATAAATAAACAGTAAATCATACTAAGAAACAAAATTTTTTGATACGTGGTCAGGTTAAGCAGTGGGTTAAAATATGGACTAATGGCGAAAACGTATGATGTCGTAATTTGACAGCTTGTCCAATAGTCAAATTTTCAAATGTAACTCATGTTAAATAATCATAGACAATTTGACCCTAACACGATGCTGGCATTAGAAACATGTCGGCTCGCGGCACAGCTGATGTATATTACTTTGAATTTTTATCGCTAACAATTTGTGAAGCTGACGTGACACATTTTGGCGTTTCTATTGGTCTAGCATTTAACTATTGTGATTACTATGATTATGGATCAAAATCTCACCCTGATACTCGTCAAGACAACAAAAGATATTTAAAATAACTAAAAAACGTATGCTTGCAAAATACTTAACTTAAATACACAGAAAATGAACGAAACGTTGCACTTCCCTTCCACATCAATATAACAGAAGAAATAAAATGAAATCAAATACAAACGTGAGCAAGGCAAGTACCCCCCGAGTCTAGAAGATAGATCCATGTAATTCCTAAGGTTATTGGATTCCTCCCACACAACAAAAATGATTTCTGCACGAACATCAGCATACAGCATAAACAGTAAATGACTTCTATTACAACGGAATAAAGAAGTTTTTTGTTCAAAAGTGTATAGAAGTTCGTGGGCGTGACTATACAACCGACGCGTTTGAGCGTAGGTGGAAATAAGCACAAGGACACTAGTTGTGTTTTTAAGATTTTTCGTCACTAAGACGTCCTTTATGAGAAGATTTGGAAGATAAGCCTGAGTACCTACTAAGAATTTGTCAGATTGCCGAAAATTATGGATCGAGTTTATAATGCTTCGCAATTTAGGTTTTATGGAGTCAGAAGAATGGACAGGAACAGGAATGAGTATATTAGAGGAAGTTTGAAGGTAGCGCCGGTGACAGAAAAGATTAGGAGCAATAGGTTAGCGTGGTATGGACATGTGATGAGGAGGGATGAATGTCACATTACAAGAAGGATGCTGAGCATGGACAGACCTAGAGTGAGAGGAAGACCAAAGAAGCGATGGATTGAATGCGTGAAGAATGATATGAGAATAAATGAAGTGGATGCTGAGCTGACGAGTGACAGAGGAGAATGGAAGAAGACATGTTGTGCCGACCCCACCTAGAGTGGGAAAAGGGCAAGAAGAAGAAGACTCGTCTCTTGTTGTTGTGACCAACCTATTATTATAATTATTATTATAGTTGATAAATTGTTATAAATTAAGTGATTCATAATGTACTAAAGTTTTTGCTGCATAGAAATTCGAAAGCATTAGAATAAGTATTTTAGGTGCCTTAGGCCCACTTGCCCGATCGAGAGTTAGCGCGTAACCCAGGGTTTGCCCCGGGGTTAGGTGCGAACTCTCGATCGCGCAAGTGGGCCTTAGATGTCCATGTATTTAGTAAAGTTATTAGAAATACCAAAAAACTTTCAATGGTTTGTAAATCGTAATACATCAGGCATAAAAAGTAAAATTTTTTGGAGAAATCTTAAAGATTATGGTCAGACGACCACTTATCAGATTTGTTGATAGTTCATTATGTTTATAAGAAAAATCTAAAAATTATATCGTAACGGCAAGAGGTTTTTTATTGGTAGGCTCTAAAACTAAACTTTAAATCAATAAACAACATAATTCTAAAATTGTCGTTATATATCTATTCCAAGGCAATGCGACGACAAGCCAACTTGTTGCCTGTTTGCTGGATTATTCAGAGGGCGACTCAGTACCGAGTCGTTTGCACAATTACCTCTATGTCTGCCGCGAAGCACCGATTCAAGTTTAAAGCCAATATATGTAGTGGATACTGTAATAGTAGTTTGTGTAACTGTCACATAATATAGGTTATTAAATTTTATTGCTTTAAAAACTCGCGAGTTGGCGAGTTTTTCAATAGTATGACACGAGAGTTTTAATACCGATTTATGTGCAGTTACATACACTATTATATCTACACTCATTATTCAAAGATTTTTATTTTTTTAAATAATTTTATGTATTGTTGGCTGTCTGGAAAACATTAGCCATATTTTTGTGCGTTTTAAGCAAAATAAGTGTTGCATAATGAGTCCAACCTGTTGCATAATGGTCATAATGTTACAGTTTCCATTTTTAAATTTTCGTTTTTATCATCTGTGTTAAAAAGTATGTCATTATGAGTTCGAGTCTGAGTTCATAATTTGAAGATTATAACGTGAGTGTAGATAAATTGTCATAATATCACTAGCTAGGACACACATAATCCCGAAATCGCCTAGCATATGAGCACTGTAATGACATGTATGAAACGAAAGAAGTATGTAAGAATCTCAGCAAGTGAAAAATTAAATAGACTCTGCCAACCACTACAGGGGAATGTTGAGTGTCGTTACCTAATACCCGTCCTACTGCTGGGCACGGCTCTTCCTAATGGAGAAACATGGGGAGTATGGATCATAACATCGCCACTCTGGGCCATAGTAGTGGGTAGATTGCATTATCAACCGGGAACAACGGGTTAGCGTGCCATTCGAAGCGCATAGGAACTCGAAATAACAATGTTTTGGTCACCCATCCAAGGACGGTGGGAGTCCCTACGAGATGGACCGACGATCTGGCGAAGGTCAATTATTTGGGCAGCAAACGAATATTTTGTCAGCTATATAATTATTTGGGCGGCAAAAAATTTATTTGGGCAACAATATATATGTTACCGGAAATGTATAAGATGTAGGAAAAGGATCAATGAATGATCGAAGATTCATTCGTATGAAATGTATTCTGCTAGATATTAGGTTAAGGTAATTTTTTTATGAATATAAAAATAATATTTGTGTCATCAAAAGATATATATAGAAATTATTTGAGTTGTTGCCCAATTAGTCATTTTGCCAAAAAAATAGAAATAACTGCTGCCCAATTAGGTATTTTGCTGACCAATTAAGAAATGTTTACTGCCCATAAGTTGCTGACCTATTAGTTATTTTAGCTGACCAAAATTTGGACATTTTGCTAATCGTTTAAATAACACCCTAATCACAATCATTAATTTACCACAAATCCATTAAAATACATACATAAAATCACGCCTGTAATCCCCGAAGGGGTAGGCAGAGTCCAAAGAGCGCTGTGTTCCTTAAGACCACATTTAGCCATACAAAAATTGGGTTTGGTCATATGAAACATCGTGATAAAGTAGTAACAAGTGGCTAGCTCATCGCCTACACAATCACAGACCCAGTACCCAATACGCCCTTAGTCGCCTTTTACGACATGCTAGGCAAGAAAAGCAGTTGGTACATTCTTTTTGGTCCATTAAAATAAATGTGTGTAATGTTCTATAAGTAATATTGTAGCATATACAATGCATATATGAGGTACAGGTGTAACACTAAAGGTATGTTGAACCAAAATATTATTTTGCTCTTCCTATAGAGGTGTAATAAATCACACGGCCTATCATAATGGATAGTACCTGTGTATTCTCGCAGAGCCTCTTAACTGGGTTCGTTATATCGCCTTAAAATTGCTTTTACGCCATTTCTGTTCGTAGCGATCTCGATCACATATTTCACTATCACAATACTGCCCTCCTTATTGCAAACGCAGTACTTGCAAAATGGCGGTTCGGAGATAAACGCGGTAAACATATTTTTTGAAATCTAAGCAACTAGACTTTATTATATAACATTTTATGTGTACCAAAAAAGTAATAAAAAAATCTATCTATCTAATGATATGTTTTTTTATTTACTTTATATACAGCATCTATACAAAATGTGGAATACTGCGATTCCATTTACCATTTTGAGATTTCTAGCAATATACTATTACTAAGGCCAAATGCAGTAACTGTCTTTATTACTACAATATCACCTAGCATGTGTTTAATACTGCGTTTCTATTTAGCAATTACAAATACAAATACAAATACAAATACAAATATCTTTATTCAGTATCAGTTTTACATAATCTGTGCCACGATTGAGAATTTCTTTTGAGTAAACAATTACTTGTGTTAGAAATCCTCGCTCATTAAATCCACGATTTACAATAAATAGTATGATACTTGTTGAATATCAAGATTTATCATGATCTACAACATTAATAATTAGCCAATAAATTCAATAAGAACGAAAGTTACTAATGAATATAAAGCTTGATTGAGTGTGTGTGTGTATGTGTGTGAGTGTGTGTGTATGTGTGTGTGTGTGTATGTGTGTGTGTGTGTTTGTGTGCTCGTGCGAGAGTGAGCTTGTGTCTGTATGTATCTGTGAAATCGTCATTTGTTATTTTAATTTTTTTTTTGTTAAATTTTGGAACAAAGCGCTGATCTTATGTATGTACATGAATTTAATTTATTTTATTGTTATTTATTGTAATTTATATTATTGTTATTTCCGATTTAATTATTTAATATTTAGTGATTTTAGGAAAGACTCAGTTTTATCATAATTCCATGTTTTTAGTAGTGTGGTAAGCGCTTTTTTACAGGCAAATCCGGTCATAGGGTAAATATTTTCTATCTATCTAGTATCTTTGTTAATTATATTATATATTTGACCAGATCTAGCGTCAAATTGTCTGGCGGCGTATATTGTTTTAAATGAAACTGTTGGGGCAACATTATGTTTTCTTCTTTTGTTCATTTTTGATGTATCATATGGCAATTTTTTGTGAACTTTTAGTATTAGGTGTAGGATATAAAGTTTGCGTACTGATAAAACGTCACTAAGATCATAAAGGCTTTGAGTAGAGAACCTGTATGGCAGAAAGTTCATTACCTTTAACAGAGCTCTTTGTGCTCTCTCAAGTTCAAGAAATTTCATCTTACTAGCTCCACCCCAAACAGAAATGCAGTAGGTCAGCAATGACTGTGCAAGTGAAGTGTATATTAATTTTAGCAATTTTTTATCCGCAACATGACTAAGCCTTTTAAATACCCACATAAGTTTTCTAATTCTTCCCAACGTAAGTTCAAGGTGTAAATGCCATGACAGCCGCTGGTCCACTATGATTCCCAGATATTTTGTAGAAGTTACTTTGTTAATAATATTGCAAGAGCAGGTTCTATGTTGGTTCTCACAAATATGTATTCGCATGTTATGATGAGTACCTGGTTGTGTTGATTCATATTTTGTGAAAGCTATGTAATTTGTTTTATCGGTGTTCAATGATAGCAAATTAGATTTCAACCAGTGAGCTACCCGGGCAAGTCCCTCCTCTGCAACGTGATAGACAGAGTCCCACGTTTTCCCAGTAAAAACAATCGCTGTATCGTCTGCGTATGAGAAAACTTTCCCTTGCTTGAGGTCCATACTGCAGAGTTCATTTATGTACAGTAAGAATAGGGTAGGTCCCAGCACGCTTCCCTGAGGTACTCCATAAGTTACGTCACAGTAATTACTAACATGTTCACCGACTTTCACACGTTGTTTCCTCTCAGTTAGGTAGTCTGTAAATAAATCCAGTGCAACACCCCTTACTCCAATATCCTCTAACCTTTGAATGAGAATGGGGATAGAGACGGTGTCAAAGGCTTTTTTTAAATCAAGAAAGACTGTGATACATTTTTTACCTTTATCTACATTTTTGACTATATGAGATGTTAGAGCTGTGATTGCATCCTCCGTTGAACAACGGCGGATCCAAGGGGGGGGTCATGACCCCCCCCTGAGCTGGTCCAGGACTTAGGTGGACCAGTAATTGAACATAATGATTTTATTTATATATTTTGTTACCATACAGATTTTATGTAATTACATACCTTCAATATTTCAATCAATCAATCAGCCTATTGTCGTCCACTGCTGGACATAGGCCTCCCCCAATGATCTCCAAAACTCGCGGTCCTGCGCCGCCTGCATCCAGCGACTTCCTGCGATCTTCAGCAGATCGTTGGTCCACCTTTTTGGGGGCCTCCCTACGTTGCGCCTCCCAGTACGCGGTCGCTACTCGAGAACCTTTCCGCCCCAACGGCCGTCAGTTCTACGAGCAATGTGCCCTGCCCACTTAAGGTTCGCAATTTTGTGGGCTATGTTGGTGACCTTGGTTCTCCGAATCTGCAAATCTCCTCGTTTCTGATTCGATCACGCAGAGAAACTCCAAGCATAGCCCTCTCTATTTTTCTTTGAGTGACCTTGAGCCTTCTTATGAGGCCCATTGTAAGCGGCCACGTCTCAGTAACATAAGTCATCACTGGCAACACGCACGAGTTGAAGACTTTTGTCTTAAGACACTGCGGTAGATGAGCCGAGAATACGCTGCGTAGCATCCCGAACGCTGCCCAGCCGAGTTTGATTCGTCGATTGACCTCTTTCTGGAAATTGGATCTACCTAGTTGGACTACTTGACCCAGGTATACATACTCGTCAACAATTTCCAGTGTAGAGCTTCCAACCTTTACAGGAGTAGGACCTCCAGGTCTTCCAGGGTCTCAGCTATGACCACGATATCATCAGCAAAACGAAGGTGAGTCATGTACTCACCGTTTATGTTGATGCCATGTTTTTCCCAGTCCAGAAGCTTAAACATGTCCTCCAATTTCGGCGATATGACGTCGCCCTGTCTCACATCTCGCTGGAGTGGAATTGGTTTTGAGTTCTGGTCCTGAAGACGAACAGACATAGTGGCGTTTTCGTACAATGACTACAACACTTGGATGTATCGATAGTCTATTCGGCACCTCTGGAGCGACTGTAGCACCAGGTTTCGACAGAATCGATTGCTTTCTCATAGTCTACAAAAGCTAAGCACAATGGCAGGTTATACTCTTCGGTCTTCTGTATGACCTGCCGCAGCGTATGTATGTGGTCTATGGTACTTAAGCCTTTTCAGAATCCGGCTTGTTCGGGAGGCTGGAAGTCGTCAAGCCTGCGCGTGAGATGATTCGTTAGGACTCTCGACAGCTTGTAAACATGGCTAAGGAGCTGTAGTTCTTCAATTGGGCCCTGCCACCTTCGTCAAGAATGAAGAACAGTGACACCATGCCCACATGCCATGCTTTTGGCGTTTTTCCCTCGAGTATGATGGATTTAAATAGCTCAAACTCAAAGTCATTTAATCAAATTGGTATTACCAAATACATTTTTGACAAGTCAAAACAAAATAAATTATAATTATCCTAAAATTGATCCTCTGAAACTTGGCGTCTGAAGAACTTTCAGAATCGCTCTTCCATCAGAATTTAAAAGCTCTGCTGTAATTCCATCATCACCCGGTGCCTTGTTGTTCTTAAGCTGTTTGAGAGCTAAACTAATCTCATACAGGCTGACGTCCGGAATGTCTTCGGTGTAGTTTCGGGTTAATTTGGCTCTAGGGTCTGTAGCCTGAGTGACAGGAGTGCTCGATGTCCTATAAAGCTGTCCATAGAAATTTTCAATCTCCGCCAAAAGCTCAGGTCGGGATGCAATAGTTCTGCCGTCCTCTGTCTTCAATTTCGTCAGCAGACTCTGTCCAAGTCACAGATCTCTTGCGAAAACATTGGAGCTTTTTTCCCGCTCGATGGTTTCTTTAATACGCTCAGTATTTAATCGGCATTTATGTCGCGAGTCAGTGACTTCGAGATCTGTTTGTTGAGCTGCCGACATAGAAGAGTATTATCTGATGACCGCAGAACCATCTCGTTCATCAACTTTCCGCCATCAGCTTTAGTGTTGGCTAGGAGATTTTCTTTCCTGTTTTGGTACGACAGGGCTTATAGAACTTTTCTCCCACGTTTCCACGTACCTGTCATTATATGTGTCCACATCTGTGCAGTCCTCCAGGCAACCGAAACGATTTTGCAGTTTGGATTGAAAGTGTTCGGGGTTCTGAATTTGGATGGCTTCAGGATGGAGCGTGGACTTCATCAGTCGATACCTCTCAGATTTCAAGTTCAGATTTAATGTGCCTCTTACCATTCGGTGATCGCTCCCCTTGTTTAACGAATTGATCACTGAGACATCATTTAATATCTGAGTCTTAGTCGACCATCCGGACTTTTCCAGGTCCAGTTTCGTTGCAGCCGTTTTGTAAAAAAAAGTGTCATGTAGAGTCCCTCCCTCTCCGTGTAGTCGGCTAGCATTTGACCACGGTAGTTCCGGGTTCCAAATCCAAATGGCCCCACTTTCAGCTCATCATCGCTGCGTTTAGCTAGCCTTGCGTTGAAATTTCCCATGACAACGCAATAGTTAGTCCTGGAAGCATGTATATGTATACCTTCAATATTTAATTAATTTAATATAATATCATAACTTTGTATGATGGCAAACGTTTGGGAACGAACGCATCGAAAATTTGAATTTTACCGCGCCACACTTGCAATATGTAGTACGTGTATATGTACAAGTTATTATGTGTAAAATTTTTAAGTTTTATGTGTAATATTTTTAAGTACAGAACTTACGTACATTATTAAAATACTTACTTTTTACTTGTATCTATTGTTATCAAAATTAAATTATAAGTTATTGACTTAACCACGACTATGTGACCCCCTCCTGGCTTCAAAGCTGGATCCGCCCTTGCCGTTGAAAGAGCTCGACGAAAGCCGAATTGAGATTTGGAAAGGTGATCTATTTTATTTAAATAATTTATTAGTCTCTTGTTTATCAGTTTCTCAACAATTTTTGATATTGCTGTGAGTACTGATATTGGTCTATAGTTGGAGACATCGTCTCTATCCCCACTCTTGAACACTGGTGTGATAATTGCTTTTTTAAGATCAGCAATTATGTACTTATTTCATGCACGGTACTAGTTAAAAGTGTTGTCTTCAAATATAAATGTATAAGAAATACACCATATCTACCATATTTCTGCCACGGGTATTTGCAGGCATTTTTGACATAATGAGCTGAAAGAAATAATTTTTTTTCTAAATTTTCAAAGGACTTTTATCCAAGATATGCCAGTCCTATCGTAGCCTATAAATAACATAATCACAATGATTAAGTACTAGGCAAACATGGTGGATGTAGTAAATGAAACACCATCCTCGCTTCTCCCGAACCAGAATTAGCCAGGATGGTGTGAAATATTCCAACATCTATTTCATTAATGTTCAACGAGCTGATAAGTGCCCGTCTTTGCGTTTGGTAACGGACACCCTCCATCAACAAGTGATGGAAATCCTCTATGACTCCACTAGTTTCACAATTTGGCGATGCTACTTTTTTCATTAGATATCCAAACTTATTAGATGGATAGTGTCCGGAACGTAATCTATTCATACAAACTACATAGTGTCTATTAAAACTAAAGTAATAAAACCAAGGTATACGAAGAGGCTGGCATTTAATGGTTTTATACCAAATACCCTTTTCTTTTGACCGTTCATCAAAGTACTCCTTCCAATCGTCGTAACAGATGTCTTTGTACTCTCTGATAACATTGGTAAAATTCGGTTTAACTGATATCAATTGCCCTTCAGTTATTGCTAATTTGGCAAGACGGTCAGCCTCTTCGTTGCCGGTTTTGCTAAATTGATATCTAAATAAAAATAGTGATAGTTTTATAGCCAGATTTTTCAATATTGATTGATATAAATTTATAATTTCGTTTCATGTATTGTATATATTAAATATTATCAATCTTTGACTATGACTTTTTAGATTTACATACGTACTTGCATTGTTGACAAATATGCACAATGCTTAATAGTGAAAACACCATAAATTAAAACATATCTGATGTGCAATCAGATAGTAATTGCGATGATAAATTAAAGTGTAATGGCAAATACTGAAATCTTGCGCTAACACGCCGCGCTCGAGCACGCAAAATACGTCCTACACATACGTAGTATGATAACTTCCGTATTTACCATAAAATACAGCCAAAAATAAATATAAATATCCTCAGACATTCACACCTATCAACTAGTCCCATTTTAAGCAACTAAATGCTGCTTGTGTTACGGATACTAGATGACGGACAAAAATATTTAATAGATAAATACATATAATTATTTAGAATATACATAATATAATACATATATAATGAACATCCAAGACTGGAGAACAAATGTCTGAAAATTCATCACCCAAACATTTGCCTCCACTGGGGATCGAACCCAGGACCTCTCGAGATGGCGACGCCTTGAGACCGGCGTACAGACCACTTGACCACGGAGGTCGGCATAAGTAGGTCGCCGCGACCTACACCAGAACTAGATACTTCAATAGAGAAAATAATAACACCACCAATACCAAAGGAACAATGAATAAACAATTTATAAGCACCACGGCCTGGCCGAGGCCTAGGCCGTTTAGTCTTTGAATGACGTGTACGCACTGATTTGCTAGCGAGAAACGCGGCACTGGACATTGCGGCTAAGGTGCATGTAAGACAGTAGCAAAGTGTGTGTAAGGTTCTTGCTTCTCTCAAACGCAGCACTGTAGAATACTGCATTTATTCTTAGCAGAACAATAGTAAGTTTTCGTTATATTCCATTCGCTCAAATGCAGTACTGTCGAATACTGCGTTTGCCTTTAGTTACTATTCCCTACAATTAATTATTATGTTAAATAAAGTTGCAGTAAACGTATCAATTACTGCACATTGCTTTAGTATATGCTGAATACTGCAGTTCTTGATAGTTTATATAATAGTTTTGTGTAAGTACTGCATTTTTTGTTAGATAAAAAACATAGTTACGATAAAAAAAAACATTGAAATTATTTTTTTATATATAGCTTAGTCCCATGAGATGTCATTTTTGCAAAAAAGTGAAAATCGTTAAAGTGTCGATTACTGCATGTGCAATTAGCAGGGCAGAATAGACACTGACGAGCTGAGGGAATGGTCCAAAAACATCGATATCTTTAAAAAATCGAACGTATAATAATAATATAATAATAATATCCTCAGACATTCACACCTATCAACTAGCCACATTTTAAGCAACTAATGCTGCTTGTGTTACGGACACTAGATGACGGATAAATATATTTAATAGATAAATAACCAGAATATATAGAAATATATATAAACATCCAAGACTGGAGAACAAATGGCTGAAAATTCATCACCCAAACATTTGCCCCCACTGGGGATCGAACCCAGAACCTCTCGAGATGGCGACGCCTTGAGACCGGCATACAGACCACTCGACCACGGAGGTCGTCGTATGCTTTAAAAAAAATTACATATTATCCTTCATCTCACCTGATGGTAAGTGACGATAAGGCGAAGGTGGAAGTGAGCTTCACCTGTATTCCTCAAAAACTGAGGAACTGGTTCCTGGTGGTGGTACCTGAAATTTCTGAAACACTACTTCTACTAGACCGGTTTCTTCTTTTAATATATATCTTTTTATGTACAACTTTGGGAATAATCTAAGTTCGATAACTTCTAAAAGTAGTAATGCTCAGAAATCTCATTCAAGAATAATCTATACCGGGAGTCCCACGGGAATGCCACATGGAAGGAACGTATGTTAAATATTGAAGGTAGAATGTTTTACTGAAGGAAGACATCATTTTATTTTTTATAATAAGTGGTACTGCATTCATAGATTAATTAAAAATCGCCTGCCTCTACCGGGAATCGAACTCGCGAAATGTGAAAAAAAATCTCCATGTATTTTATGATAATTGTCGAAAGAGTTAATCATAAGGATTATTTTTTTCTAAGAAACATAGCATCTTCAATGAAAGGAAGATTTTGTCTGACTTTGCCCGGTTTTTTCCCCGGTGGGGACAAATTTCTGGGTGATGGATTCAGACAATTTGCTCCAGTCTTGGATGTTTATATACATTCAGGATATTTATATGTGTTTATCTATTAAATATATTTATTCGTTCGTCAGGAGGAGCTCGGTGGCGTAGTGGTCAGTGCGCTTTGGCTTAATAAGGCGAAAATAAAGCTACCTTCGCCATGGTCAGGCTGTGGATGGGTGACCAAGACTTTGTGATCTCGAGCTCCTCCGTGCTTCGGAAGGCATGTTAAGCCATTGGTCCCGGTCGCATTTGTGACCGTTTCTACCCACCAACCCGCATTGGGCCACCGTGGTGGTGTTACGGCCCTTACTCCTCATGTGTTTCTCCATGAAGAAGGCCTGTCCCAGCAGTGGGACGTATATAGGCTGATAACGATTCGTTCGTCGTCTAGTGTCCGTAACACAAGCAGCATTAGTTGCTTAAAATGGGGCTAGTTGATAAGTGTGAATGTCACAAGATATTTATTTATTTTATTATTTATAGCACCCCTATTTTGGGGGTAAAAATGGCTTTTATCAACTAACAGTTTATTTCTAGAATTCCTATCCGTGGTGGATCATTTCTTTGTGATAGACGCTGTTTTCCCCACAACAACGTTGTAATACCATAGTAATAAAGCAGAAAAAAGTAACGACCACACTTATTGTATCCTGGCTTAGCTTCATTTCATGGCAAGTTCTTCGCAGAGAATTTAATTTCTTCTCATACGAAGGAATTTAATTTCACCAATGGAATGCCAGGCACAGATTAGAATTTTACCCTTATATTTCAACCATCCACAAAGCGGTGCGGCAATTCTTTATGGAAAGAACAGATGGTGTGGTAAGGTTTTGCGTGTCGATGTCTTCCCTTACATTTACTGGGGTGAATAAGCGTTTTCGGAATGTATCAATCTACAGCAAAAAATTGTTCGATTTCTATAATCTTCCTTTATGAAAATCTCATAATGTTTGGCTGAAGTATTCAGGGCGGTTGGAGGACTATACTATAACTCTAAAAGTATATGTATTCATTTAAAAAAATATACTTTCGCTTAGTACTTGCATGTATGTTAGTGAATTAGGTATGTGTTAGTACTTACATGTATTTATTGGTGCTATAAAGAGTTTAATACATAGTTTCGATTTAAAAAACAAAACAAATTGTTTCGTTATTAACAATTTTCGTTTGGATATTAGGTATGATTCTTTGTATTTCTGAAGCCACGTTATTTCTTTAGTCCTGTACTGAAACCGTTTAAAAGAAAGAAAAGTTTTCTCATAAGTAAATTTTAATTAAATATAGGTACAGTCGACGTCAAATATATCCTTACAATTTAATGGTCCAAAAATATCTTTACATTTAAATAAGTTTACAGGCAGAGTTACAAATACTTGCTTACAAGGAAAGTGAACATTTCATCTTTTCAATCGATACTCGAAAATTATGTTTACAGTCTTACTTCTATAGAATTATTGTCACGCAATGTGATAAATACATCTTTATAATAAGCTTTCAAGAACAGTATTTACAATCATAATTCCATATATATGTTTACGTTAAAAGGAACTTTTGAGGCTTTACTTTCAGGCTTCTATAATTTTATTTTCATCTCTTGCTACATAAATATGTTTACAGACACAACTATCGTTCTGTAAACATATTACAGAACGATAGTTTTTATACTATTTTATATAAGGTCCTTACCTATGAAATTGGTGTTTTGTATGGAGATTTTGGGGAATTCTGCATTTTCCATACTAACATTTTATCAGTTTTCTTCACAACTATTTAAATTTCACAACTATAATATTTGGCATCTATCATTAGACAAGTTTTGTAATAATATCACTCTAATATCACACTTCATAAAAATTATTTATCGTTTTTAAGTGAATGCAAATAAAATGATGTATTCGGGAGGCACTTAAAAAGAGTTGTCTCCGTGTCCAATTTTAAAACAATTAAACTTACAACAAATTATCAAAACAAATCAAAAGAGCTCAAAAATATAGTCTATTTTTAGACGAGGTAATTATTTTTTAGGAATACTCTGAATCTTAATAGTTACAGACAAAATACTAAGACAGAATAAAAACACCAATTTCATAGGTAAGGACCCAATATAATGACAATCATCGAAAAGAGTAGGTAGGTACCATATTGTCAAAATATCTATGGGTCTCTCTCATTCTCCCACTGCCATTGAATCTGTCTCTTGAAGTGCTTTCAGTTGCCGTCGCTTTTTCAAAAAAGAACAACTGCAACGTCACTGAATTAATGATGAAATATACTTGTCAAAATTCTAAGCTCAATTCTACTTATTCCGCGTCCATTTACTGATGACCTATTAAATATATATTTCTTTCATTTTTTGAATTACATAAATATTTCAAAATATTATAAATAATATTAAAATTAAACATTCTTGACTAGTGAAAAATTGGTTGTTGATTATCATACAAACATTTATTTTGTTATTTCTAAAGCTCAAACCCGAAACTAAATGTTTAAAATTGTCAGATTGTTATGACTGTAGTATAGCATCACTAAAGTGATGTGCTTAGTTTCACTCATCCAAGAGCAGACCATAACAAAAGTAGCTTTGTTTTCAATAACATAATCATAACCGCAAATTGTAACATTAATCACAATTTTGCAATGCGTTCTTATTTCAACCTTCTCAATCTATTAATAATATATTATACATAATGTACATGAATAGAAAATATTATTCTTGAACGTTTAATATAAAGATTTATTTGTAACATTTTTTGTTAATATAATAGTACATTATGATATAAGTGCGGTAAGTTGAAAATTACAGCCGAGGCGATATTGCTAGCCCGAGCCGTAGGTGAGGCAGGCAGAAGGCAGACAGCAGGCAGAGGCTGTAATTATCGAACCGCACGCATTGATGTATGTGTTAACACTAGATTTGCAAACTGCATTAAATTGCGTCGAAAAAAGCGTAGCCGTTTCCGAAACTCAACGACGTAGCTTTAAAACCACTAAACATTGAAAAGATAAACATATATCTATCCCACCTACGCAAGTTGCAAAAGCTACACCTCAGCGATTCTTCCTTCTTGCTCAGATTAGACTGGATGAGACATATCACAAAGTCAAAGTACAATGGTGGAAGTGTTCCCTGCTCGTGAAATTTTACCCCATTTTTATTTTTTAATAATATATATTATTTTTAAATAATTATATTTTTATTTTTTATTGGATGTATTAAACAAAGTTTAAGGATATCGTGTTTTGGTAATTAGGTATAATGGGCTGGAGAGCAATGCAAATACTTATTTAAAAATGAAGTAAATAAGTAACATATAAAAGTGTCGTGAGCGTACGACGTGTCGATTTTTATAAATAATTCATTTCGCTAATATATTACTAATGTCTGGTTTTAAAATAAAAGAGGTTTTCGTATTATTATTATTTATTATACAAAATTACAGGTGGCGAGTCTGTTGAACCGGGTACAATGCTAGTAAATACGTCGTAATATACCTTAAAATTCATGTTCAAAATACCAGGCGGCCTTGTCCTGGAAATAATGGGCAAAAACAAACTGCGAGGTTTCATCCCGTTACATAAACATCGGCATAAGTTTAAATTTGTGATTTTAGGGAACGCAGATTTTTATTTTATTTTAAAAATAATTTCCGATTGCTTCGATGCTCATTATTTAACTTGATGTACTGTACAATGTAAAAATAGGAATCCAAAACTGCTGATAATATGTACAGATAACCTACTTTTCTATATATTTTTGACGTCGACTGTACATACAATTATTAACTATAAAAAACGACGCTTTGTGCCAACACCCTGTTATTTTCAGCATTGGTTTTTGTATTGCAATAGCCTTCTATTTAACAACGCCTACGTCCTGCAGTGTAAATAGACTAATACTTAATAATTAATCCATAGCTAGGGAAAAAGGCGTGATTATATGTGTGTTTAGAGAGTTAGAAAATGAAAAGTTGAATTCTTTTGTCCTTCGAAAAATACGTGAAAAGCACTTTACGGGATGATAATAGTGTTTGTGGCTTTACTGGCTAAAACATGTTTCTTTTTTTTTATTCAACTCTTACCTAGCATCAGCAAGAGAAACTATGTTCTTTATTCGATTCTGTCTCATGAGAGACCGAAGTATTTGATTTTCATTATTGTCTATTTGCAGATAAATCTCGTACATTATTATCGTTTCGCTCAAAAGAACTTGAATCTTCATCCTCACTTATACCTTCCCTTACTTTTTGTTCCTTTTCCCTTAACAGCTGCACTCAGCGATTCAATTTGGTCGACGCGAACCGGGATAAATGTGCGCCAAAAAAGTTTTACTTGATGGGAAATGGGCATAAGAGCTGTCGAAAAAGTATCAAGAAATACATCCACAGTACAAAATCTCAGAGAACCAGATATATATTGTTTATGATTTATATACATTTGTTATAATAAGAAATAAATAAATAATAATAAATAATAAATATCCTCAGACATTCACACCTATCTACTAGACCCATTTTAAGCAACTAAATGCTGCTTGTGTTCCGGATACTAGATGACGGACAAATATATTTAATAGATAAATACACATAATTATTCAGAATATATATAATATTATACATTTATAATGAACATCCAAGACTGGTGTACAAATGTCTGAAAATTCATCACCTAATCACTTGCCTCCACTGGGGATCGAACCCAGAACCTCTCGAGATGGCGACGCCTTGAGAGCGGCGTACAGACCACTCGACCACGGAGGTCGTCAATGTTAGTGTTTAAGCTTAGCAATGATTGTTGTAGATACTCACGATAATCCGCATCTTAAGCATTATTTAACAAAATTAACTAATTGAGCTTTAATCATTGCTTAACATTTCGTCAACAGTTTTTAAAGTACTATTTAAGTTTGAAGTGTGTGTGTGTGTGCGTCTGTCAGTCTGTTTGTGGCACCGTAGCTCCCAAACGGATGATTTCGATTCTGTTTCTTTTGTTTGAAAGATGAGTTAATAGAGAGTTATTTTTAGCTATGTTTTATGAAAATTGGCTTAGCCATTTGAACGATATGACGAGTAAAAGCGACAGTGAAAATCTAATGCTTACAAATATACATGAGTGGGGTATCAAATGAAAGGTCATAACTTGTACACCACATAAAACATGAAATAAAAGAATTAAATATATGTAATAAAAAAATGTCTCGCCGGGGGAAAGTTCTTTATCTAACAATAAGGGGCATCATACTAAGGTACGTCGCGCGCACCCGATAAGACAACGATTAATTTTTAATTTATACTCGTATTATTAAGGATACTTTTCCTGGGGCTGTTTAATTTTACGGCTATGTCACATTTTAGTTTAGCATTAAATAGTGCCTTTTGGGTACTGCAATTTTTTTTTTAAATTTATCTTGAATAAAATAAAACTAGAATAGCGTTTATGAATAACGTTGACTGAGTTTAAATAAAAATTGAGTAACTGTAGTTTATTCTATAATTTCTCTTTATTGTTACAGGTAGGCACCGTGGGACAAGTACCTAAGGTGCTACGTGCGTCTTCAAACTACGGTAAGCGCTTAATATTGCATTAAACTATTTCTGTTACAAAATGAACTTCTTTGTTATACTTATTATTTATTTCGATACGTTGCATGTCACTCTTTTTTAAAAATTGTTTAATAATTATAGTTCCCAATATTTCGTTTGTAATCATTCCATGATTCTTATATGTTTCTTATATTCGTGCACAATGAGGTACTAACACTACTTTGAAACTGAATAAATCATTGTAATCGTTAGGATGGCCAAACACTATTTGCTCTGTCTGTTGTAAGAAAAAATCATCTTAAATTTAAAAAATAACAGCAAGTAAAAAAGAGACACCAACTACGAGTAGCATCACTCATGGCTTCTAAAAGTTGTCGGAAACACGTATTGTGTCAATGTATCGAGTAATTGAATTAATCGATTTCCACGGCCCAATATTTTATTGTACTTATATCCCTTTTGTTGGGGTCAAGAGGACTGTGTGAAATTTGCAATTAATGAGTAAACTAATTGAGTTTGTTTTTGATGTAAAAACTATAATAATTCTGTCAGCTCTGACAGTCCTGAGAGCTTAATATCTCTCTACGTTTCTTTTATTTTGGACATCGATTTTAATACTTTTATACAGTACCGAAATAGCATTATAACAGCTTATTCCGAATATTCGAGGGCCGAAAATTTACAATGAAAAATAAATAATTTGATTGCTTCAGATGAATAATCCTAATATAGAAATATTTCTTTTTGTGAAAAATCCTAATAAATGTGTCCTTCTAAGCTAGTATTACGAAATAGTGGTTTAAGAAAGAAAAGAATGATTAGTTTTGAATAACTATTAGTAAATTAAAAATAAAATGAATACTGAATTTTTCGAGTTCAATACAATATTTTGTATGTTATGAACGTGTCAGACAAACCATAAAATGAAAGGAGAATTTATATTTGGAATTTCGATAGCATCATTTATTTGGGTCAGAACAGTGCTTAAAAAAGAAAAAGTTGGAATTTCTATAAATTAGTAAGCTTTATCATTAAAAGAGAAATATGAATGTTTCGAATTTCATTTGCTATTGTAAAGTCTATAGGTACTTCTTAATAATGCCGTTGGACTTTACTCGGAAGGATTTGGTGGAAATGAAAGGTTCCACACTTGTCACCTATAGTCTATTCTACGAGTAATAAAATAAAGTCTTAAAATAAAATGAAATCTTGCGACTCAATTTTGAAGCAGATATCTATAACTGATTGAGCTTAAATTTGGCATGCATATGTAAATCGGATGACAATGCAATTTTATTATGGAGCTGATCTGATGATGGAACTGGAAGGTGGCCATAGGAACTCTGTAATTAAAATATACAATGCCATCAAGTTTGGGCTCGTTTGAATCGCCTTAGCGAGTACTTTGGCACAATAAAAAGTTAAAAAGAAAATTAAAAAATCTTTATAAAAAACAAGCTTTTATTGAAGAACATCTTTTGAAACTACAATGTAACACGCTTTTATATTTAAAAAACAATAAAAGCTAGGTTTTTAAAAAGATTATTTTTATTTTCAATTTACAATGAAATCTTTCACTAGGGCGGGTACATACATACATAAAATCTCGACTATTATCCCCTAAGGGTTAGTCAGATACTTGGCAAAAAACCGTAAAAGCAGTCCTTGGCTGTCAGTGCTTCACCAAGCAGTGACTGCACTCAGCGTGACAGGTGCTGAGCCCGTCGCCACTGTAAGATATTAGATGTTTGTGTAGTTCTAAGACCATTAGTCGCCTTTTACGACACCCAAGGAAAGAGATGGGTTGGTAATATACTTTTAATGCGCCGCTACCACAAGGCTCGGGCGGGTACAGGTTAGTATTAACAACCAGAATAAGTTATTAATAGGGGTTAAAGTATGAATTAGCCGTTTTTTTCTCTCTTAGTATTTTGTCTGTAAGTATTAAGGTACAGAGGATTTTAAAAAATAATTACCTCCTCTTAAAGTAGACGATATTTTTGAGCTCTTTTGATTTGTTTTAATAATTTATTGTAAGTGCAATTGTGTTGAAATTGGACACGGAGACAACTCTTTTTGAGTGCCTTCCGAATACATCATTTAATTTGCATTCACTTAAAAACGATAAATAATTTTTATGAGGAGTGATAACACACATATTGCTAAGGCTTGTCTAATGATACATGCCAACAATTATTATCTCTGGATTTATCGTTGTGGAGAAATCTAAAAAAATGATAGTATGGAAAATGCAGACTTCCCCAAAATCTACATACAAAACGGCAATTTCATACTTTAACCCCTAATCTTATATTATGTACTTACCAAATAATGGGCTTGTATAACCACAGCCCTAAACACTATAGAAGCGTCCTGCACTCTCGTCTCCAGAGGTTTCTCAGCATACTTAGGACACTGTCCATCACACACTATTGTCTGACACAGAAACAGTATGAGCACTAACAAACAACTATTAGACACACTACCCATCGTTGGGCACGTCATTTTCACACCTATTACTGAACCGCTTAGTTACATTTTCATTTGGCACGTCCATCGCACGTCAAATTTTCTCCGTTTCTTCTGCCGTTTTCTGCTTTGCATTTTACCTGTAACAAAAAATTGAAATTAAAATGTGAAGTTTTGTTTTATTGAAAAAAAAGCAGCTGCCACATTTTCAGCTTCTATGTTTCTAATTGAAACAACGTACAACGTTTGGTTGAATTAAAGACTTACGAATACTATTTTCTTTTATTCGTTTGTACAAATTCGTATTTTTTTGTATTTACACTTCAAAATATAATTCAAAGGCATCTGTCTGATCAGCAACACTCTTTAACCAAATTTTAATGGATATGAATCAGATTTCTATCATTACGAACACTTTTTTTTTAAATATTAAAGGACATGACCGTCGATTCGCATAACAGACTGAATAATTTAATATAACTGTGCATTTTGACAGATGAGCTTTATAGACCATTTAATTAGTATGGAAACCGATTAATCTAACTACAAACAACTGTCAAAATGCACCTACGAGTACAAAACTTCAGAATGTAAATTGATAATAGGTATATTTATAAATAGGTATTGATTTGTCAACATTACGTTACAGAGTAGGGTAGCTGGTCTGATCTGGTCTGAGCAGGTTGCCATGCAGTGCAATAGATTTTATAAAATAACTTTAATATTAAATAACATGTCACGAACGAGTTTATAGTGAACTTTTTGTGATGATAACCAATACATATTAAATAATAAAACAAGACATTAACATAAACAAAGATACCATACGCAGTGTGGTTGCAGACAAAAACATTATAAAATAAATTACTTATACGCGATCGAAATAATTTAACTGACTGCTTTAAGCTTCAGCAATATCTGTCTGTGGCAATATCTCTCTCACTTTCAAAACACATCCACTACGCTTCGAATTAACAATCGAATTTTCGCGGAAAGGTAATTAATCGTTCGATTAAAACAAACTCAGCCGATTGGTCTGCGTGAGTTCATCTATTAGGGCCGAGCCACATCGAATCCGTAATGTAAGCGTACATCGGTGTGAGGTCAAAAACGCGATTGAATATCGTCTTAACGTCACAATTTGAGATAGGATCTGCAAAACGTGACCGAAAGCGTGTACGTATTCGTTACTGAGGTCGTGTGTCATGTTCCATATTTTTATATTCATTGACATTGAAGACCTTCATGGTCGAGTGGTTTGTACGCCGCTAGTTCCAAATTGTCGCCATTCGAGAGGTTTTGGCGTCCGATACCCAGTGGGAACAAATGTTTGTGTTCATCACACATTCAGACATTTTTTTATCCATAAAACATATTAAGCTGCTTAATTTGGGGTAGATGATAGATGAGGATGTCAGATGATTTTTTTATGTATTGCAACGTCATGGTATGCGAAAGTGTGTACGTACGTGTACACATACGTGTACAGTTTCGGTGTGGTCCAGCCTTAAGGTTGGAAAATTAATGAATTCATTTAACGTCCCAATACTGTTTGTATGTTAAAAGCTTTCATTTTGATAACAAAGTTTAACATTGAGCTTTAGTCTAGACGTAACTAAATTGAATATCGCAAATTTTAACATAGTTGAAAAAACAAATGGTGGAGCGAGTTTTTCCAGTGTTTTTTTATGTAAATTTTAGTAAACAAATTAGTGAGCTTAATTACTTAAGCTTGAAAGTTTCAATTTGAATGGCAAAGTTTGAGAAATGTTTCGTTTTAAAAAAAAAATATCATGTTAAAATGGGACGAGAGTTTGTTTTGTGAAACATTAGTCATAGTCACGTCGATAATTCAGTTTCGATATTACACACTCGACTGGATGAATTAGATAATAAAGCAATGATAGTCTAATGCTTATACTGCATTGGGCAACAGGGTTGCAACCCCTCGATGGCACCACCCATCCCTTTTTACATAGATACCTTAAAATAAATAAATATATTCACATATTTACATCAACTAGCCCCGTTCTAAGTTACTAAGGCCCAATTGCACGATCGAGAGTTAGCGCCTAACCCAGGGTTTGCATATATATTTATTTATTTATATATATTATAATGGACAAGATCAGGAATGAATATATTAGAGGAAGTTTGAAAGTAGCGCCAGTGACAGAAAAGATTAGGAGCAATAGGTTAGCGTGGTATGGACAAACTCAAACTCAAACTCAAAGTCATTTAATCAAATTGGTATCATCAAATACACTTTTGACAAGTCAAAACAAACAAAATAAATTATAAGTATCCTTAAATTGATAATACCATTACTTTTTTTTCGGCCTGTTCACTACCGGGAGGCCTTGTCTAGAGAAGATACAGGCAAGAAACTCTGCAAGGGTTCCGTCCTCCCTTTACATCAATATATTCTACAACCTAATAAAATTTACGTGTATTATATAATACTCTTAGTCACAAATGTCAAAATTGAATTGGAAGGAAAATGCTCCAAAAGCGACGTATCAATATATACAAGTGATTGTAATAGTTATACTGAAGTAGTTAATTAATTGTCATGTCTATTCGGAACACTCTCCTGGCCAAAACAAAAAAAAAAAAAATTATATCTAATATGAATGGATACAATAATAATACCTATGTTTCACAAAAAAGTTTTGTGTTAATATAATAGAAAAAAAAGGAATTTATGATAGCTAAACAAAATGTATAATAAAAAAGTAAACATTTCAATATACAATCATGAAAGTGACCAAATGTAAGATTGCAGTGTGGAGCAATCTATATGTCCCATGCTTGACTATCATTTAAATAATCATTGATTTTGTAATAGGCTTTTTTCATGAGGGTTTTTTTTACAAATTCTTTAAACTTTGTATCGGTCATTTGGGTAACATTGATTGGTAGCATATTATAAAATCTAACAGAATTCATTAAGAAAGATTTATTCGTCTTACTTCTCTTGTAACTTGGAAGACGAAGTTTATATTTATTTCTTGTATTGAGACAATGACCTTCACTAATCTGAACGTAGCTGTGAATATGTTGGCGAACAAACATAATATTTACAAATATGTATAAACATGGCAAAGTAAGAATATTAATCTGTTTAAACAATTCTCTTAGGGATTCCCTTGTCTTCATTTTATATATATTTCGAATAGCCCTCTTTTGTAGAATAAATATAGACTCCAAATCAGCAGCAGATCCCCACAAGTTGACCGCATAAGACATAAGACTATGAAAGTAGGCAAAATAGACTAAGCGAGCTGTTGGTATGTCTGTCAATTGTCTTATCTTTTTTATTGCGTAAGCAGCCGAGCTAAGCTTTCCTGATAAACTTTTGATATGGGATCCCCACTGAAGTCTGGAATCAATATGTATCCCAAGAAATACAGAATCTTTTACAAGGTCTAAGCTGTTTTCGCCTATGTTTACTTCCAAATCATAACAGCGCGTATTTGGGGGAGAAAATTTTATACATTTAGTTTTCTTTGAATTTAACATAAGATTATTAGCCGAAAACCATTCGCAAACCTTATTCAACGTATTATTTATAACTAGCTCTCCTGTCTTTGCATTATTTCTATTAACCCTAAATAGGAGAGACGTGTCATCCGCGAATAAAACTATGTCAGCCATTTCTGTAACCATGAAAGGAAGGTCATTAATATAGACGAGAAATAGAAATGGTCCTAAAATTGAGCCTTGGGGAACACCCGTTTTTACTATTGATCCCTGAGAGACGGCACCATTAAATCCTACTTTCTGTATACGCTGTGATAAATACGAATAAATAAGATTTAGAGATTTTCCGCGTATACCATAATGATTTAATTTGGAAATTAGCGTTTTGTGCTCCACACAATCGAATGCCTTCGATAGGTCACAAAATACACCTACTGTGTCGTGTGAGTCCTCCCAACTTTCCAATATATACTTCATTAGTTTCGCGCCCGCGTCAGTGGTTGACTTTCCTTTTGTAAAACCAAACTGTTGGTCATGTAGTAACATGTAGTAACATAGTAACATGTAGTGACATGTGATGAGGAGGGATGAATGTCACATTACAAGAAGGATGCTGAGCATGGATGTGGACCTAGAGTGAGAGGAAGACCAAAGAAGCGATGGATTGAATGCGTGAAGAATGATATGAGGATAAAAGAAGTGGATGCTGAGCTGACGAGTGACAGAGGAGAATGGAAGAAGAAGACATGTTGTGCCGACCCCACCTAGAGTGGGAAAGGGCAAGAAGAAGAAGAATATATCATATATTTATTTATTTATATATACTTTATTTATACATATTTGCCCAAGGGTTAGGTGCTTACTCTCGAAAATATACAATACATATATAGACATCTAAGACTGGAGAACAAACGCCTGTATTCATCACACAACAATTTGTCCCCAACGGGAATCGAACCCAGAACCTCTCAAGATAATAATATAATAAGAGGGAAAATACCAAAACATGTTTATTTTTGTTTTACTGTCTATTTTTCCGTTTGTCTGTTTGTACGGGCTAATCTCCGAAATGGCTGGACCGATTTCAATGAAATTTTGCATGGTGATACCTTATATCCCTAGTCAACATCTAAGGTACTTTTTAATCTGAAAACTTAAAGAGTTCCTGTGAGATAGTATAAAAACCGTAGTAACCGCGGACGAAGTCGCTGGCAACAGCTAGTATAATATAATATAGGAGTAAAAGTAATAATATTATGTGATATGCTTAAATTATAATTAATTGCATTTTAATTTCTCTACATGATAAGGTAAGCGTTGGAAGTCGTGAGGTCACTCAAAAAGGAATCCACAATGAAATGACATTAAAATTATGGAAAATTCGCCAGCACCCTTGCAGAAAATTAAATTTTGATCCGATTCGCTGTGGCATGGGCGCGAGTCACTGACCCGATTACTGCAGATTTACATTGGAAACTGAGACGAATAATTATGTGCATAAAGTACATTATACGTATTGCATTATCAGTCAAAGCTCACATCTGAACATAGGCTGTGAGACCGATGACCAATGATGCCCGCATTCAAAGTTTTGGAAAAACGTTAGGTAATATATCTGGACTTTTATTACCTCTTTCTAGAAATTACACTCACACACCCGGACTTAACATATCTGGCGAAATGTGCGTGTTAACACCTCTGCCTACCCCTTCGGGGAAAAGACGTGATGATATTGTGTGTACTGTGTTGTTTTTTCTAGAAATTCTTAAAGCGTTAGGGTATAATCTCATAACAATGTTCATGACAATCCACAAATTATCACTTAATCTAATAATTTCAGAATAGCCCAAATAGAAATACCTACCTACAAATAGCTCAGTTATTTTACTCAAATAACCTACAGTATTTTAATGTATAACTGTTAAATTTACTTTCAATAGAGTTCGCCGTATATTGTTTTTAAATTTTATCCCTCGTGTAAATAAACAGATTTGGGACCGATAGAATTTGTTTAGGACCGAATGAATAATAACACTTTACAGTTATTCCGAAAGTTTGTTAATCGAAATATCCACAGGAATAATGAAAACAAATATATTTTAGAATTTATCGTTTTACTGAAACTAGTTAATGCTCGCGACTTTGTAGGTATGCGTGAATTTTTGAATATATATATTTTTTACCTAATTTCATGTTTTTAATACGCTTGTCTACGCGTAATTTTTTTCTCTCTATATGTTTATACCGATTGATAAAAAATTTGCTATTATTTACGTCGTGTGGTAGCGGCTCATTAAAAGAATACTACCAACCCATCTGTTCCCTTGGGTGTCGTAAAAGGCGACTAATAGACTTAGAACTGCACAACATCCAATAGCTTATAGCGGCGACGGGCTCACCACCTGTCACGTTGATGGCTGTTACTGCTTGGTGAAGCACGGACGATCAATCAACTGCAATCAACTGCTTTTGCGGTGCTTTTGCCTAGTCTCTGACTAGCCCTAATTAGTCCTGATTATATGTGTGTAAAAAATAATAAAAAATTTATAATGATCTGACATCGACTGAGTGAATCGTGTCCATATTATTATAATCACAATTATAACCAAAGCTAACCTAACTGTTTATCTTACTGAATAATTACATGATTTTTAGTTGATAATCATCATTTTTGTCGAAGTAATCAATAAAGTATCTTTAGATAAAATGCAGGATACGGGACAATAAAAGTAAAGTTTTTCGGAAGTTTAACTATTTTCAGTCAACAAAATATGGTTCCTTATAAAACACAATCAGGATAAAAAGGATAAAAAGTAGCCTGTACCAATTATCAGGATAAAAAGTAGCCTGTACCAATAAATATATATATCTTTATGAAATTTTTATTTGTTTCGTTGAAACGGTCTAGTAGTTTTGAAGTGATCGTGTGATAAAATAACATAATAATTTCACATGGATTTTCCCGCATTATTTTGGGCAATTTTGACCAAAATACTATGACTAATGTCAGTTACAGCTATTTCAAATGCTTTCCTAAGGGACATTTCATAGGTGCGCTGGCTGCTGGCTGCCGCTTGCCAACAACGCCGGCGACATTTCCATTTTGACGACATTTTTGACGTATAGAGCGCGCGTGGCTGGCACTGGCAGTCAGCGTACCAATGAAATCACTCAAATAATATAATTTAGAACAATACCAAAGGTTCTTCCATTTCAGTGCGTTTAAAAGTATCTAATGTTTATTAAACACAAAGTAATATTTAAAAGTATGTTTCAATTTGAAGGCCAATGTATTACAAAATATCTCCTTCCATAATAATCTGCCTCATAAAATACTTAGGAAAAAAAACAGGATTATTATCTATAGATAACTCAGACAGTATTCCGGGGAAAAACAATATCAGTAATGAGAAAGCCTGTAGATTATCGATGCTTACGCAAGCAGGTAGATGCTATAGACGTGAATGTATCGGAAAACGTGCCCAGACTTACTTGAAGCGTATCCATTAATCCTTTATCAGTGGAACGATTTGCATGCTAATATAAATTATTACAAGATTAGCGATAGTAAGACTTATTCCATTACTAACATCGTCACTAATGCTTTTAACACCTTACTGATAGTACAGTCATTCATGTAAGGAGCACACCTTACACGTGAGGAAGGTGAATCCGTGAAGGTACTTAGGACAGTTGAGTCCATACGGTGCGGCTTATGCTTGCGTTGGATAGTCCAAGGGCTACCCGCGAGGAAATTTGGAAAGTATACCATCCGGCACCTCGAGGATTTATTCCACCAGAGTCATTACCACCAGGGCATAACCTGCAGTGGCCGATTTATAAGTCCCTGAACCATCTGCAAACGTAGGTCGGCGACTGTAGAAAGATTTTGGCAAGATGGAGCTTCATTGATCCAGAGAGTACCGAGTGCGACTATGGAGCCTCGTCACAATCCATGTCACATTTGATATCGTGCCGAATGTTGCCCTCCACCCACCATGGAGGAGTAAGTGCACCAAGAGCTATAGCTGTCGCCAGAGTACTGGCGTTTTAAAGGAGCCATTGGCACGAAGAAGAAGTTGAGTTAATTTGCGTTAATAGTCCACCTTGAATAGGTGCATTAGCATCCAGGACCAATGGTTAAACATGTATTCTGAAATGTAGAGGGCTCAAGATCATAAAGGTATTTTCACCGATCCAAGATCCAAGCACAGCGAAAGTTGCTAAGGTTTGCTTTCAAAAAAGAGCATAGCGAGCGTTTTTGAGAAGAGCGTTCTCCTACTTAAAAGCAACGCACTTGTTACCCCTTCGGCGTTGCAGATGTCTATGGGCGTCGGTAACAACTTAACATCAGGTCTGGTGATCCGTCTACTCGTTACCCCCCATTTCCATAAAATTAAATCGAAACAATTTGAAATCTTGTTTCGATTTTTTTTATGGCACTTTGTAAAAACCTGCGACCTTTAACCAGATCCCTGTATGGTTTGTGTCCAACGACAACACCAAAACTATTTGAAAACCCTAAATACATAACAATAAACGGCGAACAAAGCCCAGTAAAATTTGGAATGTAAGCGTTGTTCTCGTAAGCTTAAATAATGGTGTGCGATAAAATAAATTTGCTTCATGTGACCCTATCTAGTATTATGCAGTGTTAAGGACGCTTAACCTTGAAGGGAAGGCTTTGTCAAGTACAAGTACATCTTATATAAAGTACCTTTGTATTTAAGAGCTAATAAAACATGAAAAGAAATTCTTTTTCCAAAAACGTTAACAAAGACTTCAATTAATGTACCACGACGTTTTGCGAAAGAACAGAGAAGGTGATACTTGTCTCTTTCTTTTCTTGACTAATAAAGGACTTCAAGAAGGAAATCTCATCAGTTGGATACTTCAAAGATTCTAAAGCAAATGGAAATAGTATAAAAATAATATCACATACGGGCTAGACTCGAATATTGAAAATTACTACTTTTTGTAAGCCTTGGACAGAATGTTTGAATAGCCTATTTTATATGAAGTAGGCAAAATGGGCAGACGGTTCACCTTGTAACGAGGTGCTATATCAGTATTAGCGACTCTTTGCTATTATTGCGCTCTTCTCTGGCTATATCTTTTTGTTTCTGTTTTTAAGTTAAGATACAATCTTGTTCGTAGTTCTTGGTCTCCAATTTTCGTTTCCTATCAGAGTCAGCATCTGGAGCGGTTGTCTCGATGCCTACATATATAACACACATAACAAAAACAAATAAATATATAATAAACGAGTAATATATATAAATTTTCATAACTATTGATACATCATTATTAATATATTACTACCTAATAAAATATAAATTAAATAACTTTACCAAGGCACTATCGTAAGTAGGCCTACCTTTTATAATATTCTTTAAGTTTTGTGTTTGTGTGAGTGATTTGTGTTATTTACCTTTCTATAAATTGTTTCAGTTGTGTCTTTAAATTTTACCAATAAAAAATAGTAACAAGCCATCCAGTTATTTCTTCACCAACCTCACCACGTTACAACCAGATGGAGTTATTACCGTTGCCCATAGATATCTGCTGCACTGGAGGAACAGCAAATGTACTGCTGGTTTTTTAGCAACGAGTACGCTCTCATCTTGAACGAGTGAAGGTCGTGTGGGTCCGGAAATATATAGTCCTCGGAATATATACGTCCCACTGCTGGGCACAAACCTTTCTCATGGAGAAACACATGAGGAGTATTTGCCGTAACACCGCCACGCTAGCCCAATGCAGGTTGGTGGGTAGAAACGGGACGACCGGGACCACCTGCTTAACGTGCCTTCCGAAGCACGGAGGAAATCGAGATCATGGTCCAAGGACGAATTCGACCAAATTGAGATAAGTAACACGGCAATAGTAATACCAAACTGAGCTGCAACGATTGGTCGAATCTGCCCTGTGTCAAACGTGCATTGACACATTCGTGCGCGAAAAACTGCGTACTCCGTTAAAATAATATTACTCGCGTGTAGCCAAACATGAAAAAACTAGGATAGCTAATCGGCTCCGCCCTTAGGGCAGATTCAACCAATCGTTTTAGCTCATTTTGGTATTACTATTCCCGTGTTACTAATCTCAATTAGGTCGAATTCGCCCTAAGTAATTTTGTTTTCGATATCGAAAACCACAACCCTACCGAGCTATTATACCGCTAATAGACTACCGGAAATATACATATATAAGTTACCGGAAATGTATAAAATCTAGGAAAAGATTAAGGAAGGATCAAGGATCAACTCCTAGGAAATGTATTCTGATAGATATTAGGTTAAGGTTATTTTTTTATGACCCATAAAAACTATATTACTGTCATCTTTGTCCTAGGATAGGTTACAAAAACTTGGTGATCAGAAGTTCCTGCGCGCTACGGAAAGCTATCACATGGTAAGACTTGTTTAACGAACCGAAATTTAATTTACTACTATGCATTTGATAGCGTAGTTACATACATTAAAATTATAATATGCAAAGTAGAACTGTCATGTATAAATGTTAGCTTTCAGTGTAAATAACATACATTTAGACAAAACGTTCAACAAATTCAGCTGCAAAGAGATGTAGAAGGTGCGGTTTCTTAATTGGACCATTTAATAAAGATGTTACTGACGCCCTTGCTCGTATTCTTGTAATGTTTGAATTGCTTGCAAATACTCAAGTAATTTTAGGAGCTCGGTCACGTAATGGTTAGTTTGGCTTTCGATATCGAAAACAAAGCTACCTTGACCAGGGTCCGTGGATGGGTGAACGAAAGTTTGTGATCTTGAACTCCTCCGTGCTCCACCCGCAGCCAGCGCGATAGGGTTATGACCCATACTCCTGTGTTTGTTTCCATGCCCAACAGTGACGTATATGCTCTAAAGACGTATAATAGTTTTGTATTCTAACTCAGAAATAAACTGATATGAAAACTCTTCTTTCTCCCCCCCTCTTCCCAATTTTATTTGGGTCGGCGTAACATGTTCATGTTCTTCTACTCTCTCGCCAAGTCAACACTCACTCCCATCGTCATCATATCAATTCACGTACTCCTTCCATCTTTTCTTCTGTCTTCCTCTCCACACGCCCATCTAGTTTCAAGACCATAAGTTTCCTGGTGACATGATCATTCTCTATTTTTATTACATGTCCATGCTTTTACGGAATAAAAATTTATATTAACTGTATCTAGAACGCTCTGTCCCTTATATGACTTTCTATTGATCAATAGACAGCGGTAGTGGACTCGAAAAAGTCAATACTCGTTAAGAGGACTCCCTGCTTATTCTCCTCCTCAACCTATATATTTCCCATTGCTGGGCACAGGCAATCTTCATAGAGAAACAGTTACAATAGCGACTGGGACCAACGACTTAACGTGCCTTCCAAAGCATGGAGAAGCTCAAGATCACAGTGTTTTGGTCACCCATCCAAGGCCTAACCATGGCGAAAGTACCTTTGTTTTCGATATTAAAAGCCAAAGCGTACAAACCAATACGCCACCGGGCTCCTCAAGATAAATTATGCTACCTTAAAATTATTGGTTGCGTCTACACTGTAGTAAAATCTCTTCTTAGAAACCTCCCCTTTTCTAGAATTAGGGATAGTGCACCATTTATTTTCCTTTACATTACACTGGCACAAATGTTGGCAACTGTACAGTATCCATGCAAGGGTGTAAATATATGTGTATGGAACCGAAAGCCGTGACACTAAAGAATGTTATTTATCATTATAAACGCTAAAGGAACAATTTATTTAAAACTATAACGTTATTATTATAATAAGGTTCTTTTTAAAGTGCTATAAGGTTTCTAAAAGAAGGAATAATATACCTTATATTTTTCTTACAAAAGTATTTCAATAGACTAGTTGACCCTTTTTTTTATTAGGCCTTTTTTATTTTTTATTTTTTTATTATTAATGATTAATTACTGATAGCCATCACCAAAAAAAAAATACAATTTTTTTCTGAAGCCTTTATCATAATAAATTAAATTATATATTATAATTATAAATTACATTTTTGCTTAAATGTCAAACATGCCGTAAAATCATGATTATTGTAAGCAATTCATTGCGCATGGCATGCGTGACATTGCCGACAATTACGCTTGATTGGTTGCAACTGGCGTTTGACGGATTTGATCATGCGTAGTTATTGTTTACATGAAGCGGTATTTAACAAATTTTACGAACATGGTGGAAAGCGTTTTTGCAGATGAAAAAAACAGTTAAAATAAAACATATTTAACTTGAATTTTTACAGCAATCCCTTATTTATATTTATCGAATTTGGTATATTTCGGATCCTTGTACTAAATACTATGTGAATGACACATTATTTTCATTACTTTTGATATGAGTCAATTAAAGCATGTGTTGTGTGTTCATGGCCTAACCTGATGAGACTGGCTGGTAGTAGACGGACGGTCCTTGTTCTGGACGTGACTTGACGGCGACGAAGACAGTCTATTTTACCAATATTAAGTGGTTTTATTTTCGCCAAGAATAAACAGCGTGGACGCAGAGTAGAGAACCGCGGTGATGCAAGTACCATGCGCTTTTTAGGGATGGTTAGTAGCTGGTCAAGCAGCGCCGGTGAGATTTCCATACATTTTGACGCATAGGCGCGCGCGTATGGCTGTGAAACGATGTTACTGTCTGTTAAATTGTAAAAGCGCGCGTGTGACTGGCGCTGCTGGCCAGCGTAGCTATGAAACCACCCTCAAGGTAGAAGAGCGCGTTCCGCATATTCTATCTGGGGAAGAGAAGCCTTTGTATACTTTGCACTTCCATCCAGGATCCAACCACAGCGAAAGTAGCTTCATCGTTAAAATCGATAAACCTAAGCGTAGATAATATAAATACATGCGTAAAGCGTCTCTCAACTACAAATTGGAGGCAAATAACGCTCATCTTTACCTAAAGAGGTCTGACAGATCTGAAGGCTGTGTTTGGCGGATCAATACCTTGTATAAATACATCGAAGGAAGTTCGATAAGGCAATTATCCTCTTATTACGGGGAAGTACAGGTTTATCGAAATAATTGAATTTGCTTAATTGAATATAGGTTAATCGGGGACGTTCATTGCTAATCTGTGTTAAATACGTGTAACAGTTTAATTTAGAATGGTATGGATTAAACCTGTACAGATCTCAGTTGTTCTATTAAATAAAGAAAATTAAGCAACTTTTACTAAGCTTGGAAAGTTTATGGGTGACCAATTCGCTGCTGTTACAACTATATCGACATAAATTCGTAATGTAAAGGCTGTAATCCTAACATGAATATAGTCAAAAAGGAAATAGGAGCATTTTTTAGTATTTATATTAATGATGGAAAACGCGACGATAAGCATTGCCAATTAAATAACTATAATTATTATAATATGAATACGAATTTCGAATTTTTGTTCCTTGTGATATTTTATTTATGAAACAAACTGAAACATGTTTTTCTTTGATAAATTTGGTTTTGTATTGCTGTTTGAAAAACATACACAAAAAATATAACATAATTTGTATGCCTATGAAAATATGATGGATGTCTAGGCCAATTAGGTTTCCAACTAAACCAAATATAAGATAGAAACGCAACATATTATTTTGTACTCAAAGCAACTACTGAGAGCTATTCGTTCAAACAACAATCTACATAAATAACCATTACCGTGTTTAAGATACGTTCTCAAAATAAGTAGAATATTAGTAACAACGATTATATTACAGTAATATTACAAGTCAGTCTTCAATAAATTAATAGGCATTCACTTAATAATAATTATAACGAGCTTCTAATTAACCCACACGTGGAAGATAAAACGATGCCTCACTTTATAAGTTAATTAAATTATATTAATTCTGCCTCGTATTTTGTTACTGAAGGCAAGTCTGAGGTGAATTTATATATTAGGCCATTACCTATGAAATTGGTGTTTTGTATGGAGATTTTGGGGATGTCTGCATTTTACATACTAACATTTTATCAGTTTTTCTTCACAACGAAAAATCCAGAGATAATAATATTTGGCATGTATCATTAGACAAGCTTTAGCAATATGTGTGTGAACACGCTTGATAAAAATTATTTATCGTTTTTATGTTAATGCAAATCAAATGATGTATTCGGGAGGCAGTTAAAAATAATTGGCTTTGTGTCTAATTTTAACACAATTAAACTTACAAAAAATTATCAAATTAAATAATACGAGCTCAAATATATGGTCTATTTTTAGAAGAGGCAATTATTTTATAAGAATGTTCTCAAACTTAATAGTTACGGACAAATTGCTAAGACAGAATAAAAACACCAATTTCATAGGTAAGGACCCAATATCAATGAAACCTGAAGTTGTTATTTAAACTAATATGATAAATAGGAAGGGTTTGATCGTTTGTTATTTTGTGTTGAATAGGCTCCGAAACTGCTGAACCGATATGAAAAAATATTTCACTGTTGACACTGTTGAAACCGCCGAGAGTGAAAAGACATGTGAAAATGCCTTAAAGTCTTAAATAAATTGTCTTGCGGCAGCAAATGGTAATATAGAGATACCAATGCCAAGCAGGTAATGAAATAGAAGTTTTCATCGAGATATTGAGACTCAGAAGTAACTATAGTTTTTATATGTATGCAAATATGCAAGCACCTAAGGGGACATTTCCCAGAGAAGTCCAATGCCGGCACGATCTTCGCTAGCTCATTGGTTCAAGTTTTGGGGGTCCGCAGCGTTACACCTCCAAATACGTGGCCGCTATTCATGAACTTGCATCTCCAACAGCTGTCAGTATTCTATTAGCTATTAGTCTATTATTAATCTATTTGCTTAATTTCTGTGAATAGAATCATGGCAGGGGATTATTGGTAATGAAAGAATTTTAATATTAAGTACTGTGCCGAACTGGCACAGATTTTATATAGAACCTTTGTTTTTGATAGATATTTACTTTTCTATAGATGTTGTTTATACGTCTTTTTGTCAGTTGGATTAAAGTGACAACCAAAACCAGTGCCTTTTCATTTCAGATAATTAGCAATTCTTAATAAGTGGTCCTTCTCCTGGAAATAATGGTTGTCGAGACGCGATCACAAAAAATGAACGCAGCACAAAGAGGTAACACAGAGGTTCACTCTACAAAAAGTGATGTAGAGGAGCCTGCGGGACAGTCAGGTAATGTACAGTCTGGTAATGTACCACCGCCGTTACCCACCGCGGGCAGTTCACGTACGTCGCGTACGTCCAAATCAACCGCCACAATGAAGGCAAAAATTTTCGCCGCAGAAGCGCAATATGCTCGCCATTTGGCCGAAATACAGGAGAGTCAGACAGAACTGTATCGGAAAGCGGCCGAATTGGAACATAAGGCGCAGCTAGCCGCAATTCATGCGGAGGGCAGCGAGTGTAGTCGCAGTAGTGGAGGTAGTAGATGCCGTAGTAGCAGTTCGAAGCACAGAGAAACGCGTTTGACTAGTTGGCTCGCAGATGTACATGGTACAGCCATACCCGCAGCAGGCGTGTCAGCAGCGGCTGTAGTAGGAAATCGTAGTCATAATGTGCAATTCTCTCATACACAGATGCCCCGGACCATAGAAAATGCAGGAGAGGTTTCAACAGTGCCGGTTGGAGCAGTAGTAGCCGCGAACGCAGCCGCTGCCCGACCTGCAGCGCCTCCGAGTGTGACAGCGGCTGTAAGCGCGGCCCCTGTTCCGGTTGGCGCCACTGAGACCCTGAATGCAGCATCTACTTCGGGCAACGAGCCTATCTCCGTACTTGTTAGAGCTTTAGAATGTTTTTCTAATAATATTACAAGTCGTAATAAAACATCAAATATATCATTACCATTTTATGACGGCAAGTCGCCTACAGAATATTTAGGGTTTAAGCGTGCATTCCTAGATACTGAGGCCTCACATACAGACGCTGAAAACTTAGCACGCCTCTCCTATGCGTTGCGTGGTGCAGCGCGTGAGGCAGTGAGTGCCTTGTTGGTGTCGGCACGGGCGCCTGCTGACGTATTGGAAATTCTCGACATGAGATTCGGTCGCGCCGAGCTCGTCGTACTGCAAGAAATTGCAACCATTCGAGCGCTACCTCGCTTGGGCGCAGAAGGTAAGGATTTGCCTAGTTTTGCCTGCCGTGTCCGTAACTGCGTAGAGGTTATTAGACTCTTAAATCAACCAGATTATTTACGTTCACCAGAGTTGTTCAATACGCTCTTATCGAAACTCCCTACGCTGTTACAGACTCGCTGGTTTGATTTTGCTGCCTCTCGAGAGGGTTATATAGAGAGCCGCCTAGTATTGTTAGCAGATTTCTTAGTACGCGAGGTTGACCTACAGGTAAAGTTTGGTGTAATCGAACCCACGACCTCTGGTCATTATACGAGTAAGTACACATCCGTTGGCAGTAAGCAAGGAACATTTGAACCTAAGATTTCGAGTCTTACACCAGGGCTTAAACTGCGTGATAAAGTTCACCAAGCCACGGATAAAGGTCAGACTTCAGGTGTAAAAAATAATTGTTTGTTTTGCGCTAAAAATCATAATATTAGTGACTGTGTCAAATTTTTAGCATTGTCAATTTATGACAGGTGGCAGTTTGTAAAAAATAATAAAATCTGTCATCGTTGTCTATGCAAAGGTACTCATAAAATGAGGTTTTGCACGGCAAAAAATCTTTGTGATTTTGAAGGGTGTAAACGCCATCATCGCCTACTACACGATCCTTCCGAGGATGGTAGGAATATTGCGGCACACGTCGAGGTCAAATCAGTCGATTCATCGTCTGATTCGTCTTCAGATTGCGAGATAGCAGAGATTAAAGACAAGCCAGACTCAAATGTTGTTGCTCACGCCAGTATCAGTGACATCTTGCAACCACACCGATCGGCCACTCTTTCACCTCTGCTAAAGATAGTTCCGATCACAGTTTCGGGACCACGGGGGCACGTCGAAACATTTGCTTTGTTGGACGACGGCTCCACGGCAACTTTTATAGACGCAGACGTGACCGCTAAGATAGGTGCACAGGGTCCCAATGGTCAGATTCGTTTGGATTGCGTGGGTGGGTTGTCACGTAACAGTACAGTTCAGTTTGTAGATTTCCAAATTAAAGGACGATCCTCTAGTCAGGTATTTTCGGTAACTAATGCTCGTTCTATCAAGAATCTCGGACTGCCAGCACAACCAGTAACACCTCACCGTTTACGATCTTATTCACACTTACACGATATCGCACATGAACTGTCTTACGATGCAGCCAAACCAGCTCTTATCATTGGCATGGACAATTGGCATTTGACAATAGCATCGGATATCAGGAAGGGTAGTTATTCAGAGCCTGCCGCTATCAAAACACCATTAGGATGGGTCCTATTTGGTTTTATTAACAACAAAACTACACCCATTGAATACGTGTGTCATGTATCGTCTAGTGACATGCGTCATGTAGAGAATCTCGGTAGAGAGCCATATAAATTAGATGCCATGGATGAAGTACGCGAGGTTCATATTGTTCACCGAGATCATGCATTCAGTTTAGAAGCACAACGTGAACGTTTTAAGGCTGCGATGCCCAAGGCTGATGACGGCACACGAAATGAGCATGTCGCTCTCTCAAAATGTTCACGGTCAGTAGAACCAGTTCATTTTGGAGAATCATGCGCTCAGGTAGAACTTAAGTCATCTGTACGTACTCACACCTCGTTATGTAGTCTCATAGTTGCTTCATATACAAATCATTGTGTCCACGACGAGTCTCTGTTGCGCTTACCGTGGTATGCGAATCATGCTCGCTCTAGTTTAGGGTTGCGACGACTGGTACGCGCAACAGCGACAGCTTATCACATGTTGTTGTCCTTAGGGTTACGAACCTTAGGGAAGCGCGGGTTGTTGAAGTTATTGCCCTTTATAACAAGAACTGTGCCTGAGAATTGTAACATGTCTAATTCGGGAGACCTAATCGCTCGCCGGGCTGGGGTACATATGTTTCGTCAGAGTTTTTATGAAGAACCAGCGCGTATCCGAAGTGGCGAAATCTATGGCCTTATCAACGAAGTGGATATGACTAGATTATCGGATCATATGGCGTCAGGAAAAAACACAAAGAGGAAGACTCCTATAGTGGTTCGCCTCCTGATTCGTCACTACCACGTCAAATTTCATCGTCGAAGACAGCTCGACAGACAGTTTGAAAACAGCACAGTTCTGATGTGATCAGTAATTATGGCCTTGCTCCTCAAAGTGTTACACAGATCGGCTCTTACAAGTGTCAGATTTTTCATTACAAGCCGAGGTACTTTTAGACATCCCATCGCACGTTGAGGTACTCTGTCTCAAATCCTGCCAAATAACGGATCAGCTTTCGTTGGTGCCATCTTATGGAACTACATTCTATGTTGCGTACCGCAGTAGACAAGTTCGCAGCTGATGAAGAATAAGAGGGGCACAAACTTTCACCTCCAGCTGCGCCGTTCATGTCAGTTGCTTGGGAGAGCTGCGCCGTTGATCACAGTTGCTTGGGAGAGCTGCGCCGTTGATCTCAGTTGCTTGAAAGAGCTTCGCGGTAGCGCCGTTGACCTCAGTTACTTGGGGGAGCTACGCGGTTGATATTAGTTGCTTCGGAGAGGACGGTGCACAGTTGAGACGAGCTGTGACTCTATGGGCGCACGGCGCGAGTTGTGCGCAGGTGGCTCCACAGTTCCATGATCTGATTGGGTCATCGCCAGGACATAGTTTTTAGCCTAGAGCCTAGCCAGCCACCAGCCTCTTCGCATGGAAGAAACACGACGTCTGTAGTGACGTAAGTGTATGTACCTCCGCCGGCGTTTTGAGCTGCCCAGATAGTCCATTAAAAAAGGGGAGCATGTGCCGAACTGGCACAGATTTTATATAGAACCTTTGTTTTTGATAGATATTTACTTTTCTATAGATGTTGTTTATACGTCTTTTTGTCAGTTGGATTAAAGTGACAACCAAAACCAGTGCCTTTTCATTTCAGATAATTAGCAATTCTTAATAAGTACATTAGTGTCACTTGCGGAGGCTTGTTATTGGCTGTTTGATATTTGTACATAATTATATATATATTTCCTTATGCAAGCTGTAAGCCCAAAAAAAGTGCCCTACCTACTGCTGCTTAGGATCCCATTTCATATTATCTTCTTTTTTTAGCTTTATCGGTGACCTTTTGAGAGGCTCCTTATACATTCAGCTACATAGAGAAACACGCAAGGAAAATTTCGTTCTCTATTACGCTTTGATTACTCAACATGTTATTTACAGCGAAATCCAAAATTGAATGCCTAATCAATGTTTTCTCGGAATCGCAAATTAACAAGGCTACATCGACACACGCGAAACTATAATTCAAGTTTGCCCGCGGCAAACAGAACTGTGGTATTTTAGTTCAAGTTGGTTGGCTTTTGTGCTTATTTAATTTACATTGGTAGGGAATAGAGCACAAGTTGTAGGCGGACCTGCCCCCTTATTATAAACTGTCGGAAACTAAACGAATCACGGAATCATTATTCCTGTCACTTTTTATTGTGGTGAATTAGAGCGAGACGGGACGTGACTTTCCGAATCCAATCCGTGAACCGACTGCTTAGAATAAAGGGGCTGGCTATATCGTGAAGGTCACAGTCTTGCTGTAAGTTTCACCACTTTTTCAACTAGGGTCTCCATTCGCGGAAGCAGGCATAGTAATTATGGTTGGCTTCCACAAAAATGTAGAACAAGACAGTGGAATTAAATTTTGCCGTCCTCAATCGTTATCTGTTTTTCTGCGGTTTTAAAGCAACCAACCAAGGGATCTATGATTAGCATTTTCGGTAATGAATCACATCGCAATCATTAAGGAAGTGTAGCAACCTTTAACTTTTCATTTTGAGATTCGTAATGTGATTGATCACTGCTTCCCAATATTTTTTCGGGAACTAATTAATTGGGCAGCAATTTAATTATTTTGTTTGCAACATAATGCATACATACATACATATCACGACTATTATTCCTATTATTCCCTAAGAGTTAGTCAGAGACTAGGCAAAAGCACCGCAAAAGCAGTTCAGTGCCATGGTCCGCGCTTCACCAAGCAGTCACTGCATGTGCTTTACGTGATAGGTGGTGAGCCCGTCGCCGCTGTAAGCTATTGGATGGTTAGGCAGTTCTAAGTTCACTAGTCGCCTTTACGACACCGGATGGATGAGATGGGTTGGTAGTGTTCTTTTAATGAGAAGCTCCCACACGATTCAACAACAAAAGCAACAACAACAAAATGGTCATCCGAAAAATCATTTGGGCAGCAAACAAATATTTTGCCAGTAAATATGATTTTTTAATTAAACAATTTGGCAGCAGAGAAAACATTTGAGTTGCTGGCCAATTAGTTATTTTGCTGACCAATATTGTAATATTTGCTGCCCATAAGTTGCTGACTAACTAGTTATTTTAGCTGACCAAATGTATTTTTCGCTGACCAAAACTCAAATATTTTGCTAACCGTTTAAATAACACCCTATTTTTTTATATCCAAGAAAAGTAAAACAAAACATTGCCATTGGCAACCAAATTAATGCTAACCACAGCAAAAGTTGCCTCGTTTCCACGATCGAGTAAGTAAGTAAGCACACATATTTCGCAGTAATCTTCATCCAAAGAAAAAGCGATTCCTCTGAAACATAAAACTCCCAAAGTGTGCTTCATACATAAACACTTGGCTAACAAACTCCCCGCTTCTGTTTAATGGTTGCCAAAGTTCTCTCGTAAAAATACAAACAAGCAAATAACGGCTGTACAGTTTGATAAAGACAATTCTTAAGCGTTTAACGTTTACGTTGGGGAAAAGAGCGATGAATGAATAGTGGGAAAAATAAGAGAAGTTCCAATTCCTAATGAATTTTGAGTTGACTAAGTTAGATCTTGTCATGAAATGGAAAGGAATAAAAAATATAAATATAAATATAAATATAAATATAAATATAAATATAAATATAAATATAAATATAAATATAAATATAAATATAAATATAAATATAAATATAAATATAAATATAAATATAAATATAAATATAAATATAAATATAAATATAAATATAAATATAAATATAAATATAAATATAAATATAAATATAAATATAAATATAAATATAAATATAAATATAAATATAAATATAAATATAAATATAAATATAAATATAAATATAAATATAAATATAAATATAAATATAAATAAATATAAATATAAATATAAATATTAATATTAATTAATATTAATATATAATAAATTAATATTAATATATAATATATAAAAGGAGAGTAAGCAAGCGCACAAGAAACAAATGGAATTGAAGTTGCCATGTCAACCTGATAAGTAATAAGATAGAAATCCATTTGGTAAAAGTGTTTTTTAAAACGACTGACACCTTTGTCCCTATCTTAATAGATGATGTTTTTAAAATGTTTTCAATTACGATTTTCGATGGATTTTATACACTTGCTATTTAAATCAGATGAGCATGCCAGCTGCATGAGAAGGCAGCGGTAGCCGAGTTAGGACGGACGGGGCACTACTCGTCCGAGAGGCTGCAGGAAACGCGGGTTCGATCCCACCGCCTGTACCACTGAATTTGAATAAAACTTTTGTACAGTTCATTGTGAATATCGCTTGCCTCACATTGTGCCCGGTGCATGGCAACAGGCTCGCCACCTGTTACATGGAAACCTAACATATCTGGCGAAATGTGGGTGTTTAACACCTTTGCCTACCACTTCGGGGTAAGAGCCGTGATGATATTAATGTTATGTTGAGCATGTCAAGCTAAAAATTTTTGTGAGTAGGGGTTAAATGTGTATTTCACAAGCCCTTTTTTATTGGTTATATTGGGTCCTTACCTATGAAATTGACGTTTTTATTCTGTCTTAGCAATTTGTCCGTAACTATTAAGTTTCAGAACATTCTTATAAAATAATTGCCTCTTCTAAAAATAGACCATATATTTGAGCTTGTATTATTTAATTTGATATTTTTTTGTAAGTTTAATTGTGTAAGTTTAATTGTGTCTCTCCTATTTAGGGTTAATAGAAATAATGCAAAGACAGGAGAGCTAGTTATAAATAATACGTTGAATAAGGTTTGCGAATGGTTTTCGGCTAATAATCTTATGTTAAATTCAAAGAAAACTAAATGTATAAAATTTTCTCCCCCAAATACGCGTTGTTATGATTTGGAAGCAAACATAGGCGGAAACAGCTTAGAGCTTGTAAAAGATTCTGTATTTCTTGGGATACATATTGATTCCAGACTTCAGTGGGGATCCCATATCAAAAGTTTATCAGGAAAGCTTAGCTCGGCTGCTTACGCAATAAAAAAGATAAGACAATTGACAGACATACCGACAGCTCGCTTAGTCTATTTTGCCTACTTTCATAGTCTTATGTCTTATGCGGTCATTTTGTGGGGATCTGCTGCTGATTTGGAATCTATATTTATTCTACAAAAAAGGGCTATTCGAAATATATATAAAATGAAGACAAAGGAATCCCTAAGAGAATTGTTTAAACAGATTAATATTCTTACTTTGCCATGTTTATACATATTTGTAAATATTATGTTTGTTCGCCAACATATTCACAGCTATGTCTCAATACAAGAAATAAATATAAACTTCGTCTTCCAAGTTACAAGAGAAGTAAGACGAATAAATCTTTCTTAATGAATTCTGTTAGATTTTATAACATGCTACAATCAATGTTACCCAAATGACCGATACAAAGTTTAAAGAATTTGTAAAAAAAACCCTCATGAAAAAAGCCTATTACAAAATCAATGAATATTTAAATGATAGTCAAGCATGGGACATATAAATTGCTCCACACTGCAATCTTACATTTGGTCACTTTCATGATTGTATATTGAAATGTTTATTTTTTTATTATACATTTTGTTTAGCTATCATAAATTCCTTTTCTTTCTTTTATATTAACACAAAACTTTTTTGTGAAACATAGGTATTATTATTGTATCCATTCATATTAGATATAATTTTTTTTTTTGTTTTGGCCAGGTGAGTGTTCCGAATAGACATGACAATTAATTAACTACTTCAGTATAACTATTACAATCACTTGTATATATTGATACGTCGCTTTTGGAGCATTTACCTTCCAATTCAATTTTGACATTTGTGACTAAGAGTATTATATAATACACGTAAATTTTATTAGGTTGTAGAACATATTGATGTAAAGGGAGGACGGAACCCTTGCAGAGTTTCTTGCCTGTATCTTCTCTAGACAAGGCCTCCCGGTAGTGAACAGGCCGAAAAAAAAGTTGTGGTATTGTCAATTTTAGGATACTTATAATTTATTTTGTTTGTTTTGACTTGTCAAAAAAAAGTGTATTTGATGATACCAATTTGATTAAATGACTTTCAGTTTGAGTTTGAGTTTAAAATAAGACACACAGACAATTATTTTTAATTGCCTCCCGAATACATAATTTGATTTGCATTAACATAAAAACGATGAATAATTTTTATCAAGCGTGTTTACACACATATTGCTGAAGCTAGTCTAATGATACATGCCAAATATTATTTTATCTCTGGATTTGTCGTTGTGAAGAAAACTGATAAAATGTTAGTATGTAAAATGCAGACATCCCCAAAATCTCCATACAAAACACCAATTTCATAGGTTAAGACCTAATATTACTATAATGCTTACCTTTGTTCAACTGAGGTCGATTTCGACTAAATTCCGTGTTCCGTGTTCCATGTACACGCGGGTTTAGACAACAATAAATGCTTAAATTGCATCTAATGCACTCTAAGGGCAGTTTCCTGCGTACTCGGTCATGTAAGTTTTTGTTCGTGTACGCAGCTTTAGCACTACACCAGTGTCGCTAATCGAAATTTGGTCGAATTCGCCCTTAATTGTGTAAATTTTATGACTTTTGACATAATTTTCGCGGCTTTTTGTAGAGGTTAAATGCATTTGCGTACATCCCTACAAAATTGGGTAAGGAGTATTTGAGACACATAGTATTATTTTTCTGCATCCTTATCTGATTGTACTTATGTAGATAGCCCAACCTAGCGCGACTTTAGACACAATATGTTCACGATAAAATAATATATCGTTATGAACTGTCAAAATATGAAAAAAAAAACCAGATGGTGGCTCAAGGTAGAAAAATCGTTGTATCATATCTGTTTCGTTGGTTATGTTAGCGGGTTAGGGTTAGTTTTGCATTTTACTACACCAAATTACCAGAAACTTATCATAATAACAAAAACATTTATATAAAAATACATGCATACATCACGTCTCTTTCCCCGAAAGGGTAGGCAGGACGTATAAAAAATACATATTTTATTTCACAAAGAATATATATTTATCGCATATTTTTTGTCAGCTTGAAGTAATCTCATTCGATGGTATAATACAACTTCAGCCACCTGTCGCCGTCAAATATATCGTTGAGCATAAACACTTCGAAGAAATATGAAATGTCTCGGATTTTCGGAGAACTAGGGCGAATTCTTTCCCCTATGGTATCGGGGATCTTGCTTTTGGTTGTGGAATAAAGACATCTTAAGAAGTTATCAAATCACTTATCCTATATACGGTGTTGAAGAAACAAACACAAAAATGTTAAACTATTATTATTTGTTTAAAATTCCAAGTATAATTAAAAAACGACTCATTTGGACAATCGAATTTCGAATTTTTTTTTACCTATTCCGGGTAAGCTCTTGGCCCTCATCTCCCTTGGCTATCTTACATCTGATTACCGGAACACAACAACAAATCATTGTTATTATGGCGACAATTTAGGTAAGATTTTGGTAAGCAGAGGAGCTCGGTGGCGTAGTGGTCATTGCGCTTTGCTTCGATCGAAAACAATGCTACCTTCGCCATGGTCAGGCCGTGGGTGGGTGACCAAGACTTTGTGATCTCGAGCATCTCCGTGCTTCGGAAGGCATGTTAAGCCGTTAGTCTCGGTCGCATTTGTGACCGTTTCTACCCACCCCGCATTGGGCCAGCAGGTGTTACGGCCCATACTCCTCATGTGTTTCTCAATGAGGAAGGCCTGTCCCAGCAGTGGGACGTATATAGGCTGATGACTAGGTAAGACGGTGGTAGCTAGCCAGGTGGACTTAGAAGCCCTACTACCAAACAAGCCGAGCAGAAAAACTTCTGCCCCATGGGGAATCGAACCCGGACCACTAGACCAGAGAGGCAGTTAAAAATTCTATATAAAAGGTAACTGTTCGTAGCCAAAACGAGCGGCACGCGTGCGTTCTTTAAATTATACGGAGCTACTAACATAGTTTCACAGTCACACGCGCTTATGCGTCGAAATGAATGGAAATCTCTGGCGACCAGCGTACCTATGAAACGGGCCTAAATAGTGATCAAGGTACTTGTATTGTGTGATGCACAAATAAATAATGATTCTTGTTCACCTTTAAAAAATAAGTTCTCTTTATTTTTTTATATTCAACATGCCCAGATTATTATAATCCAAGATTGCAAGACACAATTAGTACTTATTCAAACAGTTTCCTTTTAAAAATCGCATCATCCATAAATATAATCAGCTTTCTCCTCTCTGAGGCTACGCCCTACGTAAGCGATTTAAAATTAAGAGATTTGAGAAGCGATTCGTTGCGCGATCGCCTTCGCTAGGAATCGGGTCGCGCCGGGCAGCACTCTACGGGCGTTAGTCACGTAGGACAATTCAGTAGTTATCGACTGTTTATTAGTTGCGTGCCGCACCGCGCCGCTTTGCGTCCGCGCTCATATAGGACGCTGCGACAGGGTGGTTTCACAGGTGAGCTGGCCGCCAGCGCTGGCCACTCGCACGCTGTTTCTATTACAATAGATACCTTACATCGTTTCACAGCCACACGCACGCGCTTTACGTAAATGTATGGAAATCGCGCCGAAGCTATTGGCCAGTCTCGTCCCTTAAACACGATATTAGTTAGAGATTTTTTACCGCGTGAACTAGCTCTTTTATTTGGATACCGTTTCTATCCCTTAGAGAGACATTTCAAAGCCAATACTTTCATTAATTTTCTTTACTCTTTTTGGACTATATAACCTAGAAACTATGAACAATATTTATTAACAGAGCAGATAGGGTGGAATAACCTCCCGACGAAACCCTTTGAAATGAACAACGTTCGTCAATTAATTCCTTTAAAGCAAGATACCTATCAGATCTGATACCTCTTTAAATAATTTTGCAGTTATGAATAATATTTGATTGGCCCATTCATGTGTTCAGGACTTTGAAATTCTTGCTAATTCTGTTAAATGTTGAAAAGAACGCAAATTGATTTAGAGAATTCGTTTAAGGTCCTCATTTTGATGTGGGACAGGCTTAAATACGGACGTTTAGGGGAAGCTTACAAACTCAGCTAGAACTAATTAGAAAGGTCTGTGTAAAGTATGCTAGGGTCGGCATTTACTTGAGCAAATAAGGACAGAACCGAACAAACCAAGCTCAAAATCGGACCATCCCTCTAAATGTAACTTATCTTATAATTTCGCCAGGAATATTCGGCATTTTTGGAACAGCTTCACAATTTTCAAGCAAATACTTAAATTCAATTATATGGCAAAAACTTTTTGGTGATAAAATTTGGAAATTAATACTTGTATTAGAGGACCTTTCATAGGTAGCAGCTCCGTGTAATTACGTACCTCTTTTGTGGTATAATTGTAGGCGCGCCCGTGTCCGGCGTTAGCGGCCAACGTAGCTATGAAACCACATTTTAGTGTTGGAAACCATTTGACTAACTCCACCGTACAGTAATTTTTTTAACCGACTTAAAAAAAGAGGTTTTAAGGTTTTGAATATCACACTATTTAGAACTTAATCGGATTTTATTACTTAGACTTAAAATATAGTAGTAGTTTTTTAAAATTCAGTAATGATTGTTTTTAAAAATGCTTCTTGCTTATAAATCCCTTAATTCATAAACGCTATTTATGTTTTAAGTTTTACGATGGTTAAACAATTGCTTAAAACTCAAACAACGTTTATGAATAAGGGTGGTAATGTTTAATTGTCTTGGAGAAAAGTTGCAACTTTTTTACCTACATAATATGTTTAAAGAGTATTGCCCTAGAATTATTAAAAGGCTTAAGCATGTCTGTAATATTATTATTATCCTAGATAAGAAGAAAATAAGTGTTGAAATAATACTAGCCACCTATAAGGTTCTTTTTATAAATAACTTTGTAATCAAATTTAATTTTATATTTTGACATGTTTACCCGTCACTTATTACTTCAATATAAAATCTACACTGAACTACATGTGTTTTGCTCTTACTCGCCAATAATATCCAACATTCGTTATCAGCACGAATTAAAATACGCGTATTCAATAAAAATAGTGTAGTGAAGTCAGCAAAATGGATGGAGAAACTATAAACATGGGTATGTCTGAGAATTTACATTCACGATCAAACTCATCCTCTATTCCGTCGTTCTTTCTTGAAGGTAGAGAAAGTTATCCTTTATGGAAATTTAAAATGAGAAGTTACCTCATTGACGTAGATTTGTGGGAAACAATAGAAGGATACCCAGACAGGGATACTACTCCTATACATATTCGTTCGAGGTGTGACAGGAAAGCTCTTGCTAAAATATGCTTAACTCTTGGTAGTTCAGCTATCATACATGCCAGAAATGCAAAGACTGCAGCTGAAGCCTGGCAGTTACTGCAGGAAACCTTTGAAGATAAAGGTATGGGGCGCAGGTTAAGTTTAGAGAGAAGGTTATATAGACTTAATCTTCTTGATTTCCCTAACATAGAGGCATATATAAATGCTATACTCAGTACTGTACAGCAGTTGGCTGACATCGGGAAAACTATAGAGGATACATCTGTGGCAGCTATAATGCTTGGTGGACTTTCTTCAAAATTTGAGCCCTTAATCATGGCATTAGAAAATTCAAATGTTGAAGTAACCACAAAATTAGTCAAAGCCAAACTTCTTAATGAAATGAATAAGGATAAAATAGAAGCGGAGACTGCTATTGTTGCCCAAACTAAAAATGATATTCCCGTTCGTAAGTCCAGTAAACCTATAATATGCTACGACTGTAATGTTCCTGGTCATAAGCGTCCAGACTGTCCTTTACGAAAAAAGAGAACAAGGAAGTCAGCAAAGAATAAGGAGCCATCTTCTTCTTTGAAAGCCTTTGGAACTATAGTTCAGGAAGACGCAGACAAATGGCATGTTGACTCTGGTGCTACGCGACATATGACATCACGTAGAGACTTGTTTACAAATATGAAACCTATGTCTTTCCCTTGTAAGGTCACAGTTGCAAATGGCACAGAACTTTGTATTAATGGTGATTCTGTTTTACATGGTTCGCCCTGTGATGGACTTTACTCTTTGGACATTTCTGCTAAATTACCTCAAATTGCGGCTTATGATGTGCACTCTGACTCAATTAGTAGGTACGAGTTATGGCATAAGAGGTTAGGACATCTGTGTCGTATAGGTATGAGTAGTCTTAAGAATTGTAGTATAGGTATAGTTTTTAAGGACGTAGATAGAAAACCTTGTATTTCATGTATAAAAGGGAAACAGTCACGTAAAAGTTTTAAAACTATTGCTTTTGCCAGAGCAACTAGTAAATTGGAGTTAATCCATTCGGATCTCTGTGGACCATTTACTAATGAGTCATTTAATGGCAATAGATATATGTTATTATTTATAGATGATTTTTCTAGAATGATTTTTATTTATTTTATTTCTTCTAAGTCAGAAGTTAAAAGTAAGTTCTGTTCTTTCCAAAAGTATGTTGAAAGACAAACTGGTTTAGTTATTAAAAAGTTCAGAACTGATAATGGTACTGAATTTGTAAATAAAGATTTGTCAGATTATTTGATTTCTTTGGGTATTGAACATCAGACGACGACGCCGTATAGTCCTCAACAAAGTGGAGTTGCGGAACGGACTAATCGTTCTCTCATTGAGAAAGCCAGATCGATGATGGCCGATGGTAACCACCCTAAGTCATATTGGGAGGATGCAGTGCAAACTGCGGCATACCTTAAAAATAGGTCACCTCATCGGGCTTTAGGTAGGAATACTACACCTTTTGAGAGATGGTACGGCACAAAACCTGATCTATGTAATATTAGGGTATTCGGTTGTAGGGCTCTCATACAGATTCCGGGTTGTCAAAGGAAAAAGCTGGATGATAAAGCAGAGGAAGTAATATTTGTTGGATATAGTGATGATCCAAATAGTTATTACTTTAGGGATCCTACTTGTCCTCGAAAACTAAAAAGGTCTAGGGATGTACATTTTTTTGAGAATACTTTTAAACCTTTAAATAATTGTTCAGAAAATGTATTGACTGATCCTTCTTCTCCTTTTGCTCCGATGTTATCTTTTTCTAATGACTATTTACCTAGTACTAGTTTTATTGTTGATCCTGGACTGAATGAGGCAAACGCTGATGTTGCTGATGGTACTGTAGCGACCATCAATGTTGAATCTCAGCCTGAAATTGAGAACTCGGAGACAGCTGAAGAAACTGTCGAGGAACAAACGTCAGGTTCTTCAAATCCTGAACGTCGCTATCCTGAGAGAAATAGGAAGCCACCCGATTTCTTCACCTACATAGCTGCAGCAGAGGAATCAAATGAACCAAAGACATATGCTGAAGCCATGAAGTCGGCAGATTGTTCATTGTGGCAGGAAGCTATGAATCAAGAATATAAGTCACTAAAGAAACTGAAAACGTGGCAACTTGTCGATAGACCTAATAAGAAAATTGTACCTTGCAAGTGGGTCTACAAGGTGAAAAGAGACTCCGAGGGCAATATTATTAAATACAAAGCAAGGCTAGTGGCTAAAGGGTTTAGTCAAGTCTCAGGCGTCGATTATGACGAGACATTTGCCCCAGTAGTTCGACATTCTTCATTGCGAGTGTTATTTGCTTTGGCTGCTGAATTGGGTCTTAAAATGAGACATATGGACGTCGACACTGCATTCCTGAATGGAGAACTCGAAGAAGAAGTGTTCATGGAGCAACCTCTGGGATTTGTTCAAAAAGGAAATGCACAGAAGGTCTGCCTGCTACAAAAATCCCTGTATGGTTTAAAGCAAGCTCCTAGGGCCTGGAATATAAAGTTAAATGAAACTTTAAATAGAATTGGTTTTAAACAAACTCCTTCCGAGCCTTGTGTATATACAAAACTTTTTGAAAATGAGTTAATTATCTTGGCAGTTTTTGTCGATGATTTGATATTGTTTTATAAAAATGACAAAGCTTTTGACAGTGTCATGTCAAACTTACAAAAATATTTCTCACTAAAAGATTTGGGTGAATTAAAATGTTATCTAGGATTGAATATAAAGAGAAATAGTAACAATGATGTTATATGTGATCAAAAACCGTATATTGGAAATTTATTGAAGAAATTCGGCATGGATAATTGTAAGACTTGTTACACACCATTATCAAATACGAAGTTAGAGGTGAGTAAAGTTTTAGGTGACCAGTCTTATCCCTACCAACAGTTAATCGGTAGCTTAATGTTCCTTGCCGTAAATACACGCCCTGATATAGCATTTACAGTCAGCTACCTGAGTTAATTTAATACATGTCACGATAAAACGCATTGGTTAGCTGCGAAGCGTGTTTTACAATATTTAAAGGGCACTTTGGATCTTGCCATCAAATATTCGCGTACTGGTGCCGTCTTAAAAGGGTGTGCTGACGCTGATTGGGCGAATTGCAAAATTGATCGGCGTTCTTATACAGGCTATTGCTTCAAATTGGCAGGAGGTCCAGTGTCGTGGGCGACTAGGAAGCAACCGACAGTGGCCCTTTCTTCTGCCGAAGCTGAATATATGGCCTTAACAGATGCCGTCAAGGAGGCAATATATCTGAAAAGATTTGTATCCGAAGTATTCGTTAATGCAAGTGAGTGTAAATTAGTTTCTGGTTCTGTAAATATATATAGTGACAGTCAGAGTGCACTCAACATAGCTCAAAATCCTGTCCATCACAGTAGGACGAAACATATAGACACCAGGTATCATTTTGTTAGAGAAAAGGTGTCAGATAGGGCAGTTACTTTAAAATTCTTAGAATCTAGCCAAATGCCGGCTGATGTCTTAACCAAAGCTCTGGGGCACACAGCGCATGCTCGATGTATAGCTGGGTTAGGCCTTACTTAAGTTTTTTTTTGCACATTATGTTATAGTGATAACGGGTAGCATGAGTAGACATTATTATGAGGTCTAAATTATATTTGATTAAGGGGCCGTGTTGAAATAATACTAGCCACCTATAAGGTTCTTTTTATAAATAACTTTGTAATCAAATTTAATTTTATATTTTGACATGTTTACCCGTCACTTATTACTTCAATATAAAATCTACACTGAACTACATGTGTTTTGCTCTTACTCGCCAATAATATCCAACAATAAGTACCAAAAAAGGTCTTTAATAATATCTTATCTAATATTTATTGAATAAACCTTTAGACTATGAATAACTACTGATAGAGAATATCGAATCAGTATTATGGGATTTTTTTTAAGATTTGAAAGGTTCTAAAGCCGTAATATTAGAATACGAAATTGTAAAGCAGCAATTTGTTTCAGATTTAGTTATTCCACGAGATAGGCTTTCATTAATTTCTTTACTTAGAATTTTAAGCAGATAGCGCTCAATTTCGAAGAAAACTGAACCATCTAGTTTTATAGCCATTGCGAAACTTTTTCGATAAAGTGAACCCTAATTGAATATTAAATTATAAATTAACTACAGGGTTTATTAAGGTTTATAAACCATTTTGCAACGTATTTTTGTTATTTAATCTTTAATAATGTTCCTGACACCTAATATCATTACAATTTATCACAGTATCCCCATTGTTAGCCTTTTCCTCAGAACTTATTTATTTATTTAAACTTAATTGTCCAAAAAACACTTTTCTACATAAGGCGGACTTAATGACAACTGTTTTTTTACGCAAAATCAAAGAAACGAAAAATTTCGACACAATGGTACACTCACATAACTAAAAACTAATTCTCTACCTTTGTTTCTAGAAATTCTAAGATTCCCTCCTGTACCTTAACCTCTCAACGGTCAAAAATGAGACATAATAGGAACTCTTGTGTGAACGTGTGAAAACGAACACCGGTGTTCGCGCTGACATGCAAGAGGTCAAAGAAATCAACCTTAAGCAAAACCATGACAGCCTAAAAAAGGAAGAATTAATGAATTAGATCCACAACAATAGAATAGCATATAACAAGAGCAATGAAAGTTATTATCGCAACACAATTCGCAAGTCAAATTTATTACGCCAAAAGCATTTCACCCGGCCATTGTTTCAATTCTGCGTCGAATCTTGGAACGGGTGGAACATTGAGTTTCCTAGTCTGGTTAGCTGTTAATAGCCGGGAATTGACTTATTAGTTGTTCAATTGATTTATACTGCTTGTTCTGATTTCATTGTCTTGTAAGTTTAGATTTCATTTTTTAGGGGTTATTCTAAAACTATTTAAGTAAAAACTGCCAATTTTACAAGCGACGCAGTAAATTCTGGATCTATTATATGTACTTCATTTATTTTTGTTGGAAGCTTTGAGTAAAGCTCTTTAACTTTGATATTTCTTCCCTCGGAAGTTAAGCTTCTATCACTTGTTGCTTTCTCTATAGGTACAAGAAAAGTTCTTCAAATTATGTAATATCACCAATTACCTTAGAAAATAGTCTAGTTGAACCTTTTTTTTATTGGGCCCTAAATGAATAATTACTGATAGCCATCACCATAAAAAAAAATAAAAAAAATCTGAAGCCTACACAATAAATTTTAAATTAAAAATTAAGTTTTTGCTTAAATGTCAAAAACGCCTTCGGTCCTGATGGTCTATGAATTATCAGTGTCGTAGCTTCACGATTATTGTAAACAATTCAATACGCATGCGTGACATAGCCGACAGTCATGCTTGATTGGTTGCGACTGACGTTTTACGGATTTTGACCATGCGAAGTAATTGTTTACATGAAGAATTACTCAAAAAATTTCACGAATATGGTGGATAGCGTTTTTGGCACATGAAAAAAGAAGTAAATATAAAACATGTTTAAATTGAATTTCTACAGCAATCCCTTGTTTATATATTAGGTTGGGGAAAAAGTCTTTTCGCATTATAGTATGTATAAACTTGTAATAAAATCTCTTTGGCTATACTATTTGTATCTGGCTGGTTTTGGTATCATTGAAAGTTTAAATTTTAAAGAACATAATTCCAAATTCAAATTAGGAAAATGTGTGATTTTCATTTGTTTTTCGTACCGACAAGATGAGTGAATCTAATGAAGAAATTCGATACATTTTAAAATTTTACTACAAAAAAGGTAAAAATGCAACGCAAGCCGCGAAAAAAATTTGCGATGTTTATGGACCTAGAAGTGGGACCTAGAAGTGTCACAGTGTCTGTGAGAGTAGCACAAATTTGGTTTAAGCGTTTTCAATCCGGAAATTTTGATGTCAAAGATGCACGTCGCTCTGGTCGCCCTATTACAGATAAAATGGATGCCATTTTTGAAAAAGTGGAGCAAGATCGGCATGTCAGTAGTTACGACGTAGCTGAAGAACTGGGAATTGACCACAAAACAGTTTTGGCGCATTTGAAAAAAACTGGGTACACAAAAAAGCTCGACATTTGGGTACCTCACGAGCTCACTGAAAGATATTCATTTGGGTATACCGTCCATTTGGGTAACCGTGTACTCATTTGTGATTCTTTATTACGACGTAATGAAACCGAACCATTTTTGAAGAAGCTGATAACTGGTGATGAAAAGTGGATCACGTACGACAAGAACGTGCGAAAAAGGTCGTGGTCAAAGGCCGGTCAGGCTTCACAGACTGTGGCGAAACCCGGGTTAACTCGCAACAAGGTGATGCTGTGTGTGTGGTGGGATTGGAAGGGCATTATTGATTATGAGTTGTTACCACCAGGCAGGACCATCGATTCTGAACTCTACTGCGAACAACTGATGAGATTAAAGCAAGAAGTTGAGAGAAAGCGGCCGGAATTAATCAACAGAAGGGGTGTGGTTTTTCATCATGATAACGCTAGACCTCACACATCTTTAGCCACTCAGCAAAAATTAAGAGAGTTTAGCTGGTAGGTGTTAAGGCATCCGCCGTATAGTCCTGACCTTGCACCTTCAGATTTCCACCTGTTTCGGTCTCTTCAGAATTCTTTAGGCAGTGTCAGGTTAACATCACGAGAGGACTGCCAAAACCACTTGTCGCGGTATTTTGACCAGAAGTCCCAAAATTTCTATAGCAATGGGATCATGTCCCTACCTACAAGATGGCAAAAAGTTATCGAACAAAATGGTACCTACATACTTTAGTTAAATGTATATAAATTAAATGGTGATATGTGTCTTGAGATCTGTTTCTTTTATAATAGTGGATTTTGTATAAGCGCTTTGTATTGTGTTTTTCAATGATTAACTTGTTACTTACTTCTCATCCCGACTTATCTGCTGTGGTGAGTGCCGGTTGTATTTATGAACCAGCTATATATAAATATATTATTTTTTTAATTTTATCAACACTAAATTATTTTATAATTTGATATTATTTATTTATTAATTTTATATTATTATATGGATGATTGCGATATTATTGACAATAGCTTTTTTTCGTGTTCTACCGCGTCCGACAGTTTTTTGAGTGCTGATGATGTTTCCACTGTTGACTCGTTACCATTACATGAGCAGATAACATCGGTTTTTCACCGGGTCGGAAATCTGTTCAATGTGGTACATATTAATGCCCAAAGTATTCCATCTCACTACGCGGACCTGCTAACATCCTTTTCCATATCTTGCCTTGATGCCATTCTCGTCTCGGAAACCTTCCTGAAACCGTCACTTTCCTCTACCTCATATTGTATTCCGGGATTTGTTCTGATTCGCAATGACAGAACTGGTAAGGGCGGCGGTGGGGTTGCTATTTATCTTCGTGCTGATTTACCATATAGAATAATAAATTCTTCCCCTAGCCTTTATTCTGAATCTGCTGAATTCCTTTTTATTGAAGTTAGTGTCAATCACAAAAAATTGTTGCTTGGAGTTTTTTACAGTCCGAATTTGACTATCGATTACTTCCCGACATTGGAACGATTGCTAAATGAAAATTGTCCTGTCTTCAGTGACGTAGTGATATTGGGTGACTTTAATACCTGTCTTATTAAAAACAATCCTCGATCTCATCTCTTACAAGATATTGTCTCATCATTCAATCTTTACATTCTACCTTCCTCAGCTACTCATTTTTTTCCCAACTGTACTCCTTCCCTCTTAGACCTCATGATTGTGTCTTCTGTGGACAAAGTTGCTGTTCATGGTCAGCTTACTGCGACGTTTTCCTACCATGACCTTATATACCTTTCTTTTAAAATCCGTCCACCTAAGCGCAGGCCTTCATATCATCAGTTTCGCAGCTTTAAGTCTATAGATTTAAACGTCTTGAAACTGGATGCATCTCAATTGAACTGGTCGGAAATATTTACGAATGCTTCAATAGATGATAAGGTCACTGTACTCAACACAAAATTAGTCGATTTATTTGACAAGCATGCTCCAGTCCGAAGAATAAAAGTAAGACACAACCCCGCACCCTGGCTTTCCCAAGAGATTAAGGATGTTATGGCTGCAAGAGACAGAGCCAAACGTCGATTAAAACGCTTCCCAAGTGAAGACAACATGGTTCGATTTAAAGTCTTTAGAAACCGGTGCAATCGCATGTGTAGAGTTGCGAAAAGGGGGTACTTTCGCGATTCCTTATCTGGTAAGTCTGCTTCAGATACATGGAGATTCCTCAGATCGGTGGGCATTGGTAGGACTTCTTCCCAGAGTTCACTTAATGTCGATGTTAACCTATTAAATAAACACTTTGCATCTCCTCCTTCTTCGGTTGACACGCATATTAAAGCTGCGACGCTGCAACAACTTTCAGATGTGCGTTGCCCTACCTCTGTCTCTTTCGATCTATGTGATGTTTCGTGTGACGACGTCAGGAAGTCCGTCTCAGCAATTTCGTCTGCTGCATCTGGGAATGATAACATAAGTTCCAAGATGATTCTACTCTTACTCGATGAACTAACTCCTGTGTTGACTCATATTTTTAATTTCTCTTTCTCTAATCACTGTTTCCCTTCCGCCTGGAAACAAGCTCATATCATACCTTTGCCTAAAGTTACTTGTCCCACTTCCCCTTCAGATTTCCGTCCTATTTCAATTCTCCCATTCCTTTCCAAGGTCCTTGAGCATCTAGCCCACAAGCAATTGTCACGATTCTTGCTCTCCAACAATCTGCTAAATCCCTATCAGTCCGGATTCCGTCCTGGCCACAGCACAGTTACAGCACTTATACAAGTTACTGATGACATAAGGTTGGCGATGGAAAACAAGCAATTAACTCTTCTACTGCTCTTGGACTTTAGCAGTGCCTTCAATGCTGTAAATTACGATATTCTCCTAGGCGTACTTGGCTCATTGAATGTCTCTAGTGCAGCCTTGTCTTGGTTCGAGTCGTATCTTCGCGACCGGTGTCAGTGTGTCCGACATGATGACAACCGCTCTGACTGGTGCGGTCTTTCGGCCGGTGTGCCTCAGGGCGGGATACTATCACCTCTTTTGTTTTCATGCTTTATAAACACTGTGGCCGGAGTAATTACTTCTAGGTTTCATTTGTATGCTGACGATTTGCAGATATATCATCATTTTAGTATAACCGATATCAATGAAGCAGTCTCGGTTCTGAATGGAGACTTGGAGCGGGTCAATGCCTGGGCTAACTCGTACGGTCTCCTTGTTAATCCGACTAAAACAAAAGCTATGATTATTGGGAGCCGATACATGCTAAGTCAGGTAAAAACAGACTCATTTCCGCCTGTCCTCTTAAATGGATCAGTAATACCCATCTCGTCTACAGCTAAAAACTTGGGGCTCATATTTGACAGCAACCTGAACTGGAAAGCGCATGTAAACGAGGTAAGCCGCAAAGTCTTTTCGTCCTTTCACTCACTCAGGTCCCTCCAGTACTTCCTACCCATTCCAACTAGAATTTCCTTGGCACAGTCTTTGATACAGCCAATCATTGACTATGCTGATGCTTGTTTCCTGGACGTCACTGAGGACTTGTTAAATAAGCTGGAGCGTCTGCAAAATGTTTGCATTCGCTTCATATTCGGACTTAAAAAATACGACCATATCTCGACTTTTAGATCTCAGCTGAAGTGGCTTCCCATTCGTCTACGCAGAAATTCCCGGATTCTTTGTTTGCTGTTCAATATTCTTCATAATCCAACCTATCCCACATATCTTCGAGAACGATTCCAATATGCTCGTTCTACAGTTGTTCCTTGCAGATCTCACCTCCGCTCCCTGCTCAGATTGCCATCACAGTCACTTCGCACTGAATTTTTCAAGGATTCCTTTGTCGTCAACTTGTGGAACTCTTTACCGTCGTCAATTAGAGACTGTCAAACACTCACTCAATTTAAAAAGAGGCTAAAAGAATATTATTTATCCTTAACTTGATTTTATAAATATTTATTTATCTTTCTTTCATTAAGACTAACTTTCTGTTATTTTCATCATCCTATATATAGTACTTTGTTGGTAGGTATGTAAGTATATGTATATTAGTTGCAAGTATATATTACGTATATATGTATATATTTTAGTTATTATATGTATATATATATATATATATATATAAGTAAAGTCATTTAATATAAGTAGGCTATTTATTATAATATAATTTATTATGCTTATAATAATTTTAAGTAGGTACACGCAACTTGTTTTTCTCTTTGTGCACTTCTCCTGTCGCAGGTGGGTTGGAAGAGATATCTTATAGATATAAGCCCTACCTATTGTAATTTTATTTCTTGATTGTATATTTCTTTCTTTATTGTGTACAATAAATTATTAAATAAATAATAAAAAAATAAACTATATTAAAAAATGTTTTAAAAATTTCTTAAAAAATGCGAAGAAACTTTTTCCCCAACCTATTATATCGACCTTGGTACATTTTTGGCCCCTTGTACTAAATACTGTGTGAATGACAAATTATTTTCATTACTTTTGATACTCATATGAGTCAACTACCCTATTCTCAAACACCTTACTTTATACAATCTCAAGGCTTTATTAAATAAAGGAGTTTGTATGCAAACTACTTTCTCAATAATATTAGTTCCGATGTCTGTTACTAGATGGCGCTGTGTTCTAGTTGCATCGTGCTATCATTTGCTCGCCCTGATTTCATGGTCAATTGTTGTTTTTTTTCCTTCTCACTTCCTGTATGCAATATGCGGTACAACAAATAGTACAACAAATATTTTATCTCACCTTTTATTAACATAATTAACATTTGGTCCTTCGAGCCGGATGGTTGCCATATTATAATAAACAATAAAGTTCTAATATTACAAAGAATGCAATAGATTTTCATCGCATTTTGTCAATGTTCTTACACCAGCAGAAAGTTTTTTGGCGTCGTTGAAGATTTAAGAATGTTCTCATAAGCCATCGTCTCCATGAATCAACATTGCCACCAAAGCAACGCTTTCTCTAATAGCTCTCTGGAGTCTTAACTCGCCGCAACAGCACCTCAAAGTAAAATTACCGTAAATGAAGTAATTTCACCCAGCACCTCAAAGAAGTGTAATTTTCCTCTCAGTAAAATATTTAACATCTCAGTGTAATATTTAACATGCACCTAGCTATTAGAGCAGCAAGGAATTTTTAACTTGAAAGGTATCTATTAAACAATGCCGCCTGTGTTTCCGTCAAAATATAAACAGAAAATAAAATACAATACAAAGTTAAAGTTACCGTTGGTTGTGAAACAACATCCTAAACCATAACCTTGGTCAGTTGTTTGGAGTCTACATAGAAATAAATTAAAGTAAAATCCATGCTAATAATATAAATGCGAAATTACCTCTGTCGGTCTGTCTTGCTTTCACGTCAAAACTACTGAACCAATTCAATTAAAATTTGGTACACAGATAGTCTAGAGCCTGAGAAAGGACATTGCTACTTTTAATCCAGATATTCTCCTAGGAACGGGTACCGCACGGGTGAAACCGAGGATATCAATATCTGCTTAACCGAGTTTTATGTGACATATTCCGTCAAAATGTAATTTCTTTTCGAATTTTAAAATTTCACATTTATCACCATGACAACAATTAATTAGATGACATTAATATGAAATGTTATTATTATTATTTTAATAATATGAGGTATAGTTCTTTTAATAATATGAGGCTATTAAATCAACATTTTGCTTATAAGAGGTAGGAATGTAATGTTGACAAAGTTTTTGCCCGATCTGTGACCCCCATACTTCCCTAACATTGAAGGGAACATTTTATAAATCTGTAAATAGACCTGTCGTCATGTATGGATCGGAATGTTGGCCTGTCAAGCGGATGGATGAACAAAGACTGCATGTGGCTGAAATGCGAAAGTTGAGGTAGATGTGTGGTGTGACGAGAATATATAGACTGAGGAATGAATGTATTAGGGGAAGTCTGAAAGTTGCACCGATTGCTGATAATTTGAGAAAAAATTGACTTTCTTGACTTTCTTGGTATGGACATGTAACGAGGAGAGAGAATGATCACGTCACCAGGAAAGTTATGTATTTAAAAGTAGATCGGCGTGTGGGGAAAGGAAGATCAAAGAAAAGATGGATGGATTGTGTGAATGGTGATATGATAAGGATGGAAGTGGGTGTTGACATGGCGAGTGATAGGAGATAGTGGGAGAAGAAGACATGTTGCGCCGATCCCAAATATAATTAGGAATAGGGCAAAACAAAGAAGAAAAGCTAGTCCGAATGTGCCTCAAAGTTAAGTTACAAAAATCCAACCCGACAAACAATGAAACAAACAAGAAAGTATGTAAATGAAAACGTGGTAAAAAGACTTTAAAGAGATTTTAAATGCTAAAAGTCAACTCGACTACGATTGTTTGTCGAAAATAAAGGAATTAAAGGCTATTTGATAAATTGCTTCTGAGTATACTGATTACCTAGTTGCATGGTCTGAACAATTACAAGCACGCCTGCCTACAAAACTATGAATATTTTAATGAAATACCCGCAAATGAATAAAGCACAGATTGGTGTTTCTTTCTGAACTGGGGTAATGATAAACTGCGTTTAGATTTACATTGTTTTAGGTTTAGTGGTCAGTACTACTAAATCATAAAATATTAATGATAGAACGTCTGTACATGTGAATAAAATTTATCTTTAACGGGCACCAAAGTAGGTAATAGCGTAGCCCAAAGCTCTGTAAGGATTTTGAATACAAGATAAGAAAAAACATATATGTATAATTTATTGTATAAATAGATGATACAATTTTAAGTAAAATAATCCAACCACACAGTGTACAGTCACCAACAAAAAAAGGTCTATTTTAGTACTTGTGAATTGTTTTTACGGCACCAGATTCTAGTGGTATGAAATAACAAGACACGAAAATAGTCATTTCTTTATCTGGTGATAAGAGATTGATGGTCCTTCGTCATTCCGTATCAATTACGGAATTGTATTATTTACTGTCTTGCATGGGCTTGCTCATGACATTCTTAAGCGCCGGCTAGGCGCGATTTTATTTTGAGATGCTTATTCATGATTTAAATCAAATATGAGTTTTATAGCCTCTGCCTATTCTTTCGGTGATAAACTGGTGTTAATTTGTTAAACTCGTCAATCTTTGAAATATTTTTCCGTTAAATAAAAAAATACGTCTTAGAATATTTGTGCTGATATTTATCCAACAAAATCACCTCACTACGTGCCAATAAAAAGGAGTAAGTAAAGCCGAATACAGTAAGCTTTGATTAAGTCTTTAAGGTTCACCTCTGGCAGTCATAAAAAGGGACGAGGAAGAAGAAAATCTAATATAAATAACTAGCTTCCGACCCACCTTCCTTCGGGAATAAAATCTCACATCTTTTCCTGATTCATAGGCTAGATCTAAGCCAAATAGTTTTTTGTTAGCTATGACAGATGATATATTCCCACGGTCAGAGCCTACGCTTGAGAGTAAAGGTCCCTTTGATCCGTGGTCGGGTTGACCAGTTGCTTAAAATATTGACCAATAAAAGGTATGAGGGCGCGATAAGCAAATACCATTTATCACTATAGTTCAATAATCATAGACAATAAAACCACATCACGATACACATCAGCACAGCTGATGTGTATCCATCCAGATGTGTATCCAGTACGCCAGCCGCCATTTTACTAATGTAAAATAGCGGCTGGCGGCACAGCTGATATGTATTGCTTCGAACTTTCATCGCAAATTTAACAATTTGTCAAGCTGACGTAACACATTTTCGTGTTTCCACTGTCATTGGTCTACATTTTAGCCATTGGATTAATATGAGAGTGAATGGCTATGCAGGGAGTCCTGAAGAGAGTGAACAAATAAATTATGAATTGTCCGAATGACCACATGTGGAGAGCGTTGATATTGCAGGGAAAAGCAGCGGACGGAAGACATGTTTCGCCGTCAAATAGTGGAATACTCGTAACACAGGAGATAATTTAATGATGATAATAATGGAAAAGACTATAATATTTCAGTAAGACCACAAGAAGGCTACAACAACCTACAGCAGATTATTTAATGATCGAAGTTTTAAATAAAGAACCTGGCCGCCAGCGCTGCGCTGGCTAGATTTCCATACCTTGACGTATAACCACGCACGTGTGACTGTGTAATAATTATAAGCGCGCACGCGTGGCCAGCGCAGGCGACCAGCGTAGATAAGAAACCACTCTCAGAGAAAAAATCACTGTCTGACATAAGTACTACAGATGAAAATACATGGGATATATATGATGCAATGTAAGAGTTGCATGTCTGCAATTGTTACGGAGGTTAAAATATACTACCTCATTTAACCATGTCATTCTATAAAGTACCTGTTTGAGAAAATAGTATGAGAATTTTCTTTCTTCTTTTAAAATAATACACTTATGACGAGTAAAACAGGAACAAAATTATTTTATCTGAATGTAATTAATTTAATTGACAGAATTAAGACGTTAACAAACCGAAATATTCTTCGTGATGGTGCTCAGAATGCAGGTAAGCTCGTTTTTGTGATGAGATTAAATGTCATACAGTAGATTATTGTTCCAATTACGTCTATATAAAACTGTAGAGGTCGAATCACAGAAAAAAAATGCTTCGAATCAAGTCAGGTAAATGTAAAAAGAGGGAAGATACCAAATTTTTTTTTTAATTTTTTTTTTCTCTGCTTGTGTGTTTGTACATGCTAATATCTGAAATGGCTGGACCGATTTCAATGAAATAATGATAAACCTATTATGGTCAACATCTTAGATACTTTTTATTCCGGAATATTAGAGGGTTCCCGTGGGATAGTTAGAAAACTATAGTAACCGCGGACGAAGTCACGGGCAACAGCTAGTTCCTAATTAAGATTTTGCTTTAATTAGAAGAAATCTAAATAGTCCCAATTTGGGCCATTTAAAGTTTGATGTGGGCTGATAATAATAATAATATCCTCAGACATTCACACCTATCAACTAGCCCACAGATCACTGACAGCCGCTTCGCTTCTTAATAGATTGATAATATAAACAATTTAGTACGGTAACCAGTGTCGCCTCTCGCACACAAATAAGCGTATGCCATCATTGTCACCACATATAACGCTAGTATGCGATTCGTAGTTCAATACAATAGGTCGACATAGAAAAGAAAGATCTAAGTAAAAAACTTTACATTGAAATATATGCTTTATTATTTGATATTAAGCTTTAGTTCACTTTACCCGTCAATATTTACATAGCACGTAGATATTTTGCCGTTACGATTGACACAATTTTGTGCAGAATATTTGCACAGTGTTGTCAGATGAATAAAAATTTGACAATTAAAATAATCAAAATTTACTTAAAACTTTTGAATAAAAAATAATATAAAAATGTTAAAACAAAATTTTATCAATAAAAACACGACATCCGTTTTAAAATCTTTATTAATTCTGACTAAAGTGCGTTTTAAAAATTGTTAGTGTTTCTGCTGCTTAATAATATCCCGGTAGAAGAACCCTTCAGTAAAATGCACTTTTCTTGCTTTTTTTGTATAATATCGTCATCAGCCTATATACGTCCCACTGCTGGGACAGGTCTTTCTCATTGTAACGTTACGCCCCCTCTCTGGAGGAAAAGGGGCAAACGGAGCAGATAAAAGAAAAGGGGAAGAAGTGTAGTGTATAGAAAATAGGGAGAACTCTAGTTACAAAATTTATACGTCGGTATAAAGGTAAATATAAACTACTTATTATAAAACACGCAGAATAGCGGAGAGGAAAGAGAAAGAGAGGAAAGTTAGGAAACGCACTTAAAGTCCATAAATATTTACACGCGCACAAGGAGAACGGGAACGGAGTAAAAAGGGGACTGATGGTGGGAAGTACTTAGCTCACTAATTATGACGTCACGAAGAGGCGGCCGACTATATGAAGAACAACAACTCTCGCGCCGGCGTTAAATGCCTGGCAGTTATTCGCAGTGGGCGGCACAGCAGGCAGCACAGCACCACGATGCCCGACGAGGGGGTAGGCCCACAAGGGAGGGTAGAGGCCTCGGAGAGACACGGGGCACGGAGAGTCACGAAGCTCGGAGAAAGACACGGAGAGAGTCACGTAGGAGCACAGCTTCGACAAGAGGTACGCGGGCCTCTTCAGTCCCGAGCCAATGTCAAAGGCACGTCCAATATTCCGATACGTACTAAAAGACGCGACTCGAAGAATGAACCACGATGTCTGGAATCATTGCCTTATATAGGAACGATCCCAGACATTTAATTTTAAAATAAAAAGAAACGCCAAACAGAAAAGTAAAATGGCGCGTATTCCCTCGGTAGCTATAAGACGGAAAGAGAAATAAATTAAAATATATTAAACCTACGACAACGCAATCTAAGTAAATATGGAAGGATGTCAATTGATACGTCATGTCAAATAATTAAAATATTAAATATATTGAAACAATGAAATAAGAAATCGGAAATACTAAATAAAATAATATGAAACGTTAAGAGAAAAGGCATGAAAATACAATCGCCATAGATTAAATATATAAGCCCTACTCCGAAAACCCTTACAAAATGAGATATAAATAAGATATAGCCATAAATAGATAACCAAATAATACAATTACAAAATATTGAAATAACTAACTAAAAGTACAAAATTGAAGGGGAGGCTCTTATCTACATGATGCGCTACAAACTTAAGATATATCAGCTACCGAGAAGACCCTTGCAAACTGAGAATTTTGAAATTTATAGCCAAAAAAACACCACCCATACAAATAACAAAAACCTTAAAAACTAGCTTAAAAGTAAAGAATGGAGCGGTAGGCTCCATGCTACATCATGGGGAAACACACGAGGAGTATGGGCCGTAACACCACCACGCCGGCCCAATGCGGGTTGGTGGGTAGAAACGGTCACAAATGCGACCGGGACCAACGGCTTAACGTGCCTTCCGAAGCACGGAGGACCTCGAGATCACAAAGTCTTGATCACCCATCCACGGCCTGACCATGGCGAAGGTAGCTTTATTTTCGATTGAAGCCAAAGCGCACTGGCCACTACGCCACCGAGCTCCCTACGCCACCGAGCTCCGATATAATATGTAAGAAACATATTATTGAAAAATAAAACTAAATGGGTCTGTAATTAAAAAAATATATTGTCTCAAAAGTAATCATCATTATATTATCTGACATGGTTTAAAATGCGCGTATGTTGTGTTACAGCAGTTTTTCAAGGGTAGGTTTAAAATAAGCAAAATAAGTATTAGTTAATAATTAACTATCAATTAAATTGTTAACTAATAACATTTTATAGCGCCGCTACTGGTAACATTTAAATTGTGCAGTATTAGTGATGTGAAAATGATCGATAATTATGAAAGTTTACACTGACATCTAGTAAAACATAATCACCTGTTTTAAAAAAAAGATCATGCTCGATTTATTAGGAACTAGCTATTGCCCGCGACTTCATCTGCGTGGAATAGTCTAGTAGTAAAAAAATTATAAAACTGGTGATGACGTGCGTTGTTTTATGTTGTGTAAGTGAGTGGTATCCTGGATGTACCTTATCATTTCACAGGTGAGTCAATAATCACATATTAAATGAGAGTATTTGTTTGAGAAATTTGTGTGTATTTTTGTGGGACGTCATTAGTTGTCATAGAAAGCTTTACTACGAAATGTCAAACTCATTCATTAAAGTGATAGAATGAGAAGGAACACCCACTGGTCGAGACAAAACATTGCCTCATGCTATTGTATGGGAGTTTTGCATCCATCATAAAGTACAAAATTCTTGATTCGAATTGACCGGGGAATATGAATCTGTTGACTGAAATGACACTTAGAATTATGTGTGAAACTCGTATAACCTCTATTATGAAGTAATAAAGTATTATGATAAATTATTCTATAAGATAATGAATTGCAATGACTGCGTAAAAAAATCATGATTTCGGCAATTAAAGAAATTGATTAAATCTGTAACATTTTATTTATTATTGTGATTAGTTCCATACTCTTGGCTATACTGACTGCGCAACATATTATTATCCTAACTTGCCATTCTTCGCCTTTTTCGTGTAGTTGGACTTGTAAGTGATGTCGATCGTTTTGATTGTGATGCCTGAAAATAAGAGTTAAATAATAACTAACCAAAGTAAAAAAAACTTTGCAATATTTTTTTATGAAAATAGGCACTTCTAAAGGTTCAGAATACAATTCAACAATTTCCTTGGATGGTCAAAAATTAGGTAACTTTTTTAGGTATTTTTTTATTTATTTCGAATACATCATCTGAGAAATGTTCTGAACAAATCGTGCTCAATTTGGTAGGAACCCAATCCGTCCGCCCTGTCCCAGAGATCCATTTAAATTTTTTATTAATTTCCGAGGGAAAACCAAAACGTAATTAATAGTCAATGTTTCTCTATCAATTATCACCAGAATCTAGAAGACTATCGATAAAATGTTGGTACGATAAAATCATGCACTGCACTATAGGTGTTTTACATCTGCACAATTGCACAAAACAATGTACATTGCTTCCTGAAAACGATGTAATTAACATTGACCCTGTTTTTAACAAGCAATGTATATTTTTATATTGACATTTGATATTTTTCAGTTTTTACTAAATAAACAGATAAATACGTACTTACCGATGGAAAGAAATATTTATATTATTAATTTAAATGTTTTGCTTTGTTTCCTGCAGGTCAAAACAGCACAAGAAGGCATATTCACGTAAATAATCCGCAAAATAACAGCTTGATGGTTCGAGAATGACTGAAAAGTGTCAAATCGTGAAACCGACGGATATGATCCTATATCATATGAGTGGCGCGCGGAGACACGCCCACTTACGATTTCTAATTACTCTCATCTATTCTATGAACTAGCCCCATTTGAAGCAACTAATGCTGCTTGTGTTACGGACACTAGATGACGGATAAATATATTTAATAGATAAATGCATATAAATAACCTGAATAAATAGAAATATATATAAACATCCAAGACTGGAGAACAAATGCCTGAAAATTCATGGGGGATCGAACACAGAACCTCTCGACATGGCGACGCCTTGAGACCGGCATACAGACCACTCGACCACGGAGGTCGTCGAATAATAGTAATATGAAGTTGTACTTACAATACATACATATATCACCCCCCTTTGAGGAAAGAGGGGTGATGCAGTGATATGTTTCAAAAATAAAAAAAAAACCAAACCATTTATTTGCAGAATACATACGATGTGTGTGTGAGTGTGTGTTTGTGTTGATATTAAAAATGCGATTTTGATGAGTGACTCCACTCGACACAAAACATTGAAGAATAATTAATTAAACAACTCTCCATTGTGTAAAAGGTGTTTCATCAGAAAACACATTGTCCCTTGATTGCGTAAAACAAAAGCGAAGTATACGTATCCTATTACTGACATAAATGACTGCTTTCCCTTGGGGGAAATCCCGGTTAACATTCATTACTAACTTGAGCATCAAGGTTAGTTTTGGTCTGTTGGTTTTAGGGTAAAAATAATGTAATTTTGTATATAGTGGATAAACCAAGTTTCCCTTTCGATATTAAAATCCTTATTGCACCAATAAACATAAATTGCAAAGGAGGACTTATCTCTATAGAGATCTCCGCCACCCATCACAGGTGTGTGAGATTTAGTAATGACAGGGTAGAGACACTACTGCAAAAGAAAAAAAATTGCATCCGATAAACTCTTCACGTGGTACTTTCCGAATTGAACCGGTGATCTTTTTTTATATGACAGGTAAGCTCTTGGCCTTCCATCTCACTGGATGGTAAGTGACGATAAGGCCGAAGGTGGAAGCGAGCTTCACCTGTAATAACTGAGGAACTGGCTATCTTACCTCTGATTGGCAGAACACAACAACGCTTATAACATTCTTATTAAGGCGACAAATTTAGGTAAGACGGTGGTAGCTAGCCAGGCGGGCTTACAAGCCCTACCACTAACCAAACCAAGCAGAAAAACCCCTGCCCCCGTGGGGAATTGAACCCCGGACCTCCCGATCTACACCCGGTGATGTCAAGAACTAGACCAGAGAGGCGGTTAAAATCTTTTTTATAAATAGCATACTAAACATAACACGCAGAACATAATTATATAATAACATCTATTATGATCGTTGGGGTAGGCAGAAGATTTGTTGTCACCCACTTTTTAACCGACTTCTAAAAAAGGAGGTTCTCAATTTGACCTGTATGTATGTTTGTTAGCGATTATCTCGCAATGAACCGATTTTGATGCTGTTCAGATGAGTGTTTGTTACACTTAATGCCTTTTTAATACCCACCACAAAAAGTATAAAATGAAAAAAAAAACCAAACATGATGATTAAAAAATTTAACTTTAAAAAAAGGGAGCCGCCTTCAAAAATCTGAACAACAACGACATCGGCACCGACTTTAGAAACTAAGTAGCGTACATATAAGTTATTTTGTGCTTTCAGCACGAGTAGTTCTGTTTTTTGAAGGCGCCCTTTTTTTATTTTTTACCTATTACAATTCAACTTAAGTGCTTAAGGTGAATAAAATAAATCAATATGCTTTTTTTTCAATTTCTGCATCCACCACAAACTGTCATCAAACAAGGTCAGAAAATAAAACGAAGTCAACTAGAAGGAATAATATTTGTAACGAATTTATAACGTCATCGGATATATTATTAGGCCCTTACCTATGAAATTGGTGTTTTGTATGGAGATTTTGGGGATGTCTGCATTTTACATACTAACATTTTATCAGTTTTCTTCACAACGACAAATCCAAAGATAATTGGCATCTATCATTAGACAAGCTTTAGTAATATGTGTAATATCACACTTCATAAAAATTATTTATCGTTTTTAAGTGAATGCAAATAAAATGATGTATTCGGGAGGCACTTAAAAAGAGTTGTCTCCGTGTCCAATTTTAACACAATTAAACTAACAACAAATTATCAAAACAAATCAAAAGAGCTCAAAAATATAGTCTATTTTTAGACGAGGTAATTATTTTTTAGGAATACTCTGAATCTTAATAGTTACAGGTAAAATACTAAGACAGAATAAAAACACCAATTTCATAGGTAAGGACCCAATATTATACCTATCACCTTTGTATGTGATTCTGGTTAGCCTCCCATAGTCTCCGAAGTTGGGTCAGTTTTATGATCCGTGGTCAGGTTGAGCGTACGTACATACATATAATAACGACTAATACCCCCTTAGGGTTAGTCAGAGACTAGGCAAAAGCACCGCGAAAGCAGTCTACTGCCATAGTCTGCAGTTTACCAAGCAGTGACTGCACATGTGCTTTTCGTGACAGGTGGTGAGCCCGTCGCCGCTATATGCTATAGGATGGTTGTGCAGTTCTCAGTCCATTAGTCGCCTTTTACTACACCCAAGGGAAGAGATGATTGGTAGTATTTTTTTAATGAGCCGCTACCACACGACTAACCGACCAGTAGGTTAAAATATACACCAATGGCGAAAACGTGTGATGTCGTTATATGACAGCTGCTCGACCAATAGTCGAATTTTCAATAGAATTAAAGTTAAATAATCTTAAATAATTTAACCACAACACGGTGCTGGGAGTAGTTCATCATCATTTTCATCGCAAATCAAATAAATCTTGACCTGACGTCACACATTTTGTCGTTTCCATTGACGCTATTGCTCCAGAATTAAACTATTGTGGTAAACTCCAGAATTTAACTAGGACTACGGATCAAAAAACTCACCCTAAGTTATCAGAGTTGGCAACCAGATATCTCTGTTAGTTACTAGCTAGAATTCTGGGATATATTTGATACTAGGAATTGCATCTGCTGGGAATCCCGCAGAGACCCCGAATACGTTGCCAAGTTGTACCAAGATAACGGTCACAGTAATTGCTAAATACAGATCCCTTTGCTGATGAGAGATATCTATTTTGATTTTATTCAATACCTACTAGTTTATTAAAACTTACTGATAGAATGGCTATGTTAACAAAAACATGATGATTTGACTTTGGCTTTCGATTTCGAAAACAAAGCTACCTTCGCCATGGTCAAACCTTGGATGGGTTACCAAAATTTTGTAATCCCAAACTCCTCCGTCCTTCTTAAGGCACGTAAGCCGTTGGTCCCGGACGCTATTACAACCGTTTCTACCCACCAACCCGCATTGGGCCAGTGTGGTGGTGTTACGGCTCCATACTCATCATATGTTTCTTCATGAGGAAGACCTGTACACAGCAGTGGGACAAAGACGACAAAGTATTTAAAAATAATCACAATTACAAAGCAAGTAGCCTATCAAAAGGTGACGCATCGAATGTATTTTATATTAGGTCCTTACCTATGAAATTGGTGTTTTGTCTGGAGATTTTGGGGATGTCTGCATTTTACATACTAACATTTTATCAGTTTTCTTCACAACGACAAATCCAGAGATAATAATATTTGGCATGTATCATTAGACAAGCTTCAGTAATATGTGTAATATCACACTTCATAAAAATTATTTATCGTTTTTAAGTGAATGCAAATAAAATGATGTATTCGGGAGGCACTTAAAAAGAGTTGTCTCCGTGTCCAATTTTAACACAATTAAACCTACAACAAATTATCAAAACAAATCAAAAGAGCTCAAAAATATAGTCTATTTTTAGACGAGGTAATTATTTTTTAGGAATACCCTGAATCTTAATAGTTACAGACAAAATACTAAGACATGATAAAAACACCAATTTCATAGGTAGTAATAATAATCTCAAATTTCAACGCCTAAATACACGAGTGTCGTGCAAAAAGCTTCGATCCATGATAAAAAAAAAGAAAAGCTATCGTCAATTGCTTCCCCTGCGCTCTCATGTGTAATACCGATCCTGCGCTGTTCTTTTTGTAAATATTTTTAACTAGCTTTTGCCGCCGACTTCGCGTAGAATAGTAACTTTTAGAGTGATGGCATGTAGCCTATAGCCTTCCTCAATAAATAGGCTTTTCAACACTTAAAGATTTTTCAAATTGGAACATTAGCCCCAATTGGTGGAATTGAAAATTTACTCCTACTCTATTATTCGTATAGTGGCGTAAATTTGTACTTCATTTTTCTGGGAGGCGTTATTTAAATTTTTTTAACATTCACCCGCATGGCACCCATGGGAATATAGGGATAAAAGGTAGCCCATGTCCTCTCAGGCCACTATCTGTGACTATCTGTGTACCAAATTTCGGTTAAATTGGTTGAGTAGTTTTGACTTGAAAGCGAGACATACAGAGTTACTTTCGCATTTATAATATGAGTATGGATTTAATACTTTTGTTTTTAACAACTTTAAGAAAATAACGAAGTTAAATAAACCCAATCTCCAGTTTCATTGTCTGACTTACCGCTACTTTTCAGCAGAAATAAGTCAACAAAATATTCAAGTAAACACTTAAGAACGTAATATACGGCGTCCACCCACAAAACAGCCAGAAGACCATGAGTAAGCAGGTAAAAGAGCACATAATGAGCCGATTAAATGTTTGTATCATCTGGTACATTGAAAAAGATACCTCACAAACAAAATATATTTCTTATTCCTTTGTACCCGTATTATAATTGGTCAGTTCAAACAAAATCGTGGGAAGCTTGTACCTTTCCAATGAAGTCTAGAAAAACATTACATGGGAAATACAGTGTTTAATAAATATTAGCTGATTACAGCTTCTTTGATATTTGTGTAACAGTCTGTGTTACGAAGGGACATACATATCAGAAGAAATTCACCTGCCTACGCTTCCTGGGGTACAAGGGTGATAATTTATGTTGGGTATGTTGTGGGGAGCTCGGTGGCGTACTGGTTAGTACGCTTAGGCTTTCAATATTGAAAACAAAGCAACCTTCGCTATGGCCAGACCTTGGATGTTTTTTTTTAGATTATGATAGGTAAGCTCTTAGCCTTCATATCACCCGATGGCGATAAGACCTGTATTCCTCAACAACTGAGGAACTGGCTTTTTTTTCCTAAAATTGCCGGAACACAAAAATGCTTACAGAATTGTTATTATGGCGACACATTGGGTGACCGAAACTTTTGAACCGCATTTGAACAGCTTGGTGGGGTTACGGCCTACACTCTTCATGTGTGTTCATGAGGAAGGCCTGTGCCTAGCAGTGGGACATATAATTTTAGACAGAGGACATGTTGTGTAGCTAAATCTAAGTCATCATTTTCAAGAAATATTTCAACCTGAACGTCATCTTCGATTATTCTGTGTCATTACTGAGAAAGAATTGATATCATGATGAATATAGAGTAGAAGCAAAGAATATTTGTTAGGATCGTAGGAAATGAAATCTACAATCTCTGCTAACCCACTGGGGAAAAGGCAGCTATTACAACCGTTTCTACTCACCAATTCGCATTAGACCAACGTGAACGTAATAAACACTATTAGAAAATTCATTAATTCTTTCCCTTGTGAAGCAGTTTTTTTAAGCGGTTAGTAATAGGTTTAGTTTTTGGTTATCATTTTTGTTAATTGCTATGTCTACCAACAAGACACATCAAAATAACCGACCCTAAGGACACAAATTCAAATAAAAAACGTCAAAAAGCCCAAAAATATACGGTTTACAAAATAAAAATCTTTGAATGTTTAGGTCATCATTATGATAGAAGCAAATCTCTGAGAAATGATCTGAAAAGCAACATTCTTAAATATTCAGTACGACTTTCCCAGTAACCCTGTATATTATGTGTGTGATGTTCACCACCCTCCGCTCACAAGTAACATAGATGATGATTTGGTTGGTGGTAGGGCTTCTAAGCCCGCCTGGCTAGCTACCACCGTCTTACCCAAATTTGTCGCCATAATAACAATTTCATAAGCATTGTTGTGTTCCGGCAATCAGAGGTAAGATAGCCAGTTCCTCAGTTGTTGAGGATTACAGGTAAAGCTCGGCTCGGCTCGCTTTCACCTTCGGCCTTATCGTCACTTACCATCAGGTGAGATGAAGGCTCTTCGCCTTCATCTCACCTGTATTATGTAAAATGTCTCACCTGTATTATGTAAAATGACCTGTGTCTTACTTGTATTATGTAAAAAAAAGGATATAATATAAAAAAACAATTGTATCTTCTCATAACTGTTAAATACTATCAGTAGGTCAAAATTCGACTCCTTTTCTTTCGCTTTTAGGTTGGAATAAAAAAAAAATTACAATTGCTTTCTAACATAAACATTTAGAAGAGGACTTTTTCAAAACAAAAATTTATATTACACATCGGTATTGCTGTATTACTATATTGCCGTATACAGGCATAGCTCTTATTAAAAAGATAAGCCGTAATTTTTTTTATAAATCTAATAAAATACTCCACATCCAAATGTTTTAACAAATTAAGCTTGTAGGAAACTAGTGGACTGTATGGCTAGAAATTAATATCAACTTATATTTGCACAAAAACATGTATTCACAGAACTATGGAAAAAAAGAGACAAAGTCATATCAAAAACATCAATTAAAAAATAAAAAGAATATAAAATTATAATAAACCTAAAAAGAGGTTGGATTCGCAATAAAGCTTCTAATAAGGCACACGCACATTCACTTTCAACTCACACCCACAATTTAGTCAATTCATTAGTAAATTTTCCTTTATATGTCGAATAACTATATTATATTATCAATTAAAACATATCATATAATTCATTACCATACAAAAGGAAACCGATGTCTCAGGTACGGCTTTTTTAAGAATAAATCTAATACCAATCTTAATCCAAACAATACTTACAAGATACAAAACCTCACAAGTCACAAACGAACACAGATACGTCAATCCACGATAGGTTCACGTAACTTTTAATATTCACGGAGAAAATCGCTCAGAGACACGTCCAGCCTCGACGCGGGCGGCAGACAGACTGAGGCAGTGGTGAAAATACAGGATAACAAATGTGACGTATTGGCAGGCGCGAAACACAGTAGACCCAGTAGGTACACTTATATGTTAGGGCGGAGTTGTTAGACTATGCATATGGCTTTCAGCTGTAGCAATATTTTAACAGCGCAGGCATGGCATGGTAGATGGAAAATTTTATTGTCGTCGCTTTTACAGTTAGAAATTATAAAAAGGTGTTAATTTGTGGTTCTCTACCTTTTACAGAGATTTGAAGTAATGATGGAAAATAGCTAATGAATATTAAATTTATAATCTCTAAAAAGTAATCTCTAAGTTTCTTTCGGTAATATAATCTCCTTCACATTCGCATTAATAGTTATATTTATATTTAAATATCCAAACGGTCAAACACTTTATTACAGATCATTTCAGATCATCCATTAATTAGTCTTTACAATCATCGTCGTTAATTGGTACTCAATAAAGATTGCCATAAATTGTGATAGGTTGAGTAATAGTACAATTAGAATTGAAGTATTGAATACAATAAGATTCTAACTATATATTAGGTCCTTACCTATGAAATTGGTGTTTTGTATGGAGATTTTGGGGAATTCTGAATTAGTATGGAAATACTAAAATTTTTTCAGTTTTCTTTACAACGACAAATCCAGAGATAAATATTTGGCATGTACCATTGGACAAGCTTTGGCAATATGTGTGTGAACACGCTTGATAAAAATTATTCATCGTTTATATGTTAATGCAAATCAAATGATTTATTCGGGAGGCAGATAAAAATAATTGTTTTTGTGTCTAATTTTAACACAATTAAACATACAAAAAATTATCAAATTAAATAATACGAGCTCAAATATATGGTATATTTTTAGAAGAGACAATTATTTTATAAGAATGTTCTGAAACTTAATAGTTACGGACAAATTGCTAAGACAGAATAAAAACACCAATTTCATAGGTAAGGGCTCAATATTTGAGAATGAATACTTCAATATTATATTGCTATGTACATTATTGCTTTACTTGAATGACTTGATAAACTTTAACATTGTCCAATGTCAAAATGGTTGTAATATTAATAATTCTGGGAATTAAAATATTCTTGTTTTTTGTTCATAAAGAAGAATGATAAGTACAGAGTAGGTACAAACAATCTTTTGAGTTGTTCAGTATTCTGTTAAAAAATTATGTAATTAAAATACTAAATTCAGTTAACTAGTTAACCAATACGATAAATAGCTGTTACATTAAGTAGCGGTTACCGAGTTGGGACGGACGGAGCACTACTCGTTCGACAGGCCGCGCGACTCGCGGGTTCGATTCCACCGCACCGCCTGTAGCAGCACCTGAGTTTGAATAAAAATTGTGAATTAACACCTCTGCCTTCCCCTTTGGGGAAAAAGGCATGATAATAATATGTATGCCATTTTCCAGCAAATAATCATTATTATTATGTTTCTTATGTAATTAATAACAATTAGACTACAACTTTGCCCTTGTTAAGTAAATGCTCGACTAAAAAACTATTCGAAAAATTCCCTGTGAAGCCTGAAAAAATGGACGGTAAAGTACTCATAGTTCAATTAGTCTGATCAAAGGCGCGTAACTGAATCAACTCGCTCAGGCTTTCGTGAACACCTCTTCAGAGCCAATCTGATGACTATCCGAGAGTATTGACTTAGGACTCTAATATCGGTAGAACCCGTGAACTAGCCAATATTTTTGGCAGTTTATTTGCCGCTGTCTTGTTTATTATTTAGAGCGTCGCTGTGTTATAAATAATAGATAGTGACAAGAAATCGATTCTTTTTTATAACACTATCGAATGGTGTGAATAATACAGGTGTTTTTTTTTCAAAATCACAGGTTTTTGTTACTGGCTGGTATTATTGATTTTTTCAAAAATTCAATGATGCAGTTTTTGTTTTCATCTAAATCTGGTTCGTGACTCCTTAGAGAATTTTTCGATATTCCTTATAGTTTAGGATTTGGAACTGAAGGCCCAATTGAAAAAAATTTTTTTTTCCATTTACAACTTATTAAAGACATCCTCATAATGCTTTATATTTTATTCTCAGAACAAGGCCCCCTGGTAGTTTTGTGAACGGATGGCGTAGTTTTTCTTTTTCACGAAATATTGTAAAATGTTTATGACATTCATAAGCATGCGCTAAGACGCATCTAAACTGAATAAATGGCCCTAAATGGTTCTATGGTGAATAAATCGTACGTTGCGACCCATTGCCATCTTTTTGCATTTCCAATCACGCTGTCTAAAGATAGCTGCCCCAATGAAGATGAGTCCAATCTGCTAGTTCAGGACAAACCGACTCATAATTTCCCTGTCAATCAGTTTTTTTTGTAGACAGAAAGTTAAAAGATGACTTAAATACTTTACATTGAGGTACTCTCCATCAGTTTTCTTTTATACTGTTAGGTTGCACTGATATTCCAAAAATATATGAGGGTCAGGGCTTAAGAGAAAGGTCTTCATAATCTGACTACGAAATATACAGCACATTGACTGATGTTCAAAATTTTGTTCTGTCTTTAAGAAAAACTACATGTGCTAAATAGTATAAAAAAATGATTACCATTCATTAAAATCATCGTATTATTCTTTTGACTCACTTCTGTCTCGATTTTATTAGTATTTTCTTTATTTGACGACCTCCGTGGTCGAGTGGTCTGTACGCCGGTCTCAAGGCGTCGCCATCTCGAGAGGTCCTGGGTTCGATACCCAGTAGAGGCAAGTGTTTGGGTGATGAATTTCAGACATTTGTTCTCCAGTCTTGGATGTTCATTATTTATGTATAATATTATGTATATTATGAATAATTATGTGTATTTATCTATTAAATATATTTATCCGTCATCTAGTATCCGTAACACAAGCAGCATTTAGTTGCTTAAAATGGGACTAGTTGAAAGGTGTGAATGTCTGAGGATATTTATTTATTTATTATTTATTTATTTCTAGTTTTATGTTTGTTGTGAGCAATTTTTTTGACAAATGGGCAGACCATTCACTCGTTTGAAAATAATAACCCTCCATAAACATCCTTATTGCTAAAATCGAAAGTTTAAGGGCAAGTTACTCGATCAAAAATTTAAAAAACTTAAAAGTTTAAAGGTCACTTGGTCCAGAAAATTGATGGTCTCGTCGGCTTGGAAAAAATAAAGGTTTTCTCTATTAGAAAAATGTACAACACTTGCTTATTTTACAGATTCTATCTCAGGCTAAGTGTGAGTGTTACCTATCTTACTCTATGTGTTCTGGCTAGTAGCTTTTTACTCTTGCTTCAGAATTTTTAGTTTAGTGTTTCGATAACCTACATCCGAATGTAATGTTTTGGTAGAACTAATAAATTATCTGTTTAGGTTGGAGCCACATATCAAAAGGCAACCTCCACGCATTGTGACATAGGACAATACCACAATGACCAGCCGGACCTTGTATTGTTGAGAGGTTGGGGTTACCCCATGATAATTTAGGTCGAGAATGTTTTCCGTGAAGCTTAAAATAAATTGCTTTGGACTTCACAAACTTAGTGAAATCAATTAGTGGTTTCTCCTAAATTTTGGGCAAAATCTTTTGTATTTTTGCGTTAAAGTCAGCAAATCATCTTTATACTACTTTTTTATTCTTGTATCAAAAGGTCCTGATACTATTTTTTGCAAATAAATACTATATTATTATTATCATGATGCGAGGCACTTATGCGAAGAAATGTACTGCCTTCCCGCCATTCTGACGCACTAAGAGCCTCCCTAAGCCTCTTCCGAGGCCCTGCCTGGTTAAATGAATAAAACTTTTCGCACTAATGTATCTAACTCTGAAGCAGAGAAAATACTATAGCCCATATATTCTTGGTATATTTAAGCTCCCAGGAAATAGGGGGTGAGTGGGTTCATGATGATGAATTTTATACAAGGTATTACAGAGGTTTGAAAATCAAAATTATAGATAATGGAAGGGATAATCCATTAGCTAAATCAGGTTTTTTTTGTAGACAGAAAGTTAAAAGATGACTTAAATACTTTACATTGAGGTACACTCCATCAGTTTTTTGTTAAACTGTTAGGTTGCACTGATATCTCAAAGATATATGAGGGTCGGGGTTTAAGAGAAAGGTCTTCATAATCTGACTACGAAAAATATGAAACTCCACACATATAGCTAATGGAATGGATAATCCATTAGTTATAATTTTGATTTTCAAACCTTTGTCATACCTCGTATAAATTAATCATCATGAACCCACTCACCCCCTGTTACATGGGAGCGTAAATATACCAAGAATATATACCCAGACAAAAAAACTAGTTTAGGAATTCACCAGAATTATCTATTAACCGTTTAAGTTTCTCCGACATCGTTACAGATGCCTATTTCGAAATGTTTTACTGTGTACTATCTGGTAAATTGTTACCTAATATTAGTTAAGGCTAAAATTCAATTCAACGTTTAATTACGGATTCTGAATTAATTCGATATTTTGTTTATTTTCTATTACTGTTCTTTCTTGTACAAATTCGTTTGTAATGCTTATTTTTGTATCGGCAAACCTAAGACAATAATGAGTAGGTGTGTATCGTTTGGGTATGTATTTTTTGTCTTGTATTTATAGGAGGGCGTGAGCTGAAAGCCTGTCTGTAGATGCCAGAGAGTTCGAATAAAATCTATCTACGGCTTATTATAAAACAAAGTTTCTTACGCTATGGCTACTACTCCTTGAATGGATGAATAAAACAATTAAAGTCACTGTTATTTTTTACACACTCTATACAAATTGCAATCGAAATAAATAAAACTGGAATAAATGCTAGACTAAAGCAATTCCCGCACTAATCAGTACTGTAAGATTGTAACGAGGTTCTATACCAGTATTAGCGACTCTTTGCTGATATTGCGCTCTTATCTGGCCTTTTCCCTCTTTGTATCTTTTTTAAAACGAACCATCTATTTTGTCATTGTTTTTGGTCTCCAACTTGCAATCCATAGAAATATTAGTACAATTAATGTATATGCGCAGTTTTGTTTTTATGTGTGCGTTTTATGCGCTGATTATTATAAGAGCAGTTTTTCAAAGTACCCAAATTACTTTTCAAAGGCACTATTGTAAGTAGCCCTACCTTAAATAGGAGTAACGGTAATATCTTTAAGTTTTATATGCAGTGTTTTGTGTTATACCTTTTATAAATTGTTTCAGAGTGCCTCAATTTTTATTAATTAAATATACCCCAATAAGTGATGTGAAATTAAATATACCCCAATAAGGGGGTCCATCACGTCGATTCCCGGTATCGGAACCACACTGCGTCACTAGTTCAATTCTAATTAACAGTCAGAAGACATGATGTTTCCAGGTCCTCCTGGGACTGAACTGCTCTCAAACAGTCATATTTCGAAGCTATTGCGACACTTATCCTCTATAGACTAGTCACTTACAAGTTCCTTCATAAAATCTCAAGATTTGTGAAATATGATCAAGAATAAACTTTATGGGGACGTGAGATGACTGCGAATCATCATATTTACACTAATGTTGAGCACGAGGCCTTGAAGAAAGTCTAGCAAAAATATTTCGTATTAATCAAGGTTGGGATTATGTAAGAAAACAAAATTTTAAGGTGACTTCAAAATCTTCTAATGATTTGATAAAATTTCTCATTACAAGCATATATTACAATTCTTATTCGACCTTCGTGGTCGAGTGGTCTGTACGCCGGTCTCAAGGCGTCGCCATCTCGAGAGGTCTCTCCTGGGTTCGATCCCCAGTGGAGGCAAGTGTTTGGGTGATGAATTTTCAGACATTTGTTCTCCAGACATGGATGTTTATATATATTTATATATATTCAGAATATTTATATATATTTATCTATTAAAAATATTTGTCCGTCATCTAGTATTCGTTGATAGGTGTGAATATCTGAGGATATTTTTTTTTACAGGATCACAGGTACATATTTATGTCCTACACCATGGCATGAAACCCCGGCAGTTTCAATGGTAGGATGTAATATTTTTATATATTTCTTATTACATATTTCCACAGAAATCATTAGTATGCCAGACACGACAGCTATATAAATGGTGAGTATAATGGATATTTTTACATTTCACACCTATGGATGTTAAGGAATGAAAGCAGATTCAATAGTCCGATATATTATATAAGGCATACTGTTGTGTGTGATAAATATGCATATGAAATATTGGGTCCTTACCTATGAAATTGGTGTTTATTTTCTCTGTAACAATGATTCAGAGTATTCCTAAAAATAATTACCTCGTCTAAAAATAGACTATATTTTTGAGCTCTTTTGATTTGTTTTGATAATTTGTTGTAAGTTTAATTGTGTTAAAATTTGACACGGAGACAACTCTTTTTAAGTGCCTCCCGAATACATCATTTTATTTGCATTCACTTAAAAACGATAAATAATTTTTATGAAGTGTGATATTACACATATTACTAAAGCTTGTCTAATGATACATGCCAAATATTATTATCTCTGGATTTGTCGTTGTGAAGAAAACTGATAAAATGTTAGTATGGAAAATGCATGCATTGCATATGTTTTTTTATTAATATTGTTGGCCTAATAAATGAAACATTTTCTATATGCTTAAATTGTATATTTTGGGTAATAAACGTGATTTAACAACATAGCACAGACGCCGCGAATGCGCTGTTAAGATGTGCCACCTGAAGGGATAATTTGATAATAACATACATCCTAAGTTGAAATTATGTGCATTAAATGTACATAACATTTGGGGCTGTGTGAAGTCTTTTAAAATTTAATAATCTATATAAATATAATGTAAGGATGAAGTAAAATTTTCTTTTAAGTAAAGGTATTTGGATTTCCAAGTGATAAATGATAAAAATACGACATAAATAAATCTGAAAACTTTTCGATTCGAAGCCTTACAAAATAATAACACTATTACTCTGTAAAAACATCAGATTCAATTTGACAAGAGAAACGAAACTTCGCTGCTATTTTGAGGAAACGCTGCTTTGAATTGTTAATCAGAATAATATCAAAGGGAAAATGGTTATCATAAATAAGCACTTTTATGCAGCAGAAAATTTATAAATTAAATTTCAGCTCACGTACGTACGGTGACAACACACGGTATGCAAACTGCCAGGGCTTTGATTTGGGATTATTTTTAACATTAAGGCCCAATTGCGCGGTCGAGAGTTAGCATCTAACCCTGGGGCAAATATATGGGCAAACCCTGGGTTAGACGCTAACTCTCGATCGCGCAATTGGGCCTAAATGTTCCATATTTTGGAAGCTAAGTTCCTTGTAATATGTTGACGCAATATACTTTAAGCACAGTTCTCACTTCCATATTGTTGACTTCTTCAACCGGTTCAAAGGTTATATCCTCTTGAATTAAATAAACCTCAGCAGAAGGTATATGACTCGAACCTGCTAATCTGTCCGAGAATTTGTGATTAAGCTTTTGTTTCCCATGCTTTGTTTATGATAATGAATTACTGTTTTTTCAAGATTGTTTGTTGACTTTGTTTTTATTTGTTTGCTGTAACTTTGTTAGGCTGGAGGATGTAAGAGCCTCTTTAAATTATTTATAACATTAGATACTTTGTGTTTGTTTTTGGTTTTGATTGAAACTGAGTCATTGAAGTCCGAATAAAGTATTTGAAAAACAAGAACGTGTTTCATGATATATACGAGTATCTTTCAATCTATAAAAAAAGTGTAAATATTATTAGTTTGATTAGTTTTTTCATACATATAATTAATGTTGTCATTGTTTTGCGGAACCGCGAACATGCAATGCAAGTCTCTATAAACAGATACAGCTAAGATCGCCTTACATTTAAAGTAGCCTTTTTTAGTTTTAAGTCCCTTTTTTTTGTTTAATTTACGTAGTATTTAGATAAAATACCTTTGTTTTTGTGCACTTCTAGTGTAATCCCACTAACAAACTCTATGACTGGTTGTTGGGTTGACTGGGAGATACCTCTATAGGGGATAAGTTCGCCTTTGCCAACTATTGTTTCTTCTATGTATTGCCTTTTTTTCTGAGTGCAATAATGAGTTAAAAAAATAATAAATATGACAGATACCTTCTCGATGTGAAAAATCGGATATTTTTGTCGATAAATATTCATACTCGCACAACCGCTACGATATCCAAATATTCTAAAAAAGAGTGAGACTTCCTTCGCAACACTACGTGTTGGTTGCCATTCTAATGCTGCAGATATGAATGGAGTTCTGTATTACTAAGCTTCGTGTGATACGTTCCTCCCGGCATGCCTCTTTGTTAATATAAAACATTCAGTTCATTAGAAATAGTCACATGTCTTTAGAAGTTTGGAGGCGATAGAAAAAGTTAAATGTCTCTATGTTCAACTGGCAGACAAACGGGTGACATTTGCAACTTTATCCGAGATACGAATGATACGTCCCATTAAATCGTTGCTCTATATGTTGTGTATATCGAAAATAGGTACACGAGAATCATTTTCAGGGATAATACAAAAATTTATTTAAATAAACACACCGTCACAGTCCCTTTACCACACATTATCCAAAAGAGGCACAATAGAAGCGTATCAATGTTAAGGAGGAGCTCGGTGTCTTAGTGGTCAGTACGCTTTGGCTTTTGATTGAAAACAAAGCTACCTTTGCCATGGTCAGGCCGTGGAGACCAAAACTTTGTGATCTCGAGCTCCTCCGTGCTTCAGAAGGCACGTTAAGTAGGCCCCGATCGCTATTGCGGCTGTTACCCACCAATCCGCATTGGACCAGCGTGGTGGTGTTACGGCCCATACTCCTCATGTGTTTCTCCATGAGGAAGGCCTGTGCCCAGCAGTGGGACGTATATAGGCTGAGGACAATGTTAGTGTACGACGGCGGCGTTAGAGTGGCCTTCAAGGGGGTAAATGGCACTTATAACAAAATAATATTATCACCTTGTTTCTCGGTAAGCAGAATTGTTAACCCATATTATTTTGCCCAATATGATAAAGTCTCTCTATATACGAGGCGTGTGTTGCCATGCTCCAGGCACAATGTAATGATATGTAAAATGTAATCGTTACAGCTTCCATAGGTTTCATGGTTACGCTATTGACTTACATTGTAACTCGTGAGATTTAAACAAAGCCTTAAAGGTGTTCACTGATGGCAGCTATAATAAACTTTAATGTAAATTACATCTCGAGATGAATAGCTTTTAATTGTCTTAAGTATCGCATAAGATACGAAAATGTAAAAATATAATTTATACTGTCCTGTGTGGTCTCCAGATGATTTCTATGGAAAGATGTAACGAGATGTATTGAGATGTATCGTGCTATAATATACATTAATGTATATCAAAGCTCCGTCTGTGAAGTCCTCTCCACATTTACAAGCACAGGTAATGTTAGAAATTATATAACATGGATTCTATTCTATTCATTTTATGAGTGATCAAAAATATAGGAATTGAATCACCAAAAGTATGTAATTATTTTTTTAAGTTTGGATGTTTAAAAACATAATAACGATCATTAAATAAGCAACAGAAAGGAATAATATAAAATAAGAAAACTTGGAAAATGATTGAAAATAAACGATTCGAAGAGTCGATGAGGTTCTCGATGCAAAACTGAATGACATAACTTCGTCAGATCCCAAGGAGATATGCCATCACGTACCATCTTAATACACATCGCTTCAGTCGCAGACTTAAAAATTGTATTCGCGGAGTGAAATAGAAAACGTGTCTTGGGTCTCAACCGTGTAGTAGAGACATTGTTACTCCCTTCCAGTTGTAAATTGAATTCTATTTCGAGAGTCATTAAGTTCATTTTATTTATTATTGATACACTAATCTTCCTATTGCTAACAATGAAGGCCTACAAGTTGGAATATTATACGATTATTAATAGCGACGTGATTACATTATTTGTAGCGAAAAGTTTATTTTCGTTTATGTGGGAGTCAAATTTAAGGTTCAGAGTACATACTCAAGAGGTTATGAAGTCATAGAGGATTATAGTTAAAATAATATTGGTCTCATTTAGCAATGTTTGGACCTAGATATTCCGGTCATATTTTTCACAGAAGATGCATTTTTTATTAGTCCCACAGTTTGCTGATTGGAAAAAAAACTGATTTTAGCCACAAATTTCCCAAATGACTTTTTGTTTGATATTAAAGGACATTTTTTTACCTTCATTCAAAACAAGAAGAACAAGAAAAAGCGAAGGACTAGACTAATAATCTTACTAAATCCTTCTTACTTCTTACTTTGTAATGTAAAACACATTATCTTATTTATAATGGATTATTTTTGAAGTAGCACCTATTAACTATTACCACGAGGCTTGTGTGGGTGTAAAAGGTAAAGGGCTTAACAATAACCATGCTGTACTTCTAACCAAAAATATAATTTTGTGTTAGAAGTAAGCCAGTTTTAGAATTTTAGTACGACCAAATACTACAGATAATTTTCATTTCATTTGATTTCTGCAATTTTTTTCTTGATAACCATATTGGTGTAGCGGCTGTCGTGGTGTGGACATGTTTTGAGGAGAGAGAATGAGCATGTAAGGAGAAGAGTTATGAATATGAGAGTGGATGGTAATGCAGGGAGAGGAAGACCAAAGAAGAGATGGATAGATTGTGTGAATGAGGACATGGCTAGAATGGGAGTGAATATGGCGTGTGATAGGGGAGAGTGGAGGAGAAAGACTCGTTGCGCCGACCCCAAATGAAATTGGGAAAAAGGGCAGGATAATGATGAATTATATTGGTGTAGGCCTCCTTCAGGCTGCGCCATCTGTATCGATCTTGTGCCACCTCCATCCATTTCGTCCCTGCAAGTCTCTTGACGTCGTCCCTCCATCGCATTTGTGGTCTTCCCCTAGGTATTTTCTCACCCCAAGGCCTCCACTCCAATACTGCTCTGCCCCACGAGCCGTGTTGACGTGCTTTGATTGTCTTATTTTGATGATATAATGTTCGGGATATAAAGTTCTTCTTAACTGTATTGAAATGTCTCAAAATGGTCGACAGAATTAACAAGATCAATTTCCTAAAACGCCACAGCAAGGCAACGAGCACCAGAAAATCAAATCAAATTCTGTAGATCTTAAAACAAAAATATTGCCGACCTCAATTTGGGCATATTCGGTGATTCCGTGGAAGACAAAGCAGTTATCAAAGGGATCAAAGTAATTGGGCGAAAATCTGTCACTGTGAGGGAAATTTCTATAATTTGCTTTGGCCAAATTAAATGGGTCTTGTCTGATTGGAACGGCTTTCGGTTATTGATGGCTGTTGGAATTCCAACGCAGTTACAAGTCAGAGCGTTATGATTGAATAGTACCTCGTTAATGAAAACTAATGCGGCAATTAACGGAATGTATCCAAATGGTTTGAACAGCGTTATTTGGATTCATGTGTAATAAATCATTCTGTATTTGAATTTTTTTTAAGGGAAATGAATCAACGGCATCCATTATCAATCTTTTGGGTCCTTACCTATGAAATTGGTGTTTTTTTTTTCTCTTAGTATTTTGTCTGTAACTATTGAGATTCAGAGTATTCCTAAAAAATAATTACCTCGTCTAAAAATAGACTATATTTTTGAGCTCTTTTGATTTGTTTTGATAATTTGTTGTAAGTTTAATTGTATTAAAATTGGTCACGGAGACAACTCTTTTTAAGTACCTCCCGAATACATCATTTTATTTGCATTCATTTAAAAACGATAAATATTTTTTATGAGGTGTGATATTACACATATTACTACAGCTTGTCTAATGATAGATGCCAAATATTATTATCTTGGGATTAGTCGTTGTGAAAAAAACTGAAGAAATGTTAGTATGGAAAATGCAGAATTCCCCAAAATCTCCATACAAAACACCAATTTCATAGGTAAGGACCTAATATAATATTGTATTTTACTAGTTACATAGATAAGATTAAATTACAATTAAACTGTGAAGATGAGTTTGAAATACTAGGAAAGTATCAAACCTGTAATCCTTAACACCTATTTAGACGTATAAATAAGATTGAAACTATATTTTAGCGTATCTATGAAATAAATGTAGTTTAATTGAGTTCAGACAACGACAGAATAATAAAGTTATTTATCTATTGAGAAAAACAAATTATTCGGAACATATCTCATCTCCAGCTAGTCCAATCCATGCCAGTCTTTCGGAAGGCAAGTTAAACCTTTGATACAGATATTGCAATTCACTATTGTGTTTCAATTGTTTGAATTTAGACTCTGTATAAAGTGATTAAAGGGGTAGTCGACCGCATTCATAAAATAAAATACCAATTGCAATCACAAGCAAATTTACCCATCTTTAATGGCTGGTAGTGGCACAGTCCAAATTCCTTTTTATTGTTCTTCTGTGTAGAAAATCCCAGCAGTGAGATGAAATTGGTAAATACTCAATGTTGACTTTACTATGAATGTTTCAGGAAATTAATTTTAATAAGTCTCTGCCTTATATAGCCCTATTTACTGGTTCCTTCTCCAGCGAGAAATTATCATATATTATGATAATATTATTGTTTTGCGTTATCAGGCTGCGGAGTAGATATATTTATGTGAATACAGCCTTGCAATAATATTATCTCCAAACCATGGTATGCCGAAATTAATAGGACATCTTGTTATTATCAACGCAGTTATGTCAGAAGCAAACATGCCTACTAAAACAGTAGTGGCATCTGTCGGAGTTATGCGGGTATGCGTAGAACGATGTCACATAAATTACGGGTAAATAGGCAATGATTGTAATAATAATATGTGTAGTAGTTTCTTGCAAAATCTCCTTAGGGCTTACTAGGTTTTCTTGAGGCATTGAAGGAAAGGAGTGAGATTTCCCAGAAGTAAAGCTTTGATTCTGCAAAGGTGAACGTAACAGTTTAGGTATTTTTAATATTTAATGCAAACAATGATATTAGTTGGATCCAAAATAATATTCTCATTGAGTCACAATTTTAACATCTATACATATAATAAAACTGTAGAGGTCGAATGTCTGTACATAGCAAAAAGCATAAAATCAAGCCAGGGGGATGTAAAAAAATACCAAAAAAAAACAAAAAACCAAATCTCAAAAAAAACAAAAAAAATACCAAAAAAAAAAAGACAAAAATCTCAATCTATCACTGTTTATTTGTTAGTACGGACTAGTCTCCGAAATGGCTGGACTGATATCAATGAAATTTTGCATGGTTATACCTCATATTCCTGGTCAACATCTTAGATACTTATTGTTCTGGAAATTTATACGGTTCCCGTGGGATTTTTAAAAAAACATAGTAACCGCGGACGAAGTCGCGGGCAACAGCTAGTTAACAATATACGTAGAATCCAGATCACGGTGTTGAGTTTGTATTTAAACATGGTCAATGAACAAAATACCTAGTTCCGTAAACAAATGGTCTATTAAAAATCGCTGAAGAAGTGAAATTGGAATAGTTACTGTTATTATTATCGATCACAAATCTAGTGAAGATTTGTTGTCTTTTATTATGGCTGACATGTAAACAAGAATGAACAACAACAACATCAACAACATGTGTGGTACTAAAGCAATTATATTCAAACATATGATTATTGTAGATTCTATTATATCTTATTTCAATTTATATGTATAACTTTACTTTAATGTAAAATAAAAACAACAATTTCAAACAGGTTATCAATATCCATTATCAGCGCGCGTGGCCAGCGCCGGTCGCCGGCGTTGCTCAGACATTTCCCTAAGTAAACATAAAAAAAAGTTGGGATTCTATTCCTGAATCTCCATAATGGCGGACCGTCCATCAAAAGAATATTCAAATAATAAACATCGCTATGTCATTTCTTGAACCGCAAAATAAGTTGACACGTGATAAAGGTCCAATGAAAAAGAAAGGCCATTCTGAATTATTGACAACAGTTATTACATGAGAAATGAAAAAACTTCGTGGCTAGATGTGCAGTGCTCATTCTAGAGACTTCGGAATTTGCCAAGTTAGCGCTCACAGAATTTAGTAGGAATAGTCACACCTCATGTGGTCCTTCATGAGGAAGGCATGTGTCCAGCAGTGGGACGTATAAAGGCTGAGGACAGTTCCTCCTTTCAGTCAAATGCCTAGAACCAGTTTTTTATTTTATATTTACAAAAAAAAATATATAATATTAAAACGTTCTTGTATATAATCTGTTTGTTTTACGCGGAATTACTTTAGTGTTCATAAACTTAACGGGTAAATGCTGAGTGTATGAAAAAACTGCGAGTGATAAAGCTTTTGGATTGATAATAGCGGAGTGAGGTAGCTGAACGAAGATTTTATGAGATGTTATTGGTTATTCGAGATTTAAAATCAGCAAAAAACCTTTTTAAAAACCTTTTGGAGCAACTACGCGGTGCGTATTTTTGAAGGATCACTAGGTATAGGTTGATTTTCAAACAATTCAAAGTCCTCTTCTCTACGCTCCTAGGGATCGAACAAGTTATGTATACATTGACTTGGTCATCAGGTGCTTCAAATACGTCAACACTAGGATATTTTAAAACCTTTTCAAACTTTTTCGCAAAATTTTGCTAAGTTCTCCAAGAACGTCCAGCTCCTCCAAAGCTGGATGGAGAAATTCAAACTACCTACGTGCCTGGTCACAAGCAGCTCGAGCGAGAAACAGCAAGCTCTGCCCTGGGAAGAACATTACAAACTTTGTACTCTGTAAACTTAGACACAGGTGTTCACAGCAGTTGCTCAGTAAAATCGAACGATACTCCGTTCATACGAAATGCATGGAGTAGTAAGTCACAGTTCGGAAGTACTTTGTTGTTTCACTTGAGGAGCAGTTGTTCCTATTTTTATTTTATTATTTGTTACAACTTACTGCAGTTGAAGTTACTTTGTATAATAAACTCGGTTGTTCGTTCAGTTGTTGGTTATTTAATGAAATTGCTCAAAATAAAATGTAACTTGTTTGTAATAGGTGAATCCCGAATACACTCATTTTAAATTAGAACAGTAGCCTCAATTGGTGAAATTGAAAAATATATCTTGTTGTTCTCTCCAATTAACATTATCGAAAAAGTCAATCATTATTTCCAATCATAATTCTATATAATGCTCAAAATTCAAAACACCAAAAGAAAAGTTGATTCTTTCCTATCATAATTTTTCAAAAGCATCAAAAGGTTCAGTTCTAAATAGACCTTCGCTATGTGAAAAGGTTCCAATTTCTTTACCATGGTGTGTGAAAAGAAACTCCCCGGACAATGAAGCGGGATATATTGATGGGAAACTAAAAAGTTACAACTCATCTTAAGGTTGGTTCAGACTTAGAAGCCACTAAATAATAACTATTAAGCTTGGTGGCGTAGTGGTTAGTACGCTCTGGCTTTTGATATCGAAAACAAATCTACCTTCGCCAGGTCAGGCTTTGGATGGGTGAACAAAACTTTGGGATCTCGAACTCCTCCGTGCTTCGGAAGGCACGTTAAGTTGGTCCCGATCGCTATAGCAACCGTTTTTATCCACTAACCCGCATTGGGCTAGTGTAGTGGTGTAACGGCCCACACTTCTGTGTTTCTCGATGAGGAAGGCCTGAGCCCAATGGTAGGACATAAAATAGCCTGACTTACTATATGAAAAGCTTATTTGCTAAGAACTTAATACTCCACACACAAAGTCTTCCGATCTTGATCTAAATTTAGATAGGAAAACAACTTCTGGGGATTATTGTGTTGAAAGAGACAAGTATAGGAACGAAATATTGAATTCCACGTAAAACTTGTAAGGTAGGCTTTAAAACTTCGTTAAGCAGTTTGTTATCTTACTTTATTTTAAACGACAATCTTGTACAAGACTTAAAAATGTCATTAGATTAACAAATAATACCATCATTCCATCTCAATGCCGCATCTAATATTGGGTCCTTACCTATGAAATTGGTGTTTTTATTCTGTCTTAGCAATTTGTCCGTAACTATTAAGTTTCAGAACATTCTTATAAAATAATTACCTCTTCTAAAAATAGACCATATATTTGAGCTCGTATTATTTAATTTGATAATTTTTTGTAAGTTTTATTGTGTTAAAATTAGACACAAGGACAATTATTTTTCACTGCCTCCCGAATACATCATTTGATTTGCATTAACATAAAAACGATGAATAATTTTTATCAAGCGTGTTCACACACATATTGCTAAAGCTTGTCTTATGATACATGCTAAATATTATTATCTCTGGATTTGTCGTTGTGAAGAAAACTGATAAAATGTTAGTATAGAAAATGCAGACATCCCCAAAATCTCCATACAAAACACCAATTTCATAGGTAAGGACCTAATATGCACGCGAACACAAAACATCCCAATCAAACATTATCGAGTACAAATGGTGATACTCCAATTGTTGAAGAATACAGTATCTGATATCTATAATAGTTACTTGGTCGCCTTTGTCTCAAATTACAAGATCTGATACGCACTCTTGACAATCTCTACATGACAATATCCCGGCAAAAGATTTTTTATTCATATTGCAGTCTTTTGAAATGTGACCCGTAACATTTCTTGCACTATCCAAGACATGAAGAATGAAGGTGAAGTCTCCAAAAGGGACGTGACTCAACGGATTTTGCACATTGCTTGCTAAATCGGGGTACGTTTTTGTGGCCGGACTTACATCACTGAGATTATGTGATATTTTTCTTGGGTTTTCCTCATTGGATTGGAAAGATTTTCAGTCAACAAATGTGACTCCGGAATCTTTGTTTTAAGGAAAAGATGACGTAAATAAGGCATTCTGGCTCAGATCCTAAAAGAAATTGGTCAGAAAGTGTCCAATTGGCAACATTCCTTTATCTCGCAAAGCATCGCAGCCAAATAATTCTACTGTTTTCATATCGAGTATATTGGAGCACATGCGCGTTTAGAAAAATTTTAATGCATGTATACAGTATAAATATTATTACTATTAATTTTTCAAAGGGTTGAAAAAAAGGGTAGACTTGTCGTTATAAAGTATTCACAGATTAGCCCATTACTGAAAATAATCAATAGTTATAGATTATAGAGATTACTGTTTCAAGGCTTCATAGTAAGTAAATTATATTAATTTGTCAAGTTCCAAAATGTAGAAGAACACCTATAATTTCAATGGCTACATGTCGATTAGTTTTTATTAAGTTTGTAGTATTCTTTAAATAATAAAATGTTTCTTTATATTATAACAGATATCATTACATGCTTTGGTAGATAATGATATATTTTTCATTCACACATACGTTTGGTTTCGGATGCGATCATGCAAGAAATTAGAGGTCCATTCGCCGAATAAAAAACATGTAGATTTCTAAATTGATATCTGTCTCGAGACTGTTGATGACTCGACTCAAGTCATAAAAGCATTAGCAATTTAAAACTGGCTACTAATTAGCTACTACTGCCGTTATATTACTTTCCAAGCAGATACGAATATAGCGGGAGCGCATGTTTTCGCATAACGTAAATTGTCATAACATCGTTTATCATACATCGAATGGCATTGTAACGGACCTCCTCCGATCTCCGTGTCCGTGTCTATTTTGTAGTTATTGACAGACGTCGATTTGAAAATAATAAAAGAGATATTTAATTGACGTGAACGATTGTGTTTGTATTTTAATATAAAAAGTACTAGAAGCCCTATAAATTGGTGACCCCGATCTTAAAACATGGAAAACGAAACAATCAACAAGGTAAACATCAAAATTCCGTCCTTTCAACCCAAAAAACCTCATATCTTCTTTTACCAAATCGAGACAACATTCCGGATCAACAAAAAATTTACGGTCCCTTTGGCTTGACAAATTACCAAAATTCATGAAAAATATATTGATTGTCAGCGAAGAAAATTTAGATAAACTATCGATTATGGCCGATAAAATGAAAGATTTTCATACCAACGAAATTTTTTCTAATGAAGCTCAACCATCAACAAGTGCAGTCGATAACATAGCATAACACTCATATCACATAATCCTTCTTACTCATAACATTTAAGTGGCATAACTCTCTAAAGGCATATTATTTTAAAACATAACTATAGAAATTCCTTATTTCATTTAGCACAACATTAGGTAGTCCTAAAATGAATCGAATAATCACCCAGATTCGAAAGAACCAATCCCAAGGAAATGTGTTCTGATACATATTAGGTTAAGGTTATTTTTTTTATGACCCCTAAAAACTATATTTGTGCAATCGAAATTTATTTAGTAAACAATTTGAGGCAGAGAAAAATATTATGCGTTGTGATCATTATGCTTTTCATAAGTTGTGCGTTTCAAATTTATGCCTTTTAATACTTATGACAAACAATTTTAGCCTATACAATATTAGAACTCTCAAAATTATGCGACGCAATTTTATGCGTTTTGATGATTATACCTTTCAAAATTATGGATTTTCATATTATGATAATAAACGTTATGCTTAAAATTACGGCCCGAATATAGTACTTATCATCTAAAACAGATTTAGGTTTTTTTAGAATTAATGGTTACTCTATTGAGAATTAATAGTCTATCAATAGAAATTAAATAACAATACGTTTACAAAGTATGATGAGTATGTATGTACAATGAAGTAACTGACTATATTATAATATGTAAGATTTAAATGTTAACTTACAAATTATATAATTTGCCTTTAAATCTAACTAGTCTTAATTTATTGCGATTGGAATTAGTCATTTGAAAGATAATAATACCTATGAGGAGTGAAAACTGGAATAAAAAATCGAATGTTTACATACCCGTGTCTATCAAAATAACATAAACATCACGATACAGCAAGATAAAGTTCGAGATAACGATATTTTGTTCATATTGTTTAATTTTGGTCCAGGGTTTTTAAATTTTTAAATTTAATTTCTTCGGTATTACTTTCATAACGTGTCCGTTTACGTAACGTAATTTATTTGTAAGTTATGATCAGTATAATCGATCTTTATACCTCTTCTGGTGTCTCCACTAATGCACGCCACCGTTCTTGATCCACAACTGCCCACTCCAATCAACCTAGTTAACCCGGGATGTTTAAATTGTTTGTGATATTAAATAAAATAAAAAATATATAAATAAATATCCTCAGACATTCACATCTATCAACTAGTCCCATTTTAAGCAACTAAATGCTGCTTGTGTTACGGACACTAGATGACGGACAAATATAAATAATAAAAAAAAAAGATAATAATAAATAAGTCGCAACTCTTCTTTTTGGTCCGACGAAACTTGAAGACGTTCTCTTCTAACTTACGCCATAGATAATATCATCCGTTACTTCGCGAAGTGAGTCTCACATCGTGAATACGTAATTTAGAAGTTTCAGTGGGTGAGTTTTTGACTGTCATTTTTCTAAATCCCTTGGAATATTTCGCCTTGGGCGCACTGCTGCGAAAAACTAAGAGTCCCATTTTAGGCTTGGATTTCTTATGTACATCGTGACTTATGTAAAATTCACGAAAACTGTATTTAAAAAAAAAACAAATGCAAAACTAAATGGAGTGAGGGCAGTGATAAGCAAGGTAGATGTGCTATTGCTACTGCTGTTCAGAATGTTAATGGGGTAATATATAAAAAAATCTCTATCTTCTTAGCCAATTAAAACATGTTATGGATTACTGTGCAAAAAAAATTAAGTCCTTACATATGAAATTGGCGTTTTGTATGGAGATTTTGGGGAACTCTGCCTTTTCCATGCTAACATTTTTTCAGTTTTCTTTACAACGACAAATCCAAAGATAATAATATTTGGCATGTATCATTAGACAAGCTTTAGGTATATGTGTGATATCACACTTCTTAAAAATTATTTATCTTTTTTATGTGAATGCAAATCAAATTGTGTATTCAGAAGGCACTGAAAAGGAGTTGTCTCCGTGTCCAATTTTAACACAATAAAACTTACAACGAATTATCAAAACAAATCAAAAGAGTTCGAAAATATGGTCTATTTTTAGAGGAGGTAATGTTTTTCTAAGAATACTCTGAAACTTAAAAGTTACGAACAAAATACTAAGAGAGAAGAAAAACACCAATTTCATAGGTAAGGACCCAATAATTATGTAAGAAAAATTTAGCCAAAACTAGATCTAAAATAAAATAAGAATTATCTTTATTTTATAGGCCAAACTAGGCACTTAAAATAGTCAATATTGTACATAATCTTAGATATTAAATGAGTAGGAAAAAAAAATATAAATTTTAATTATCACGAGCCTATAGCAAGTACATCCACGGCGCTTTGACTTATTCAAAATAAATTACGCCGATTAAAATATTTTCTTATTAATAGTCCCGTGTTGGTCCGGGGCACAAAAATAATGTACCAACTGCTTTTCATGCCTATTGGGTACTGGTCTGTGATTGTGTAAGCGATGAGCTAGCCACTTGTTCTTCTCTTTCACGATTTTTCATCTGACCAAATCCAAGTTTTGTATTGCTAAATGTGGTCTTAAGGAACACTGTGCTCCTTGGACTCTGCCTACCCCTTCGGGGATTGCAGGCGTGATTGTATGTATGTAAAATATTTTCTAAATAGAATTTCATACTGAGCTATACTTCAAGCTCAGGGACGTTATGAAAAAAAATCTGTTACGTAAATTGTATGCGTGTAAATTGTCAAGCAGACTGAGGTGACGAATTTTCCTCGACATCTTCACGGCGAAGGCGCGTGGCCAAATTTAGATAAGCATGATTTGTGTTCACGTACAATATAGTCCTGAGGGTGCTCCTGTATTATGCACACATGCTCGATTGTCGTTAGTTGGGCCACGAAGATAGCGAAAATTGAATAAAATTAGAGCAAGACAGTAGTGTTGATGTATTGAAAACAATTAAATTAAATTCGCTCATTTGAGGAGCTCGGTGGCGTAGTAGTCAGAGCGCTTTGGCTTCGATCGAAAGCAAAGCTACCTTCGCCATAGTCAGGTCGTGGATGGGTGACCAAGACTGTGATCTCGAGCTCCTCCGTGCTTCGGAAGGCACGTTGAGCCGTTCACATTTGTGACGGTTTCTACCCTAAATAAAATAAATAAAGTAAAGACGTAAATGCTGAGCTGATGATTGACTTGGAAGATGAATACAGTCATGTACCTCACTACAATAACTAATAGTAGTAATCTCGACACAATGAAGTAAATTATGTAAAGTGGGGGTAAACAGGCAGATGGCTCACATGGTAAGTGATTACCGCCGCCAATAGACATATACAACACCGGAGGAGTTGCAGATGCGTTGCCGACCCTTAAGGAGGAAATACACACTTTTTTTTAAATTTTGAAGGTCGTATTGGTCTGAGGCAAAAAATGACGTATTATTTATACTTAACGTATTTATTTACACTTTACTGTACATACAACATATACATAGAATCAAAACAGACATCTTAAGAAAACTCAAATGTACAATGGGCGTGGCGCCTCATCGCTAAGAGCGATATGTTCAAGACAACCTTAGGATGGACGGGAAATAGAACATCAAGAAAGGAAGACTGTAGGTATGTCATAAATTAGATAACGTGGTTGCTTATATAATAATAAAATACACATACAAACTTAAATAATTTAGTACTTGAATAAAATTGATGCCTAAAAGTCATAAGCAAAAGATAACTTCGCATTTCATGTCAATTAAGAAATTAAGTAAAGGTACTCGTAGAAACAAAAATAGAAACTTAATAGTCGCTGATTTCGTGGCCTTCTCATTATGGTCAGGCGTAATAGCAATTACATGTATATTGACCACGGGTAGAGTTGAGGGTAAACATGTCGCTGATGTAGTGGCCTCGTGGGGTTCAATTGTAATGTTGGTTTATAATTAAGGAAGTAATTCGTCCTAATGGGAAATACAGTATGATTCCTAGATTCAAAGAAACATTAAGGTTTTAGTTGTAGATATTCTAAAGATACAAATAATATAACATGCTCTTTAAAAAAATGAGTCTATTTGATTAATAACGTATCATCAAGGCTATATCCCCGAAGGGGTGGGCAGACGTTTTTACACACACATTTCGCCGGACATACGTAGTTAAATCCTTCAACACACAGCTTGTTGTCATGCACTAATGATTTTCACAATTATTTTTATTTATTTTTTTTACTTTATTGGTCAACCAACAACTTATGCACTATTGCAATGACAAAAATTATATCACTAAATTCTTAAATCTAAGTACACAGTTAATTAAAGGTTAGGTTAAAACACATGTTAACCACATGCAATGTCAAATAAAAATCTAAACATAACAATGTGTAAAATGAAAAACTGACAAATTTTAAAATGGAATCTAACAGAAATCAAATGCTAAATAAAACAGTTATAAATTATAGGTTTTGTAACGCCTCACATATATTTTTACGAAATTTGCCCAGGGTTACAAGGTTGATGTCAGTTAAATGACTAATGACTAATTATGAATACGGTCGTGAGTCATGTGATAGCGGCTCATTAAAAGAATACTACCAACCCATCTCTTCCCTTGGGTGTCGTAAAAGGCGACTAATGGACTTAGAATTGCACAACCATCCAATAGCTTATAGCGGCGACGGGCTCACCACCTATCACGCTGAATACAGTCACTGCTTGGTGAAGCGCGGACTATGGCAGTGGACCGCTTTTGCGGTGCTTTTGACTAGTCTCTGTCTAAGCCTTATGGGATAATAGTCCTGATTATATGTTTGTATGAATACGGTCCTCGATCAGGTCTGATTATGTAACTGGTGAGTTCATTATAAAAATCCTTTTCATTCTCAAGGGAGGAAAAAGTAATCTAAAAATTACTGATAATGAAAATATAAAACAGTGAATCTGAACATTTATCATAGACGCCCGAGTGGAAAAGTAAGAACCTAAATTTAAGTTTCGGTTTGAGTAAGACTTAATAAATTAAGTCGGCAAATGATTTAGACTTCTTACAATTCCTGGAAAAAGTACAACCGACATTATGTGAGACTATTCATATTGTCAAATATTTTCAACAATTTAAACATAAAATGCTAATGTTACTGTACTTTGTGGAAGGAGTGTTGGTGAAGATAAGTAATGTTATAAATAACTTTAGAGAATTGTATGGTAGGTACCTCTAAGTAAATTTTGCTGACAATGAACTGTTTCTTACTCACTGAATTTACTGGGTTTTAAGATGTTAGGGTCCTACTGGGACGTTAATGAAATGGACTGTATTTTAATATAGTAGCTGGTATATTTCCTGCCCTTTTTACATAAAGATTCTAGAATTTAATTGTATTTTATATAACGCGTCCGTCGCTAAGAGTGGTCCCGAAAGCAGAGAGCCCACGGCTGGTAGGCAAATAGGTGGCCCCGCGTCGACCGCCCCCGCGCCGCTCCATCCGCGGCAGCAGCCGCCGCCTGCGCACCTCCCGTGCGTATGTTGTCGTTGCGGGAACAAAGACTTGGACTGGATAATCAATAACATAGAAGTCGTTGGCAACAAAAAATCCAGCCATGCTAGCTATTAGGAGCTCGGTGGCGTAGTGGTTAGTACGCTTTGGATTCGATATCGAAAACAAAGCTATCTAAGCCGTGGTCAGTCGTTGATGGGTGACCAAAACTTTGTGATCCTCCATGCTTTTGAAGGCACGTTAAACCGTCGGTCCCGGTCGCTATTGCAACTTTTCTACCCACCGGTCCGCATTGAGCCAGCGTGGTGGTGTTACGGCCCATACTCCTCAAGTGTTTCCACATGTGTATGAGCTGAGGACAATAAGCTTTATATAAACAAATATGGAACAAAAACTTTGACATTTGAACATTTTTAACTTCACCGCGGATTCAGGTAGTCAAAAGTGATTTCATATTTTAGCAATAAACGTAAAGCAGGGAAGATGAAATTATTTGGCGTAGAAACACATTCTCGGTGACGGTAACCACTACATCAAGACTCAAACATAATATTTAAATTTCCCAAAATATGTCTATTAGTTCCTTCTTACTTCCATTCTTCTATCACTAGTATAGTACGCATCTACACATGCTTCCCTCATCACAAACATTCTGTTCTACTCGTATTTATTCGATTCCCCTTTCAGGGTTTTTCCACATCATATAAATGATATTCTTGAAGAACTTATTCAATCGCAGAAGCATAATTTGCTATTTTTACTCTGCCGTTAAAATAATTTCAGTCTCTCCTCATCTTACTTTTGTGATACTTTAATTTGCCGAAACATTATTTTAAAAGTTTTCTTTGAATTATTTTATCCACGCCAAGATTTATTATCCGAAGAATTTCAATTAATGCAGAATTAATTTTGGGAACAGAAAATATTTATTTACTCGCCTTTGTTCACGGCCACTTTTGCGTTTTAAAGTAACAATAGTTCACTCCACACATGACATATCGCACTTGTGGAATTGCTCCGCAAAGTACCAGCTCGATACTCTGGACAGATTGCAGCGGCGAGCTGTTCGTTGATTGGCGCTGCAGAGATCACAAACACCCTTGAATCTCTGCAACGGGGAACGGGGAATGTTTTGAAGAGTTTTTAACCTTATCCCACCCTCGGGATGCAGAGCCACGCATATACGGCGACCTCTTTGCCCGCGCGTACTAAAAGGTTGAGAGAATCATACTTGACTCGTACCTCCAGAGCAGGGAATTATCTACTGGCACACGTGTTCCCTCCTTCCTATAGCATGGGTTCCTTCAAAAGAGGCGAGAAAATGCGTCTTATGAGCCAGCAAGGTGGAGGCTTGCATCCATTGGTGCTGCCCTAGCATCCTTAGCAAATGGACTTATCTACTTCTTACCATGAGGTCAGTAATTTGCTGGGCTGATTACAAAAAAGATACCGACGATATTACCGATATCAGTAATTAGAAATACGTAACAAATATTTCGAATGTTGCTGATCCCATTTGCACCAGGAAAACAGGACCAACAACCACGTTACAGAAACGAAAATTCCTCTAGGATGATGGTGGGACTCACTGATCTGGTAAGCGTACTTTTACTGGTAGCTTTATATCCTTCACATTTTTGTGAATTTTGTACGCGTGACGAGGCATTTTTACAAATGCCTGGAAAAGTTTCGGCTCGTTTGGAAAAGTTTCGAAATCAAAGTTCTAATTCAATAGTTAGTGATTCTTTTCCTTGTTTCTCTCCTAGATGAAGATGGATTGCTTAGGCTGGACAGTCGCTTGAAGTATATGAAGGACATTGATTACCACTTACCAGACAGTGCCACCAAATATACTGGATTGTCGACTTCCAGTGGTTCGTCTTCTTATTCGCCATTATCATGAAAGTAACGAGATGATTTACTACGAGCATTTTCGCTTATTCTTTTCCTGTATCTATAAACATATCTATTCAAAACTCAATAGGTATAGAACAACTTAGCCCCTCACTGGCCTCACTTCCCTAGCTATACAATAAAGACAAAGCCGTATACCATCTCTTGGGACGATCCGCTATCCGTATGAATTATGTACTACAAAACGTAAGCCCCTAAGTCCTGTCCCGGCATAATTAATTAAGATATCCTACCGTTTGTATTTCCTGTACTTAATTATGTTTGTATATATTTATCGCCCCTGTTACTAAGGAAGTTGGAACAGAACTGACATAACATCGTCACGCCTGAATCTAGTAGAGTTATCGTCCATATTTCGTCTGATATTATATATTTAAATAAAAGCGAAGAGTTCGTTGACATAGTGGTTAGTACGCTTTGACTTTCCATCGAAAACATAGCTACCCTCGCCATGGTCAGGCCATGAATGGGTGACTATACCTTTGTGATCTAGATCTCCTTCGTGCCTCGGAAGGCACGTTAAACCGTTGGTCGTAGTCGTTATTGCATATTCCTACGCATCAACCTGCATTGGGACAAAAAAGTGGTGTTACGGCCCATACTCCTCATGTGTTTGTCCTTAAGGAAGGCCTGTGCCCAGCAGTGGCACGTGTATAGGCTGAGTACGAAATAAAAGGAAACCTCTCAATATGTCGGGCTGTAATGTAAGGGACAAATCACTTATTCAGCTCTTTTCAGTGTTTTTCTATGTAAAACAAGGATTTTATATGAGATACTTTCGCGGCTAAACAGACGCAGAAAGCTGAATAAACTCCATACAAAACTGGCGATTTCTATCAAACGCTGAATGGAACTGAATAAGTGTGAGTAGACCTAAGTTGAGCGGTTTTCATAGACAATATATTGGGTCCTCACCTACGAAATTGGTGTTTTTTTTCTCTCTTAGTATTTTGTCTGTATCTATCAAGTTTCAGAGTGTTCTTAAAAAATAATTACCTCCACTTAGAATGGACCATATTTTTGAGCTCTTTTGATTTATTTTGATAAATTGTTGTAAGTTTAATTGTGTTAAAATTGTACACGGAGACAACTCTTTTTAAGTGCCTCCCGAATACATCATTTGATTTGCATTCACTTAAAAACGATAAATAATTTTTATGAAGTTTGATATCACACATATCGCTTTAGGTTTTCTTATGATACACGCCAAATATTATTATCTTTGGATTGGTCGTTGTGAAGAAAACTGAAAAAATGTTAGTTTGGAAAATGCAGACATCCCCAAAATCTCCATACAAAACACCAATTTCATAGGTAAGGACCTAATATAATAGTAAGTTTTTGAGTTTTATTTCTAACTTAGGCGGTGATTGAACAAGACAAATGCCGTTTACTTAAATCAACTATTTTCTTTACTAAAATCAACTTTGAAGTACATGATTGCTTATTAACCAATATTTACTTATTGCATACAGTCAAAAAATATGTTAAATCTAATTAAGGGATAGATTTTTCTAAAATTAAACGTTCTTCAGCACAGTCACACAAAGCAGCCATATTTAAAGGAGCGCATGCATTGCTCTCTCGGTACATTTATCAACGTCACTATTTGCATAAAACGTGGAATGGTGTAAAAAATCAGTGATGGACACCCTCTGCTACCATCTGTCGTGACGTCAACTAGTTCCCTACCTTTTGTTTTACGATCATCAATCTCAACAACTTTGCACCTGCTCTGGGTTATTGGCGTATCTATCTACTAAAAATGAGACAAAATGTCTGACAAATGCCCCTATTGTTTGTAACACTATTTATTGGTTTTTATAATTAATTATAAGTGCAGTGTTACAGTCTTATTTGTGGGCTTATTACAGGCATTAACAATATTTTCATATGTGTTCATAAACAATATTACAAAGGGAAGAATAAAACTAGTTGTCGTTGCCCTTCTCAGGGCTGAAAAATAAACGGATGTAATTTTTGACGTTCGCAACATTTTAAATACATTATATGAGTTAGATGTTCCTGCCCTTTGTCACAAAGTTATCAGATTTCTTTTCCTTGCATGTAAATTATGTATATTGCAGAACTTAAGACAAATTTATGTAAAGGGAGGATGGAACCCGTTGCAGAGTTTCTTGCCTGTATCTTCTCTTTACAAGGCCTCCCGGTAGTGAACAGGAAGAAAAATTTTGCAGTGAACAAGTAGATTTGTATAATTTGTTTGTTAATTTTCTAATGTTTTTGACACGTCATAACAACTTGTTACCTTGTAAATAGCACATTTGATTTGATTTCACTTCTAGAAATAAGATGAAGCTATGCTTTTTAAGCTGAATTGACCTAACGGTTACGTTTACGTTAGATATAAATAAATATATTTAGACATTCACCTATCAACGAGCCCCATTATAAGCAATTATACTGCTTGTGTTACGCATACTTGGTGACGGATAAATATATTCAATAGATAAATACATATAAATATTCATAAAATATACAACACATAAAATATATGTGTAAGCATCCAAGACTGGAGACAAATACCTAAATTCACCACACAAACATTTGCCCCCGTCGGGGATCGAACCCAGAACCACTCGAGATGGCGACGCCTTGAGACGCCGCCGCCGGTCTCACAGACCACTACAGACCACTCGACCACGGAGGTCGTCAATCACGGAGGTAGGTATCACTTACTAATATCTAGTAGTAGTTCTAGTAGGTAATATTAGTTGTTATTTTACAGTTTCAGGCCACTAACTCGTTTATATTCATACTAGCTGTTGCCCAGGACTTCGTCCGCGGTTACTATGGTATTTTAACAATCCCACGGGGATCTTTTAATTTTCTCTCAAAGTCTCAGCCCGATCGGTTTAAAATTGACAAACTTTCACACAAACTTTCATCCCCTATTTTAACCCTTTGGGGGTAAAATTTATCAAAATCCTTTCTTAGCGGATGCCTACGTCATAACATCTACCTGCATGACAAATTTCAGCCCGATCCGTCCAGTGGTTTGGGCTGTGCGTTGGTACATCACTATGTCAGTCAGTCACCTTTGAGTTATATATTCAAAAATTTAAATAAATGTTGAGCACGTGTAAGAAATAAAAGACTATTACACTATTTTATCGAATTATTACAAAATTTTTCTTATCGAGACTTCAAAACAAAAGAAGCTCAGTTCTATGGAAAGCTATTTCTGTGTTCCTCAGAATCGGGTCTCCTTTTATTATCAGATTATATACTTTCCAACCATTTTGCTCTTAGAATGTCTTTACTTGTACTGGAAATTCACAATTGAAAGATAAATAGTCGTAAATTATTAATCGTGAATTTTTTTGTTTTTATCACTCAAATATCGGTCTCGTGTTGGTCCGGGATGCAAAAAGAATATGCCAACTGCTTGCCTAGCATGTCGTAATAGACGACTAAGGGCGTATTGGGCACTGGGTCTGTGATTGTGTAGGCGATGAGCTAGCCACTTGTTACTACTTTTTCACGATTTTCCATCTGACCAAACCCAATTTTTGTATGGCTAAATGTGGTCTTAAGGAACACAGTGCTCCTTCGACACTGCCGACTGCTTCGGGGATTAAATTTACAGGCGTGATTATATATATATATATATATATATATATATATATATATATATATATATATATATATATATATATATATATATAATCTATAATATATATATATATATATATATATATATATGTATGTATCACACAAATATTTATTCCTAATGGAATCTCAGAGACGGCGTCTTCAAGGAATAATCCAAGATCACCTAAAATCCGTTTTTCCCATTCTAGATGGCGTTGGCTCAACACGTCTTCCTCTTCCTCTTCCTTCTGTAAAGCCTTATTCAGCATTCGCTTCTTTTCTTCTCATTTTTCTCTGAATCCATTGCTTTCTTTGGTTTCTCCTTCTATGCATATCCACATTCATACCAAGCATTCAGTCCTCTCCTCATCACATAATGTTCAACGCTCTATGAAAATATTACTAATGTTGGTTAATTATTAGTTGATATTTATCTGTCATAGTATGCAATCTGTTTTTTTTTAATTTCTTGGCTTAGATAAGACTCACTTTGTCTTGAAAAATTACATGTATTTTAAAACTATAGAAATAAAGGACTATCGGGCGGGATTTTTTCAAACAAGTTTTATGTGGGAATTTGGATTTTTATTCAACAAACACCTTGGAATTAAAACAATTATAAACCTTCATTTATTTGACGGTTTAACACATAAAACACTAACTTCAAATTTTTTCGTAATGGACTATTCGCAAAATTCTTTGTGACAAAATAAGGACTTATTTTATTTAAAACTATAGGCGTAAAAAACCATAACACAGCAATAAGGCTCAAATAGAAGAAGATAGAAGAAATACACGTGCGAAAAGTCTGAGAGAGCGTGTAGCTGATTTAATTAAAAGAGACATTTCCCAAAACAGTTTATTAGCGAAGGATGATTCAGTACTCACCGATTTCAAGTTGTCACAAAAAACTGAACACAACTTTCAAACCTAAGTTCTATAAAATAAAGCTCAGAATCGACAAATTTATAAACACTGATGTACCATACCTTATATTTAACGCAAAGTTCAGGTGAAGCATTAATTCTAAGAAACGCGATGAAAACAGAAAGAGAGTACTACTTTTTTCAGTAAGAAGATTTTAATTAAAAGCTTACGTCGAATAATGCTCACAGAATCAAACGGTAATTGTGAAGAATTTACTACGGTGAATTTGGGTAATTGTATTTAAAACGCCTTGGGAATGAGAAATTAATTCAGAAAAAATATAAATTGTTTCTTCATTCTTTAAGAGATTCTCGCTTTTTTCAGTTATGTTTAATAAATAAGAAATTAATATTAGGGACGAAAAAGCAACTTACTAAATTTTAGGATAGTTATTCAGTTTTGAGAGCAGTATATACTCTTCTGCTTCGTAAAAGCGGCCAGCCTACCTATGAAACCCACTCTTAAGCATTTTCTCTGGTAAACGATGTAGACATGTTTATATTTGCACAAAAGATCAACTTACATTTATGAAAAATTTCTGACAAAATAGAATCACATAACAGCTTGACAAAGCCGTTGCTTAAAAATAAGCGCTCAATCTATTTCGGAGCAGCATCATTGTAAATGTCAATCATTGTCTTCTCATTTCGTGCCATGATCCATCAACTGGGGTAGCGGTATCTACTGAGAACCGCGGCTATTTATCTCACAGACATAGGAGGAAACAAATTAAACATTTTAATGCACAAGGCGTGACAAAAAAGAATCTGGATTGACAAAAAATGTATCGAGAGGTGACGCAGATGTAAAGATAATTATTGTCTAGATGTGGTTATGTATAAAATAGAGATTTTGATGACTTTCTTGGATTGCACATTGGTTGGTTGAGGTTTCATTTAACCATTTAAACACCAAAACTTCGATAAGAGCAAAAGCATAATCTTTTAGTTAATCGTTTTTTTTTTCTATCTTAATCTGGTTTCTTAATTTTTATACATTTTTCATTTGAACTCGACCTTTTGAACACTACAGTGATCGTGGCAGCTGTGACGTGCGTTCTCTAATCACATCACTGGTGTGAATTGGTGCCAAAGTGTATTAATCATATTAAACCATTTTATATTAAGTGTATTAATCATTATAATCAGCGCTGGAGTCGGCTCAGGAGTTAAGCCGAGGCCAATCGTCCTCAGCCGATATACGTCCCACTACTGGGCACAGGTAAACATGGGGGATACATGAAGAGTTTGAGCCGACGAATAGGAAGTCGAAGGAGACCCATATACCCCTCAAATGAGTACAGGCACATAAATTCAGGTGAGATGAAGGCCAAAAACTTGCCTGTGATCAAAAAAAGAATGGCACCACCCGTCAGGGACAGCATAACGTATTCTGCCTCCACTCAAAAGAAAAAAGAGGAAAACATAAACAATCTGAATATTTCAATTTTTTTTTCACAAATCAAGACACTTCCAGTGAACTGTATGCAATGTATCCACGTGCGCTGCGCGTCAGTCGTCAGTTAACACTGACAAAAAAGTCCCCTCTCGATATCCGGACTCTAAATCTGCTAAATCTGCTTAAGCGATAGCTTTGACGTTTACCAAAAGATGTCTTTGATTAGTAATTTAGGTAATAATTTTCTACGACCTCCTGTAGTTATTTATTATAAAAGCGACCTCTGCCTAAGCAAATTTCTCCAAAACTTTAACAAGTATACCTAAGATTCAGAGGGATTCAGTATTTTTATAAATAAATTTATAAGTTATTATTATTAAGCTATTGCATAGCTTCTATCACGGGCCTTGAGCGCGGGGACCGAATCCAGAAATTCCGTAACGAAAAACCTCACGCTCCCCACTCCGATACGCAAGGAGGTGTGGCTTGAAGGCCGTGCATCGTCTAACGTCGTTTCAGTTCGGCAGTCTTCGACACGGCATTGTGTGCGTGCGAAAAAATAAAAAATATTTTAAACAATATTAACTTTTTTTATTTATTTAATAATTGAAAAAAATCGTTTTCTTATCGGTCACCACGCACAAAAAGTGTAACTTGAATTAATATCAAAGAAAAAGAAATACTGCATGAATAAAATAAATAAATAATAAAATTATAATTGCATAAGTTGATACAAAATGCTATGCAATAGCTTTACCGCGGCAGTCCCCGAGTGCCACACGTCTTTTTTTTATTAAGTGAAGCTCTAAATTTTGAATCCAATTTATTTATAAGATATGGCAGCAAGCACCCAGCAGTACGGCTGCCGTAAATGTTTCGCGCAGCTACCGTAACCAGTCTGCCGCCAGTGACTGCCCGCATCTGTTTTTCATGAACAATTGCTTTTTTCAAAGAATCGTTGAAAAATTCTTCGTTAAGGAATTGATATAAAAACTGGTCGTATACGGGGCAATACATTGCAATGTTTGAATAGTTGAATCTCATTAGAAGCTAACTGCTCTTTAAGGTTAGGTGAGACTATTTGTTTTAATATTCGTATTTGAAGATTATAAATTTTATCTAAATAAGCCTTATATGTCCTTCCATAACTAGTAAGGCCGTATTTACGATTTATAAGCCCTTTATAAGTTGATTCTTTTGTTATCAAAATAGAGGGTACAAAAATAATTTTACCAATTGTCACTTATTTTTACAAAGTTTTAGGAAAAATCCTGAATATACCCAGGATTTTTTCTTCCAGGGCGGGTATTGTAACGAAACGGTATATCAATAAAAGCTTATTATTTAAAAATATTTTTTTTATTTTACCAATACAAATTAAAATTTTACAATTACGACTGTGACCAATACGACTCAAAACTGATCAATAAAAGAAATAATACAATACTAAAAAGATAGACGCCACGTCTCTTGAAACATCAGTTAATTTAATAACTCTCTTAATTAAAATCTTCGAAGTTATTAACACAAAATTATACAACAACTCACAAATCACTTTTAAAGGGTAAGTTTTTTTATTTGTAGTCATAGTAACCATAATAGTTAATTCCTAGACGTTGTTCTAGAATTAGCCTCAATGGAAATGAACATTTGTGACGTCAGCTTGACAAATCGTTAAATTTGCGATGAAAACAGACTAGATAGACATCGCAAAAGAACAACAGAATACAGGTGACTATCGGCTGCCATAGTCACCTGTATTCTGTTGTTGTTTCAGCTGTTTCAGCTGCCAGCCTGTCAAATAATAATAATAATAAATTCAAAGCAATATACATCAGCTGTGCCGCCAGCCGCAGCACTAATCCCAGGACCGTGTTGTTGTTAAATAGTCTATTATTATTTAACTTTAGTTACATTTGAAAATTCGAGTATTGTACAAGCTGTCACATCACGAAATCATACGCTTTCGCCATTGGTCCATATTAACCTACTGGTCAACCTGACCACGGATCAAAAAACCGACTCTAAATCAAAGATCGCGTTGACGTGAACAACTCAACATTCGGGGAGCATAATTAATTTTGGCGCGAAAATGACACCGGCCATTTTGATTACCAACGATACGTAAAATGGCGAACTCGCTAATTTGTGATGGATAACCTCATTTATTTTTTACTTTTGCTTCGCCCGTGGGTTCGTCCGGGAATCGTTCCGGGAAAGTGGAATAATAAGTTTCCTGGTGTTTTCCGTTCTGAATTTATTTAAGTCCTTGAATAATGATTACGAGGGAAGCTGTATGATCTTATAATATAAGTGGATATCGTTTAGAAATGCAAATTCAAGGAGTAAAAAAGAAAAGTTGGCCCAGTAATTTAATTTTTTTACTTAAATTATTTTGCATTTAGGTACTTAAATTATTTTTTAGGTGTATTATTTTTATGACAAGAACAAAGATAATATAAAAAAACTCTTTGCTACTTTTATCATAATGTTTTATTCGGATTTAAAAATAGAATTCGGAGTTTTTGTAAAGACATTGTTTGAAGCTGATGTATTATGAGTGATCCATCCCCATAGGAGCTGCAGGCTGAAAGTATCATTATAGTCATCAAATGCTTACTGACACTGTTTTCTGAGGACTCGGTGTTGGCACGCTTTGACTTTCTATCGAAAACAAAGCTACCTTTGCCATGGTCAGGTCGTGGATGGGTGACCAAAACTTTGTGATCTCGAGCTCCTCCATGCTTCGGAAGACACGTAAAGCCGTTGGTTCCACCAACACGCATTGGGCCAGCATAGTGGTGTTACGGCCCATACTCCCCATGTGTATCTCCATGAGGAAAGCCTGTGCCTAGCTGTGGGAGGTATAATAGGCTGAGCACGACGAGACACTGTTTAACTTGTACTGAATTTGACAACCTTATTATTCAGAACTGTGTTACGAAATGGTGTACCATCAATATGAATCATATTTTTATCTATATTTGTCATTATTTTTATACTTCTGTTCTGAGAATGTATGCCGGAAATATACTGAAGAACATCTTTGATGTTGTATTTAGTTTTTTTGATGTAGGTTTAATCTTAATGTCTGAACCGATTTTATTTGCTGATCTGCTAAGGCCTTCTTAAGGCCTTCTTAATGAAACATATGAGAGTGTGTGTAACAGTAGAAAGTTGGCAAAAAAAAATTTTTTTTTTTGAAAAAAAAAAGATAATGCTACAATATAAATCATTTCAAAATTTTATTACTTATTAATAGTGTATGATTAACAGAGTTAGACATTTCATTTTTGGCATTTAATCGATGATGAATCGAAAATGAAAACTTCAGCTATAAGCTATAACTCATCGCATTGACCTACATTGTATCTAAGTAAGGCTAGTAAGAAATCTTATACCGGAAATTTTCGTTCGTCACATCACCTCACCAAAATAGCGCCGTGCGACGGTCTAGACGTAATTAGAATGTTAAGAATGTCCTCTTAACTTCTCATCCTTTAGAAATAAACTTTGGATAGCTTAAGAAGATGAATAAGAGCCATTAATGGCTAATTTTCGGTCTGTCTTACGAGTATAATGTGTTGGGGAACTCAAATGCTATTTATAATTTTTTATTTCCAATTTTTTATACTTCAGATTAAGCTGTACAAATTGTTTAGGAGGTAAGCATTACCTATACATATTTTTCTTCCTTCAACGAAGCACACACACACATACACACACCGACACACACATTAATAATAATAATAAAAACATATGATATTCACACTTACTAACCCGCATTGGTGGCCTGTGCCCAGCAGTGGGACGTTTATTGGCTAAAAACAATTCACCCCTATTTTTGCCTAATGAATCTCACACGTAAAAATTTTAGTCACTGTAAAATTTCACTATAAGAAAATTTAAGTCATAGATAAATGAAGTAGTATAGATCGCTATTCCCATAAATGGGTTTTTAGTTCGTCTAAAACTTATTATTGTTGCTTGTGTCCCTTCGTTTGACTTATTACTTTAGGTGGCGCTACGGAATTACTTAATTTATCTATGATTCCGCTAGTATAGTATTGTAAGGGGTACAAGCAACAATAATAAGTTTTAGAGTTAGACGAACTAAAAACCCATGTATGGGAATAGCGATCTAATATATACTACTTAATTTATCTTTGCTATAGTAAACTGACGGACACATAAACTGCATCAAAGTAATAGACGACTTTGAAATAAATATTTTAACCAAGTATGCAAACTTTCTATACAGATTTAAATTGAAACCTCTAGATTGGTTCGTGAACTTTAAAACAGCGTAGGGTCATATCCTTAAGTTTAAGTTTGTGTACTGGAGGACCTTTAGACTTTGTTGAAGAAAAATCAATGAGAATCAATTTAAAACATTGCTATAAATAACGCGCAAATTTGATACTACGAGTAAATTTTCTTTTCCCCGCAATATTCATTTGTTTTACTGCTGTTATAATTTTAAATTTTCCTTTTTTTTTGAGATTAAGAGCCAGTCTTTCCATATTTATATAATTTAATCTAAAAATTTCATACTTATTATAAGAAATCATTTCAAAGTAATCCTGAACTTTGATGCAGTATATGAGTGCGTCAGTGTATAACAGTATGGAAACATTAAAACAAAAGTTCCTGTCAAGTGAAAGAGCTTCAATGTTATCGTTGTGCTCACCACCTTAGTTAAATCGACCGTGAAGGCCGACTATATTCATTGGGTACCTCACTCTCTCGGGTACATCTGATTTAATAAGTCACGAAGAGCTATGAAAACGGTGGCGGAGATCGATGGCGTAATGGTTAGTATGCTTTGGATTTCGGTATCGAAAACAAAGCTACCTTCTGACTGGTGACCAAGACTTTGTGATCTCGATAATTATTGGAATTGAATGGATAATTGATGGAATTTTAAGAAGTTACAATGATAACACAAAATAGGACTGCAGACCATTCCAACCAACCTACGAATATCGCCATCTCATCGCAAGGCGTCCTACGAGTACACTGTATTATTTATTTATAATGAAAATAAATAAGTTTTTCTTTGACTATTCTTTTTATATTTCCTCCCAATACAAATCTTTTAATAAAGTATATATATATATACTCTTTATTGCAATTTAAAAACACGTACATAAAAAAGGTTGTTAACAAATGTTTGCAAGGGCGGACATATCCCTAACAGAGATCTCTGCCTGCCAACCCATGAAAGTAAGTTGAGAAAATAGATTATAGGGGATACAAATGCATAAAGAAGACAATATTGAAAAACTTTAATATTAAACATACCTACATAATAATAATCCTACTTAAATACACATATAAATACAAATACTTAAATAATTACACAAATATGTACATATTAATAATATATACCTTTAAATATATACAAGATACCTAGATGACAAAATTCTGATTAAGCGGTAGTTTGACTATTTTGAGATATATAATAATGCTTCAGCCTGGTTTTGAAGGAGTGTATCGAAGGACTGTGCTGAATAGAGGCTGGAAGACAGTTCCACATTTGAGCAGCGCGGAACGTGAAAGAGTGTAGAAGAAAAGTGGAGTTACATTTAGGAAGGTCAAGCATCTTAGTGACACATTGACGTTTAGGACGAGAGGGCGGTGGACATAGCTGGAAGCGGGAACGAAGGTAGGAAGGGGCATTGGGATCATACAGGATTTTGTATAGTGATGAAAGGATGTGCACATTACGACGTTCTCGGACAGGCAGCCATTTCAACTCTTCACGGAATGCAGATACACGGTCATATTTACGTAAACCATAAATAAACCGTATGGCAAGATTCTGAAGACGTTCGAGTTTATTGAGTAATTCCTCGGTCACATCTAAATAGCAGATATCAGCGTAATCAAGAATAGGCAATAAGAGGGATTGCGCAAGGGTGATTTTGGTTTTGAAGGGGAGAAAGTATTGAAGCCGTTTAAGGGAGTGGTATGAGTAATGCATACGTTTACTAAGTTCGTTTAGCTGAGGCACCCACGACATATTACCGTCCATCACCAACCCAAGATTTTTGACTTTGTCCGTGTACTTAATAGCGTTATTTTCATAAATAAGTGGCGGTAACGAACCGAAGTTAAGTCTGCTCCTAAGCCGACTACTGCCAACTACTATCGCCTGTGATTTTAATGGGTTCACAAGTAACCCAAAAGATTTCGCCCAAACAGAGATAGCAGACAGATCTTGGTTCAGAAAATCAACGGCTTGTGACAATTCAGAGAAACTCGAATGGCGATAAATCTGCAGGTCATCCGCAAGTAACCGCAAGCAAAGGGCTTTTCCTCGACAAATAATATGTAAATTGGAAAATTCATATGTACTGTCGCTTTATCCGACACGTGTATGGATTTTATTCCATTTTAATTCATTTGCGTATGTATTTCCGTCTTTTTATACTTATTGCTGGATTTTGTAAATAATGTTTAAAATGAATACAGAATTTAATAATAAGAATATAAGAAATTTTGGCATTTCAGTAAATAAGGCAGTGGCAGCCGAGTTGGGACGGACGTGGCACTACTCGTTCGAGAGGCCGCGGGTGGGATCGAACCCGCGTTCGATCCCACCGCCTGTACCACTGAGTTTGAATAAAACTTATGTACAGTTCATAGTGAATATCGCTTGCCTCACATTGTGCCCGGTGCATGGCAACAGGCTCGCCACCTGTTACATGGGGACCTAATAATAATATCTGGCAAAATGTGGGTGTTTAACACCTGAGTTGGAATTACGAAAAAAAAAGAAAAAACAAGTAATCAAGAATATAGAAGATTTCTATAGTAATAATATACAGGTAAATAGTGTAGAATCGTGAATATAGGATGCAATAAATGGGAGCACAAATTAAGACTTAAATAGACGAGTTAATTAGGTACCAACAACTCCACCCGAATAAATAAGCGGTAATCACAAATCCTATCCATTGTTTCATAAAAAATATGAGAAGAAATTCTCTCAAAGAAGTTTGCAATTTCGTAACAGTAATTCATTACATGCCCAACACGTGTTGATGTTTTCGGGTCATTCGGCGCGTGCGCCCATATTTTACCCCAACACTATTTTGACACTGAACTCGAATTTTACGATCGGCTTTACGATTCCGTTTCAAGTCGGAATCTATAATCGATACTGGCTAACGAGAGTGGGAACTATCAGTCAGCGGGATTCCGGAATTGACGTTATTAAGCGTCGGGGCCGGACGTTTATTTTTAGAATATTATCTTTACCAATAACAAGGTAATGTTTAAATTTCGGATTCCCTCAGCTTTCCTGAGTGAACGAACTCGGCGGGTTCTATATTTGAAATGAGAGGGCGATCGCCTCCCCTCTTCTTTTGTTCCTATTTCGAAATTCAAAAAATAGACCGAAGGGTGTTTCAGCGCTCGTGAGTCAGTGTCGGTTGGTACGGCGGCGCGTGCGCATTTAGCGCCGTCGTATTTTTTTTCTGTGTCGTGAGTGCCTTTGTCTCTGGTTTATTGGATGTGATAGTGATTGTGATCTCTTTGGAGTGCGTTCCTGTAAATGGTATGTCAAGTCTACAGTACAGTTGAAAGCATATTGAGCTGAACAATTCGATAGTAATGCTTAATGTAAATAGTTTAAGTTCGCGGTGAATTACGTTTCTCAGCTGATAATTATGGTAAATGTGCTTAATTATGTTTATTTTATTTATTAGGTAATATTCAAAATTAAAAAGTAATGTATTTTTCAGTTATTTCGGATTCTTTTAAATATTTATAGTGTGCCCATCCCAAATAGAATTTCATAAAGTACATTATAATGCCTAAAATTGCGTAACAGTCTCCCAATGTTTAATTCTAAAAATAAAAAACAAATCCATAAATGTCTTCGCCTTTTGGCTAAATGAAATTTTTTTAACAAATTAGGTTATACGATTTAAATGTGGTATTACCTAAAAACTTTTCAGTCCTGCCTAATTAGACAGAGTTCTAAATTTCCATACGCCTACGTATCCCCAACTCCGTGTCTCAATCATTAGAATTAATTACAGTACATTTTGACTTTGAATTCGTACACGCAAACTTCATTTGCAGACAATCGCCATCTCTCTCTTCTCTCTCCTGTCTCTTTCGCGAGACTGTTTAGGATTAATAAGCGAAAACGACCTCATTCTAAACGTTAATATGTACACTCATTTATTTCGAGGCCAATAGAGTGCGATGATAGCGAATTTTCGGTTACGTCTGATCCTATGGTCTACTTACAGTTTTATATTCAGCATGGAGATACGGGCGGAACAAGTTTATAGTGTATTTTGGATTTTTGAGCAATTTTTTAAAACGATATCTTTGTTAACCTTTGTATTTTTATTTTGAATTTATATAAATAATTCTGATTCTCAGTCGTGTGGTCTCATTAAAAGAATACTACCAACCTATATCTTCCCTTGGGTGTCGTAAATGACGACTAATGGACTTAGAACTGCACAACATCCAATACCGTAAAGCGGCGACGGGCTCACCACCTGTCACGCTGAATGCAGCCACTGCTTGGTGAAACGTGGACTATGGCAGTGGGCTGCTTTTTCGGTGCTTTTGCCTAGTCTCTGACTAACCCTTAGGGGATAATAGTCGTGATAATATACAAGTATGTAATTTTTATACAAATTTTATACAGAATACGAACTTTTTTTAATATATTCATTAAGAGAACTGCACCCACAGTGTATGTTAATATTGTAAAAAACTTAACATATTAAGGGCGATTCGACCAAAATTCGATTAGTGATACCGGTGTGGTAATACCATAAATGCTTTAGCCGTGTATGCAAGACTCTATCATTACAGCAGATTCGAACAAATCCATTGAAATTTAAGCATTTATTCGTGTTCGAACCCCATGTTTCACCCTTAGTTGTAAATTTCTATGAGAAACTTCCTATTGCAATTAAAAAGTACAGTTTTTAGAAAAATAACTTACACGGGTAGTCATGGAATATTATTATAACTGTAGGTAGTCAATTAACTAGAAGTTCTTTAATTTTCACGGCAAAATGCCCCAAATCGTTCAAAAAAACTTGTAGAATTACAAAATAATGTAACTGACAATAAAAATTCCGTATTACGCCTTCTTTTTTCATCACGTGAATTCGCGCATTGCTAATATTGTCTGGTAGTTGAGAATCCGAGCTAAGTTCATTATGAATAGTTCAGACACATTTTATTCCTAACTATATTTTATTTTGATCTATATTTTTTTCAATGCGGAGGTATCACCCCTCTGTCTCTCTACAGTTGATGAAGATTACCTGCTGAACCGTTTAGAATAACACACACACACACACACACACACACACAAAACGATGCTGTGTTCTCGTTTGGCTAGGAATCGTTTTTTGGATAATCTTTATTTTCCCCCATAGCACAGGCTGGACCTAGTGTGGGGGCTAGTTTGTAGTTATGATGTATCTTTCCTGTGAGCACAGTGAATAAAGCGATATTCAGGTCGAGCAGTACCGTCCGTTCCTCGGTAATATCCCGTTCGTTATTTACTCATGCTAGAATATTTTAAAACTTTTCGTTTTAAGCTAAAATTCTCTATAACCGGGTACAACGGAAATCTAAAACTAAGCAATTTGAACTCTATCTCCCAGCCATACGATCCAAAGGAATCAAACTCCAAGGAAGTCTGAGGTCTGCATTATAACTTCAAGAGGTATTCGCTTTGTCTTTGAGACTTACAAAAACAGCATTTAAATGTATTTCAACAGTTTTACGTTATACATAAATTATTGAGGCAAAAATTATAAAATCAAACAAAAGTATGAGTAAAATATCAAAATAATATAAAGCAGCCAAGTCTAAGTATAGTTCGGTGGCGTAATGTAGAACTTAACTACCTTCGCCATGGTCAGATTTTGGATGGGTGACCAAAAAATGTGATCTCGAATTCTTCCGTGCTTCGGAAGGCACATTAAGCAGTTGGTCCCGGCCGCTATTGCAACCAATTCTACCCATCAACTCGCATTGGGCCAGCGTGGTGGTGTAACAGGCCATATTTCTTATGTATTTGTTTCCATGAGGAAGACTAGAGCCGCGCAGTGGGACCTTTATAGACTGAGGCGACTACGTCTATGCTGATGGCCAGTGTCTGTCGTCAATACCTTTCAAATTCATTTTTAAATATCTTTAGTGTACAGTCGAAGAGTGAGGAGCTCAACAGTCTAGTGGTTTGGTTCGAATATTGGGTCCTTACCTATGAAATTGGTGTTTTTATTCAGTCTTAGCAATTTGTCCGTAACTATTAAGTTTCAGAACATTCTTATAAAATAATTGCCTCTTCTAAAAATAATACATATATTTGAGCTTGTATTATTAATTTGATAATTTTTTGTAAGTTTAATTGTGTTAAAATTAGACACAAAGACAATTATTTTTAACTGCCTCCCGAATACATAATTTGATTTGCATTAACATAAAAACGATGAATAATTTTTATCAAGCGTGTTCACACACATATTGCTAAAGCTTGTCTAATGATGCATGCCAAATATAATTATCTCTGGATTTGTCTTTGTGTAAGAAAACTGATAAAATGTTAGTATGTAAAATGCAGACATCCCCAAAATCTCCATACAAAACACCAATTTCATAGGAAAGGACCTAATATTAAAATCTTTGATGACAGACCAGATTTTTTTACCTCGAGTTCCTACGTGCTTTAGGCCCTGCACACATTATCCGCATCGGCAAGGAAAGGAATCCTTCGGCATCCCTGCATGCAAGCGCACACAGTTGGCAACTATACCTTGGCATGCTGCAACGTCCTTAAGGGATGCCGAAGCGGCCTTAAGCATGCCGTACCGTCCAAACTACCCCCGAGTGTTGCCTTGGCGCGGCTGGCGGCAGGGTACTGAACGATGCCGAAGTATCCTGAAGCATCCTCAAGGCTGCCGATACAGCAGCCTCAGGCATACCGAAGCGGTATTTTTGTTACTACGACCATATATCATGGAAATTTATACTTTATTGCCAGGAAGATAATGTATATATTGTATAATGCTATTTATCACCTAAAATCCTTAGCCATGCCGATGCCGATAATGTGCGCCGGGCCTTAATCATAGATACAAGACACACATAGGCTTGCAGACATTACAAAAAAATTTAAATGTCATGTGTTGGTAAACCAAATTGTTATTCTCCTACAACAAATAGGGACGCTATGGCCTTTTACGGACCGGCCACGACTACCGAGCGCCGAGCGGCGCGGCAAGCGTTTTTTTCTTTTTATTGCTCGCTTGCGCGGACATAAGTGACTTTATTTATTTATTATTTGATTTATTTATATATCATGTATTGAGCGATAAATGAAAAGAGAAAACGCCTGCCGCTGCCGCTCGCCGCTCGTAGTCGTGACCAGGCCGTTATTACTCGCAAAAAAGGAAGACATGACTGTCTTTCAGCCGCTTTCTCCAATCCTCACGCGCGGTTTGAACACCAAAAAAATGTAAAGCTGCGGTTTTAACCCCTCGTTTGCTATTTTTCCTCGCTCCGCTATGTGTGCGTGGTCAATATATGTTTTTCTTTCTTTCTTTCTCCAAGAATTGAGTGGTTGCCGTTTTGTAAAAAAAATTTCACCAATCAAAATTTTGCCAATCGTGCTGATATTTCGACAGGTATGAGGAATATCGGTCGAAATATCACGTGGCTATTTTAAACGAAAGACTTAGCTGGTGATGGTTATAATTTTATTTAAAGCTGTATTTTTCTCTGTTTGTGTGTAATATAGCTATGTTTATATTCTTTATTCTTATTATTTATTTATTTATTAAACAAACATTGGTTTACAAAATAAATACAGAAGTCCCACAAAACTATTTTCACAGTTCCAGTTCCAGTTCCAGTTCCTATGTCCGTATAATGTCTCGTGTCTGTGTCGGAATTAATATTTTTCTTTCCTTCTTTCTTTCTTTATTTACATACATACATAAACCACGCCTATATCCCCGAAGGTGTGGGCAGAGGTGAACTAGCACCCACGTTTCGCCAACTATGTCAAGTAATAGGTAATAATGGATTGTTTCTTTGGAAAGCCGATTTTAAAAATAGTCACAGTATAAGCTTCCGTTGAATTCATGTCCTTCTGGACTTCCCCGCTTGGCGCCACAGAAACGGACGCGATGCTTTATTTATAAATCTCTTTAACTCACCCTTGAACCAAAGTGTTAAATACTTATATGGTTCCGGTTAAGTTGCGATGAAATTTATTGACTGATTCATTGTGATACTGCACTAATAATAGTCCCATACATATAGCTGTTCAATATTATATTAGGACCTATGAAATTGGTGTTTTGTATGGAGATTTTGGGGATGTCTGCATTTTACATACTAACATTTTATCAGTTTTCTTCACAACGACAAATCCAGAGATAATAATATTTGGCATGTATCATTAGACAAGCTTTAGCAATATGTGTGTGAACACGCTTGATAAAAATTATTCATCGTTTTTATGTTAATGCAAATCAAATGATGTATTCGGGAGGCAGTTAAAAATAATTGTCTTTGTGTCTAAATTTAACACAATTAAACTTACAAAAAATTATCAAATTAAATAATACGAGCTCAAATATATGGTCTATTTTTAGAAGAGGCAATTATTTTATAAGAATGTTCTGAAACTTAATAGTTACGGACAAATTGCTAAGACAGAATAAAAACACCAATTTCATAGGTAAGGACCCAATATGATTCATTCGAGCGCGCTCAGAGATCGCCATCTCTGAGCGCGCTCGATAATATCGATCAATAAAAATGGTCAATAAATTTTCCATCGAATTAAAATAAATATTACCTACTGAAAGTTTATTCACGACTAACTGTTGCCCACGACGTCTGCGGTTACTGGTTTTCTAACTTTCCCACGAGAACCCTTTAATTTTCCGAAATAAAAAAGACGTGTGGCACTCGGGGACTGCCGCGGTAAAGCTATTGCATAGCATTTTGTATCAACTTATGCAATTATAATTTTATTTATTTATTTTATTCATGCAGTATTTCTCTTTCTTTGATATTAATTCAAGTTACACTTTTTTAGTGTGGTGACCGATAAGAAAACAAATTTTTCTATTATTAAATAAATAAAAAAAGTTCTTTATAGCAGTATTATATTTTCAATTCAAAATTAATACTGCATTTGTGATAATAATAAAATGTATGTATATAGAGTACTCACTCATTTTCTTTCATTATTTTTTTTGGTGACTTTCTTCATTAATAATAAATGCACTTTGTTCATTCATATTCACGCACACAACGCCGTGTCGAAGACTGCCGAACTGAAACGACGTTAGACGATGCACGGCCTTCAAGCCACACCTCCTTGCGCATCGGAGTGGGGAGCGTGAGGTTTTTTCGTTACGGAATTTCTGGATTCGGTCCCCGCGCTCAAGGCCCGCGATAGAAGCTATGCAATAGCTTAAAAATTTCTAAGATATTGACCAGGGATATAAAGTATCACCATGCAAAATTACATTGAAATCGGTCCAGCCATTAGATTACAAACAGACGAACAGACAGAGAAACAAAAAATTAAAAAGAAAGAAAATTATTTGGTATTTCCCCTCTTTTTATGTCCCCTGGCTTAATTTTAAGCATTTTTTTTTCTATGTACAGACATTTGACCTCTACAGTTTTATTATATGTATAGATAACAACAATAAGCTTATCACTTGCACCACAAAATCGGGGCAAAAATCGCTCTCGCGTCGCCAAGAACAAATTTATTTCGTCGGCACTAATTGGGGCGAGCTGATAAATTATTGTCATTTTGATTGTTTGCGCCTCCGTGATTGGGGTAAATTGTATTTTGTCTACGATGCTAAATGTTTATTACTATAGAAGCAAATCATTTGCAAAAAGCTTATTAATTACTAGTAACTCGCTCCTAAACTTGCCAAAATTATCGACTTCGTGTCTCCGGTTATCAAGTATAAGTTTTCAACGATCATTAAATAGCTCGGTCGCGTAGTGGTTAGTACGCTATGGCTTTCGATATCGAAAACAAAGCTATCTTTGCCATGGTCAGACCTTAGATGGGTGAACAAAACTTTGTGATCCCGAAATCCTCCATGCTTCGGTACTCACGTTAAGGGTCCGGCGAACAGTGAATTTTTCATACAAACGTTATACCAAAATCATTTCCAATTTTAGAATATCTGGATATATCATCGCTGTTATTCGGATTAAGAAAGTATTTTTCTATGTTCTAAATGTGTAATATATGGTCTATTTTTAGAATAGGCAATTATTTTATAAGAATGTTCTGAAACTTAATAGTTACGGACAAATTGCTAAGACAGAATAAAAACACCAATTTCATAGGTAAGGACCCAATATTATATCACAAACAAGTAAAGAAAATTGAAAGAGAAATATCCCTACTTCATGGACAAGAGCTGCGTGTTCCTATCAAGGTATCGACTCGATTATAAATACGAGTTGGAGGAAGCTTAACCGTGTTCCCTTTCATTTCCATACTATTAAGCCCGTCAGCACGATCGAGTAATCGATTACCGAAATCACTGCGGTGTTATTAATCGGTTTGAATCGAATGTTATGTTCTATGAATATAAGAGAAAGATATTAAGGCTATTGAATTATTTTGTTCGTTCATTCGTTCTCAGCCTATATACGTCCCACTGCTGGGCTCAGGCCTTGAGGAAACACATGAGGAGTATGGGCCGTAACACCACCACGCTGGCTTAATGCGGGTTGGTAGGTAGAAAACGACCGGGACCGACGGCTTAACGTGCCTTCTGAAGCACGGAGGAGCTCGAGATCACAAAGTTTTGGTCACCCATCCGCGGTTTGATCATGGCGAAAGCAGCTTTGTTTTCAATCGAAAGCCAAAGCGTACTAACCACTACGCCACCCAGCTCCTCAATATTTGAATAATTTATTTGTTTGAAATATAGTTTCTTTTTATAATAACAATTCTGTATTCACTCTTCGATAAGTCTTGCCTAAATTTCTTATGATAATAAAATAACTACGGGTGCCGATTATTACCGTGATGTCTTGAGAAAGTAACTATACAAAGTTTATATATATATCCAGGTTAAAAATAAAAAATAAAACTTATATTGAATGAATAATTTTATTGGTAAAAAGACTAGAATGAATGTTTTCCACTAGTATAAGAAAGGGATATTTCTTGCATTTTTAAATCCATGCAGGAGAGTGTTTTGAAGGCGTCCTCGTCTCTGAGGTTGGGTTCGAATTGTCATGAGCGTAATACGTTTGTACCTATGATGATTAAAAATTAATGATCTTTTCCAGTTTGAACTTTTATATTCACATATATACAATCACGCATATAATCCCTGAAGGGGTAGGCAGAGTACAAGGAGCACCGTGTTCCTTAAGACCACATTTAGCCATACAAAAATTGAGTTTGGCTAGAAGAAAAATCGTGAAAGAGTAGTAACAAGTGGCTAGCTCATCGCCTACACAACCACAGACCCAATACGCCCTTAGTCGCGTTTTACGACATGCAAGGCAAGAAAAGCAGTTGGTACATTATTTTTGTATCCTGGACCAAGACGGGATATATTTGTATTATTATTATATTATTTTTCAATCACCAAGCGCCCGTCCAAACAGTAAGCTCGTGAGCTGTTTTCTTTAAGTCGCGTACAAAATCGCAGGTGAAAATTGTATTAAGTTATATTGACTATAATTGAACACACTAATTTATTATATTTTATATATTTCCATCTAAATACATATATAAAATTATCTCTTGAAACAATTATTATCAAACAAAAGGTTTCAAGACCCCTACCAATGTTTCCGGGAAAATGACAGCAATGGAGCCATACGTTCACGCTCTGGTGGTTACTGGTAACAAAGCAATATGACCCTTATTCCCCATTGTTTAAGGTCCACAGATAAGCCGTCCTTCATAGCCTATTATGAACGAAATTGGAATTTAACCTTGGCTATTGTTTCTCTTGTTCTGTCGAGTTTTTGAGTGCATTATTACCATTAAACAAATAATAGCCCTTAGGGAGAATAATTTAAAACTTATCTTAGTGGATATATTCTCTATGCAGGTAATAAATAAACAGTATTCGGTGCCTTTAAACAGATCAAAAGCGCTAGTTAAACGTAGAAAATAATACGATAGAATTCAATTTAATTCTAAACTTTCCCCAAAGGAGTAGGCAAAGGTTCAAAGATCTACGGTGCTGTTGCCATGAACCGGGCGCAATGTGAGGCAAGCGATTTTCTCAACAAACTGTGCTTATGTAAATAAATATATGGTGCCAATAGGAAACCAGCGTCAGGACTGAAAAACCTGACATCATGCTGAATCGGCTACCTGTTTTGGCACAGCCGTGAGACAGTCTCTATCTAGATAGATAATATGTTTCTCTGTATTTTTTTTGTGTGTGTATAATATAGCTATGCATGTATTCTTTTATGTTCGTAAAATGTCTCCTGTCTCTGCCGGAATAAATTATTTTTCTTTCTTTCTTTCATAAAGTTTTATAATACACATCAAGTAATTTCCAACAATATCTAGTCAATAGCACCACTTTGAAATTAGTATCAATATGAGCTTAACCTTGAAAAAACTTCAGTGGTACATGCGATGGGATTGATCTGGTGAAATCTCAAGAAAAATGAAAAATTTAATTTTGTCCCCTCAAAATAACGACTATATTTTACTTCATGTCTTGTTAAATAATCGGCGAAAATATGTCAACTTAAAATTACCAAGAGCGCACTTAATTTTAATGAAGTTTCATTTGATTTTGGACTGATAGGAGCAGCCGGATGCTGCTTATAAAATTTTCTTTGTATTCGGAAACCTTTGAATGTATATTTGAATTTACGCAACTTGCTCTTTGATATCTAAATGTTAATTTTACACATAGCTACTTATCGCGTTCAAATTTAAATATGTATTATCCTTCTTAATATATTCATTGCATAAGTTTGTTTATCTACACTCATGTTATAATATTCGAATTATGAACTCAGACTCGAACTCATAATGACATACTTCTTAACACAGAGGATAAAAACGAAAATTTAAAAATGGAAACTGTATCATAATGACCATTATGCAACAGGTTGGACTCATTATGCAACATTTATTTTTCTTAAAAACGCACAATACTATGGCAATTTTTTTCCTGACAGCCAACAATAAATAAAATTAATTACATTTTTTGTTTATTTCTTTCAATAATGAGTGTAGATGAAGTAGTGTATGTAACTGCACATAACTCGGTCCCACAAACTATCCCACGGGAGCCCTTTAATTTTTCTAAGGTGTTGACTAGGACTGTAAGGTATGACCATGCAAAATTTCATTGAAATCGGTCCAGCCATTTCGGAGAATAGCCCGTTCAAACAGACAAACAGACGAACCAGAACACAAAAACTAAATATCAAATGAGGTTACAAATTAATTAAAAGTTAAACAATAACAGTGTCTAATGTAAAACTCCTATAAACCGAGCAATACAACGGTGGCCAAGCCGTCCTCGCAAAGCTGTCCTGCTATTAATTATGGTTTAATCCTTGCCTGCTAGAGACGGCACTCCGTATCCGAGATCTGTTGAGAATTATTCCTTACGGTAAACTTATAAGAGTAAAATTTAAATAAATGTCTATACACAGAAAAAAAATGCCTAAAACCAAATCAGGGGGATGTAAAGAGGGAAAATACAAAAAAATTGTTTCTCTGTCTGTCTGTTTGTCCGAGCTAATCTCTGAAATGGCTGGACCGATTTCAAAAATATATATTCAATGAAAAAAATATACACAAGCTATGTCAGTATGTACAGAGAACATGGTCAGATGTTCAAAGAATAAAAGGTTAAAAATAAGTAGATAAAATATCTAAAAATAGGTACAGTTCTTTTTATTAGACTCACAAACTGTTTACAACCAATACAAGCATTAAAATGGTACACTATCAACTAGGTTGTTTCCAATTATACTGTAAGCACGGCATGCACTATTATAAAACAAATAAACAAACGGTTCGGAATGAACAAATAAAAATATAAAATTATTAACTATCACATACAAATACTAATGATATTTCAAATATAAATATAAATTGAATAGTTGAACAAAGTGCTAGAAGATGTTTCGTTTTCTGTTTCATAAAGGTATTTCCGTCTTAACTAGGCCGACCAACAACTTTTCCATCTGCCTTATTACCTGCTTCGTGAGTCTAGTATTGTTTCATGTCCTAAAACTGGACAAAAACTAACCAATAAATACATAATCTAATGAAACCCCATTTTGGGAGTTCCCTGACACCTCTATTTATTAATGTTGCTGACCACAGCGCCATTAAATCAAAAGTCCAACTAGTAAATATTGCATGTCCACGCCACAACGTACATCACTATTACGAGGCTAACTCAAAAAGCGCTGGAAACATTTCAAGCGGGTTCAGACGCTTTTTTGCACGGTCAACACCGGTCACAAGGGACGGTACGAGTGAGTTAATCCGAAATCAGCTGGCATAGCCTCGCGCCATTTTGGAAAAAAAATATACCGAAGTAATTTAGGTTGTACTCTTGGAGCGCTCGGTTTGGACAGTGTCTAGTTCAATCTTTCAATAATTTTAAACGTTATTTCGAACCATGTACAATCAATACGAACAGTGCGTACGATATTCCTATTCTAGACCTTATGTTACCTTATGTGAAAAAAATTGTCTGACGTGTTGTTAACTGTATAATAAAGAAATATTTTTATCAATTAGCATAGGAACATGAATTAAGGAGTAATTCGTTTTTTATTGGGCTTCAAACTCAGAGTAAAGCTTAAAATGATTCATTGCTGTTAACCACCACCATAAAAAATATTTTTTTTTTCAGGCCTTACGAGATTAAGAGCTCAACTTATAAAAATGATTTTTTTATGAATGACTACATGTTAAAGCTATTAAGAACCAACATCTGCGGTGATGGAGTCCGCCAAAATTAACCTGGCGGACATTTCAATCACCACAGGTGTGCGGACCAATTTGGCGCTGACGAGAGCCCTCCTCCACCACCCTTCTCATACAAACATCTAGCAAATTTTTTCTTAACACGTTCAACTCAAAGTTTTCTGAAGGCAATTACAACAGTTCCGAATAAGGTATCTTAACAGTATCACAAAGCACGGAAGTGGTGCTGCGTTGTGGCGAACCCAATTACGCCCAGGGTTCCGAATCTTGAAAAACCATTAGGAGAACTTCTCTTGAATGCATTTTGCTCTTATTTTGGTTAACATGATGAAAAAAACTCGTGATGGATAATTAAATGTAAGTTGAGTCATCTTGCATTTTAACAAACAATAGGAGAAAATTTTGTTTTATAAGGAAATTCACCATCAACTTTTCTCTCTTATCTCATTATTATGCTGATTTACGTATCGTAAGGACGTTTTATTTTATATTAATTTTATAAGCTGACGAGCTAGATGGCGTAGTTTTAGTACGCTTTGGCTTTGATATCGAAAACAAAGCTACCTTCACCACGGTCAGGTCTCGATGGGTGACCAAAACTTTGTGATCTCGAACTCCTCCGTGCTTCGGAAGGCACGCTAAGCCGTTGGTCCCAGTCGCTATTGCAACCGTTTTACCCATCAAATCGCATTGGGCCCGCGTGGTGGCCCAAACCCAGCCTGTCCAACCCAACCCAGGGCCTGTGCCCAGCAGTGGAACGTATAAACTAAGGACGGAATTTTCTGAGCTATCGAGTACTCAATAGTGTTTCTTGGTTCCACTCATTAAAAAAATCCATAATTGCATTTGCTTTGTAACGTTTTATGACGTAATCTTCGGATGAATCTCATACATTCAGGAAGAGATTCCTTTTTTCCACTTGTTCAAGATCAAATAGTGCATAAAATATGCTTATAGATGGCGCTGCACGGTGTTGAATCGCGCTAACGTTTGCCTGCGATGCAACGCATATATTATTTGAGGCCATATTAACAAAGTGTTCCTGTTTTAAAACAATTTCTTTGGTTTTATTTTGAACCTTATGAAACCCCATTAGCACAGAGTAACCACCCAGTACAGACTAGCGATGGGTCATACTTCCAATATTGTATACCAAGTCTTTCAAGTACGTCCATGTACCAATACCAGGGTCAAATACCAGGTTTTTAAATACTTCTAAGTATTAGGACAACATTGAAAAACAAACGTTAGCGCGAATTAAACACCACGTGGCGGCATCTAGTGAAACATCAACGAACTAATTCAAAAAAATTACTTAATAAATACTTTTATAGACTTTGATAAACTTAAATAGTTTTTTTGAAAAAATGTGAGTAAAATAATTTTACATGTATTTAAGACAAAAAAAAACAAATTGTAGGTAAATCATTGCATTGATAATTAATAGCTCCACATCAACAATAAAATTATAAATCGTACCTTTTGTAAAATAAATGAAAATAAAAATTACAACAATAAACAAACAATTTTCAAAATATGTTATTAAAAACTATTATTATTTATTATTAAACACTATAAAATTTATCGAAGTCGTACAAATCCACAATAATAAATAAATCCAAATCCCATCCGAAATACCAGCAAGCAAGCCATGCAAGTTTTTTGCTAATAAAATAACATACCCTAACTATATCGTGGTAAGAACGAATTTCAAATGAAATACCAGAATAACAAATACTTCTATAGATAATTAGTTCATATAGCCTTTACAATTATGACTATTATGGCGTGAAGCTCCTGCAACAAGTAAATACCTGGTTTTTCGTCTTGCAGGGCGAACGGGGCGCGTGGCGCCGTGCGTCCGTAAATACCAGCAAGCCATTAAAGTTTTTTTTTTGCTAATAAAATAATAGACCCTAATCATATTGGGGTAAGACCGAATTCCTAATGAAATACCAGAGTAAAAAAATACTTTCATAGATAATTAGCCCGTGTGGCCTTCATCATTAGGAGTATTATAGTGTGAAGCTCCTGCAACAAGTATAAATACCTGGTTTTTCGGCGCCCGACTCGCAGTCGCGCGCTACTCGCGCTTTCGAGATTCCGGGATCGAATCCGGGTGAGAACAAATGTATGAATATAAACACTTTCTCCATTCTTTTTTCAAATATTTTTTTTATTATATTTTTATTTAAAATATATTTTATAATATGAATACGTCCGATGTTTTGGGGTTTTGCGAAAATTAGATCGGTATCGATAAAATAATTAAAATTTTACTTTTTCGAGGTAATTAAAATTCTACTTTTTGTCGAATGATTTGTAATAATTATATTGATATATAGATAATTTGAAACTCAAATGAAAAAAATACTATAATTCTCAATATTTTGTGTTCTGATTAAAAAACATGCATAATAATTATAGTACATACAAAAAGAAGAAAAAATGCCTGAATTTATTACACAAAAATTTTGCCACACCAGGAATCGAACCCGTTACTTCTAGGGAGAGAACAACTTACCGATGAGAATTAGGAATACTTAAAAAAAGGCGTGAAATGTGTTAAAGCATCTTGACTTTAGTAATCAGGGGTCAAGGACAGTGCAATTTCACGAAACGATCGAGCGGAGACATATTATTTATAATAAAATAATATAAGCCTTGGTGTCTAGACTTTAAGGATCACATTAAAAACTCCTTGCATAGTTTTTGTATTGTTACAGTTTCGATTCGAGCAGATTATTTGACATTGTTTTGTAATAATTCTATATTGTCTTTTTAGCCTAATTGGATATAAAATAATAGGTAGGTTTTAGCGAAAAAAAAAACCTAAATCTACGAGGTACATATTTGAAAAAAGCATCCCATGTAATCGAACTAGAATTAAGCAGAGATTGAACCTATTTGTATATAATGTAGGTAGATGAGTAAAAGTACATACGAAATATGTATATTGGTAATTATGAGGCAACGGGCGGAGTGGGACAAACACGGGACAAACGAACGCACAAAGCCTATGATGTACATACCTACCTACCACTGTCTAAAAGTTAAGTTAGTTCATTCTTTAATTTATTAATTAATGCAAAAATAACACAACATTCACATATGTGCACAAAACAGTTAAAGTACACACAAAAAGAAAAAAAAAATTAATGTCTTAATCACACAAAGTTTTTGGCCCCACCGAGAATCGAACCTTTAGAGGGGACGGTGACGCCCTGAAACCTCCCGGCGTATAGGTACAAGTTCTCTTTAGTAAGTACATACTAAGATATTCTTGAAGATGAAGTCACCTACTTTCTTGTAATTTATGTACGTAATACAATAAAAAAATCTTAATTTGAACTGTTTTTAGAATTTGATATAATTATTTAAAAGTATTTTAGACAAAAACAAAAGTAAATCTACTAGTTAGTGCTACACAAGTCTACATCAACAATACAATTACGTAATAAAAATCAAATCATAGTCTACAATACAATAAAAGAAGCAAATACAATTATTAAACACTGTTCGAAGTCGTAGAAAACTTTGTATGTTAATCTGAAACTCGCAAGCCATTCAAGTTTTTTTTGCCAATAATATAATAGACCCTAACTATATTAGCGTGAGAACGAATTTCTAATGAAATACCAGAATAAAAATACTTTCATAGATAATTCGTTCGTGTTGCTTTCACCATTAGGAGTATTATGGCGTGAAGCTCCTTTAACAAGTACAAAATACCTGGTTTTTGGACTCGCAGGGCGAACGGGGCGCGACGCGGCCGCGCCGTGTGCGTCCGAAAAATACCAGCAAGTATTACGGCGTGCATTGCACACAAGTATAAAATACTTCAATAAAAGACTTGGCTCGCAGGGTGCGTGAGTGCGTCTTCGACTACGACGACGTCTCCCTAATCTTCAGAGATTCAGGGTTCGATCCCAAGTGTAGACGAATGTTTTTTGATTAAGCATTTTTTCTCGAACAATATGTTTTCAGTTTATTATGAATAATACATAATTTGCTAATATTAAAATGAATTTAAAAAACATATAATTGGCAATATGTAATATCAATAGTTAATTAAAAATTTACTTCTTGTTTATTGAATTATAATTATTAACTTCATATTGCATGTACCTTTACTATAATATAATTTCATAATTTGTGTTTTTGATTGGTACAAGATGACAAATAAATCATAATAATTATAGGATAAACAAAAACAAGATAAAATGTCTGTATTCATCATACAAAGTTTCAGGTGAACCAAGATTTGAACCCGAAATTACTAGATGTGACCGCGGCGCAAAATCCTTTCGGCCACGGGGTTAGCCAATAACATGCAAAAATCAATGCAACTTGTTGTCCAAGAATAACAGACTCTAATTGCTGGAAATAAGGCCTAATTATTATTTCTATTATACTAAGGCCTATTTTTTAATAACGGCACCTCGTTCATGGCGAGGTGCGTTGACCCGCGAGCCCGGAGGGCGCGATCAAGTAAAATACTTTCAAGACTTGCAAGTATTTCAGACTCGTACCTGGTGCGCGTACTTGGAGGTGAATACCTGGTTTTAAAACCTGGTCGCGTAAATACGTACCATCCCTAGTACAGACTATACATTGGTCCAAACAGTAGTCCAAACACCACTTGGTACGATCCTGAATCCTAATCCTAATTAGTTCCTGCATGTAATAATTTCCTCGTTTCAGACTCTACATATTTTTTTCATTCAGCACTGTATGTTTGTGACAATGAGCAGTATTATTAACTGCTGCATAAACCAATATTGGGTTCGTATCCTATAGTTTTTCTCTCCGTTCATCAAATGAGTGCCCCAAATTGCCCCATGTACTGTGTACGCTTCGCTGATAAATGAAATTTCCATGGCGGCTGACGGTTGGCTGAAAATGTAGCTGTATTGTCGTTCTTTGACAACATACGGAGAACTGGTTAATCCAATAATGAATGATGAGTATTTGGGAATCATTCGGAAAATATCAGTTAAATTTTATAAGGGAATAAAATTAGTAGGTATACCTGTGTGTTTTTTAATATTTTGCTTCAGTGCATAATCCTATTAAATAAACACATTAAAAAAGTTTGCGATTACTAGCATAAACTGATATATTTTCTTAAATTTAACTTTATCAAGAAAAAATCTTGGTTGTGTGTTATCTTTAAATAGAAATGCCTTGTCTAAAATGAGTTGAGTGAATAATCCATGAATAATCATAATGAAATTTATTTTATTTATTTATTTATTTATTTATTTATTGCATCATAATGTACATACAATAGGTCTTATCAGGTAAATTTTGACAACATTATGAACCCTGTCGGGCACTGCAAAATTGACAAATGAAATGAGAGGAGGATACTTTCCATTGATAATACCATTTTAACATTTATAATTGGTAGGACTAAATAGACTTTGCATTCATATTTATTATTTGTATATTCAAATTATTTAATTATTTAAACTTACTATCTTTAAGTAGAATAATAATATTGATTTTGTATTACTTTTGTGTTTTGTCACATGTAGGTATTATTATTAGTCGAATTTAAATTAAAATACAAAGAAAAATTAATTTAATTATGCTCAATGTCAATATTTATAGGTGGGTATAATTAAAATTAAAATTATAAGTAGATGTCAATATATTTTTTTAAATTAATCTAATAATTATGATTAGTTGGTCAATATAGTTGATTATTATTTTTAAAAATAAAATTATAAGTAGATGTCAATATATTTTTTTTTTTAATATATCTAATAATTGTGATTAGTTGTCAATATAGTTGATTATTTATGTCAGGTATTATTACTATTTAAAATGTATTATTAATTCAAATTATTATGTCACGATTAATAGGTATTATTATTATTTTAATGTGTCATTAAAATAGTCGTTTAAATTGTAGTATGCTTTTCCGATCAACAAATCCCTTAGACGCTTAATAAACACTCTGTCATTAGTTTCATTTCTTATGTTGCCAGGAAGTTTATTAAAGGTTTTTATAGCCATTGTGTAGGCACTGGTTGCGTGTATTTTTAATGATGAATGTGGCAACAATAATTTATTTAGATCTCGGGAAGGATATCGTCGTGGTATCTCGCTTTTTTTGACAAAATAGCTTGAGTGTTTCTTAACAAATTTTATTAGTTCTAAAATGTACAGCGAAGTCAAAGTCAGGATTTTATACTGTGTAAAGTACGGTTTGCAGCTACAGGTGACGCCTATATTTGCAAGGATCCGTATACACTTCTTTTGTTTGATAAAAATGCTTTGACTGTCTGTGCTATTCCCCCAAAGTATAATACCATATGTCAACCAAGAATGTGCATAGGCGTAGTATGCAGCCATTGCTGTTTTAAGGTCAGTAGTTTTCTTTAATTCCCGTAGGGCATATGAAAATGATGATAGTTTAGATTTTATTTTAGATATGTGACTTTTCCAATTGACGTGGCTGTCAATTTCTAAACCGAGTAATGAAAAAGTATCTACACATTCGACCGGAATATTGTTATAGGAAAAGGATATATTTATGGGCAGTTTTTGATAGGGCCTAAACTGTATTAGTTTTGTTTTAAGGTAATTTATTTGCAAATTATGATCACTCATCCAGTGTGACACTTTGTTAAGAGTAGTTGTGAGCTGCTGGTCCAGGTTTTCATCGATACCACACGAAGTCAAAATAGACACATCATCGGCAAACAATACACACGATTCGTTAACGAATATTTTTGGTAAGTCGTTAATGTAAATAAGAAACAAGACGCATCCGAGAACGCTTCCCTGGGGTATCGAGTTAGTGACGCTTTGTACCCCTGATCGCACGTTTCTTATTTTTCCATTTTTTTTGTCGCAATGTTGGATTTCAACATACTGTTGCCTGTTCTCTAAATATGACGTAAACCATTTATGTGCTGTACCTCTTATACCTATACCATAGAGTTTATCTAGAAGGATTGAGAATGACACCCGATCGTAAGCCTTCGTCATATCCAGTAGAATTCCAACTGCATTTTTATTTGTTTCTAGTATGTCCAAAGCATCCTGTATATATTTGTATACTGCTAAAGTTGTAGACCGATTTTTCCTGAAACCGTTTTGACTATTGTCAAAAATTTGGTATTTTTCGCAAAACGAATAAAGTCGATTGTACATCGCCTTTTCAAATATCTTTGCAGCTGTTGGTAACAAAGATATTGGCCGGTAATTACTCCTATCATTTTTGTCGCCTTTTTTATGTACGGGTTTTATAATAGATATTTTTAGCAGGCTTGGAAACATACCACAATCAAAAGACTGATTTATAATCAACGAGAAAGGTGCAGCCAGCTCTTCAGAGCATTGTCTAATTAAGAACGGCGGTAGTTCGTCTATTCCGTGGCTGTGCTTACATTGTAGGTTTTTGATAATCGTCGCGGTTTCTCGCAGATTGACAGGCCGCAGGAACATAGTATTAAGCACCGGCTGAGCGACTGGCCGGCCGCGCGGCGATCCCCCACCCAGCTCCGTGCGCCCCACCGACACGAAGTATTCATTGAAAGCATCGGCGACACATTTTGGATCAGATAATAAAAGATTATTATGGATACACAATGTCGTGTTAGATTTTGTATTTTGCACATGTTTATTGGTTTGTTCTTTTATTATTTTCCACATAGATCTAGTAACATTTTCAGATTTTTCCATCTTTTGTATATTTGTAAGTTTTTTAGATTTATTTACACATCGTTTAAGAGTTTTCTCATATCTTTTATAATAATTTTTTAATATTGGATCTTTTGTATATGTCAACATTTGTTTTAGAAATCGTTTCTTTCTACACGATATTTTTATTCCATTTGTCAACCATTTATTTCTTTTTTTATTATTTATTATTATTTGCCTTTTAGGTATGTTATTATTAAGGGAAGTTTGCAAGATATCACTAAGTAATAAATAGTTTTCGTCTATCGTGTTGTTTTCATCAAAAATATTATTCCAATCAATAGCTCGTAAGGTTGTCTTAAAGTTTTCAATATTTGATTTTGTGTATAATCGCTTTTCTATTTTATATTTGACACTTCTATTAATAGGAACTTGTAGTTTAAGTTTAACTATAACCCCTTTATGGTCAGAGAAACCAAAATCTTCAATAAAAGTGTTGAAGGTTTTTTTTGAGATGTTAGTAAATAGTAAGTCTAAACATGTTTTACTTGTTTCGGTTTCTCTTGTTGGTTCGGATATAAATTGCTTAAAATTGAATTCTAGCATTAGGTCTATTAGTATTTTTGTTTTAGTATTATTTTCTAATATGTCTATGTTAAAGTCTCTCCTGTTTTATAACTGTTTTTTTAAAAATATTTTTGTAAAAATAACTGTTTTTTTATTATATTTCTTATTTAAAAGTTCTAATAAAATATTTAATTGCTTATAAAAAATATCAAGCTCTCTTCCGTTCCAATAGATTACTATTAACAATGTATTACATGCAATTATTTCTATACTGCATATCTCAATTACATATTCTACAGACATATCCACAATATCCTTCCGCTCAACATAGTCCAAGTCGGCTCGCAGTAAGATACAAACGCCGCCCCCCGCGCAGTTCTCTCGGCAGTACGATGATGCTAAGTTGTATGCGGTGAAGTTAATTAGCTCTGATTTACTTTTCGATAGCCAACTCTCTGATATACAAATAGCTTGAAAATCTTCTGTGTTTTGATCTAAAAATGCTTCAAGTAAATGTGTTTTGTTATACAAACTTCTCATGTTTTGGTAAAGTACATTTAAAGACTTTTTACTTTCGAAAGGAATTATGTGGAATAGTGTTACGATCTCCCAATAAGTGGCTATTAGTACTAGTGTCGGTGACTGAAGTGTTATGTGATCCGGGCATGGTGGCTGTGGTGGTGTTGCCGCAGTCATAGTTACGTTTTGGATTTTGCCATTAACTATAAGTTTCCCGTTGCGTATGACAGCATGATATCCGTTTTTACGAGCTTCAAGCAAGTTATTTCGTAATAATCTCCTTTCTCGTAGTGAGCTCTCGTTTAGGTATTCACTAACATAAATTCCTGTGTTTCGTAAGTTTCGAGCGTTCTTTAAAATGTATTTTGTCATCCGTTTACTAATGATTTCTACAAGGACAGGCCGCTGTGGTCCTCTTCTGCCCAACCTTTTTATGTCTTCGATGCATCCCGACAAGTCAATATTTAGAGTGTCATGTAAAATATGTATCACTGTATTATGTAAAATATTTTCATTTTCGTCATCATATTCTCTTAGTCCATACAAAACAATTTTTTTGTCATGGTCGTATTTTTGTGAATATTCCGTATTAGATGTAGGGTCCATAGTTTTATATTGTTCTATTTGTTGCTTAAAGTTTTTGCATTTAATTTCGAGAGATTCTATTTTTTTATTAAGATTATCTATGTCAGTTTTTAATTTCCTTTGTTCTAATGTTACTGATGTGGTTATTTCTGTAAATTTTCTTTTTATGTCATTGTTAGCTTGGTAGATTTCCTTTATTATAGTTTCTTTTATGTATGTCATTAACGATTGTTTATTTTCCTCAAATTTTTTATCTAATAATGTAGAAATTTTTTCTAAAATTACGCTTTCGTTGTCCGTCATTAGGGAACTGATTTTGGGTTCTGAAGCTGTGATTTCGGGACAACAAGTATTACAATCAGTGGTGTTTAACTCGTCTAGTGACATTGTTGTTTCGTCGAAGTTGTGTGACTGCGACCGAATGGGTGTATTATCGTGTCTGTACCTTCGCGTAACGTTTTTGCAAGAATCACATAGCCATGTTCGTAGTTCAGTCTTATGGTTTAGGAAATATGCTGTAGACATATTCAGACACGCATAATGGTATTTTTCGGAACATTGCTTGCATTGGAGCAACTCTGAGTTGTATACAATTTGCTTGTTACACGCTGAGCACTGCATTTTGAATAAATATGTGTATGTATTAGGTAGGTACTTACAGTCACTGTCCAATACACTATATTCGTTGCTCCGTATAGTCACATTCACAGATCTTGCTAATAACGTTAACTTGGCTTCTTTTTATGGTATTCTTTGATATAATGCACTAAAATGTGAGAATATACGAGTTTCTATATTTATTTTTACAATATTTAGCTGTAGTGATGCGTATGCTTTAGGAATCCTCTACCCTCTATAAATTGTAAGGTGAATTTGATGGCAACAAAAATACTATGTCAAAACATAATTATAATAAAACTGAAAAGGTCTTATGTCTGTACATAGAAAAAAAAATACTTAAATTAAGTCAGGGGATGTCAAAAGAGGGAAAATACCAAAACTATTTTTTTTTGTTTCTCTGTCTGTTAGTCTGTTTGTACGGGCTAATCCCCGAAATGACTGGACCGATTTCAATTAAATCTTGCATGGTGATACTAATACTGGTCAACATTTTAGATACTTTTTATTTCGGAAAATTAAATTATTCTTGTAGGATAGTTTAAAAACCAGTAGCCGCGGACGAAGTGGCGGGCAACAGCTAGTTTATTAATAAAAGGTTTATAATAAATATAATATCACTCCTCCCCTAGCTCGAATACATACAGAGATCCTTCTGGGCAAGCTGAGGATTATGTTTTCCAGCATTACTTGGAGTAACTGTCCTATTTCTTGAATAGTGGCTTCGCTGAAATCTGTCACTGCCTGGAGACGTGGCTGACGGTTGCAAACAGCTCGCTTTCGGGCATCCCACGCGTGATCTATGGAATTTAAGTCAGGCGAGCCGGTAGGTCAGTCTATCCCTGTGATGTCGTAATCTCGGAGAACGTAATAATATATAATCTACCGTAACAAAAAATATTTAGATTTTTGAAAATTTGTGTATAATACATACATTACAATATAAAGTTATACATATTAGTATTGTCTCGTAAGTCGTTACGACGTAGCAATGTAGCAAAAGCCTACGATGCTACGACGTAGCCGTGTAGCAAATCTTGTAGCACATAAAGGTTTATAAACGTTGACAAAAACAAGATGGCGTTTCTTATGTAGGTGCAAACTAATAAGAATAAGAGTTTAATATAGATTTATAATGGTTTTAAAGGTTACAAATATTTGCGTTCTCATTGTGTAAGTAGCGGGATAGCTTTGGTGTTGATGATTACGTGAAGGTGTTAGCTGCTGATAGCTGCTCGTGAGGTACTGACGTGGAACAATGACGAAGACGGGATGCGACTACAGATAAGATGAGATGTTGAGCGCCGATTAGCTAACTGTCAGCATCAAAGTTATATGCCGCTACTTATACTACAATCACTAAAGTAGTATTGCGTATGAAATAAAGTCTTGGCGCCTTTTTATGGAACCACATCTAAACAACTTAAGTTATGGTAACTAACTAATTATGAGTATGCTTGTATTCCATGTGTTAAATAAAAAAGTCACTTAAAGTCGTTGCATGCCGAATGACCTGATTGATATTAATCACTTTCATTATAGTCGTGTGGTAGCGGCTCATTAAAAGAATACAAAAACTCATCTCTTCCCTTGGGTGTCGTAAAAGGCGACTAATGGACTTAGAACTGCACAACCATCCAATAGCATAGGGCGGCAGGCTCACCACCTGTCACGCTGAGTGCAGTCACTGCTTGGTGAAGCGCGGACTATGGCAATGGTCTGCTTTTGTGGTGCTTTTTGATAGTCCCTGACTAACCCTTAGGGAATATTAGTCGCGATTTTATGCATGTATGTATGTACTTTCATTAGTAAAGCATCAACACTACAGTACACCAATATGCTCGTATGCATTCAAAATCAAAATCAAAAATAATTAAATTTCATAGGCCAAGTTCGGCATTTAAAATCTTCAACATTTTACATTATTATGCATTTTACAAATAAATAGTTTATTATGAATTATTTTAAAATTACACTATTAAATGAAACCATTGTATTAAACTTCATTACCGCGAGCGCTTGTAACAAGTACATCCACAGGACAGTACAAGTACTTCGTTGACTGTGGTTGTAATCGATACAAGCGGCCGGATTCCGAGAGTAAGGCTTTTCATGAGAAGAACCCGGCAAGAAACTCATGAGCCACATTTTTAAATAGCCAATCATAAACAATTCAGCCCTTAATTAACTATTGAAAAGCCAATAGTAATTTATATATTACTATTAGCAGTTACGAAAACTATGTGGATGACTTCAACCGCTAAATACGAATAGATTCTAAAATGTGTGTCTATTGCTAATTATGACATAGTGCTTGCCAATACCTCATTTGTCAATAAGCCTGACATTTGGAAAATCACTGAAAGTAAAGAAACGTGTTTGGAATGTAGAATTTTATTATGACAGTCCAAACTAGACTTTTATCACCTATAATACTTAAATTATTAATTATTAGTGTCTGTAATTACTTCCTAAGTCATGGTTGGGTCTAACCTAAATTCAGGTTAAGACTTACGTGTAGTAGCCACTGCAGTAAGCAGGTAATTAATCATATCAAGTACTTGTAGATTAAAGACTAAAAGTAATAGGTTCATATAATTTGTGAGCTAAAGAACTTTTTAGTAAGAAACAAACTTAATTAACGTATAGTGCTTAGAACGCTTCTAATTCAAAGTGGAAAAATATTTAAAAGTAGTAAAAATTTATTATAATATTTATTAAAGCTTTTTATTTCTAGTTAACAAGATTTTGAGGAATAATTTACGTACAATTTACATATACGTTAGTGCTTGACTAAAATTTCTCAAAATTATTATCTTAAAATTTTGTTCATAATTATTTCCTTTTTGCGTGTTTTCTGTTTTTTTAATGTAAGGGGTTTTTTCTTAGCCTTAAGAAGTTAAGCTGTCTTTTTTATTTTTTTAATAGAAGGTTATAATAATTTATAAAATGTAAATATTATTATATCATGTTTAAGCATTTGAAAAGCAGAAGGTTAGCAAATAATCTACACAAGGCAAAGTCCTGCGCACATAGAAATCCCTCCAAATTCGCTTAATTACTCAACAAGGCAACGACGTATCAAACGTGTCACGTCACAAGCCGAATATTCGAATTAATGATAATTAACACCCGTTTCAGGGCATCCCTAATTTAATTTGTTTCAAAACAAACTACAGTTCCGTCCCAACTTTGTTTTAATTAATTACATTTCTTGACGTATTGCGATGAAATTACCATTTCAAAGGAACACGTTAATACAATTCGGATATATTTAAAGCTTTCGAACGTTAGTCTGGCGTAATGCGAAAGTCTTGTTGGTTTAAAATCAGCGATGTCATTATACTAATCTTTTCAATGCTGGATCATTGACCGTGGAACAGAAATATATTGTTATAGTGTTTCTTGACAATTATAATCTTGGGATCTTCGAATCGAGAGTGAATGAGTCTTCTAAGCAAATGTACGTCATCCTAGATCTCATCTCACCTTACCATCAGACGAGATAGAGAAAAATTCGCTATGATTGAACCTTCGTGAACAAAATTAAATGCGATCCCAAATTCCTCGATGCTAGCTTCCGTTGTCTAATTATGTTTATATCTATTCAGTTAGTTCTTAACCAAATCCTTAAGTGTGCATACATTGTATCAAGTAAATAAATAATTATTAACACAATCAACTGTTTCAACCAAGATATTAAGTTCCTTTATGTATGACGTACTCCGTACAGAAAAGTGGTCCTTCGAGCCGGATCTGAATCAGCGACCTATGGATCCGTACACTATTTGCTGACCTACGGGGATGTGAAAAGTCACAATACCAAGTGAAGTCACTGTCTGATGTCTTACCATTTATTCTGGTACACAGCAACGCAAGCATTACGCTAGAAAAAGTAAGATTAAAGTACCCATACAGACGACTTAGTAGTTAGTTTTCCTCTCGTATACTGAAACATTAATAAACAATAATCATGTTATAGTAATTATCCAAGTATTTGTAATAACCCTTACACAATTAAATCCTGTAATACAAACACAAATGCAAGCATATTCAAAGCGGGCATAGAAATGGCAAGCGTTAGTGTTGTACAAATGACGAGTTCTTGAGCCTTTTATAGGACTCAATTATACTCTTGAACTCAAAAGACTCATAAATATAGAACTGTTTCGGAACTTAGCATACATTAAGATACAACTTTTTGAGATTAAGATCTTACAACGCCAGGCCTATGCATACTATGGCAAATAAACATGCCGAAGCTAAAAAAATATATTCGATTGATCCTATCCTATCCTGGAAATGAATCAAAATTATCCATAGAACCAAAAAAAAGGTTTAAAATTTAAGTACCTACACAGATATTGCCAAACACATTTCTTATTGATTTTAATATTTGTCTTCCCGTGTCTTTAATCCACCCTGTAAATATTATACAGATGAATTTTTGAAATGGTTTATGTCTAAAGACTCTAAGCTTACATCACTACACGACGTTTCGGTTTGATCGTACATTATTAATGAGTGCTGGACGCCTTCAGTATAAGACTAGAACGTCTGAATCGCAAATTGCTGCTTATAGAACGAGTACCATTAGAATTTACATAAATAATTTATTTAGTACACGGCTCCATAGGAAATGGACTTATTTATCCTGATTTACTCGTTTCATGTTGCTAACGTGAGCGTAGATCGAATGGAAAGTCAATTAGTGAATATGGAACAGAAGAGAATACTTGATTTCGTCCTTATCAGATGAGATAACGTGATGTTGGGAGGTGTTTCGGTATTTTTACTCATCATAACCTATATTCGTTCATTGCTGAATATAGTTTTGCCCTTTATACCAGAAAATAAACTCGCTGTTCCAAACTTTAGACTTCATAAGACAAGTCGGTCATTTATGGGGAAATGTAAACACATTTATAATAAAATACCACCAAATTTAACTGAACTGCCTTTACACAAATTCAAACTATGTGTCAAACAAAATTTAATAAAAAAGGGTTACTATACAGTTCAGGAATATTTGGACGATAAAAATGCGTGGACAGATTGACACGTCTTTGTTACATATTGTGCTGACTCGTAATGTGGGATGTTGCCAGTCGCTTTTTAATTGATTAGTTTTTATCCTTATTGCTTAGCGAATTTCAACATCGTTCATTGTTTCAAGTGCTTATATAATGATTATAATGCTAAAAATCTATGTTCATAATATCTATGTTCACCCACTTGATTGCGCTAGCCTAACATTTATAAAAAACAAGAATTGTAAAAAATGTGAAAAAAAGAGCAACCCTCGAGTTTCTGGCTCGCTCTTCTCGGGGATGTCTGCGTTCCGAGCGAGTGGTAGATTCACTTATTCATAAATTGACGTTTTTAAGTGTTTGTATATCAAGCCTATAAAATAAAGATATTTTTGATTTGATTTGATTATTTATTCTTAAGGGATAGGTACGTATTCGTTGCTGGATAAAATATATACTTGTTACTTTTGAGTCAACAGCCTATATACGTCCCAGTGCTGGGCACAGGTTTTCCTCATGGAAACAAATACATGAGGAATATGGGCCGTAACACCACCACGCTGGGCCAATGCGGGTTAGTGCGCAGAAACGGTTGCAATAACAACCGCATGAACGGCTTAACGTGCCTTCCGAAGCACGGAGGAGTTCGACATCACAACGATTTGGTCCCCATCTACGGCCTGACCATAGCGATGGTAGATTTGTTTTTGATATCGAAAGCCAAAGCGTACTACGCCACTGAGCTCTTCGTCGTACGCTTCAAATTAAGATGTATTGCATATATTTCTTAATAACACCCCGTAAAACAATAAACAAAGTCGTTTATCAATGAACAAAGTCCTTTCTTTAAAATACAAATATTGGGTCCTTACCTATAAAATTGGTGTTTTTATTCTGTCTTAGCAATTTGTCCGTAACTATTAAGTTTCAGAATATTCTTTTCAAATAAATGCCTCTTCTAAAAATAGACCATATATTTGAGCTGGTATTATTAAATTTGATAATTTTTTGTAAGTTTAATTGTGTTAAAATTAGACACAAAGACAATTAGTTTTAACTGCCTCCCGAATACATCATTTGATTTGCATTAACATAAAAACGATGAATATTTTTTATCAAGCGTGTTCACACACATATTGCTAAAGCTTGTCTAATGATACATGCCAAATATTATTATCTCTGGATTTGTCGTTGTGAAGAAAACTGATAAAATTTTAGTATGTAAAATGCAGACATCCCCAAAATCTCCATACAAAACACCAATTTCATAGGTAAGGACCTAATATTATACCATAAAATTTGATTGTCAAAACATAAAAAATCTGTCCATCAAATAAATATTCCTAACTTTTCAACTTCCTATTTTTCCAGGAGAATATTTCCGTCTGATCTTTCGAGTCTCATGATAAAAGATCCCATTATTTACGTACACTAGAGGTTTTGAACTAGTTTAGGGAAAGGGTTAACCCTCGGCTCAAAGACTTGGCTTACCGTGTCAAAGAAGCCAGACTCCTCAATCAATGTCAATTGCTTCTAGAATCCCAAAATCGTCGAAGATTCGAGGATCTGGATATTTACAAAGACATTCCTTTTCCCAGTTGACTTGTACCTACTTGCTAAAATTTCGCCCATATTAGGGAGTAACGAAACTGCGAGTGGAACGGTTATTTACCTTTCATCGTAGAAATTCAGCTGAGTGGAAAGGTAAATAAAGCTAATGAACTTAACCTTTAATGTCAATCAATCAGTAATAAGGACGGAAAATTTATGATTTTGAAGCATTTATTCATCTATTTAAACGTATAAAATCTGCTTATAGATTATAAACACTTACTGGATGTCCTTATTTGAATTTGTTGTCTTCTTATTACATTATTATGCTTAAGATTTTGCTTCCCGCCTTACCTTTCAAAATCAAATATAGCTAAGCTTTAAAAGGTTCTTAATCTGAATCTTTAGCACTGCAGAAAAACATAAGAAAGAGATATTAATTTGAAAAACACAATCAGAGCATGGGGGGCGTGGGTGCTAACACCTCTGCCTACCCCTTCGGGGGCGAAGGCGTGATGACAAAAATCGTCATTGAATCTCCCTTCTTCGTTCGCGCGAAAGCGAGAGGCAATGAGTAATTTTGTCTCAGGGGACTTTTTCTCTCCGGCCCGTGCTAGGCCTACTGAGCATGAAATCGGTACGGACGAATTATAATTACAAGCTCCCAAAAAACCACTCTTAAGTATCAAAATTGCAATACATTAACTTGGTCAATTGAGGGAACGCTAGAAAAATATCATCAACGTACCGAAATGCTATTTTTGTTCTCAGTTCGGAAAAAGTTGCTGGTTTTCTTTTATTTTCTTTTGTGTAATGTTATTGGTGCGTAAAATTGAAATTTTTTACTAGGTTAAATATAAAATCTCGGAAGAATTATTGTGAATTTAAATACAAATTATGTAAGGTGTACATTGGCTTTTATCACTGTAGTTATGGTTATGATAACAAAGGATGTTTACGGGCAATGTGCTCTATTTCGCTACTTTACTCTACTTGTATGAAGTCATAGAAAAATATGTTTAATGTACAGTTTCGTACAAACTATGTCACATGTTATATAAGTTGTGTTTTATAACACGTCCACACTATGTGACGTTGTTATTCAACATTTCAACATAAAATAAAACTGTACACATTACACATAACAATTTAATATAACAATGTTATATAACCATTGACGTTTGTCGTTCTTCAGTGCTAAGTTATATAACATTGTTTTACATATCAATAACATGTTATATTACAATGTTGTGTAACATGTTATGTTAGATAGTTTGTACGTACCTTGTTGGTGAGCTTGCTGGTAGTTGGAGGTCAATTAAATAAGAGGAAATATCGGATACAAAAACTTGTATTTTACTAGAACAAAACTATAGCAACCAATAAACAGAAAGATAGACAAAACATAGAGTAGCAAAAGTATTGTTAACATACCTTTATAATGGAAAATGGGGTAAACTGCAGAATGTACCTTAAATTGAAATTTTATACCTCCTAATACTTCAAATGACATTTTCCGTTCAAATGATTTTAATTATGTGAATATTCGCGCGTAAACACCACGACATCATGTTTGTAATGCTCAACTGTCAAATTCTATTGTGCTATGATAGTTAAACGTGATAAAAATCCGGTATACGTAATTGCGGTGGTTGTGCTAAGGGGGCTGGTAGTTTTGTGAACCGATCTAGTCTTCCACATTTTTAGGGTTCCGTAGTAAACTAGGAACCCTTATAGTATCGCCATTTCTGTCTGTCTGTCCGTCCGCGGATAATCTCAATGACCATTACCACTAGAGAGCTAAAATTTTGAATAAATATGTATATTAATAACGCCGACAAAGTGCAAAAATCGAAAGTGGAATAAAATATTAAATTAGGGGGGTGCCCATACACGTAATGTAAGGACTGTTTTTTTTCCTCTGGACCCTAACGTGTGATAAATTGTTGGATAGGTATTCTAAAATGAATAGGGGTTCTAAATGGAAAACTACGGAACCCTATGCTGAGCGTGTCCCGACACGCTCTTGGCTGGTTTTTTGTAAAATATTTCGACATTCAAAAGCTCAGACGCATTTAATGTGAATAAACATTACGACATTTCGAATTAAATGTCTCCTCTTGACACTTTAGTGTAAATACGAGATATACAGGGTATGTTTACTTTGACCTGTTTCGTGGGTCGATCCCGAGAAAACTTCGAGTAGTAACGGACTTAGTAACATAGTTTGGAGTTTGCCAACTGAATCTTAATGAACGTAATGCACTAAGTCACTATTTGATTTAATTAAACACGCTGTATATGGAACTAGTTGGCTTAGTAGTTCGTATTGGCTTTCGTTATTGAAAACAAAGCTACGTTCGCCATGGTCAGTCCTTGGATGGGTGACTAAAACTTTTAAATCTCAATTTCCTGCGTGCTTCGTTATGCTGTTGGTCCCGGTTGCTATAACAGCCGTTTCTATCCACCAATCCGCATTGGGCTAGCGTATTGATGTTACGGCTCATAAATGAATTTCTATAGGAACACAGACAATTTTTTATGTTGAAAAAAGGTGCGAAGGCTTTGATGACAGCTACCATAGCCTCAACTCTGACTGCCATAGCCTCAACACGAGAAATAAGCATAAGCTCGCCGTTCCAAGCATCAGACTTCACAAGACTATTAAATGTTTTATAGGAATCAGCATAAGAATGTATAATAGGCTGCCACAAAGTTTTATTGACTTGCCCCTGCATAAATTTAAGTCAACTGTTATAAGCTGCTTAATGAAAAAGGGGTATTATAAGATAGAAGATTGTTATAGATATAAAAATTCGTGGCTACTATAATTTGCTCCTCTGCACATACTTATTTTACAATATTTAAAATGTTCTATATGCCTTTTGTTATTATGGCAGTTTAAAAAAGGCTAACTGTTGAGTTTCTTGCGGCACTTCTTCTCAACAGGCCATTCACGTCGAAGTGCTAGTAGGAAAAAAAAATATTGACGTGCAAAAGTATTTCATGTAAATCTAATTGCAGAATAAATGATTTCATTTCATTTCATTTCATTTTACCAATACTTACAGACACAGAAAGTCTACGTACAAACAGCTTAAAAAAACTAACGAATTGTTCTTATCTCTTCCAGATATTAAGAAAAAATGTACTCATTGCTTCTCATGGAAAAGTTTTCTCTTTCTGTGGGTGTAATTTTTTCGCGAAATATATTTTGGAATCACAACTCGGAAATAATGAAATTTTCTACATACACTTTTCCCCTAAACCGCGCTTCATGTAAGTGGCATAAAATTAGGTAAATTAGGTATCTTATTTCCCATATAATATTATTTTCATGCACGTGAAAATTATTATTGCGATTTCGTGGCAACGAAGAGAATTTATCCATAAGTTGATCTAAGTTATGAGCAAAAAGCACTGTGCGCACATGTGATCACTATTCTTTTACTGATATTTAAGCTAAGGAATATTTTTTTTTTTACATACGACAGGTAAGCTTTTGACCTTCATCTCACCTGATGGTAAGTGACGATGAGGCCGAAGGTGGAAGCAAGCTTCACTTGTAATCCTCAACAACTGAGGAACTGGCTATCTTACCTCTGATTGCCGGAACGCAACAATGTTTAAAACATTGTTATTATGGCGACAAATTTAGGTAAGACGGTGGTAGCTAGCCAGGCGGGCTTAGAAGCCCTACCACCAACCAAACCGAGCAGAAAAACTTCTGCCCCCATGGGGAATCGAACCCGGACCTCCCGATCAACACCTGGTGGTGTGAACCACTAGACCAGAGAGGCGGTCAAATGTTATCGGGTTATTTGTAAATTATTCGATGATAATACCTACGATTACACAGTTCACTTTAAAACTTTTTTATCCCCGAGTGTGTTATATCAGTCTATATATAATATATACCCAGCTGTGATATGAAATATTATGCCATATCACAGCTGGGCGCAGATTGTAGGCACCAATATTTATTTATTTTTTGTTTACGTATCTATACATACATACATATAATAAAACTGTACAGGTCAAATGTCTGTACATAGAAAAAAATGCTTAAAATTTTATTTCTTTTTGTTCCTCTGGTTGTACGGGCTAATCCCCAAAATGGCTAGCTCGATTTCAATGAAATTTGCATGGTGTACCAGGCAAACTGGTCAACATCTTAGATACTTTTTATTCCGTAAAAGTAAAGGGTTGCCGTGGCATAGTTAAAAAACCAGAAACCGCGGACGACCGCAACAGTATTAATAAGTATTAACAATTGACTTCTATTTCAAGCTTATCTAACTTCTATTTCATATGACTCGTAACTTTAAATGTATTTTTGCACAAAACACAATAAGGAAAACACACAGCGAATGTAATTAAAACTTAGCAATGATCTTAAAGAATTTACTTAGTTCTTCTAACAGAATGGGTTTAGTGCCAATTGTATTAGCAAACTTTGGGTGGTAGCCATTTAGATTATGTAAGGACATTCCATTTAAGACTAGTTCCAGCCGTTAAAATGGATAGTTAACTTAACTGTTTACACTTAGCCGAAGAAATTAGGTTAGATACAATGTCTGCTTTTATATTTTGAATAAGCATTTCTAAAGATGGTCTCTGATGGTCGCTGGTCTCGCGCACGTTTCACAGCTACACAAGCACGCTGGCGGCCAGCGTACCTATGAAAAAGCCCGGCAACACATTTGTAGGTCCTCCAGTGCTGAAGATGTCTATAAGCGACGGGGATTGCTTGCCTCTTGTTATAAAAAAGCAACCTGTATGTCACATTATGGTGTTCAGAGCTCTAGGCTAGAATCATTCAGGCGCTGTCAGCAGTCTTCAACGTCGTTGACCAATGTTTGTCCAATATCCCTGTGTTAGATTTTTTTTCCAATTAAATTCATAAATATGAACTTATGCCAACAACTTACAATATAAAGGTTCAATACAACGACAATAACAGTTTCCCTTAAAGACACGACGCAACACGAAAGTATGTAACCATTTTGATGTAAAGTAAGGTAGAAACTTGCCCGTTCTTTTTAGAAAAAGGCCTCCTCTTAGTTTTATAAACGGATTTTACAAATAATTATATATTGGGTCGTTACCTATGAAATTGGTGTTTTATTTCTGTCTTAGTATTTTGTCTGTAACTATTAAGATTCAGAGTATTCCAAAAAAATAATTACCTCGTCTTAAAATAGACTATATTTATGAGCTCTTTTGATTTGTTTTGATAATTTGTTGTAAGCTTAATTGTGTTAAAATTGGACACGGAGACAACTCTTTTTAAGTGCCCCCCGAATAAATCATTTTATTTGCATTCACTTAAAAACGAAAAATAATTTTTATGAAGTGTGATTTTACACATATTACTAAAGCTTGTCTAATGATACATGCCAAATATTATAATCTCCGGATTTGTCGTTGTGAAGAAAACTGATAAAATGTTAGTATGGAAAATGCAGAATTCCCCAAAATCTCCATACAAAACACCAATTTCATAGGTAAGGACCTAATAGTTAATTATCTGGCGATTTGAATTGATTATATCCGAATTCACGAGCAATACCTACTGAAATAGTTAATGATTAGGTATTTCTTAATTACGTTGCTTCAAATGCCAGGCCTTCTCGTCGGCAATACTCTGATAATGGTAAAAAATAAATATACCAATATACGAAAAATACTTCTGATATTTTTTGTATGACAGTAATGTTATTCTGATAGCACTCAAAGAAAAGTCCGTTAATTATCATAGGTATTAATCTCTATCGATTAGTGAGCGGTTTCATGTAACGATGTATTAATTATACAGGATTCATGGTTGAGGATCCCCCAGGAAGATCAGTTTATATGGATTAACTACTAACAGAATTATACCTTTAAAACAGATATATAATTAACAAAAGGTACAATCGATTAACGGTCGATGAAACTTAATTGTGTTGATGTTGCTTCAACACGGCTTATTTTTCAAATATGTAAGCAGATGTTTTTGCTGTTTTTGGTAGTTTTTAGTAAATTTGTGTAGTTTTAGTTAAGTTTCTAATGAACGACTAAGGGCATATTGGGTACTGGCTCTGTGATTGTGTAGGCGATGAGCTAGCCACTTGTTACTACTCTTTCACGATTTTTCATCTGACCAAACCCAATTTTTGTATGCCTAAATGTGGTCTTAAGGAACACAGTGCTCCTTGAACTCTGCCTACCCCTTCGGGGATTGCAGGCGTGATTGTATGTATGTATGTTATAAATAAACATGTGTACATGTAGAAAAATTATAACGGGTGGTAACGCGCGAGTGATACCCCTAGTATTGCACGCGTCAGTATGCAACGGTAAACGATTCCCATTAGGTGGCCTGTATGCTTAATTTTCAACTGAGTGGTATAAAAAAAATAATATAATAGCTTATAGAGGCGAAGGGCTCAACACCTGTAACGCTGAACACATGTGCAATCACTGCTTGGCGAAGCGCGGACTATGGCAATGGACTGCCTTTTCGGTACTTTTGCCTAGTCTCTGTCTAACCCTTATGGGATAATAGTCGTGATTATACAGGGCCGTCCCACGGCTATACCACATGGGGGGAAAGTATCTTAAATATTGAAGTTCGAACATTTTACTAAAAGAAGACATTATTTTAATTTCATAAACAATTGAAACGGCATTCATTGATATTTAAATAATTACATGGTTGAACCAGGAATCGAACCCGTTACATGAGAAAAATAATCACCCTCTAACTTTATCATTCCGATCGAAAGCTTTCATCGTGGGGATTATTTTTTGCTAAGTTACATAGTATCAAAAATAAAAGAAAGACCATGAATTTTATAATTTTGAATAATATAAAGTTAATCAAAGTAAAAAAATCACATCTCAGTGCAAAAATCCTACAATGAAAATCACAGAATAAAAATAATAAAAATTTGAAAATGGAACACATTTCCGAATTATTTCTTAAATATCAAAGACGAAATATTCACCCGTCTTTCGGCTCAGGATACGGCTCGATTTGTTGAAAATTTCACATCAAATGTGAAAATTCATGGTCTTTTTTTATTTCTGATATTATGTTATTTAGCAAAAAATAATCTTAACGATGAAAATTTAATACTTTATTTAAAACCTACCTATACCACCCAACGAAGTGGGCACGGGTCAGCTAGTACTATAGAAGCCGTCTCTTTATCTTCCCATCAAAACAAAACCAAATTCATTCCACGTTCCTCGAAAGCTTTAAGCAAATTATTTTCTGGAATCTGAAAAATATTTAATGCAAAAAATTTGTCCGCGAGCCACATTCAGTCGACCATACCGACGAGGCCTCCTGCTTACTAACAAGACTCTTAAATATCTCTCAAGAATAAGATTTCTTTAATTTAAAAAATGGATACTGTCGTCTTCAGTCGTAGAATACTTGTGGAGTAGATGTTGTTCATACAGTCAGCGTCAAATAGTGACATTCAGGGTGTTGAACACCCAAAACATACAGTATCAAAAAGTCAATAATATCGGTACAAATAAAGTTTCTATATTATTGTCATCAATATGTCTCCTTTGTGTTTCCCAAAGCTTCTAAAAGCTTTAAGATTGATATTTCACTCAGACTACGGTTTTGTAACGCTAATGTAAAATTAGATAAAAAGGACCTTTTGATTGTTATTTGTCTTATGTTTATATTTTTGATAAATATGTTTGTTTATAAGTGTATTAATGTTGTAGGAATTTTTATAATTTAATGTTGACAAAGTTGATGTTATGTTAATTACATATATATTGTGTCAAAATACAGTGTCATGGATTTTCTGTTGACAATCTAAATTACATCAATATTTACAATTTTTTTAATTGCAATGATTACATAATGAAAAAATGCAAGTAAAAACTAAGTAGGTCATTCAGATCTTATTTTGATTATCAATAGAATTACTATTCTAAAATATAACTACGATAAAATCCGACTTCATTATGGAAACATTATTGGTACCGATAATATAGACTTTTTGGTAAAGTCTATTTGTATGAACACTCTCGAGTGTCACTAGCTATTTGACGCTGACTATACCTACAGCGACCACAAGGTACGTTGTCAATCTATTACATAAGTGCGGGTTATTATTATCATACGGTCACAGTGATTTGACTACTTGGAATTTAAGCCGGAATACAGCATGATTACTGTTTTCATACCAATAATATCGCGGTACCCACGCAGAAGAATCAGTACCGAGTTTCTCCGTGGAAGTCCACATGTGACGGAAGGCGTAAAGACGAAATTTCGACAAAGCAATTTCTGTCATCTTTCAAGTCGAAACAGCATTAGTCGATTTATATGTACTACTGATTTGCGGCTGATACAAGATTGTAGTACGTCCTCAGCCCTGTCCCACTGCTGGGCACAAGCCTTCCTCATGATGAAACACATGAGGAGTATGGGCCGTTACACCACCACGCTGGCCCAATGCGGGTTGGTGGGTAAACGGTTGCAATAGCGACCGGGACCAACAGATTAATGTGCCTCCCAAAGCCGGAGGAGTTCGAGATCACAAAGGTTTGGTCCCATTCAAGGCAAACCTTAATGCCTGGAAAACATTACAGGTAACGGCTGCTTAGGAGGTAACGGAGAAGGTAACAGGTAATGGCTGTTTAGGAGGAGCTCGGTGGCGTAGTGGTCAGTGCGCTTTGGCTTCGATCGAAAACAAAGCTACCTTCGCCATGTTCAGGCTGTGGATGGGTGACTAAGGCTTTGTGATCTCGAGCTCCTCCGTGCTTCGGAAGGCACGTTAAGCCGTTGGTCCCGGTCGCATTTGTGACCGTTTCTACTCACCAACCCGCATTGGGCCAGCGTGGTGGTGTTACGGCCCATACTCCTCATTTGTTTCTCCATGACGAAGGCCTGTCCCAGCAGTGAGACGTATATAGGCTGATGACGAACGGCTGCTTTGCGACTCATACATTAACGTAGAACTGTAATATCTATACAGATAGATTAGACATTTAAAAAGATAACGCGAATATAACGATTTGTATTGAAACCAAGCGTGTCAACTTTAAAACGATTACTGTGACGTCACAGCCGTAATTTTGAGACGCGAGATGCAAACTGATGGAAGGATACCGACGCCACCGATGCCTGTCCACCAATTTTCACACTGCGAGCCATTTTTTGGGATTTGCAGCCTTCGGACGCATGCAGACTAGTTAGAAGCGCCTAAGTTTTAGAAACCCAGTCGGATTTTCGGATACACACAGTACATGCATTTGCGTGATCTATGTAAATTTATAACTGTGATTCTGTGTCTCTTCCTGGGACACTTCCACGTTGTCAACCTGTGCCATAATTATGTTAAGGGTCCGGCGAACAGTGAATTTTTCATACAAACGTAATACCGAAATCATTTTCAATTTGAGAATATCTGAACAAATCATCGCTGTTATTCGGATTAAGAAAGTATTTTTCTATGTTTCTGTTAAAATTACATAATGATTAATTGCGTTTTTAATATGAAACAAATAAGCGGAAAATATGTCCGAAAACGTCGAAAAATTTACGAAATATAATCGCATATATTTATAAGTTTATAAATATTTTGAACAGAAACATAGAAAAATACTTTCTTATTCCGAATAACAGCAATGATATGCCCAGATATTCTCAAATTGAAAATGATTTTGGTATTACGTTTGTATGAAAAATTCACTGTTTGCCGGACCCTTAAGTCATGGTACGAAATTTCAATGTCTACCACCCTTCTCGCCTGAACAGCATTGCAAGAAATATTTTATTTTGAAGCTGATACATGAGTCATGGTTAGTACGCTTTAGCTTTCGATTGAAAACAAAGCTACCTTCGCCATGGTCAGGTCGTGGATGTGTGACCAAAACTTTCTGATCTCGAGCTCCTCCGTACTTCGGATGGCACGTTAAGCCGTTGGTCCCGGTCGCATTTGTGACCGTTTCTACCCACCAACCCGCATTGGGCCAGCGTGGTGGTGTTACGGCCCATACTCCTCATGTGTTTCTCCATGAGGAAGGCCTGTCCCAGCAGTGGGACGTATATAGGCTAACGACAGGACAGCACAGACATGAGTCAAGTAAATCAGTGAAACCCATATGACTCAACGCCAACTCTCCTTGTACAGAATTTTCCTTTATATCTGTTAGATGTAATTTTGTTAGCACATACTGATTTACGCGATGTAAAACAAAGATACGACGTAAAATCTCCTAGTTGTCTCGTAAAACGTGATCATATATTTCGTTTACGTACATTTTGTTGTATTGTAAAAGCGGATTGAACTTCAGTAGAATTACTCAATTTCTGTTGATTTCTTGTGTAATTTGTAAACTTAATTTATTAACTATGTACTTCTTTTGTTTCAGATCTACAATCACAACATTATCAAATAAAATGTAAGTTTATTTTTAGTTGTTATTTATTATGAACCGAGTGGTAGCGGCTCATTAAAAGAATACTCAACTCATATCTTCTCTTGGGAATCGTAAAAGGCGACTAATGGACTTAGGACTGCACAACCATCCAATAGCTAATAGCGGCGACGGGCTCACCACCTGTGACGCTGAGTGCAGTCACTGCTTGGTGAAGCGCGGTCTATGGCAATGGACTTCTTTTGCGGTGGTTTTACCTAGTCTCTAACTAACCCTTATCCTCAGCCTATATACGTCCCACTACTGGGCACAGGCCCTCCTCATGGAGAAGCACATGAGGAGTATGGGCCGTAACACCACCACGCTGGCCCAATGTGGGTTGGTGGGTAGAAACAGTCGCAATAGCGACAGGGATCAACGGAGGAGCTCGAGATCACAAAGTTTTGGTCACCCATCAACTGCCTGACCATAGCGAAGGTAGCTTTGTTTTCAATCGAAAGCCAAAGCATACCGACCACTACGCCACCGAGCTCCTCCAGCTAACCCTTAGGGGATCATAATCGAGATTATATGAATGTCTGTTATTTATTACCTATGTGGACAAACTATCAAACGATCATCGTGACAGATTAACTTGAAGCCGACAACGCTGCCTCAGGTTCTGGTTTCCATTTCCATTATGTTTGTGTGATAATTGTATTAGTAGTTGAGTCATTGCTGAAATACTCATTGCACAGTGTATCTTACAGTGTTTAATTTGTATAAAATATTTATTGTAAAAACCAAAGTCAAATCTAAATATATTTCTAATAAAAACATCAAACTTGTCAACCATTAACAGGTTTTTTAGTTCTTATTGGAAACAACAAAATTGTGATAACAGTATTAGTGGTCAATGTTTTTTTAATCGTTATTTGAATAAATAAAAACACGCGAAATTAATTTAATCATTTATCCATATAAATGTAAAATAGGCGTGTAATACCTGTAACGTGTATTCAGTTAGCAGAATCAGTGAAACCACGTGCCGTATATTGTCATGGTGCCATCAGAATAATAATAAGGATCTGAGCCAAGGTCACTGTACGACTTTTACTGTTTATCTGAAGACGCCTACGTTTCCATATTATGTACCTACCGTTTATCATCGCGTTAGTCACTAAGTCCTCGTGTAACATAGATATTCCCTGTTAAACGAGATCTTCAAACTCAAGGGTATATCGAATTGCGACCTTTTGCATCAGAAAGTAGGTACATTCACTTCTGATAGTTAGTGACTCTTATTAGAAGGGAATAAAGACCGTTATGTGTCAAATACGTATACATATTTTTGCATGTTACTGTATTTCTCGTTCAAATGGTACCGTTTCTCAAAGATTTTGGCATTTGGACAGCCTAAGACGCTGAAGTTAAAATTATTCCATTTTTTTCATCATTATCCGACAATCTTCATCTAAACCCAATTTAATACTTTTCATAATACAAATCATAAAAAGTAAAATAAATTATAATCCGATTGGTTTAAGAATTTGAAATCGAGAGACCCGGTTATTCGACAGTCAATCCGGTAAGAGGCTTAACCCTCCGTGAACCACGTGGATAAAAAGTACACGGCAAACCACGTGGGGTCTCTCGGACCCCATGGAATATTTGGACGGGGAATATGTAATTTGACATTTTTTTGTAAATTATATAAAAACATCTTGTTTCAAAGACAACATTTTAATAAAACCATAACAGCCAGAAATAATCTACACCTTAATATTTTATGACAAAAAAACCAAACAAAGTAATTTTTAATGACAAAAATTTTAACTTTTCTTTGATGCAACTTCCTCTAAGAAATATCATCAAAAACACAAAGTTAATATTATGTTATTAAAAACAACTTTTTAAAGGACATTGCCATAACAAGAAATCTAATAATAATGGCCAGTCTTCATGAGATAGAGGTTGGTTGTTGTAAGCAAAAATTCTAAGATGTTTAGAGCATAATATGTGCACTCCACATGCTTTCTTTCTCGACATGGAAAGTATTTTTCTCTACTTTCTTTTCGCTTTCATATTTAAACTAAGTACTCAAAAGATTCTGATAAAATACGGGTTTTAATTTTGAAATGAAAATGTGCACTCTTACTGAGACACCCGTTATATACTAGTAGTAGAAAATTTTGATTCAACATTGGAGCCAATCTCATAATCGATATCATAATTCATTTATTATTCCACTTCTTTCGAATATTGTCCCGAATATATATATTGGGTCCTAACCTATGAAATTGATGTTTTTATTCTGTCTTAGTATTTTGTCTGTAACTATTAAGATTCAGAGTATTCCTAAAAAATAATTACCTCGTCTAAAAATAGACTATATTTTTGAGCTCTTTTGATTTGTTTTGATAATTTGTTGTAAGTTTAATTGTGTTAAAATTGAACGCGGAGACAACTCTTTTTAAGTGCCTCCCGAATACATCATTTTATTTGCATTCACTTAAAGATCCTCTTGATCCTCTTGTTATTTTTTTTATGATAATCGTTCATTTGCATCGCTATACATTTTTTCGAAGGGGACTATGATTTTTCATATTCTAAAATTTATTGGGTCAATAAAGGCTTTATTCTTCATAACAAGACAATAATAAACAAATTCATTAAAAAAACACTTTTGAAAAGCAATATTCTGTATAGAATAACTGTTTGCGTTTTACACGACGTCCCGAACCACGTGGGGTCTGTGGGACCGGAACACAGGGGTCTATTAAGCCCCACGTGGTTCACGGAGGGTTAGGGCTGATTACTCAATTGTCTTTTTGCGAGGTCTAAAGTTGAAGAGGTCTGACAGATTACCAAATTGACATTTACATCTTATCAATATTAATACGTATAGATATTAGAATTCACGAAGGAAGGATCTTAAGGCGTTAAGAGCCAACATAAAATGCAACAACTATTTAACAGTTTGCACAGCTTGCAACTCCCACTTACAGAGATTACAGTATTAAAGGATAAGGTCACAGTACTGTATCAATAATCTCTCTTGATACTTTTTTCTCTTAAATTTTTCTTACTTTATTCCTTTGTAAAGAAAGAAATTGAAAAAAAACAGTGGTAGCCGAGCTGGGACGGGGCACTACTCGTTCGAGAGGCCGCGGGTTCGATCCAACCGCCTATACCACTGAGTTTGAATAAAACTTATGTGCAGTTCATTGTGAAAATCTCTTGCCTGACATTGTGCCCGGTGCATGGCAACAGGCTCGCCACCTGTTATATCTGGCGAAATGTGGGTATTAACACCTCTGCTTAACCTTCGGGGAAAGAGGCGTGATTGGTATTGCAGAGAATTCGATCAAGTTGTTAAGATCGAATAAGATGGTTGGCTGTTGTTTGTGGACAACTGAATTTTGTGTCACGAATATTCGAGAATAAACTCGGTATTTTAAAACACAGCATTGAAAAACGTTTCTTTTGTACCTAGTTTTTCATTATTGTCAGGAAACCTGTATGAGTAAAGTTTCTTTCACTTAAATTGCCAAGGTTCTATAGTTTCCGGCGTCAATATCAATTTATTAAATCCGAACGTTCGTACCAAGTTAACAGTTGGCCGCTCAATTGAAACACATTGGACTAAAACAGGAAATTAAAATATCAACGACGTTTTTTTACCTCTATTTAAGTAGTAATTTAACTAGTCGAAGGAATTATATTCGAGACATACTATATAATACTTATTAGGTCCTTACCTATGAAATTGGTGTTTTGTATGGAGATTTTGGGGGATTCTGATTCACAACGACAAATCCAGAGATAATAAAATTTGGCATCTATCATTAGACAAGCTTTAGTAATATGTAATATCACACTTCATAAAAATTATTTATCGTTTTTAAGTGAATGCAAATAAAATGATGTATTCGGGAGGCACTTAAAAAGAGTTGTCTCCGCGTTCAATTTTAACACAATTAAACTTACAACAAATTATCAAAACAAATCAAAAGAGCTCAAAAATATAGTCTATTTTTAGACGAGGTAATTATTTTTTAGGAATACTCTGAATCTTAATAGTTACAGACAAAATACTAAGACAGAATAAAAACATCAATTTCATAGGTTAGGACCCAATATATATATTCGGGACAATATTCGAAAGAAGTGGAATAATAAATGAATTATGATATCGATTATGAGATTGGCTCCAATGTTGAATCAAAATTTTCTACTACTAGTATATAACGGGTGTCTCAGTAAGAGTGCACATTTTCATTTCAAAATTAAAACCCGTATTTTATCAGAATGTTGTGATATTTTTATTGAATTGTAAAGAAGACATATTCCGATTAAGTATGGCATAAAATTTCCGGCAAATTGCCCCCACGGCTCTGTTGGCAGGCCATTTCTTTTCATGAAATTTTCCACCACTTTTACAAAGAGATGTGGCTGTATCTGACCAATGACGCATTGGATCTCTGATTTCAGCTCAGGAATTGTTCCTGGTTTATTGGCATAAACGCGAGATGTCACAAAACCCCAAATAAAAAAAATCGCAAGTACTATTATCCCTAAGGGTTAGTCAGAGACTAGGCAAAAGCACCGCAAAAGAAGTCCATTACCATAGTCCGCGCTTCACCAAGCAGTGACTGCAGCGTGACGGATGGTGAGCCCGTCGCCGCTACGAGTATATTACACGTTTGTGCAGTTTTAAGTCCATTAGTCGCTATTTACGACACCCAAGGGAAGAGATGGGTAGGTAGATATTGAGTAGTTAATTAATCATACGATATGATATGAGCAAGCAGCGAATTAAAATAATTCATTAAACTCTTCATTATCCACTAAATGGAATAAGGTTTTTTAATTGTTAAGCATTTTCTGACTAGTGATTTACAAAAATATTGCTCTTAGAAAATAATCTAAAAATAAGCACTTAATTTAGAAATAGATTAATGATAGATGTCGCAGAGCGCCAAGAGGTAATTAATTGGATGTATCGTTCAAATTTTGGCTCAATTTAAATATCTTTCAAGTGCACCCTTTGCTTTGATTTACAGGGCCGACACAGCCCATGTTAATGATATATTTAGCTCATTATTTATTTAAACACCAGCTTTTGACTGACTGACTAATAAATTGTATGACTGGCTATTTAAAAAAAGTAACTCATGAGTTTCTTACCGGGTTCTTCTCATGAAATGCCTTACTCTCGGAATCCGGTCGCTTGTATCGATTAGAAACACAGTCAAAGCGCTATGTGGATGTACTTTTCCTTGTAATTTTTTTAATTAAAATTTACTTTAAGTATAATAAATGTGACTATGTGTAATGTTGACGAATTTAAGTGCTAAGTTTAGCCTATGAAATAAAATTATTTTTGATTTTGATTATGCCCACGACTTCGTCCGCGTAGAATAGTTACTTTGAGATAGTGTGATGGTATAGCCTATAGCCTCAATAAATAGGCTATTCAACACTGAAAGACTTTTTCAAATTAGAACAGTAGCCTCAATTGGTGGAATTGAAAATTTACTCCTACTCTATTATTAAATTTTTCTAGGAAACGTTATTTAAATTTTATAACATTCACCCGCATGGCACCCGTTCCTATGAGAATATAGTGATAAAAGGTAACCTACGTTCTTTCTCAAGCCCTAGACTATCTTTGTGCCAAATTTCGGTGAAATCAGTTCAGTAGTTTTGACGTGAAAGCGAGACAGAAAGACAGACAGAGTTACTTTCGCGTTTTTAATATTAGTATGGATTAAATAGAACAAAAAGTTGAAAAGACAATTATAAAACTCAAGTGTTTATAGAATCTGTGAAATACTTATATGAGCTAGTAAATAATAAATGGCATTGCTCCATTGCTCTTCCAAAAATTCTAAACACATTACCTAAAAACATCATTTTGATCATCAACAGCATCATCATTTGCTTAACAAATGAAATAAATATTAGGTCCTTACCTATGAAATTGGAATTTTGGGGATGTCTGCATTTTACATACTAACATTTTATCAGTTTTCCTCACAACGACAAATCCAGAGATAATAATATTTGGCATGTATCATTAGACAAGCTATAGCAATATGTGTGTGAACACGCTCGATAAAAATTATTCATCGTTTTTATGTAAATGCAAATCAAATGATGTATTCGGGAGGCAGTTAAAAATAATTGTCTTTGTGTCTAATTTTAACACAATTAAACTTACAAAAAATTATCAAATTAAATAATACGAGCTCAAATATATGGTCTATCTTTAGAAGAGGCAATTATTTTATAAGAATTTTCTGAAACTTAACAGTTACGGACAAATTGCTAAGACAGAATAAAAACACCAATTTCATAGGTAAGAACCCAATATAATGAAATTTAAATTAAAACAATATTTATAGAAAATCACCCATGTTTGGTATCGGAGGATTCAGCGTCTATCCCCACGGAGCTATCTAGTGTGTGCACGACTTATTCACAGCAGTGCATTTAATCTTAAATTAAGATTAAGCTCTGTTGTTTTATATGTTGGCAGGTTGTAATTAGAAAGAAACAGTTTTAATTAAAAAAAAAATATTTTTTACCAGTGACTGATTATTTGATTACGAGTATCAATGGTCGAATATGGTCATGAGGACTTTAATTTATGTCAATATAGAGCAACACAGGCTTGACCACTTTTACTAAGTATCTCCGTTAATAAGCTGTGACCTAAAAATATAAAGTCGTAGTATCTAGTGATTTTCGAAGTGATTAGATAGAAGTATCCACATAGACTGTACTGTAAATAAAAGTTCACTAAACACAATCTAAACTTCACACATCTTTTCATTAATTATTGCCTTTTTAGTTGTAATTAAGTCTTGTCTCTATTAGATAGGTAAAAATGATCGTGCAAAGAACTTTGCAAGGATTTACCATATTTGATATTAACAAAAAATGCGCCATAGTTCGTGTCTGAAAACTACGCCAAACTGGCAAGAATCATAGAAAAATATGTCATCTTTATAACGAAGACGTTTCATAGAGAATAAAATATCACCAACGTCAGTTTCCCAAATAAAAAAAATCAAACGCCATCTTGGCAAGCGGTCAACGTTTTTTTCTGCGAGCAATTGACACGGTTCGCGAAACTAGGATACTCGGTCGAGGCGTAGGCGAGCCACAACAAACCGTTTATAAATAAAATTCGCTTTTTTTTGTACCGCGACGAGTGTACTACAGTGCACCTATTTTTTAGTGCATTTTATTTTTTTAGTATAGTACTATAGTGATTTGCACGTTACACGTTTATAACGCGTTTGTTCCGAAAAGAAGTCAAAGTCTTTACTGACAAGAAATCTCACTGATATTGTTACACACATATTTAAAGGAGAGCATAAAGAGGGCCCGGATTACCAAAAATAAAGGTTTTTCTTTATTATGATTTTAATAAAATACACATAGTTAAATGAGGAGCTTGGTGGCGTAGTGGTCAGTGCGCTTTGGCTTCGATCGAAAACAAAGCTACCTTCGCCATGGTCAGGCCGTGGATGGGTGACCAAGACTTTGTGATCTCGAGCTCCTCCGTGCTTCGGAACGCACGTTAAGCCGTTGGTCCCGGTCGCATTCTGTGAACGTTTCTACCCACCAACCCGCATTGGGCCAGCGTGGTGGTGTTACGGCCCATATTCCTCATGTGTGTTTCTCCATGAGGAAGGCCTGTCCCAGCAGTGGGACGTATATAGGCTGAGAACAGATATAGTTAAATTAACCTTTTTCAATAAAAAAGGTTAAATTCACTGAATAAATAAACAAATTTCTGGCAGTTCACTCTTACGGTTGTGATGGGAGGAAACCGAAAACTCTTTTCGTATCATATTGAATGACAAACTTTATCAAATGGGTACGATTTCTTAACCGCTGCGTACAATAAATCTGTCGTCCCTCGCTGTGGTTATTTTTTTTATACCTTGCCCCCTTAGTCTCGTATCCTCATGCCGGTTGTTTTCGATATCGAAAGCCAAAGCGTAAGAACTATTACGCCACCGAGCTCCTATTTTTTTCGTTACAGTTTGTAGTAAATATTATGTACAGTTAGAACAAAAAACAGGCCTCAAAATTTAATATAAAAACCAGGTTTGTTAAATATAGAATTACGAAATAAAATATCATATAAATGAAATCCTTCGCAAACTGAGGGTATCAGGAAAAAAGCAAAAATGTGCTTCATAAAACGTGATTTGAGTTTGTTATGTCCCATATCGGGTTTTGTACTGTTATGTCATGTCGTAATGTGTACGTTTCTCTAATACATATAATGTTTATTATGTAGGCTGTTGTTTATACATATCTTCTTTTTCCTGCCCTGTTGTTTATACATATAAAATTCAAAATTCAATACCGTTTATTCAATATAGATGTGTCTTAGCACATGCTTATGAACATCAAAAGCATTTCACAAATTTTCGTGAAAGTGATAAACTACGCCATCCGTTCACAAAACTACCAGGAGGCCTTGTTCTGAGAAGAACGGGCAAGAAACTCAGCAAGTGTCTATCCTCCCTTTACATTGTTTTTCTTTTTTTAAATATTTATGAACCGGTCTAAAGCCTCGTCCTCAGCCTATAAATGTCCCACTCCTGGGCATAGGCCTTCCTCATGAGGAATATGGTGCGTGCTCCATTCAGTAAACAAAATAATCAATTCCCTGTCATCGAAAAAGTAATCGAGAACGCTCAAAACTATCACAGATCAGAAATCCAAGCCGTATTGAAGACAGTGGCTCAGCGAGGCATATTACCGAAGAAATCGGAAGGTGGAAAGATGAGAGTTTTCCTTAAAATATAGTGTGTCCATAATTTTGGATTTCTTGGGATTTATTTTCAGTATTATTATCTTAAACTTTTCAAGGTTTTATTTCAAGAGGTATAAAACCTTTCTGAAAATTGTTAAAAAACAATAATGTAGAGATTAAACTTGTCGTTTCTTGCTAATTATTAAGTCTCTTGCTGCCTTGCGATAAAGGTAAATGATTATGAGGACACCCATGATTAAATAGAAAAGGTTTTCTCTAGATTTATCTGTTGTAGTTTTTTACAAATCTTCAGCGAAATGTTTGGATATAAGTATAGCTAGTATAGTTATGACTCATATAAAAACGCTAATGTGTACCAAAATATACTCGTAGGAGAACTACACTTTTATAGCCATTATATTGGGGACGTTTAAAAAATTTTTATCCGCATAAAATATGCAAACAACATGATTAATTAATAAATGCTCGTGCTTATCGCGTCGACCATTCGACTTTAGGATGCTGGGAAACTCTGTCAGTCCACTGGTTTAATAGAGATTAAAATATTTGTTTATTAACTAGAAGAACCAAGTAAAATAAAGCTGTAATTTTAAGAAAAGTTGAAAATATGTTTATTAACTAGAAGAACCGAGTTAAATAAAGCCGTCAGTTTAAGAAAAATTTAAGGAATGTTGAAATATCATTCAGGAAAAAAACAAATTGTTTTTGTTACGCCGCAAAACTCTTTCCTTGACTTAAGCGCTTTGTGCTTCATATAAAATGTATCAAAGTAACAACCTATAATGATAATAACCTATAACCTGCAATAGTGTCTAAAGTTAGTGTGGAAAATTTATAATTCAAAAACATTTTAGTATTCAATTTAGATGCGTCTTACTTAACGCATATTTATGAATGTCATAAACATTTTATTATATTTCGTGACAGAGGATAACGCTATCCGTTCACGAAACTATCGGAGGCCTTGTTCTGAGAAGAACGGGTAAGAAACTCAACATGTTTCTACCCTCCCTTTACATTAAAATTATTTAAAAAATGTCATAGACTAAAAAATATTATCTTAATAAGTAGTACATTACATTAAATAAGTTTCTCCACTTACTGCCATGCAATACAAACATTGTTTCGGCCCTGAAACAGATTTATATAAATAGCCGAAACAATTCCGCTATGTATATAAATCTGGCAAGCATGAGTTGACCAGACACCGACAGTTGCACCCAGAGACAGTTAAATTATTAGCCTGATCAAATCTGGCAAATAAAAAGCAACAAGTTACTAACTAAAATATATTTAAAGTTTACATGCTTATCCCATTTTTCCAAGAAGGCGCATGGTTCCCCCACCGACAATGCGTCATGTAGGGCACAAATAGACTCGCTTTGAATACAAAGTACTGGATTTAACCCTCGTCTGTTCGCGAGGTGATGCTCTGGAACCAATTTGTAGCTTATCTACATGTACCACGTCTAATTTATCATTGGCTTTATAGAATCCAGGGAATAAAGACCCAAATTCGTGAAAAAATGTGAGTTGCTTCAGATTGACAACGAACTATCGCATTGGGGATACTGTTTGCCGCTTCAAAAGTATATAAAATATTTTTGTTTTTAGTTTAGAAAATATACTAGGTATTTTCTTTGGTCACAATCCAAATATCTTCGTTGTGTGGGTTAGTTGTTATTTGCATTAAAGTCTTTATTATCGAAATTTGTAAACTAGTTAAAAATGTAAAATGAAGTCAAGGCCGGAACTTTGTGTCAGTTATAACCTTTGTTATAATTCAGATTATTTCCTTTCTTAGATGGACACTATACTTGATTAAATGCAACTGTTTTGGTTCAGACGTTCCAACACACAGCTATTATTATAAATAATAACACTAAAAGGTTTTCTTAGAACTTCTCTTCTCTTAGACCTATTCAATAACTCGTTGCTTTTAAACGGCGGGGGATGTTGACTGGTATTTTAATATTTATTAGTTTTCGAAAAATTATATTGATTGAAAGTGAATAGCAATTAGAGTCTTAGTTGATATTTGTGACAATTTTATTCAAATACGAAGTTCGAACACAATTTCATGGAAAAGAAGTAATTATAGATTTATGAACTGAAAATAATATTTTGTAGAATTGTTTTATATGAAAATCTGGATAAACTCTTATTAAAGTCAATTTAATACCCTAGAGTTATGTGATATGGAAAGTAAAAAGATTTTTGTTCTCTTCTGTAATGGTTAATAACAATTGTTCTATCTCTCTCTCTTGATAAAAATGTTTTAACATTTAACTCAAAAACTCATAACCTCTTTATCATCTAAGATTTAACTTCCTTATCGGTACGACCCTTCCATGTAGGAAGTCATATACAATGTTAAGTTGATTTACGAGTTACTAATGGTATAGCCCATTAGGGACATGATCATATCAAGCATGAGAGATGAGAAGCGGGGTTTAATTTCGAAATTGTAGCTTCTTACGCAACTAGGCACCAAGTAATTGATGCCTTGTCGTATTCACTTACTATACTTAGAGCGTTGTAAAGTAGAGAGCAGAGAGTCTAGACTTCTGCGTCTGGAGAAACCGGTGAATCTTACAAACTCAATTATAAAATACATACATACATATCATCACGACTATTATGCCCTAAGGGTTAGTCACATACTAGGCAAAAGCACCCCAAAAGCAGTCCATTACCATAATGCGCGCTTCACCAAGCACTGACAGCAGTCAGCGTAACAGGTGATGAGCCCGTCGCCGCTATATCCTTATTTGTGTAGTTCTACGTCCACTAGTCGCCTTTAACGACACGCAAAGGAAGAGATGAGTTGGTAGCATTCTTTTAATGAGCCGCTACCACACCGCTCACGGCACCCAAAAAAATAAAACAGGAAATACGCATTGTGTAAGGCTTCACGGTAAATTATTTTTAACACGGTTATTACTCGTAGCTTACCGCTGATTTTTTAAATAACTATAACCCTTATTGTTTTGCAATGGGAAGTATAATAAATTAATTGGGCAGCCATTTAATTATTTGATCAGCAACAAATAGGTCAGATGAAAAATCATTTGGGTAGCAAACAAATATTTTGACTGCGGACATAATTATTAGGGCATCAATATACTGAAAATGTATAAAATCTAGGATAAGTGTCAATGAAGGATCAAGGATCAATTACCTAGGAAATGTATTCTGATAGATATTAGGTTAAGGTTATTTTTTCATAACCCTTTTAAATTTATTTATGTCGTCAAAACATATTATATTAAACAATTTGGCAACAGGTAAAAAAATTACCATTTAGTTATTTTGCTGACAAATTAGAAATATCTGCTACCCATAAGTTGCTGCCAAATCAGTTGTTTTGCTGACCAATTTTGAAATATTTGCTGCCCAAAGTTACTGACCAATTAGTTATTTTAGCTGGTCAATTGTATTTTTTGCTGATCGAAATTCGAATACTTTGCTAACCGTTCAATAACCACAATGATAATTATGCTAGTCTCACAGTCATATTAACGAATCTAAATCTGTAATATCTCGTTAAAAATTCACTGTATCAAACTGCAGTAACACTACTTACTACTGACACTACTATCAAATACAACTCAACTACCTGTTGAGTTGTATTTGATAGCTAATGAGCTAACTGCAATTTCCATACTAACATTTTTTCAGAACGACAAATCCAAAGATAATATTATTTGGCATGTATCATTAAGCTTTAGCAATATGTGTGATATCACCTTTTATAAAAATTATTTTTCGTTTTTAAGTGAGTGCAAATCAAATGATGTATTCGGGAGGCACTTAAAAGAGTTGTCTCCGTGTCCAATTTTAACAAAAACTTACAAAAGAATATCAAAACAAATTAAATGAGCTCAAAAATATGGTCTAGTTTTAGAGGAGGTAATTATTTATTAAGAATACTCTAAAAGTTAATAGTTACAGACAAAATACTAAGAGAGAAAAAAAAACGCAATTTCATAGGTAAACCTATAATTTTCTCAAACATTTTGGATTTGCTTATTGGTCTGTAAGAACTTACTTCTGAGGCAGGTTTACCCTGGATTGGCGACCATAGTAATAGTTGATACATTCCAGATGAACGGGAAATAATTTGGCCTTAATTGCATTGAACAGAATAGTTATTAAGACAACTCCCTTTCGTGGAAGGTGCCTTAGGACCTCAGTAGTAATTAAGTAATTTTTTTGTTTCCTTGCTTTTAGTTTCTTTAAATGTTTCTGCTTTCTGCTATACTATTGATCATGCCTAAAATAACAATTTAATGTCACAATTTATATTGATTACCACTGTCATTTGGTTGATGGAAATTAAATTTTACATAAAAAGTAGGTATTAACTACAAATGTTGATTGCTTATTGTTTTCCGATTTAAGCAGATTTGTCTGGATACCTTGATCAATCATTCAGGTTAATGATTGTAAACAAATTGTAATCATAGTGTAGTGATTTAATTGATTATTTTATTGAGTTAAGCTTATAACAGACGTACCAATTTGTTCCAAATCATACTAATATTATAAATGCGAAAGTAACTCTGTCTGTTCGACTTGCTTTCACGTCAAAACTATTGAACCAATTTAAACGAAATTTGGTATACAGCGAGTCTAAAGCCTGAGAGAGGACATAGGCTACTTTTTTCCCGATATTCCCATGAAAACGGTAGAAACCGCGGAAAGCCACTAGTTGTTAGTAAAATCTTAATTTGTCCAGTGTGAAAATATTTTGAACCTTAATTTTCTCAGGGAACTTCGTTGAAATTTCAATAATTTAAATAACTAAAGTTGTTCTTTAGGTTAAATTAAAATTATTGTTTGTAAAATTTTGAAAGGGGCTGTGACAGGTTGTTCATTAAGAAAGTTCTTTTTCCAAATTGTAATTTAATAACATAAAATTAGGACATTAAATTGAAATCTTTCTGACCTTGAGCTCTTTGAGATTCAGACACGCCATAGATTTTTGGTTTATTGTTGGCAAACAAAAGACTGCTCTACCTAATGGTAAATGACAGTTGCTCTAGAGTACATTGTTATTACATAAGGAGTTATCACAGTGTCTTTTCGTACTTACATGAAATCATCTATTGTTTGCGAATACCGATGTTCGCGGTGCCCTCCAAGCTATTGCGACCGTTTCTACCCACGTGGTAGTGTTACGGCCAGTACTCCTCATGTGTTTCTCCATGAGGAAGGCCTGTGCCCAGCCGTGGGACATAGACTGACGACCGGCTTATATGTTCAAAGCTTGAACAAACAAAACATTAAAGCAAAAAAGAATCATTGTCACATTCAATTGTAACATTAACAACAAAACCCTGATAAAATAACAAAGTACAAATTCGTTTAGTATTACAAAAGTCCAGCCATCTTATCTGTTCCATTTCATTTCCATTAATTGAAAAACTTCTCGCAAAATACAAACATTTTGATTAATTATTGGCGGAATTAATTCGTTGCAGATTTATTTCGAGAGAAAATAAAATGGACAAACGATTCATTCCGTTCTTTGAAATGTATTGATGTTTTCTTTGATAATTTTGTAACCATTGGAGGATAAGAAATCATTAGTTTTGTCTAGAGGTCGTCGATTTTAGTGTCAATCTATTAAAGCAACTTAACTGTAATCAAAGGCAAGTAGATAAAAAAAATAAACAGTAAAATTTTTATCAGCCGTAACCCGTAGTCGAGCATAAATATTGAAATCAAAAAGAATATAACCCCTTTCATATTGATAATCAAAAGATCTCAATTCAATTTTTCTCAGAGGTAATGCTTATAATCTTTGATTTCGATATTGAATACAAAGCTGCAACTTTCACCCTGGAGGACCAATTTGTGATTTAGACTCTCTGCCTGCCTCGGGACGTTTACTAAGCTGTGTTCCTTCGCTGTTGCCATTATTTCTACCTACCAATCTGCATTATGCCTGTCAGGCTGAATTTCTATTTAAAAGAAATTATTTCCCTGTCATATTCCAAATTTTATTTGTGGTCGGCGCAGTATGTCTTCCGCTTACATTCTCATTTCTCTCTTGCAATATCAATACTCAATCTCTTCCTGTCCTCGTTCACACAATAAATGCATATTTTCTTAAATCTTCCTCTCCCTGCATATTACATCTGGCCTTATGCCCATTCCGAAATTTACAAGAAATATTTTTTCATTAGAATATTTTAAAGCATCTTTTGAGCAATCTACTTAAATAAGGGCTCTTTTACAGTTAGCATTACTAATCGTTTCCTTCATTAAGTTGAATTAAGTTGACCCTCGATCTAAGGATCGTTGTGGATTGTTAATTGTGATAAGATAAACCCTTTCTAATTCTTAGATGCGGACTGAAAATTTGTACTATAATTTGTACCGGAACTAAGTCAGGATCTCACAAAACTTTACGCATAAGGTTAGTTAGTTAATCCACAGATCAATTTTACAAAAGAATCTAAAGTGATAGTTGTTTGAGCATGCATTGCACAGTCCATTAATAAATTTAAATATAAACTTGAAAACAAGACGGCGCTTCATCTAGCATAATTGAATTATTTTATTAAAATATTACAAATCCGTTTTTTACACCATATCAAATGGACAAAATGTACATAGCTTTTTCTTCCCTTAGTTATTTGCGTTCCCAATGTGGAGCGAAACCATAACGGCCACAGAATCTACGTCATTTGTGGAGAGCAATTACTATGAACTATGAAAAAACTGGGTGCGCAATTCTCCCCTTAGTTTTTTAGTTTTTCCACAACTGTGGTCAATTGTTCGCGTGACTATTTCAGAATAGGGTTGTCTGTTTCTACAGCGGTTCAGACATAATATTGTGCTCATAAATTTCAATAACTATTAGGGCTGTTGCATTGCTCAATGACCTTGAAGGTTTCGTGCTTACTCTAAATCAGCGCCATCTACAAACATACAACCGTACCGAGACGTTTGACAAAGAAACATTTGACAAAGAGTAACGATGTTTATGAACAATTGACTTTTTGCCTATCTTATTCAGAGACCGTGTAAGGTAAAGATCAAAGTTAAATAGAATATTTAAAATTCTGAGGGCCGGCCGGTGTAATGTTGATATCCAGATAAACACCAACTAATTCTGAGCAAAGAAAGGGTACAAATATACATTTGGGTAATTTCTCTAACTTGACAAAGATGTTTCGATAGATAGATAAAATTCTTCATTGCAGCTGATTGAAAACACAGAAATGTAGTAAAAAATACTATGCAACACAGGCGGCCTTATAGCTAATAGCAATATCTACCAGGCAAACTTTGAGAGAGAGATAGAAAGAAAGAAATGAAAAGGTAGGTGTCATATAGTTATATAATTGGGTTACATATATAATCTAAGTAGAAAACAGTCTCTTGCTTATGTGACCAATTTGCGATGTCCACGTCAGCGAACTATCCATTGAGATGCTTAAATTCCTAACGCAATCAAACTCAAACTCATTCATTCAGTCATTTTATCAAATTGGTATCATCAAATATACTTTTGACAAGTCAAAACAAAAAAAAATATAATTATCCTAAAATTGATAATACCAATACTTTTTTTTCGGCAATCTTTATTAAGTATGTGGACACCGTTAAAAAATTTCATTGGAATGGAGTTAAAGTCAATATTGTATAAATACTAAGGGAATCGCTTATAAACATCAAAATACCTACATGATTTTTACGATTTGAGCAATGGATCGCCCTTAAGGTTTTCAAAATTGCTCCAGATCTTTACTTGTCTTCTAAAGGGACTAGTCCTAGTGGTTCTCATTCAGCCCACTCGAGCTAACCTTCAAATATCGTTCTTGCTTCTTCTCGCAGGACGCCCCGCATTATATTTTCCGAAACACAATCTCCAGTCTAGAAATTTACGGCTCCAACAGCCGTCAGTTCTACGGCTAATGTGACATCTACTTCAACTTGCTAATTAGGTGACTCTTCATTTTCATTGGGGTCTTCAGAGAAACTCACAAGATAGCGGGCTAAGCAAGTTTCAAGTAGTGAACTACTCGAGCCGTGTCTAACAATTCCACACCATAAGTGAGGAAACGCATTTGCGGAATACTTTCAACTTAAGACATTGAGGGCTGGGTGACGATATTTGCAAATACCAAAATTGAACTTATGACTAATAGTCCTCTGTAACAAAAATTCAAATAGCTAATCACCAAATTTAACTTATATAACAGTTCCCATTTCAAGCATTACAGTAAACCTGAAAGCAAGGTATTTGATATTAATAACGACTTAAATCGCAGCGATTCCTGAATGGAGCTTCAAAGAACACTCTACAACAAACAGATTCCACAAAGGGCCAGAATTTAATAGGGAAACCTGGAACTGGAAGACATAAAGGCGAGTAATATTGTGCGTTCATTGTCCGTCGCTGCTCCAAATATCACTATTCGAATGTTCCTTCTGAATAAACTTATTGGCAGTGCGTTTTATATTTAGGTAACAACGATTTTTCGAGGCGTTATACTTTCAATTGTGCAAGAAAGTGCATAGACAAAAAACTCAATATTTTTTATAATTTGATTATTTGTCTATTTGTGGGTGTTTAACACCTCTGCCTACCCCTTAGGGGGAAAAGGCGTGATGATATGTTTTTTATTTTTGGCACAGTAAATGTCTAAATCACGCTTCCGAAAAAGCCTTTGCCAACTGAGAATTAGAAAGTTATGGTTAAACATTTTTGCTTGAACCAAAGAAGTGACTAATAACTAAAGAATGGACTGACAGGCTGCATGCCGGAAAATAATAATTTTAATGCCAGCGCGATTAAAACGCCTGTGACGTAAGATTAAGTCAATACCTAGCAATGTTCCTCTAACAAGAATGTTTTCGTAAACGTTTCCACCCAAATAATAGCAAAACATTCAATAGTTTAAGTTACATGAGCACGATTTATGTACATGAAAACTGACGATCCCTGCACAAGTATCGCAAAAAGTTGGACAGCACTCCCCGCTGTCAGAACATGAATAAATGGACAAACTAGCAGAGCTTGGAAAGTTGTTTTAAGCTTTTGATCCCAGTTGTTCCGGTCGTTGTTAAAAACAATATCGGAGAGCCAAATATCGGCAAAAACTGCCTACGAGAATATTCGAGACCAATACTTTTGGACTTTGTATTACAGAATTAATGAAAACAATATTTCAGAAATTATTGAATATAATATGTGTAAGCCCTGCATGTTTCTTTATAATTATTTTGCTCTTTTTAAAAACGTCGGATTTTTAGATTTTTAATCTAATATTTTTAATTAAACTCAGACTAACGAACGGATAATCTAATGTTTATAATAGGTCTTTACCTATGAAATTGGTGATTTGTGTGGAGATTTTGGGAAAGTTTGCATTTTCCATAAAACATTTTTTCAGATTTCTATTAGATATTAAATTTTTGGCATGTATCATTAGACAAGCTTTAGCAATATGTGTGATATCACTCTTCATAAACATTCATTGATCATTTTCAAGTGAATGCAAATCAAATGATATATTCGGGAGGAACTTAAAAAGAGTTGTCTTAGGAACTTAAAAAGAGTTGTCTTCATTTCTAATTTTAACACAATCAAACTTACAACAAATTATCGAAAAAAATTAAAAGACCTCACAAATATGGTCTTTTTTTAAAGGAGGTAATTATTGTATAAGAATATTCTGAAACTAAATAGTTACAGACAAAATACTAAAAGAGAAAAAACGGCAATATCATAGGTAAAGATTTACCCCTATGCTTGGTATGTATGGCAATAGGCTAATATATAAGGAAAAATGTGGGTGTTACAACCTCTGCCTACCCTTTCGGGGATAGAGACGTGATAACTATGTTATGTAATTAAAGATATCAGATGTTTCTTAGAATAAAATTACATAACCGATTTCAAGGCGCTGCCATATCTAAGCGTTCTGGGTTCGATCCCAGAGAGCAAAAATATAGGCGTTTGTTATTTAGTATTTGGTATAGTTATACTAGCTTTTACCCGCGTCTTCATCCGTGTAGAATAGTTACTTTGAGAAAGTATGTCTTTCTCTATAATGAGGCTATTCAACACTGAAAGGTTTTTTCAAATTCGAACAGTAGCCTCAATTAGTGGAATTTAAAATTTACTCCTACTCTATTATTAGAAGCAAAGTTCATAGTTTGTCCTTCATAATTTTGTCCTTCATTTTTTTGTAGGCGTTATTTAAAATTTTTGACATTCATCCGCATGGCACCCGTTCCCATGGGAATATCGGGATAAAAGGTAGCCTTTGTCCTTTTTCAGGCTCTAGTACCAAGTTCCGGTTAAATTGGTTCAGTACTTTTGACGTAAAAGCGAGAAAGGCAGAGTTTCGCATTTATAATACTAGTATAGATGTTTTAAGTCTATTATGAATATCACTCTGCATCATCTCAACATCTCACTGCACCCGAGGTAATAAACCTCAGGTGAACATAATAATTCGGTGGGAGGAGCTCGATGGTGTAGTGGTGTACGCTTTGGCTTTCGGAATCGAAAACAAAGCTACCTTCGCCATGTTCAGGCCGTGGATGGGTGACCAAACTTTGTGATCTCGAACTCCTTCGTGCTTCGAAAATCACTTTAAACCGTTGGTCCCGGTTGATATTGCAACCCTTTTCTACCACCCACATTGGGTCAGGATGGTGGTGTTACGGCCCATATCTTATCCTTGTTCATTAATTGTTACAGGCATCTGTGCAATGATAATATTTTAAGCAAGTCTTTTAGTTATTTCGAAAATAGTGAAAACCAGTTTAGTTAATATGGTGAAAACCGTTAATACTACGTCCTCCGAATATGTGAGAGCAGACTGGCGGTAAATCTTGTCGCTTCTTTGTTTATTTCTGTGTGTACGTATTAATATTCGCGACGCGTCGTCGACCTGTCTACGTGTGTTGTGTGTGGAAATGGGCGAAATTAACCGCCATGGGTATATGAGGGTTTGGATTGAGTGATAAAGGTCGCGGAGGCTTAAATTTGTTGTATACTAGCCAACAACATATTGAATTCGTAAATGGGGCTTCGGGTCTAGTATACAAACCGGCTTACTTTGAGACGAATCTACAGTATACTGTTTTCGAATTTCAGTCCATCGAAGACTTTTCCTCGATTTTCAATATTTTTAAGCTATTGCATAGCTTCTATCGCGGGCCTTGAGCGCGGGGACCGAATCCAGAAATTCCGTAACGAAAAAACCTCACGCTCCCCACTCCGATGCGGAAGGAGGTGTGGCTTGAAGGCCGTGCATCGTCTAACGTCGTTTCAGTTCGGCAGTCTTCGACACGGCGTTGTGTGCGTGAATATGAATGAACAAAGTGCATTTATTATTAATGAAGAAAGTCACCAAAAAAAATAATGAAAGAAAATGAGTGAGTACTCTATATACATACATTTTATTATTATCACAAATGCAGTATTAATTTTGAATTGAAAATATAATACTGCTATAAAGATAGCCTAAACTTTTGATAAAATGAGCGATATTAAAAGACGCCCTCTTTTATACACACAAACACAAAAACGCGTATAGTTTAAATTCTATATTTAGATTCTCAATATATATATAAATTCATTCTTCATTATGTATATAACAGAAACCATCAAACCAAGCACGTGTACTATTCAGTACCTTTTTTTTTGGTGTATAGATAATGCACATGAATGCCGCGCAGAGAAAGTATATATGATATTATATCTATATAAATGTACATCGCGCGAAATTCGATAATCACTTCTTAATATCGTAATTTTTTTATAAATGAATATTGTTTTGGTGTGTCATTAAATAAAATTATAATTGCATAAGTTGATACAAAATGCTATGCAATAGCTTTACCGCGGCAGTCCCCGAGTGCCACACGTCTTTTTTTTTCAGTTCATCTAATAGTTAATCACTGTTTTTTGGTAAAAATTGGTAAATATTGAACAAAAAGTTCTGTGAATCGTTTTATGGTTAATGAAAATCGTTGAAAGGAATTGTGATAAAAGGATGGATTGCCTGTTTACGGTTATGGTTGTTACGTTATAACCTTGATGTAGAATGAAAACCACGGGCCGGTTTGTCACATTTGTTTCTTATTGAAATTAAAAGGCACAGTTGGAACAATTTATAAAAAGGTAAATAACACAAATCACTGAACACAAAACTTAAAGAATATTTTAAAGGGTAGGCCTATTTACAATAGTGCCTTGGTAAAGTTATTTGGACATTTGTTGTTATAGTTTACTGATATATATAATAATTTTGTTACAATAGTTATATTTATAGGCGTCGAGACAACCGCTCCAGACGCTGACTCTGATAGGAATGTAAATTGTAGAGCAAAAACAATGCAACAAAAGAGACAGTTACTTAATTTAAAATGGCTCATGGTTGGTTCTTGGATGGGTGACCAAACATTCTTGATTTTTTCTTTGTATGTTCCTCCGTGCTTGGGATGGCACAATAACTCTTAGTCCAGGTGCCGGCTGCTTTTGCAATAATTTCTAGCCACAGCCCTTGTGATGGTGTTATCGCTCATATTTTATGTAACTCCATGTAGTAAGGCGTCTGTCCACGCATATCTCAATATTTAATGTTAATTTATAGCTTATTTGTCATTCTATAATAAAATACTCACACAAACACACACACACACATGTACCTTCTAGAATAAGTTTATGAATGGGGAGGGAATAGACAATATATATTTTCTGATTAACTTAATGTTTTAAAAAAAAATTGAAGTTACTGGAGGGTTTTTGAATTGCCTATTTAAGTCACTTCATCTTCTTGCCATTTTCCCACTTTAGGTGGGGTCGGCACATCATGTCTTCTTCCATTCTCCTATATCACTCGTCAGCTCAGCATCTACTTATATTCTCATATCATTCTTCACGCATTCAATCCATCGCTTCTTTGGTCTTCCTCTCACTCTAGGTCCGTCCACATCCACTATCGACTATTAAGAATTGACTATTTAACTATTTATATTTATATCACTTTCACTTTTTGCACATATAATATATGTATTTAATTTATGATACTTTAGATATTTTCGAAAACTTTTTTATCTTTACTATTATTGTATATGACTATGTGTTACCAGAATAAATCTACCTCATTTTATTGTGCAATGAGTAAGCGTGCAACTTTGGCAGATATTTACACTGTGGTTTGTAGCAAGGGCGTACAAAGTCTCATTCTTACCAATTGAGAGAGATATGAATATGTACGGTATTTGCACTCACATTGCAACTGTGCTTCTTGGTTCTATTTGTAAATAGAAATAAAATCAAATCTCTGGTTACAATGTTTTAATATGGTATTCAAATCATGAAACACTGTCTTGACTTTAAGGATTTGAAAAGGCATGCATCCCTTCTTCCCATATAGCTTTTCATCAAAACAAAAAGAAGACTTTCCAAGATAGAAAAAAATAGATTTCCTTACTAGTACCTACCGATGTTTCAAAATGCATGACAGTAATTAATAGAATTTAAATTTTCCCTGAAAAAGCAAAACCGCCATGGACATGTCCATAACTAAAAAGTACTCAATGTAATTATAACACGTGGTTTGACTTTGAAACTTCATTATGCATGTCCTCAGCCTATATACGTCCCACTGCTGGACACAGGCCTTAGTCATGGAAAAACACACGAGGAGTGTGGGCCGAAACACCACCATGCTGGCCCAATACGGGTCGGTGGCCTTCCGAAGCACGGAGGAGTTCGAGATCACAGGTAAGCTCTTGGCCTTCATCTCACCTTATAGTAAGTGACGATAGGCCGAAGGTGGAAGCGAGTTTCACCAGTTATCCACAAGAATTGAGGAACTGGCTATTTCACCTCTGATTACCGGAACACAACAATGCTTATAACATTGTAATTATGGCGACAAATTTAGGTAAGACGGTGGCAGCTAGCCAGGCGGGCTTAGAAGCCCTACCACCATCCAAGCCCCTGCCAGGTTGCAGAATATCAAGCGATAATAAACTGGCGGTATGAATGTAGCCGCATCTATTCCAGTGACAGTGTATACGAAGATGTACGTATTCGCAACAAAAGCGAATTGTCAAATTTATAACCGGCCCATTTGGTGGTCCCCTGGTGTTAGCTGCACTGTTTTGTTTATGCGCTTTATGTAGTGAGGGCTTGATTTATATCCATACATGCGGTGTTGTGTTGGAGTAATAAAAAACAGTCTGGTGCTCTGATGTCCAGCTACATCTCTCTACGAATCTCCCTATTCTAGATGAAGTTGATTATGGATAAGTGTGTAAGAAATAAAGTCGCTGCAAGATTTCATTCTTGCACTATTTACAAACGAAAACCCTTGCCGGCAATGTTCGTCTCTCTACAGGTCAGGTTCAGGTGAGCGATACAGTGCAGTCTGGTAAGTGCTGGCTTCTCACAGTCTGTGATAAATCTACAACGGTTGTATCGGTGGGGAGCCAGGTAAAAAGAGTGCAGTGTACTATTTACACCAGCAGCAAAAAAAACTTTATGTTAATATTAAACCCTAGAGGGTCCCGTAACAGAAATGATATCGTTTCTTCATTGATGGTCAATATGATTCCTCTTTTGATTTCATTTTTGAAATATTTATAAGCCCATTTTAAAGTATTTATTGTTATAAATAAGTATAAGTCATATAGGTTATCTATAAAGTGCTTACATTTTGGTTAATGTCGGCACTTTATCTTCTTGCCCTTTTCCCACTCTAGGAGGGGTCGGCAAAACATGTCCTCTTCCTCCACTCTTCTCTGTCACTCCTCAAATCAGCATCCACTTCTTCTATAGATCATAATAATATTATTGTTACCGAAATAAAGATGGATGGAATGTTTAAAAGGTGATATGTATGATGAAGAAGCGCGAAGAGTTCATGTTGCTTCGAATACAATTAGAACTGAGGACAGGGCAGACAAATGAAGAAAAGGAATCAACCGTATAACGTTGACAAGCTTCATATTGAAACTATGTAAATATCAGTGATTGCGTCAAAAAGTTTGAGTGTTTAGCATCAAATTGGATAAGTTCTTCAGATAAATCAAAGTCTAATGATGGATTGTTGTTTACCTAACGCAAATTTTATTTTGAATAACTGTAAATAAATATCAGTCGACTTATTGGTGTTCACAGAAAAACTTTTTTGTGTCTTCGTTGTTAAGTTTGATTTTGTCTTTGAAGGGTGAAGTGGGTAATTTAATAGTTTTACTCTTGTTTCATTAAGTAGAGTATCATTATTGTTACACTAAGTCACGCCTTATTGCCAAAGCGGAAAGTAGAGATCATTTCCGCTTACTATTATACTTGTTATTTCTAGCTGGATAAATGCAGTTTGGTTGGTTAAAACCCTATAACGACAACGACATAACAAGTCTTCCGAAACTGAAGAATTAACATTTGGTCACCAATCCATTATCTATCCATAGCGAAGAACCAAATGTCGAGATTAATGCGGATAAATAAACTACTTCGCAGCGCCGCTATAGCTTAGATTTTTTTTTGTAGAAAAACTCTAATAATAGCGAACTATCTGTTTAGCCTAATGGTTGACTGGTAGAGAGAGATGTTAGTCATTAAGTCCGCCATATGTACATTCCTTTTGTAATGGACATTAAAATTTAAATAAATTATAAATAAATAATTATGGGAAAAGAAGCGTTAAAAAATTATAATATTAAATGGCTCAAAATTGTTGTCCTATTTTATATCACAAATTAGCCAATCACCCCGCAAAAAATATATTATTCTATATTGGCCATTGAGGGTTTAAATAACAATTTGACAGATTCAACCATCTTGGAATTCGATAATTACTTGTGAATCTTTGCAATAAAAAAATATTATAAAGAATTTCACAAGTAATTTGAATTTTAAGCAGAATGTCACGAAATTAATAGGATTTTGACAGTTGACTAATTTAATTCCAGAGAACATTTTATTTTGAGGTTCAAAGCTGGTTTTAATTTATTTAATTAGTACCTTTCTTAAAACAGTTTCAGAGAAATGTAATTAGTATTTAAAGTCTTTGTGCAGTATTACTGAGCTTTCAAATATAAAGATATGTTTTTAAGACTCAAATTAAAAAGCACACAGATATTTTTGTAAAACTAATATTATATAAGCACGCGCAGTTCCAAATTCAAATAATATCTTTAGCATTTTATTTCTTTTGTTTACGCGGCGACATCTGGCAGCAAATTAAGTAAAACCTCTTTTTTATTTTTTAATAAAGATATCATACGCGTGGCTCGGTTCTATCAAACAGTATGCGAGTTCTTTTAAGTCCCCATGTTGATGTCGAAACAGAGCCTCAAAGAACGCATGTGAAAACATCAAAGTACATCGTTCGCAGCGACACACTACACTCGCCACCCTTAATGACATTGCGGCGCGAGGAAAAATACGATCGGAGTTTTCAGACATTTTTAGAGTGCAAAGGTGCTAACAACCCTCATGTAACTATGACACAGGGACTTAGCTAGAACTCTGTAAATGTAATAACTGTAAGGATTGCATTTTGTTTGGTATTAAACAATTTACACAGATTTTTTTAATGTTTGCATAAAGGTTCGTAGACTTAGACTTCGATATTGAAAACAAAGTAACTACAGTCATGTTTGGACCTTGCATGCGTGACCTAAACTTTGTATTTTGTGTATTACTATTAGGGAGCACATGTTTTCGCATAACGTCGATTGTCATAACATCGTTTGTCATACATCGAATGGCATAATCATTAAATAGCATAACACTCATGTCACATATTCCTTCTTACTCATAACATTTAAGTGGCATAACTCTCTAAAGGCATATTATAATAAAGCATAAATATAGAAATTACTAATTTCATTTAGCACAACATAAGGTAGTCCTAAAATGAATCGAATAATCACCCAGATTCGAAAGAACCAATCCCAAGGAAATGTGTTCTGATAAATATTAGGTTAAGGTTATTTTTTTTATGACCCCTAAAAACTATATTCGTGCAATCGAAATTTATTTAGTAAACAATTTGAGGCAGAGAAAAATATTATGCGTTGTGATCATTATGCTTTTCATAAGATGTGCGTTTCAAATTTATGCCTTTTAATACTTATGACAAACAATTTTAGCCTATACAATATTAGGACTCTCAAAATTATGCGTCGCGTTTTGATGCGTTTTGATGATTATGCCTTTCAAAATTATGGATTTTCATATTATGATAATAAACGTTATGCTTAAAATTACGGAGCCTTACTATTATTATTCTACGAGATTTTATAAAATAATAAAGCCCAATTTATAAAACCTATCACAGAATGATTTAGACATTGTCAATTCCAATTTATCTACGATTTTATTTTAATAAGTACTGTTAATAAACTTGAAGAATAGTCAGAAACATACCTATCTTGATTTTTTTTTAAATCGAGAAAAGAATCAATTATCGTGTTTTGAGCCAAAGAATAATCAAGAATAGTTCATTAGTAACAATATGTATTTTTTCTTAATAAAAAAAGCATTATTTGATGCCTTTAAGCTCAACCGAAACCAGGTTTATTTGGAAGATCCTGGCTTATGTTTCTATGCGCATTTACAAATCCACATTGGGTTTGCTTCATTTTACACAGGTAAAAAGGACTGTACCCAGCAGTGGAAAGTGTATAAGCCTATGACGAAGACAAAGAAAGATATTTTGTAAGACCTTGATCAACCCATAGCAAGCATCAGTTCTTTTGACGTTTCATCCATTTTTGCAACGGTACGACAATCTACATATATCTACTTAGCTATCTAAAAAAATATATCAAAACTGAAGGAACTTTTTGCTCAATTAAAGAGAGCAGGGCGTGTAATACCAACGCTTGAGATGAATGCCTTTTAGCTATGAAATGTCGCAGAAACTCAGTTCTGCCATATTTAAAATAATGAGATTGTTGTATTCCAGAAGTTTACAGCACAAATAATTGGACTGTATACATTTTCATTGTCTTTTTTAAAATGTACTGCTTTTTATAAACTTAAAAAATACTATATACTTGTATAAGCATGTTGGAGGAAAATTACAAGGTTTTTCTTCATTTTGCGTAGTTATTAAACAAGTTAACTACCCCCGTGGTGCCTTTAGTCATTTAGAATACATGTCATATGATGTGTATTTCGTCAAATCAAATCTATACATATAATAAAACTGTAGCAGTCGAATGTCGGCACATAGAAACAAAAATGGTTATAATCAAGTCAGGGGGGGATGTAAAAAGAGGGAAAATACAATAAAAAAAAATTTTTTTTGTTTCTCTTTTTGTCTGTTTGTATGTGCTAATCTCTCAAATGTCTCGACCGATTTAAATGGAATTTTGCATGGGGTTACCTTATATCCCTGATCAACTTAGATACTTTTTAATTCGGAAACTTAAATGGTTCGCATGGGAAAGTTAAAAAACCAGTAACCGCGGACTAAGTAAATAATTTTATTTCATTGGCCCCGCTTGGCACTTAAAATCTTCAACATTTTGCGTTTTAGATTATCTTACAAAACAAATTATGATAAAAATAAGTATATTAAATTAAAGTTCATAACCGCTCGTGGCAAGTACATCCACAGCGCATTGACTGTGGTGTAATCGATACAAGCGGCAACTCCTGAGTCACTTTATTAAATAGCCAATCATATAATTATTCATTTACCTGCAACTGCGACGTATGTATCTACTAGTTATTTTAGATACAGCGTTAGAGAAATCTTTATACAATATTTACCTTTGTAGTTTTCTAAACAACAAAAAGGTTGAATATCTATTTAGGGTCGGTTTTTATCCGATACTTGATCTTATAATACGAGAAGTGGTAAACCTGTATCTCCCAAATTGTGCTTTTTGTAGGAATTAGATTTCTTTTGACTAGGCGACGGTATCCACAACTATATGTGGAAAAGTATTTTGTAAAAGTATTTTGCTTTAGGTCTGTTCTTCGTGAATAAACACCCGCAGACGGTCTCAATTTGTGGACATCTTTCGTGAACCAAACTATATCATCGGTTAGGTCGTCTACTTGTCATAAAACATATTGAATAAAAAATACAAATAACAACAGTAGGTAAGTAAAAGCCTAAAAATTTATTACTTTTTCGAATCTCAGTAAAACTATAACATTTTGACTAAATTTTCGTTCAACGAAACACAACAACACAACACAAATCCCAGGCCACGAAATAGAAAAACAATACCATTATTTGCAGCTCCATTTAGTTGGATATCATAATTCACTCGCAGCGTTGCGCACCAATCGGCCGAATACGAGGCAGTGTTCAATGGGAAAGAAACACCGATAAATGGAAGAAAGTTAGGAGTGAGGCACGTCAGTTGCTGTTCGAAATTGGAGCCGACTGCGCATTTCACAAAAGCAAAAAGTTCTGAGACAGTAAAAAACAGTAAAGTAAAGCCAACGAGACCAGTTAAAATATATAAAAAATCGAACCGATCGATGCTGTTACGCATTGCAATATTTGTAAATTGACAGAATAACATTTTTAAGCCTCCGCAATAACCTTACCTTATCATCTCGTTTCGTGGGCTATAGCGTTTTAGCATTTATCGACTTCAATTACTCTGTGCAAAAATTATGAGTTTATTTTTAAAATACGTTATAAAAAAAAAGCTTTTAAAAACCACGTTTTACTAAAGGACTAAAAAGGGGAAAATAATTTTGTTGCTTCTAAAGAATATTTTTGATATATATACATGCTTAAAAAAAATTCTAAATACTATGAATGTTTTCAAAGTTGTAAAAACTTTCGAAAATTTAAACGTGCATTTTCAGTAATGCGCACCAAGCATACAAATGTTAAAGGAGGATTTTCTTTATTTTTTATGTTTTATGTTTGCCCCCCAAACGGGCAGACGGCTCACCTGATGGTAAGTGATAACTGCCGTGTTGCGTTTCTGACCCTTAAGGGGGGAGTACGCTCTCTTACAAAAGGATACAATTTATACAAATAAAAGGATAGGATACAAGTAATATTACTTTTTTAAGCTATTGCATAGCTTCTATCGCGGGCCTTGAGCGCGGGGACCGAATCCAGAAATTCCGTAACGAAAAAACCTCACGCTCCCCACTCCGATGCGCAAGGAGGTGTGGCTTGAAGGCCGTGCATCGTCTAACGTCGTTTCAGTTCGGCAGTCTTCGACACGGCGTTAAGATAATAAAACCCACATGTATTGTAAAATAATAAAAAAATATTTTAAACAATATTAACTTTTTTTATTTATTTAATAATAGAACAATTTGTTTGCTTATCGGTCACCACGCTCAAAAAGTGTAACTTGAATTAATATCAAAGAAAAAGAAATACTGCATGAATAAAATAAATAAATAAAATTATAATTGCATAAGTTGATACAAAATGCTATGCAATAGCTTTACCGCGGCAGTCCCCGAGTGCCACACGTCTTTTTTTTTATTACTCTGTTTCACCGACAAAAACAAAAAATTTTCAGTAGTTCGTTATTGCATTCGAATCAAAGAAACTATAACATGAGCGCCTACCTCCAAGATAAATTATGTTTTAAACCAATGTTTGTCCATTATAATATAATAAACATCAGACATTGACAACTATGAACTAGCTCCATTTTGAATACGGATTCTAGATGACGGATAAATATATTTAATAGATATATTCGCATGAATATTCAAAAAAAAAATACAATACTTATATAAACATCGAAGACTGGTGAACAAATGCCTGTATTCATCACACAAACATCTGTTCCCACCGGAGATAAATCCCAGAACCGAGATGGCGACGCCTTGAGAGAGGCGTACAGACCAATCGACCACGGAGGTCGTCATTATGTTTTAATCTTATCATATCTCTTGCATGGAATTCGCTTCCGGCACACGTATTCCCTCCATCCTTCAACATGGGTTTCTCTGAAGAAGCTCCTGAGAGCGACGTGAAATAGCACTTTATAGACCAGAAAGGTGGAGGTAGCTACGGCTAGTGTTCTCTGTGGCCGTAGCTAATTCCGCAAATGGACTCTCCTGCTGCTTACCATCAGGGGGTGTTCAGTCAATTGCTGTGCTTATTGTATAAAAAAAGAAGTTTCATCTAATTAAACCAGATAAATGAGAAGTAAATTACTATGATGCTCATTTTTACAACAACCAACAACAACAACCAACAACAACAACCAACAACAACAACCAACAACAACAACCAACAACAACAACCAAACCAACTGAACCAACAGAATGTACCAACTACCTAGCATGTCGTAAAAGGCGACTAAGGGCGTATTGGGTACTGGGTCTGTGATTGTGTAGGCGATGAGCTATCCACTTGTTACTACTCTTTCACGATTTTTTTCATCTGACCAACCCTATTTTTGTATGGCTAAATTTGGTCTTAAGGAACACAGTGCTTCTTGGACTCTGCCTACCCATTCGGGGATTGCAGGCGTGATTGTATGTATAAATGTATGTAAAATTGCAAAATTGAGTCAGAAAACAAAATATTTAGTCTCTCGCTTCTCCAAAAACCCTTGTCTACTATCTTTAATAGTAAAACGAAATATACAACAACAATTGTTAATCCAAAATTATTCCAAATTAATCTTCATATGGGCAACACAACAGTATTTGCCATTGTAAAAACGTTTGCTCCTTTTCACCTCTCGTGCGTAATTTCGTTGGCAAATTTTCGAAATAAACAAAGCCACAGGTGCGAACGGCCGAAATTAAATACGCACTGCTCTAAAACACTGGCCTCGCATAAATATTCCCCTTTAATTCGTGAGAGTACACGAAACACAAGGAGTTGAGGTGACTGGAAGTACTAATGTATACGAAAAGTCGCACACTCACGAGCATGAACATGAATGCACTTTTGAACAATAGACATCTTTATTCCGTTGTAATAGAAGTCATTTACTGTCAAAAGTGTTTACATTTTCATGGTCATGACTGTACTGGAGGCAGATTTCTTTTGTTTCTGTGCAACGGATAAAGGTCGCTGCCCACCATTTCAAGCGCGTCAAATATTTTAAATATTTTAAACTGCGTACTCCGTTAAAATAATATTACTCGCGTGTAGCCAAACTTGAAAAAACTAGGATAGCTAATCGGCTCCGCCCTTAGGGCAGATTTGACCAATCGTGTGAACGATCGTGTGATCGAGTTTGGTTTTACTATTCCCGTGTTACTAATCTCAATTTGGTCGAATTCGCCCTTAGTCCATGTTATGATGTTCAAATGTACTAAAGGCGAGTCGAATTAGTACGTCCACTAAGGCGACAAAATAATAACTGTCAAAGTTCTTAAGGAAAAAATTAAGATGGGTATATGCAAGAATTTTCTAATAGTAAAAACCTTTTGTCCCTATTATAATAATAGTTAATAACCGTATTTCGTTGATTGTCGAGACAACATGCCTATTGATAGTAAAAACATGCAAGGGGATGTTAATTAGCAAAAAAATGTGTTCATAGCAACCTCTATTAACATTACATCCGTGCTAATCTCAATATTTGAGCGTTATTTCATCTGTGGAAGGTGAAAGGGTTCTAAGAGGCGTGGACGCGGTAGTGGGCCGTCAATATTTAATACAGAACCACTAACACCAGGAAAATGTTGATTGTATTCAACGGAACCCGTGCGTGAGAATTAACGTTGTGGTTTGAGATATTTATTGACTTAGGAGTCTATATATCTTATGCTATTTAGAAATTCCTTAATCTCAATATAGTGTTAGTTATATAATAGGTAGGTACTTATTCTTAATTGACAACCTCCGTGGTCGATTGATCTGTACGCCGGTCTCAAGGCGTCGCCATCTCGAGAGGTTCCGGGTTTGATCCCCGATTTGTGTGATTATTATTAATAATTATTTTGCTGCCCAAATGATTTTTCGGCTGACCTTTTTGTTGTCAAATCATATGTTCAATTAATTACTTTTCTTTTCTTTTAAATCAAAATTAAAACCGTGCTTCAAGGGAATGTCGTTACTGGATAAGTAAAACATGACATGATAAGTAATATATTATTTTAGAGGAAGAAAAGGATTTTTTTAATCGCGCTTTTATTACTTTTTAGTGAATAACACAAAAATTTTCCCATTTCCATTTTTTTTCTGAAAGGCCTCTTTATTATCATTTACCAGGCAGCCGACTTCACCCCCCCCCCCCCCCCCCCCCGTTTCATGTTGATTTACTACATGTAACCCTGAACTATACCTGAACTATAGAATAACTTAAAGAAAGTAAGACTTTATCTTTATATTTACATTTTATCTATGAAACGTTTAAACAAAGACGTATCATTGTTTTTTCTTTCACTTAAGCCTACTAGTTACATCGGTAGTACGACCCACAAAAATCTGGGGCCCTTCCATCAATCTCAGCGCGGGTCTCCCTGGGTACTTTTCATCATACCCGTAAAACAAATGATAGGACTTACCCAAATAGGGCTAGCTTGGACGAAGGGCAAGATAAAGCCTTGAAGGTCGCGTAGCCATTTGCTACGGTTTTATTATCACGCACGTGATGGTTGGTTTAGACGTTATGAGTAACGACGTATGAATATAGTAATTTTTAGTTTATGTATATGTATTATTTATTTATTTCACTATTGATTGTACATAAAAGAAAAAAATATGAATATACAACACATAAAATAAAAAGACGAGTACAAAAGGTAGAGCTTATATCTAATAGATATATCTTCCAGCCCACCTGCTATAGGAGAAATGCTGAGAAGTAGACTGAATCGCGTGTACTAAAAATATATAATTATATATGATATAATATTGGGTCCTTACCTATGAAATTAGTTTTTTTATTCTGCCTTAGCAATTTGTCCGTAACTATTAAGTTTCAGAACATTCTTATAAAATAAATGCGTCTTCTAAAAATAGACCATATATTTGAGCTCGTATTATTTAATTTGATAATTTTTTGTAAGTTTAATTGTGTTAAAATTAGACACAAAGACAATTATTTTTAACTGCCTTCCGAATACATCATTTGATTTGCATTAACATAAAAACGATGAATATTTTTTATCGAGCGTGTTCACACGCATATTGCTAAAGCTTGTCTAATGATACATGCCAAATATTATTATCTCTGGATTTGTCGTTGTGAAGAAAACTGAAAAAATTTTAGTATGTAAAATGCAGACATCCTCAAAATCTCCATACAAAACACCAATTTTATAGATAAGGACCTAATATCTTCCAGCCCACCTGCTATAGGAGAAATGCTGAAAAGTAGACTGCGTCACGTGTACTAAAAATATATAATTATATATCATATAATATATAAAAATAAATAATATATACGTACAAACATTGAAGCACATATTAAATGTATGTATGTATCTCGAGATGCCATCCGGGTATAAAGGGTAGTGAAAGCGAAAGATGTGTACCAGGATCGTAGCAACTGGAGATCTGTGAAGTCTGCCTACCCCTTCGGGAAAAAGACGTGATTTATGTATGAACTTATGGGTATGTAAGTATTATTAAAAGGAAGAAAAGAAGGCTGCAGTATGTGGTGATTGGCATAAACGCAAATAAGAAGAAGATTTACGCAAATAATCATCGCTACTTATAGGCAAATTGTGCAATAACAGATAAATGAAGTAAGCTTCCACCTTTTCTACTTACCAGTGGAACAGACGATTAGCCGAGAGAACGGAGTAGCCGAGTTGGAGCAGACGGGACACTACTCGTTCGAGAAGCCGCGGGAGTCGCGGCTTCGATCCCACCCCCTGTACCATGTCACATGGCGACCGAACTATCTGGCGAAAAGTGGGTGTTTAACACTTCTACCTCTAAAGGAGGCGTGATAACATAACTTACTATGTTATGTTAACTACTTATCTCTTAAACAAAACTGTATTACTCCTGCAATAGTTTCCAATAACCATGACATTACACGTAGAACACATTTACACTTAAAGTTTCCGTCGCCTCTTGGGCTATTCGCCTAAAAGTGTCATTAAAAATAATTTACGTAGTCAATTAAACCGTAACAGTAACTGCCCCTGGCTTGATATTAGCACGAGACATGAAAGTGGCACGGCTCCAAGCACATCAGCTTTAAACGTTTTCGAACTAAGTACTCGTTATTAGAGTTCAAATTAGCTCTTTCTGGAATGAAACATTATCTTAATAAATGGTCGAAATATATTATCAATATACGAAGATACGGTTAACAGACATAAAGTGCCTCTATTGATGCTGCAGTGTTGGTTATTGTGTCGACTAGGTACTGTCGAGGTAGGACACCTTAGAGCAGACCACAGTCAAATAACACTACATGTTTATTGTGATGTGATTCTGTTGTGAATAAGGTAGCCAGAGCCTATTGAGGTACAAAAAGAATCTATGGTAGGCAGCGCGACAATATCACAACAGTCATAATCAAATCATGCCTGCATTGATATAAAATATTGGGTCCTTACCTATGAAATTGGTGCTTTTTTCTCTCTTAGTATTTTGTCTGTAACTATTGAGATTCAGAGTATTCCTAAAAAATAATTACCTCGTCTAATAATAGACTATATTTTTGAGCTCTTTTGATTTGTTTTGATAATTTTTTGTATGTTTAATTGTGTTAAAATTGGACACGGAGACAACTCTTTTTAAGTGCCTCCCGAATACATCATTTTATTTGCATTCACTTAAAAACTATAAATAATTTTTATGAAGTGTGATATTACACATATTATTAAAGCTTGTCTTATGATAGATGCCAAATATTATTATCTCTGGATTTGTCGTTGTGAAGAAAACTGATAAAATGTTAGTATGTAAAATGCAGACATCCCCAAAATCTCCATACAAAACACCAATTTCATAGGTAAGGACCTAATATTAGAACTATGCAAGGAATTTTACCAACACAATCCATACTAATATTATAAAAGTAACTCTGTCTGTCTTTCTGTCTTGCTTTTACGTCAAAACTGCTGAACAGATTCAATTGAAATTTGGTACACAGATAGTCTAAAGCCTGAGAAAGAATATAGAATATAGAAAAAATAAATTTTCAATTACACCAATTGAGGCTACTGTTCCTATTGTCTGTGATTGTGTAGGCGATAAGCTAGCCACTTGTAACTACTCTTTCGCGAACTTTCATCTGACCAAACCCAATTTTTGTATGTTTAATTGTAGTCTTAAGGAACACAGTGTTCCTTGGACTCTGCCTACCCCTACGGGGATTGCAGGCGTGATTGTATGTATGTATGTAAGTTCCAGTTTGAAAAAACCTTTCAGTGTAGAATAGCCTATTTATTGGGGAAGCTTTTGGCGACATACCATCACACTATCTCAAAGTAACTATTCTACGCGGACAAAGTCGCGGGAAAAGCTAGTAATTAATAATTTGAAATATTCTTCGTAATCGAACTATGTCTTCAGTATAATTACATCTAAATGGTGGTGTAATGGCATGTTGGAAGAGTTTGGCGTCAAGCGATCGATGGCAGACACTGTGATGTTACTTCGATGAGGTGAATTACCACGATAAAAATCCCATCGTTTTTCACACCACTTGACGGTTATTTCAATAATCCTCCATATTGCTCGTCAACACAGACACTAATTACACACAACTACACAGATTTCACGCAAAGAAATCCACTCCGAAACAATATTACAATCATTGAATAAAAATCACGTCTGCCATAGTTTAATGGCGCCAAAAACTCTTTCAAGTAAACTTACCAATTAGGCATGCAAAGGGTATTTAGCCCATACAACCATTGAAATAAGTTTGAGGTTATTGTCTATGGTTTTACCTGTGTCAATTGTTTTGGCAAAAGCGCGTTTTGCTGAAAGCGCGCCATAAACGCACTAGAAGACGAAAATATTTTAATTATAAGCAACGATAAAGAATCAGTGATGGTATATATAAAACTATTTAGGTACACTAGATAAGTGTCAGCACTGGCTGTCTACGGCCAACACATTGCCTACAAGCAGATGACGTCACCGTTCGTCTTAAGTCACGTGGTCAAACATGAAAATTTAGTTACCTACTAGATTAATGACTGATTAAGAAAGTCGTACATATTTTTAAATAATGTGTTAGGTAAATTATCTATAACCTATATTTTCATAGTAGTCAAATAGCCTATTTGTTATTGGAATAAATAAAAAAAATTTGCATTTGCAATTGATTACTGTCGGGGGATATTTTTCATATCAAAACAAGCTTATTTTCATTACATTTCAAACTGTTTTATAACAACAGAATTATATAATTTTTTAGAAGAGATATTTTTATACAATTTAATTTCACGGACTTTAAATTGTTTGTCAATATTTGTTTCTATAAACACTTCCAAGACACGCTTTTTCCTTTGATATTCATAATTTGTCTTCCCATCTTTATTATCTCTTTATACAGTAAAAATAATAGGGAAATCGGTCTTATATCCGCGTCTTCATCCGCTCACGGCGTTCATTTCCTTATTTAGTAGGATTTTTCCTTCGTCGATCGTTTTAAATAGATATTAAATCTAAAGAAAGAAAGAAATAAACTCATCAAACTCATCTAATATTAGTCATGTTCTTTCTACATAATCAATAGTTTGTTTTACAAATATTTGGTAATAAGGAAATTGACGCTTACGTTGTTTTGTTTTGTATTACGCGATTATACGTATACTGCAGAGCGAAAGTGTTGTAATTTTTATGCATTTACACTGCTATGACTATCGCTTACTTGGTGCTTGTCAACAGGCTCATTCCATATCTGATTACACCCTACCACTCGGGCATTTTTGTCATTTTCGTGTATACCACCAGGCAGCAGATGTGCAGTGGTCACCGTAGCATATGGACGCCTGCAGCACCGAGGGCATCACCAGCGCGTTGCCGACCCTTAAAAACCCTTTTCACGCCCTTTTTGAAGAACTCCATGCTGTAGTCTCTTGGGAAAGCCTCACCAGGGAGTTCATTCCACAGCCTAAGCGTACGAGGAAGGAAATTCCTCCTATAACGCACGGTACGCGACAGTTTTGGTTCTAACATGTGAGGATGAATTCCCTGGCGATGGCGAGCGATGGATAAAAAGTTGGCATCATGTCAAACAGTTCCTCAGAGCAGACATTGTACAAGCGGTAGAACACACACAAGGGAGCAAAATCTCTCCTCAGGCTTATGAGCTCAATACCGCTTGTGAGCTCGGGATCGCCGACAATTCTCATGGCTCGTCTCTGAACCGCGTCAAGAGGTCCAAGTTTGTATGCTGGTGCACCCGCCCAAAGATGTCAGCAGTACTTACTTGCCTTACTTGCCACTTATAAAGAAGCAGTCGCTGCCCCGGAGAGAAGTACCGCTTCGCACGATTGAGCACACGTCTCTTCACCCCCGCAGACACTCTTGTTCCAAGAACAAGTTAACTTTCCGCACTCCTTCTTATCGGACCAAAACATGCTGAGTTCGTTCACATTTCAGCTTTGGAATGCGCTCCCGCTGCAGTGTCATTGAGCGCCCAGCAAACTACCATTCAAACGCTTTGTTTCACCAGCACTTATTATCTGACATATCGAAAGCACATATTGTTCATAACTATTTTTATTATAATAAAAAATAATAATTCTTTATTTTGCTTTAAACACGGTATATATGATGTTACATAATGAATTAATGAGCACATGTTTTGCTAGTTTTACATAGCATGCAAAATATATTATATGAATTTACATGAACTTGAATTATGGAATTATTTATTGTGTGTAAGTCTTAGTAATTTATTTATAAAATTTATTTATAATTATTTATTATTGTTATGTATTTTTTTATTTCTGTAGTATATGTATATTAATATTGTATATAACATACATCGTGTGTAGGTATATTATATTCTATATTCATAAATATTATGGTTATTTATATATTTTAGTGTAATTATTAGTGTATATTTCTAAGTACTCTATTTTTGTTAATTTTTCAACTTTTATTGTACCGTCGTTTTAGCTCTCCTCACTCCACTTTCCGGTTGACTGGTAGAGAATGCCTCAAGGCATTAAGTCCGCCTTTGTACGTCGTACATAAAGAATAAATAAATAAATAAGAGCGCGCGTGGCCACTGGCGGCCAGTGTACCTATGAAGCGTTACCAATAAAACAATATTTAGATTGACATTAGTTGTGCATTATTTAAAACGATAAAGAAGGGGTGATTAACTTATCATCTTATTGTGTTATAATGCTCTTATACGACTACGTATTAAGTCGTATAAGTATTAGCGCTATATAACTGAACATTAGTAATAACGTAACTATCGGTATCAAAACTAAGCTTAACGTAAGTATCTAACACATTTGCGTTTGTTTATCTTCGCTAATGCACGGGGTGTTATTACCCCAACATCAAAGCCTTGAGTTGTTTGTTCAAAGGGTTCTATACACGCCACGCAATTGATAAATAGTCTTAAAATGGCTGTAATAAATGTGTGTAGGAGAGGTATCCGAGAACAATATTCGGTTTGAACAATATTCAAAGTAAAAAAAAGTGAAAACTATTGTGGCAAGTGTGAAATTTATATGCACTGTTTTCGTGAACTATTATAATGCTGTTTGTTTTCCAAATAAAGAAAAAAAAAAAAAAAAAAAAAAAAAAACATTGCTAAAGTTGGGTTCAATCGTTGAGGGCCAAGCGAACGCTGGTGTTCTGTCTCGTTTTGTGGCCGTTGAGAGATTTTTATGCAATTAGTTGGCAGTGGCAGCCGAGTAACGACGGACGGGCACTACTCGTTCGCGAAGCCGCGGGACTCGCGGGTTCGCTCCCACACAACTGAGTTTGAATAAATCTTAAAAAAAGCTGCTTTTTTTTATGATTGGTTTGCTCTTGACTTTAATCTAGCCGAAGGCAAAGCTGATGTCGACGGTGGAGCGAGCTTACCCAGAAGAAGCCTATTCACTCGCGACTTGAATAGATTCGGGTTATACGAGCTCGGGAAAACAGACGCTGGCAATGAATTCCATTCCTTGGCTGTGCGCATTATGAATATTTCTCCTTCAGGTGATGCTTCGTCACGTCTTCCACGCCACGCCACGCCACGCCATGCCACGCCACGCTACGCCACGCCACGCCACGCCACGCCACTTCACGTCATGTCGTGACATGTTATTTTAACAGTTGGTAAAAAGACGGACTGTCCTCTTGGTGGCAAGTGGCTTCAGTCGTCTAGAAAAAAGTGATACCTGTAATAATAAGATCTGATTGCGACGTATCTACTTTGCTAACCAGTAACCTAAAATTTATAGGCACAATACCCAGTATTGAATATATAGTTTCTTTTTCTTGCCCATTTCCCACTCTACATGGGATCCGAAATTCGATGTCTTCTTTTTCCATTCGCTTCTGTCACTTAAGCCAGTATCCATTTCTATTTTAATATCACTCTTCACGCACACAGTCCATCTTTTTCTTGGCCTTCATAATAGTTATATAATTCAAAGTAACAAATTCATTTTTAATGAAATGGCTTTTCAATTTCAATATTTTAAGCTTAGTATAACTTATTTAATAAAAAACCATGTTCAATTACGCCAAATAAGTTGAGACATTGAAAAATTTACGGATTTAATTTTCGAGTCTTACTACTTTAGAAGAGATTATTCAAGTAATAATGTCTCAGCGGAGTGTACAAACATTCTGTCAACTAGACTATCAGTTTGTATTCATAAATGAATTGTTTATTATTCTTAACATCAAAGTAAAATTACTTGCTAATTCTGGCTTAATAAAATCAAATAAGCAGACTTCAGATTTTTTTTATTATAAACGACTATTAAAACAGTGGATTCATCTAGATCCAAAAAAATTTTTGCTTTTTGGCCTTGTTGGTTCTTACATGATACATGATATCGGAAAATAATAGGATACGTTATACTTAGTATAGTTAACTCCAAAAATATATAACCACTTTTGACAGAAATTACTCTTATTAGAGGGATGTTTAGATCATATAAAATGTGTATACATATTTTTGTACTCAACTGTATTTAGTAAATTGTAAAAATAACTAAAAAAAGTTGACAAAAAACATTACATGTGCCCATTTTAAATGCCGGTTTTAATTAGATATAAGTGACCCGCTCCAGCTTCGAATATATAACTTATGCATGTAAAACTACTATTGTACATTTAAACCTTGGTTTTAAAGATCTAAGCATACATGGAGACATACAGACAGTGGGAAGCTATTTTGATGATGATAGTCAAATAATAAGTATCTTCAGACATTCACCTATCGATCAACCAATGCTGCTTGTGTTAAGGATACTAGATGACGGATAAATATACTTACAAATACACTTATAAATACATGTAAATATTCAGAATATAAACAATACACATATAATCATCCAATACTGGAGAACAAATGCCTGTATTCATCACACAAGCGTTTGCCCCGACCGGAGATCGATCCCAGAACCTCTCAAAAAGGCGACGCCTTGAGAGCAGCGTTCAGATCAATCGGACCTCGGAGGTCGTCAAAAAATAAACTTCTTAATTTTATAGCAAACACACGGTAAAACCATAATGACTATATGGAAAAGTTAAACTTAAGCAGAAACTTTACGTGACTAAACAAACAAACACGTACAAACATACAGTTGAGACTTCAAATTTAATTAACATTCTCCTATCTTCCTTTGCAAAACTGCTTTCGTTTTCGTTTACTGAAATAAAAGACACATTCCACTCAGACATACATAATCCTAGTTTCTTTATAACACGTATATTATGAACTAGAATTAAAGCTCTTCGTATTTACCTATTCAGTTGTTAGAAATGTTTGCATCGGACTTGTGAATCGTAATATTGAAAGATGTTTGAAAAATAAAATGTAATAACTTGCGAAACCAAGCTTTTCATCAGAACTCGAACGAAATTTCTAGAACTTTGTATATAATAAACAAAAATGAAATTTTTATTTAAAAGTCGACACACATTCGATACGTATTCGATGAAAGCTACAGTTAAAAATATCGACAAAACCGAAACAAAGACTAATCTAGAATATTCTGGCCACAGAATAAATATTAATCCAATTGGAAAGCGAGGAATAGTTCAGTTTAATGAGAATGAATGTGAAACAGCTGATATTGAAAATAATATTTCCAGTTGAGCGTCAGAATTCGAAATGGAATAGCTTAAATCCAGAACAGAAAATTGGGAATGGTGCTCAGAGCAACGGCTTGGCTCTGAAAAAGTTAGCAGTAACAAGCCGTACCATTAGTAGTAACATGGAACTTTCCGTACATGCTTTGAATAAGCCAGGAGCTTTTGTGATCAATTTGTGTTCACACACGAAGAGTTTGTTGAGAATTTATTTCTACGTTGACATTTGTTGCTCTCAATTTCGATGAAAGAATTGTTGGTTTATAGTTGGAACATGTTTCGTTAGAGAAAAAACTAACAATCGTTACAAAAAGCTTCTGTTCTCGCAATTTGATAATTTGGTAGGTTTTTCAAACTATTGGCGAAAACTTGCGCCGGATAACATAGATTCTTACCTTTTTTTGCATAACTTATTCTGCTTTATCTGTCTAAAGTCTGTCTAAGCAATGTGACGTGTGATATAAATGTAATATTATATAAACTGACTTGATGATTCTCAATTTTCAATCCCATTTAGAACCATTTTTTCACAAATCTCAGGCTGCAACTACAGAACCAATCACCATGTTATTCATCAACCTAATTCCCCGACACGGCTTTGTGTAAATAAAATAAAATTTGATAAACCAATTCGCATATTTGAATTCAATCAAAGTTTATTAATTATTAGCTTTCCAGTGTAAACATATTTTGCAATCACAAAAAACGAGATTTATGGAAATTCAAACAGGAGTATTCATCTACGGAACAAAAGGTGTCGCTCACGGGAGATATTTCAATTTATTTTCCATTTTTCTAAAAAATAAAAATTATTATTGGTAAATCCATTTCGAAATCCAATCCATCTTTCCATAGATCCATTATACCGTGACAATGGAATCTCGAAGTGTCTTCTAATTGGAGTCCAAAACAAACATTCAGTTAATTTGTTTTCTCTGTACACTCGTTTGTATTCAATACAGGATAAACGATTTGTATTAAAAGTACAGTAAGAGTCGTAAGGGCCGCACGTTTCGAATTTACGCGTTTTCACTCGATCCCAATCGAGATAACTCCACGTGTACCAAGGTTGCCATCTTGGAATATTATGTTTTAGGGTTCTGAAGATTTGCCTTCATTTTAAATTGTAGTTTGGCACTGCTATTAACCTCCTGCCTACATTTGTGCTACATATAAGACATTAAAACACAAATGACGAAAATAAATATTTTACCGATTTTTCGAATGATAGCCCTACTAAACTTAAGTGGAAACATCTAATAAAGAACGAGGATTCTAAAGCGATTATAATGTCGAATGTCATGCGGTCCTCTGTTTTTAAAATGGCGATGGAAGGCAGACAAGTGTCGGCGCGTGCGCGTACAGGTAAGTTAATTGATTCAAACTTTATTTAAATCTTCGCGATTAATTGATTTCTTGCTATAATTAACTAAACAAAAGTTTAAAATAATGATATACAGTAGTATTTGCACGAAATTATATAAAATGTGCAAGATATAATATTGTTATTTTTTATGTCCTTTGCAGAGGACAAATGTAGGTAATAAAAGTTTGGATAATAGGCTCCAATGTTACTTTATAAAGTACATAGATATATATTTTCATATATTTACGAGTATATAATTATATTTGTTCTAGTTCTAACAGACAATGGCATAGCAGATGCTCTAAATGATTTATCTAAGTGATGATGACGAAGAAGGTAATGTTTATACTCGCAAAATACTCATCAAGCCGATACCGTCGAAGGAATGCCTTACAAAGGGTGCTGCACATCCCCTCTGACTATGGTCCAAAACAATCGTGGTGTAGAAAAAGCGGATGTGCTACAGTGTTTTGCAAAAAATACGACATTTATCTTCGTTTTACGCTAAATAGGAAATGTTATTCAGATTTCTATCAAAACTTAGAGTAGGTAGTATGTAAGAGTATGTGTAGTAAGTTGATAAAAAAATTATTGACATCTAAATTCCATGAGTTCCTAATTAACGACTGATTAATAAGTTCATAATGTTGATTTTTGATCACTTAATGGGCTATTTGACTAGTTTTTGAAAACTATCTCACATTGTTTAGTGAAGTATAAGGATTCTAAAGAAAAATTAATTTTTAATAATTTTCAGTATTTCATTGAAAAAAATAATTTCAAAAGTGTTTGAATTTCGTGGCCAAAACGCTTGCTCCAGCGATATGGCTATGGCGCCAAGTGACGTCATTAATCAATTTATTACTGTTCTAAAAAAGGTTCAAGTGCGAAAAATGTGGTTTCAGCTGGCACGTCGAGAACTCGAGATCCTAGAGATATTAAGGATAGTTCAGTTAGTTTAATGTGAGTAAAGTTACTATTAACGCGTAAAATTGTAATTAATTTTTATGTATTGACGAATGACGTCATAAACCGTTTAACTTCCGTTTACGATCGCTTCGTATCAACCTCTAATGACGTGAATTTATTTACGTGATTTTGACAAAAATATTCAATATTTTTAATTTATAATCATGGAAATTGCATTAAAAATCCTTAATTCACCGGGATGGCAATAAAAAACACTATTATTTCTATACTGTCAAATAGCCTATTACATAAGTTTCAAATTAACGATTGATTAATAAGTTCATAATGTTGAATAATTATAAGTTTAGATTGTTTTTATCACAAGAAATGTTTATTTTATGTTTTGTTTGAAAGAAATTTTCTTTTTGTTCTATTTTAAAAATATAAAGATACCTAAATATAATATGTAGGTTAAACAAAGTATTATTTGTGTTGTTTTGTTTCTATTCATAATTTTTATCCATAAACTCATCTAATGACCTACACAAAGCACATAGTAATATAGTCACATTGTCCTATTTAAAGGACATAATGAAAATCTGTTTTTGCAGATGAAGGATTTTTTTAACTATTTTTCTAGCATATCATAACCTTTTGCCAATATCATACCAAAATTTCAACAGCGTACTCCAAATAAAGCATCTCTGGTAGGCAGGAGGTTAAGGCTTTTTAAGTCACGTGCAAAAATATGTATCCACTTTTTTTTTATTTTTTACAAATGAAGGGCAAAATCTTGGCCTTCATCTTACCTGATGATAAGGGACGATAAGACCTAAATTGATAGCGAGATTAACCTGTATTCCTCAACAACTTAGGAACTGGCTATCTTACCTCAAATTACCGGAACCTACCATTAACTTGTGACCCCAGTGGTGTGGCGAGTGTCCATGGGCGGCGGTAGTTGCTTAATATCAGGTGACCCGTATGCTCGCTTGCCCCCTATCCCATAAAAAAAACCAAACCGAGCAGAAAGTCCTTGTTTATCTAGTAGGCAAATTAATGTTACATGCCAGGAAAGTGATTACAGCTACACAATATACAGGTATTGTCAAAGTACCTTAGCTGGTTAGAAATCGTGCGGAACCAGCCAAAACAAGCGAATGATATGAATCGAATTGGCATTAAGCCAATCGTAGTCTTGGTGGACTTAGCCCTGGTTGGTCGTTTTTAAAAGGAATAGATAAAAACAAAACATAAAACTTTTCGTCGTATTGACAACCTCCTCCTTCTTTGGAAGTCGGTTAAAAAGGGTTAAAAAGTCGGTTAATCTTCTATTATAAGATAGAAGATTATTTTAAAGATAAAAATTCTCCGCTACTATAATTTGCTCCTCTGCACATACTTATTTTAAAATATTTAAAATGTTTTACATATCTTTTGTTATTATGGCTGTTTGAAAAAGGCTAACTGTTGAGTTTCTTGCGGCACTTCTTCTCAACAGGCCATTCACGTCGAAGTGCTAGCAGGAAAAAAATATTGACGTGAAAAAGTATTAAAAGAATAAATGATTTCATTTCATTTTATTTCATTTATCATGTTTCGACGGGCTCTGCTCCTTGCTCATTTTTTAACCGCATGAGAATGGACTTTTGAATATGACCGTGTAACGAGCCGCTATATCAGTACTAGCAACTCTTTAATTCTATTGCGCTCTTCTCTGGTTATTTTCTCTTTTCTCTCTCTTATATTAAAATTATAAAATGAGTAATAAACTCTCTTCTTCTTCTTGCCCTTTTCCTACTCTAGGTGGGGTCGGCACAACATGTCTTCTTCCTCCATTCTCCTCTGTCACTCGTCAGCTCAGCATCCACTTCTTTTATTCTCATATTATTATTCACGCATTCAATCCATCGCTTCTTTAGTCTTCCTCTCACTCTAGGTCCGTCCACATATTCTTTAACGATATAAATTATTCATGTTTTAATAAGTCTACCAAATGCACTATTTGTGCCTTACTTCTTTATTAATAAATATTCAACTATGTTACAAGAAGTTCCTTTTATTTATCCGGAGTCCACCACGTCACAACCGTACAACTTCTCAGGTGCTAAAGGTGACACCCCTGTGCCCCCTATTTAGATATCTCGCTGAGCCAGCACACGCGCAACTCGTATTTCCCCCGATAAGCTTACGTTTTTTCTGACTCAATGTCATGCAGATTGCCGATATATTACTAGATTTAGATAGATTTGCAGATAGGCATTATCGCGAACTGAACGAAACTCGGCATTGTGATGAATAAAACGTCAATTACTTTTATAAATTCCATTTTATTCAGCCAGCTTAGAGAAAATAAATTTTGTAGATTTTAACGCTTACAAAAATAAAGATTTCGACCAATAGAGAAGCTCCTCCCATTTTTGAATTCGTTTAATTACCCAAAGTTAAAATCGCAGTTTCGTAATTTAATAAAATTTTTGTATAATTGTGTATTTGTTAATAAATTGTACTGACTGTACATACGAGAATAACCATTTTTTGAATTCGTTTAATTACCCAAAGTTAAAATCGCAGTTTCGTAATTTAATAAAATTTTTCTATAATTGTGTATTTGTTAATAAATTGTACTGACTGTACATACGAGAATAACCATCACATAACCAGTCTGGATCATTCCTATCATTAGACGCGCATTTGTTTTATTTATATACAACACAGAGAATTCCTTAAAATCAATTTTGATCCTTATCATAAAACGCGAAAGGTACATACATCGTGGTACTGATAATGTGTATCACTGTACATAATAATGATTAAATTTTTATTAAGCTATTGCATAGCTTCTATCGCGGGCCTTGAGCGCGGGGACCGAATCCAGAAATTCCGTAACGAAAAAACCTCACGCTCCCCACTCCGATGCGCAAGGAGGTGTGGCTTGAAGGCCGTGCATCGTCTAACGTCGTTTCAGTTCGGCAGTCTTCGACACGGCGTTGTGTGCGTGAATATGAATGAACAAAGTGCATTTATTATTAATGAAGAAAGTCACCAAAAAAAAATAATGAAAGAAAATGAGTGAGTACTCTATATACATACCTTTTATTATTATCACAAATGCAGTATTAATTTTGAATTGAAAATATAATACTGCTATTATTGTAAAATAATAAAAAATATTTTAAACAATATAAACTTAATATAAACTTTTTTTATTTATTTAATAATAGAAAAATTTGTTTTCTTATCGGTCACCACGCTCAAAAAGTGTAACTTGAATTAATATCAAAGAAAAAGAAATACTGCATGAATAAAATAAATAAATAAAATTATAATTGCATAAGTTGATACAAAATGCTATGCAATACCTTTACCGCGGCAGTCCCCGAGTGCCACACGTCTTTTTTATACATTTGCCAATAATTATCCTTTAGAATATTGGAATTCAGAATATTCACGTCCTTCTTTCACTTCTGATATTTGCCAATAATTATCCTTTAGAACGTTGGAATTTCATAATATTCACGTTCTTCTTTTTCTTGTAATATTAGCATGCGTTTTAGCCTGCGGCTGTACTCGCGTTATATTCGTAACAACAAACTAGATCCTGAGATCTGCACTATGCATATCACGTACAGTCAGCATCAAAAGTAGATGACTATTTAAGTACCTTGTGCAATTGAATGGTGAAGTAAATACCATAATGTGTCTACGAAAATGTCGTGCATGGAAAATGTGACACTGTACTGTGATAAGCTACTTTTGTTGCTGACTGTTCTGCTGTACTGTTCATGTACTAATTTACTTAATTAATAATGATGTTTTGTTTCAGGTTATCTTGCAGCAACATAATCAATAGTAAGTCTAATTTATTCCAGCTTTGTAAAATTATTATTGTTTAGTAACATGCGTAATTTACATCGAATTTTATATCTTGACAGAGACATTGTATGGTATACAAGGTTCTTACCAACTTAAATTTGTGTTGGCAGGAGAATATCGTTAAGAAACAAACCGTTGACAATCATTGATGAGTAAAGAAAAGATTTTCTGTTTCTGAATTTCGTGCCTTACTACTTTGATTAAAATATTCTTTGAATTTTGTTCACATGTTCTTTCTAGTTGTTTAAAAAGTTGGTCTAAAGGGATCTACGTCCCTTAAATCAGAGGCAACATCGGGGCAGTGGTGGGGAGCGCCCTAACTCGCCTCCTAAATCGCCTCGTGTGTAGGCAAATCGTTACGATTTTTTGCGTGTAGAGTATCAGCCGATTTTAATTCCCGCCAGCACTCCCGCGATGTTGTCTCTGATTTTAGGGCCGTGATTTTTTTAGACAGATACGGAATACGTATTTTAGGTACATTCATAATTAAATTTCTCTGTTTACAATCACATAAAATCGTCGTTCAATCGCTCAAAGGTGACAATTCCCCTGTGCCCCATCGGAAATTCGCCCGCAAATTTTGATTACGAATCGAGATAAAAGCCAAACGCCTCTCGAGTGACACCATTAAAAGTGGACATAATCGAAGTACTCGAATAGAAAATGAAAATCCTTCTTGTAATTTCTTTGTTGTGTAAATGGTTCTTATTAAAAATCGCATTTGGGATTCAAATTACCGCGTTATAGCGCTCGCTGTGGGTTTTGTTCTCGCGTGACTAATAGCTGGTCCCGGTTGTATTGTTTAATCGATAATCGTTTCGGTGTATAATTGAGTAACGGTATTTTCGAGAAGGGTATTTGTATGCTTGGGAAAAATTAAAAAAAAATTACGCTTGTTTGAGAGCGTTTTACCACAATCTTACCTGATGCAAAGCGCCGAAGTGGTCTAAGGTGGAACACGTAAACTCAAAAAGTGTCCTTTCACTCATGCCTTGAAAGTCCCCAAATCGAAACTGGACAGAAACACAGACGCAGGAAGGTTATGCCAGTACTTTGCTGTTCGAATGAGAAAAGTTGAGGCAAACCGTTTGGTGCGAAAAGGTGGAATATCGACCGCATACGGATGGAGACCCATACCACGTCGCGTCGTCCGATGATAGAACGGTGCTGGTGGAACCTTGAGTGCTTTTGGTTCTAGATTTAGAACCATCGTCGTTATTATCATCAGCCGGAGTTCGCCCTATACTGAACCACGCATCTGTATCACACAAGTGTTAATTTCTGTTTTATAGATGCATACGTCCATACGTCCTATCTAAAGTACCTACCATGACTAACCGGTTTGATCTCAACACAAATAAACAAGCATTTAACTTGAATTCAAAACATCCCAGACGCTAACGTCACGGGAAGCGGCGGCGGAAGCGATGCGCCCGTTTCCGCGCCGCGTGCTCCCGCGCAAACTTGATCACAGTGCAAATTGAACCTGAATCAAATGAGCGAAAGGAATTCGAATTATCCTGTTGTTCCGGTGGCTGTGTGTTTGTTTCTTCGTAGTAATAGACTGATGTGGCGCAAAATTAGGAGAGTAATGAAAATAAGTGATGTTGAGAATTATAGTGTCAAAATTAAAGGTGACCACTCATGACCGTGCTAGGGCCGTTTCAGCCACGTGACGGAACGGTCTAGTGGCAATGCTCTCATACATTTATATACAAAGCATATATTACGTGTCTAAAACGACCCTAGCACGGTTTGCTCCGGTGTAGTGTCACAAACCTTGACGTCTGCCCGAAATTCGGAGCCCAGTGTTTCCATTGTTATTTTACCGTTCAGTGTAAGGTTAATGCTATTGTCACTCTTCCCATTACTGGGCACATTTTAGGTCTATTTTTAGAAGAGGCAATTATTTTATAAGAATGTTCTGTTATTTTATAAGAATTGTAATGTTATTTTATAAGAATTTTCCCATTACTGGTCTATATTTAGAAGAGGCAATTATTTTATAAGAATGTTCTGAAATTTAATAGTTACGGACAAATTGCTAAGACAGAATAAAAACACCAATTTCATAGGTAAGGACCCAATATATCTGCCAACTTCTGAATGCGTCATGTCTCTACCGTGATGACATATCAGTAAATTAAAATTTATTATTATTATTATTGTTGAATATTTAGTAGAATAATCCTTTTTTAGATTAAAATACCACAGACTGATTTTGGCATAAAATTTTATGCGTAATTATTTACGCATTATGACAAATGGCATAACCATCTAAAGGTATAATTTGCATTAAATTTTAGAAATAATTATCAATAAAAAGTATCGATTCTGGCGATTTGCCGGCCGCTGCCGCGGCACGCCCGTTTTGCTCACTCGGCTCGCGCGTTGAGGCTCAATTCTACCTAACAGTCCTCCTCTCTTTGCTCGTCGTCGTACCTAATCGACTTTCCATTATGCCGTAAACCAATAAGCGGAATAATATTATGGATAATTACATAAGTCTAAATTATTATAATGAGAAATAAATATTGTGCTAAAAAAATTATCCTTTAGTTATGTTATGCCAAATTTATAGGCCAAGGTATATTATGAGTAAAATCATTATGCCAAAAAAGGATCCCAGAAACATATTATAGTTATAAGGATACATAGCTCAACTTGCTTTTGAAGCACAAAGGAACTTACACAAAGTGTTGGGCGAACAAGGTTCAACTATCGAAAGTATGTTTATATTACAACATCGAAACCAAAACGATCGCTGTTACGCCACCGAGCTAAACAAACTGAACTTCAATCCACACTTATATTAAAAATGAAAGTAACTCTGTCTGTCTTGCTTTCACGTCAAAACTACTGAGCCGGTGTAATTGAAATTTGGTACACAGATAGTCTAGAGCCTGAGAGAGGACATAGGCTACTTTTTATCCCGATATTCCCGCTTCTCGCGTCACTTCTTTCCGCGTTCAACTAAGCTGTGGAACTCCTTGTCGCCTGCAGTTTTCCCGGTGCGGTACGACCTCCAAGCCTTCAAAAAAAGAGTGTACTCCCATCTTAAAGGCCGGCAACGCATGAGTGACGCCCCTGGTGTTGCAAATCTTCATGGGCGGCGGTGATCACTTACCATCAGGTGTCCCACCTGCTCGTTTGCCGCCTATACAATAAAAAAAAACCCTTTAGAATGGGTACCGCGCGGGTGTAACCGTAGTTGATAAAAAATATGATATATTAATAATTAATAATACTTGCACGCCTGACGTGAGCAGGTGGAATACATCACTAAGGGGTTATGTAACATCAATTACCCTACTGTGTATTTTGTGACTTTCTTGTGCCTGAGGTAAATAAATGTTTTTCTTTCTTTACTGTTAAATGTAATTTTACTGTATTTCTGCAAATAAATATTTTCATTTCATTTCGTTTCGTTTCGTTTCTTTTCAAGTATATTATGTATGTTATTACAAGTATGTTATTTTCATTATTTGAATAAATAGAGGTTTTAGTTAAACTATTAGGTCCTTACCTATGAAGTTGGTGTTTTGTATGGAGATTTTGGGGATGTCTGCATTTTACATACTAACATTTTATCAGTTTTCTTCACAACGACAAATCCAGAGATAATAATATTTGGCATGTATCATTAGACTAGCTTTTGCAATATGTGTGTGAACACGCTTGATAAAAATTATTCATCGTTTTTATGTTAATGCAAATCAAATGATGTATTCGGGAGGCAGTTAAAAATAATTGTCTTTGTGTCTAATTTTAACACAATTAAACTAATAAAAAATTATCAAATTAAATAATACGAGCTCAAATATATGGTCTATTTTTAGAAGAGGGAATTATTTTATAAGAATGTTCTGAAATTTAATAGTTACGGACAAATTGCTAAGACAGAATAAAAACACCAATTTCATAGGGAAGGACCCAATATATCTGCCAACTTCTGAATGCTTCATGTCTCTATCGTGATGACATATCAGTAAATTAAAATTTATTATTATTCTTATTATGTTTAGTAGAATAATCCTTTTTTAGATTAAAATAAAATCACAATCAACATCTTTTTGTACCAAAGTCGTCAACTCCAGGGTCCACGAATTGCCATCATCAATTAATTCTCTACCTTCATCCAAATGCAAACTGTGCTCCGACATTGCTCACTTTGATAGGCCACTGACAGCTCCACGTCGACCTGTCACCGCTTTGACAGTTGCAAATACGTCGAGGAGACGGGACGATCAGAGGAAATGAATTCTATTCGGATATTATGTCGTTTACGCGCTAAAAGGTCCTATTTCCGCAGCGCTGAATGGATTATTCCCGTGTGGCATCCTCAGATTTGTCATCTCCGATAATGCTGATATTAGAGAGAGAGAAAAACATAGCACGTATCATAACATATCATCACGCCTCTTTCCCCGAAGGGGTAGGCAGAGGTGTTAAACACCCACATTTCTCACACAGGTCTCCATGTAATAGGTGGCGAGCCTGTTGCCTGTTGGCCGTACCACTACCACGCTCTTGCCAGTCATACTCCTCCATCATGTGTTTCTCCATGAGGAAGTCCTGTGCCCAGCATTAGGAAGTATAAAGGCTGAGGACGTGATGGCTTTAGTTATGTGTGTTAATATCAAACACATTACAAATGTGAAAATAAATAATCTATTTGATTAAATTTTTTATTAGGGATTGAATTCTTTCGTCACTGTAGGTGTCAAGCTGGGACGCGAGCGGGAACTCCCCGTGCCAAAGGGCTGTAAGTCTTCCAAATCGTATTTTGACGCGATAAAATTATGAGGTTAGATTTATTTAATAAAATAAGACGGTGTTCGTGGAGACGCTTTTGCTATGATTACGGCAATTTATTTGTAATATTGCTGTTACTTGATATAACTTTGAATTGTGTAAAGTTCGGTGTTTTATTGAGAAACTCACTATTTTAGACATAAATAGGTAGTCATTATAGTTTAGAAATATGCTTTTTAGAACTAAAATGAGAGGCATAGTATAAGGTCTTGTGATGCGGATACTTTGTATAAAAAACGACTTCTGTGTTCGTTTCTTGTTTTGTTATCGACATTCTGATTCGTTTTAGCATATTAAGCATTATTTTATAAATATGAAAGAATAAACTTGTTATACCTTTTCGTTAACGTTTGCAATAATTCTTGTTCCCAAGCTTAAGCTTATTATTTCAGAAATAAATATTGCGACAGATTCGGAGTACTGGATTTTTATTGACAGTCACAACTATTCTAATATTTTTTTAAGGTATTGCATAGCTTCTATCGCGGGCCTTGAGCGCGGGGACCGAATCCAGAAATTCCGTAACGAAAAAACCTCACGCTCCGTAACGAAAAAACCTCACGCTCCCCACTCCGATGCGCAAGGAGGTGTGGCTTTGTGGATTACAACTGTTTTCCGCTTGGGGCGCTTTTTAGAGAGAGAGAGATAGAGAGAGACAGAGAGAGATAGATAGATAGAGATAGAGAGAGATAGAGAGAGATAGAGAGAGATAGAGAGAGAGAGAGAGAGAGAGAGCATAAGTTGATACAAAATGCTATGCAATAGCTTTACCGCGGCAGTCCCCGGGTGCCACATGTCTTTTTTTTTAATTACAGTGACGTAGGCTAACATCAAACCATTTTACCGTCGCCGTCCATATGACGTAAACCTTATATTGCAAAGAAAAGCCATAACCTGGCAATAACACGTTCAAATCATAGAACACTTTTTTAAGCATAAATAACATAGCATTGTATTTAAAAATTGATATACATACAAGTTAGTACTAACGTGTGAACTTGACTTGAGGGACTATTCGTAACACTCAACTACTGGACAAAAAAAATACAAATATACCTGCATTTATTTTATAATTTCTTATGTAAGTGACTGCCATGTTTTTAATGAGAAATAAACGTTCTTTAAACCTAAGCCTTTCGCACGCACCCCATCATCAAAAGGCCGTAACTACGTTTTTATAATTTTTTCGTGCCACATTTTTTTTCAAACGCTGATGCCGACTTTTTTTAATCGCTTCGCACGTGGCGTAAAGCGTGGCTTTTAATGCTTGAACTTAACTAGGTTATTTTTAGCCAGAGCGACAGATATGAGGGGAATGAATCACCACTATCGCTCAACATCAATTTAGCCGTCAGTTAGTGAACAACGAACTGTATAGGGATGTCCGGTTACTCAAGGCAATTTAGCTTAGGGGATAAAGGAATTTAGGCTCTGAATTGTGTAAAAGGGGGGAGTTTGTTTGGGGTCATTTTATAGTAGTTATAGTTATTGCATTTAATGATGACGAGTAGCTACAGTCGAATGATTTAGTTGTCTTCATGAATTGCAATATCTATAATTATTCCTTCAAAATGAGTCAAAGTTAAAAATATATTTTTTTAATTAATGTACACATTACAGTTCTTATAAATAATATATATCGTTCCTATATATCATATTAAGAAGGACTACATCGCTTACTTTATGATTACGTCGATGCTTATTATCCATACTTATATGATAAATTCAAAAGTAACTCATCTGTGCCCTTGGCCCGACACGAATGAGACTATCTATTTTTTTTGTTATGTTTAATGTAACAAAAAATGTTATTTTTATATTGAATATTAGTTACTAATATATAAATAAGTGGCATTGTATTTTCCTCAGGCGTTGTATGAAAAATATAAAGGGAATTTATTTTTTCTGGTTAAAAAAATAACTTTTTTTTTGTAACACTGAACATAACAAAAAAAATTGATAGTTCTCATTCTTGTCGAGCCTGGGTAAATTTTGTATGGGCCGTGACCATTGGTTACGAGAAAGTAGTACCACTTTTTATTTCGATATTCCCATAGGAACGGGTACCGCGCGGGTGAAACCGCGGAAAGCCACTTATGTAAAATAAAGTAAGCCCGGAAAAAATGTTATATTATAGAACAAAGAACCTATAGATCTAAGCATGATATGATGAGGAAGGAAGTGGATGCTGAGCTGACGAGTGACAGATGTGAATGGAAGATGAAGACGGGAGCCGACCACACAGTAAGATAAAAGCTGAAATATATTTTTAAAATGTTTCTTTTGGAAGAGGAAGCTATAGTACTGACTGCGCAATCAGGAAGAGGCAGAAAATATTTCATGGTTTTTAATCTTGACTGTTTGATGCGTAGATGATGAGTGGACTGTATTTTATAAGGTTCTGGTGGTTTTTGATGGCTTGAAGACGGATAAATTAAATAAAACTTGTATTTTTGCAAGACGACGTGTATTGTTCCCACAGCAGCTCAAGCGGAAGAGAGATGGCAACAATTGCCATTACAAAAAATTAATTATTCTAATAAATGTTGACATATAAAAATATATTAATGTTGTTTGTAACCAACATATTGCGGCCCGCGAAATACAGGAGTAAGAAATAACAACAGTATTTTCTTAGGCTAGTAGTATACAATAAAAAATAAATACAACTCTGTTGTCTTTATAAAAACAAAACATGCTTATTATTAAATTAAAGGCTAGTATTACAAATTAGCTTATTTAATTAAAATAAAGGAAAGTATGAACTACTATTCTTACTCTATCAGCCTTATTACTAAACACAAATTTTATGCTATGCTAATTATTCTTTATTTTTATTCTCATATAATGGGAACAGACATATTTTTGTGATAGATCTTACGTGTTTTTTACGATTAGGTGTCATTACCTCAAATGCTCTTATAATATTATCTTTGCCTGGGAAGGTCTTAGTAATGCGGGCTATTGGCCAAAAAAGAGGTGGAGTATTATCATCTTTAAGTAACACAAGATCTCCTATTTCTATGTTAGGCATGACATTTTTCCATTTAGGTCTAGACTGTAAACTATTAAGGTAAGTTTTATGCCAAAGTTTCCAAAAGCATTGAACTATATGAGTTGTTACATTCCAAAGTCTGAGCTGTGATACATTCATATTAGTCAAGTCATGTTCAGGGTAAGATACAATAGCTGCTCCAGTCAAGAAATGCCCCGGAGTCAGGTACATAAAATCATCTGGATTATTAGTGAGCGGCGTTAGTGGCCGCGAATTTAATACCGCTTCTATTTGTGCTAGTACAGTACTCATTTCTTCATAAGTCAAAATTGACTTTTCAACTACTCTTTTCATATGAAATTTTGTGCTTTTTACAGCAGCCTCCCACAGGCCGCCAAAGACAGGTGAATAACTCGGTATAAAATGGAAGTTTATACTATAGCGAGTAGTATAGTCAGATACCTGTCTTTGGTGGTCCGGGGAGCTGTAAAGCTTATATAAATCATTCAACTGGTTCCTTGCTCCTTTGAAAGTGCTCCCATTGTCACAGAAAATATCGCTCGGAAGGCCCCGCCTAGAAACAAATCTTTTAAAGCTTGCGAGGAAAGCGGCAGTGGTTAAGTCTGAGGTTAACTCGATATGTATGGCCTTAGTAGCAAAACATACAAAAATACATATATATCCTTTGCTTGTGATTGAGCGCCGAACTCGAGATTGTTTTATACTTATTGGCCCAGCAAAATCAATGCCAACCTTTTGAAATGGGCGACACTGTGAAACTCTGTCAGAGGGCAAGGAACCCATGAGTTGTTGAGAGGCAGCTGCCTTTAATCTAAAACAAATTACACAACGATGAATAACTTTCTTTACAATTCGAATGCCACCAATTAACCAATATCTTTCATGTAAGTGTGACAATAACAATTTCGGTCCCGCATGAAGTAATCTTTCGTGTTCGGACAATATTAAAATGTAAGTTATGTGGGAGGTTTTTGGTAAAATCATAGGGTGTTTTTGTGAGTAAGATATCTCAGCGTTATGAAGGCGACCACCTACACGTAATATTCCATTGCTATCAATAAATGGATGCAAGGATTTTAAGGGCTCAGAAACGGCCTTATTACCTTTTAAGCACTTTATTTCCGCAGAAAAATGTATATTTTGCTCATGCTTAATTATAATTATTAATGAATGGCTTAATTCACTACTTAGTAAATATTTATGTCTAATTCTTTGACTATTATTTTTAATTTTACAATTTTTGTAGAATCTCAATATATATGCCACAATCCTAACCAATTTATTTATGTTAGAATACCTTTCAAATAGATCAAAATGCACAACATGAGGAGCAGTAGACACCACGCAACTGGAGAGTGTCAACGGAGCGGCTCCTGTGGATTCCTGAAACTCAGGCTTTAGCTCTGGCACTATGTTTGGTAGTGTGGTACTGACATCCTGGAAACTGTGCCCACAATGTTTTAAGAACTCTGGACCACTCCACCAAACATCTTTAGAAGCTAGATTTTTTGGTGAGATGCCACGAGTGATACAATCAGCAGGGTTTTCAAGTGTACTGACATAGTGCCAAGTCCACTTGTCTGTAAGCTGCAATATAACTTTGATTCTGTTGGCCACATAAGCCTTGAGCTGCGTAACATTAGTCTGTAGCCAAGCAAGTACGATTTGAGAGTCTGTATATAGATATATCTCATTTATTTTAAATTTAACATTCATAGCATTGTGCACCTTAACTATAAGCTTAGAGAGAAGAAGTGCAGCATTTAGCTCGAGCCTCGGCACAGTCAATTGCTTATCCAAAGGATTCAAACGTGATTTAGAGCAAAGCAGGTGCATGCTTACCTCATGGTTTGTATGCACAACACGCAAGTAAACGCAACAACCATAGGCTGTAGAACCAGAGGCATCCGCGAAACCAATTATCTGCATAGCTTTGGCATCTGTAGTGCATATGCTTCGTGGCAGTGTAATGGTGGACATGCATTTTAGCTCACTAGCAAACGATGACCATACCTTTTGTAAGTGCTCTGGTAGAGGAGAATCCCATCCAACCCTTTCTGCCCACAGTCTCTGAATGAAAGCCTTTGCTAGTACAACAATTGGGGAAATAAATCCCAAAGGATCATAAAATTTTGCAATGTAGCTGAGTATCTCACGCTTTGTAGAGAGACTCTCAACTCCATGTGGTTCTGGACAAGTGATGCTAAAGCTGTCACAGTTAATGTTAAAAGTGAGACCTAAAGTATTTAAACTGAGGTTTAACTTATCTAGTTCAAACACATCAAAATGTTGCTGAGATAGGGGGATATCCTTTAAAATTTGTTTTACATTGGACGCCCATTTATGTGTTTGAAAGCCACCTTTTTTAAGCAGTTCTATTACTTGTTCTTTAGCTTCTAATATATGATCCAAATCATTACTTGAGTACAGGATGTCGTCTACATAGGCACAGTTGCGAATTATGAAGGCCGCCAGGGGCAATTCATTTTCATACCTAGCTGCAAGCTCATTCAGGCACTGTGTGGCAAGAAAACTGGAACTTTTCAACCCATAGATAACGGTTTGCAATTGTATTACTTTGATTTCTTGGTTGGGTTTCTCCCTCCACAGAATATTCTGTAATGGGGCATGGTTCGGATTTAGTTTAATACACCTGAACATGCGTCTTATGTCAGTAGCAAACATATATTTACCAAAGCGAAACAAAAACAGAATCTCAAACAGATCTCTCTGTACAACCGGACCGTTCAACAGAACATCATTCAAAGAAAATTTTTTATTAGTTCTCATAGACCCATCAAACACAACTCTGAGTTTGGTGGACACACTTTTTTCATTCAGTACAGGATGATGAGGAAGAAAGTATGTAGCATCATTCTGTAGATTATAATTTTGAATATCAATAAAGTTACCATGACCTAAGGAAATAATTTCATCAATAAAACTTTTATACTGCTCAAATAAGGAAGGAATTTTATGCAGCCTCTTTTCTAAGTTTAAAAACCTTTGAAGGGCAAGATCAAATGAATTGCCAAGGTGATTATTGATTTGGTCTATAGGTACTTTAAGAGGTAAGCTCACCTCAAAAACATTATTGTTTAGTGTAACATTTTTTTCAAAAATTTGTTGACATAGTTCAGCCTCTTGAGGCTTCTCACAAAATATTTCCGGAACAGTTTCAGTAAGCCAGAAATTTTTCAAATTTTCATTGATATCAGATTCACAAATATTACATAACAAAGAGACCTTACTTGTAGAAGTAGAACTGTGATTATGTGGTAAAGCTCCGCCAATTACATGCCCAAAGCGAGTGTTAATAACACTTAATGTAGTGCCCTGTAACTCATGCTGATTGGTCGATGGCAGGAGCACCTGGAAAAACACATCACAGCCCATTAATATATCTATATCGCTAGGTATATTGTAAAACTCATCGGCCAATTTAATGCCAGAGGGAAAGTTCAAAGCCTCTAATTTTATTTGTGGCAATTGACATGTAATTTTATCAACTACATTGCAGTTGACTATTATTTGAAATGAGGAATCTGCTGAATAAACTTGAAGCGGTATACTAAACTTTATTTTGCTATTGATATGAGTAATACCGATAATATTAATGTCACTCTGTTTAGGGAAGAGACCTAATTGTTTTACCAATTTGTTAGTCACGAAGGATACCTGGGAACCACTGTCAAGCAGGGCCTTGGCATACAGTACCTTACCATCTTTCTGTAGAAGCCTTACACAGCAAGTTGGAAGTACTGTTTGCACACTACAATTGCTAGAAAGCAAGGCCACTGGGGCAACAGGCTCCTCAATATGCAGGAGTGTGTTGTGTTGCTTTTTGCAGGTTTTGCACCTGAAGTGGTATCTGCACTTACCCATGTGGGGATTAAGGCAAATCTTACAAATATTATTTTCCTTAATAAATGACAGTCTATCTGACACAGGTTTCATTTTGAAAGTAGGACAATTAAATAATCTGTGTGCTAACTTACATGCAGTACATATTATTGGAGATCCTGTAGACACACTGTTGACCGATGCTTGTTTATGTTTCGATTGGTTCATGTGGCCCAATTGTCCATTGACACCCTCCAGAGCGAGGGCACGGTGTTCCAAAAACTCCAAGAACTCCTTGAGAGATGGCTCGGTTTTCACATTTCGATCTAGTTGAAAGGCTCTGGCAGTATAGGCATCTAATTTGCGTGTTAAAACACAAATCAGCATTGGATCCCATGTATCTATATAAGGATTTAAATTTTTTAAAGCTGCAATTTTTTGTTTAATAAAAGATACGAAATTTCTAAGTGAATGCATATTGGAACTAACATTATTTAAGTCTAAAATCTGTGAAATGTGGTCATTAATAATAAGGTAGTTATTTTGGTAACGCTCTTCTAAAATATTTAATGCCTCCACATAACTTTCATTGGAAATGCTCAGATTTTTAACCAAATCAAGCGGTTCCCCTTTCAAAAAATTTCTTAAATAATATAAACGTTGAACATTGTCGAGAGACTGGTTATTGTGTATCATTGACTTAAAAATATTAATAAATTGTGGATACTCACTATATTTACCGTAGAAACATTCTATTTCAATATTAGGTAATTTGGTTTGTGCCAGTGGTGTACAATTTGTAGATTTAGTAGTCTTTGACAAAATAGCGTCGTTCAAACAAGCCAACGAGTGTAAATACTTTTCCTCCTGATCCTCAACATTTTCTGCATCCGTCGGATCACCTTGCAATATCGTAATATTGTAACGCTCATATTGTTTGAACGATTCAATCAATCGCTCCTTTTTTGCTTGTAACAATGTTACCGAGCTTGATAAGAACGCGTCACTTTTAACAAAGGTATGCACTCTTGTGAGACTCCCTTTTAAATAGCCCCTGGCACTAACCATATTCTCTGTATTTTCCGACATATTTATTTATTACTACGTATACAACTATAAACTGCGCAAAACAACTTAAATAATTAAAATTATCTCAACGAGATAACAACGTGTAACATTAACACTTAAACAAAAATCAAAATGGCCGTAAAAATTACGAGTCAAACAAACGTCAAATATAGTTTAGTCTATAGTCGAACGGGTGTGAAGCACGAAAACCGATGACCAATCGTGGCGTTGTCTTCAAATGTTGCTGCAGAGGTAAAAGGCGGGAAGTTTGAAATTCATCGAATCCCACGCAGAATTAAATCCGATTGGCAGGAACAGAGTAGCGCTGCGTGTGCTGTCGGTAAAACAGCCAACACTTAAACACGCACAGCGGTCCCAACAGATGGCGCCAGCCTCTTTCTTGCGCTCCCCGCTTGTTTATAATCTTCCCAGATATAACAATAATTTTGCACGTCGTTTGTAAAAGCTTGCAAAATGGCGGATGTACTCACGATCTTCTTGCAACCTTACCACCACCAGGCTTCTTCAAAACGGCGAATGGACCATGTTTGATGCGTAGATGATGAGTGGACTGTATTTTATAAGGTTCTGGTGGTTTTTGATGGCTTGAAGACGGATAAATTAAATAAAACTTGTATTTTTGCAAGACGACGTGTATTGTTCCCACAGCAGCTCAAGCGGAAGAGAGATGGCAACAATTGCCATTACAAAAAATTAATTATTCTAATAAATGTTGACATATAAAAATATATTAATGTTGTTTGTAACCAACACTTGACTTCATAATTATTACGGCCTTCATGTATACAAGGAAGTCCAATCAAACTTAAAATAAAATATTATTCTGTTACTGGAAGGACTTTTGTACGAGTTTTTTTTATAATAGAGCTTCGATCCTCTGTACCCATCAATTGCTTGATTTAATATTAATTGCGTTACTTAATCACTTTTGAGAATAATCGTATATTTTATTTAGTATAATAGTTCTTTACCTATGGAATTGCCGTTTTATATGGAGAATTTGGGGAACTCTGCATTTTCCATACTAACATTTGGCATGATAATATGGCAAAGATAATAATATTTGGCATGTATCATACAAGCTTTAGCAATATGTGTGATATCACACTTCATAAAAATTATTTATCGTTTTAAAGTGAGTGCAAATCAAATGATATATTCGGGAGGCACTTAAAAAGAGTTGTCTCCGCATCCAATTTTAACACAATTAAACTTACAACAAATTATTAAAACATATCAAAAGACCTCAAAAATATAGTCTTTTTTTAAGAATACTCTGAAACTTAACAGTTACAGACAAAATACTAAGAGAGAGAAAAAACGGCGATTTCATAGGTAAACCTATTTTTTTCAACCGTCTTCAAAAAAAAGGAAGCTCCGTTTTTTATTAATATGATTACGTTTTCGTTTCTCTCGTACCTATCTCTAACACCACAGTTGATTCAACTTGTCACATCCCTAGACTTGTGTAGCGAGCTATTTGCGTTCGTGTATTTTTGGAACGGAAACCCGGTATCCGTTCGCTGGGGGTCGGAGCTAGCCGAGGTTACGTCCGTGAAATGGAGGGTAGATCGGAAACGCAAGCACATTGAGCTATCACTTTCGTGGCGATTCTTGGGGTCGGTGAACTGGATCGAGTTTTAGTTAACGTTGATGTTCGGCTATTACGGTGTACACAAATGGAGTTTGATTTATTAATTGGAGACGCTGATTTCAAAATTTTCATGTAGTTAATTTATAATGACAGCACTGATTGAATTAAAATATTTTTTTTTTATAAATAGTCCAATTAGAACAAGGTTTTGTGACGTGGTGAGTCGATGATTAAATAAAAGCGCAGGTCATCACTTATTGTATATATATACAAAAACAAGGCGCACTGGAACAATTTATTAAACGTAAATTACACAAAATACTAAACATTAAAAGATAGAGATAATTATAAAAGGTAGGACTACTTACAATATAATCAGCTTTACCACGATAGTTTTACAAGTTATAAATGTAGCGTATTAATTATAATAATTATTAAATCAGTCGCCGTAATGACAATGTTTATTGTTGGGTTCCGGCAATTAAGGTAATTTTCCGCCTGAGTGGCGAGACGAGACGAGGTGAGAAGAGAATTGAAGAGATCGCACTGACCCTCTTCCACAAAATTTGCCGTTTATGGCTATCGCGAGCGTGCGAGACGAGACGAGACACCAATACGGTCCTCTTTTACACAAACAAATATTTCAATTCACTCCTCGCATATTCTCGTCAATCCACACTGTTTCTACCAAAGATGCGGTACGAGAGGATTGAAAATTTGCCATACAAATATCAAATTCTCATCTCATCTCGTCTCGTCTCGTCTTTCGTGGTGAAAAATCACCTACTGGGCTCGAAATCATATTAAATATTGGATCCTTACCTATGAAATTGGTGTTTTTATTCTGTCTTAGCAATTTGTCCGTAACTATTATGTTTCAGAACATTCTTATAAAATAATTGCCTCTTCTAAAAATAGACCATATATTTGAGCTCGTATTATTTAATTTGATAATTTTTTGTAAGTTTAATTATGTTAAAATTAGACACAAAGACAATTATTTTTAACTGCCTCCCGAATACATCATTTGATTTGCATTAACATAAAAACGATGAATAATTTTTATCAAGCGTGTTCACACACATATTGCTAAAGCTTGTCTAATGATACATGCCAAATATTATTATCTCTGGATTTGTCGTTGTGGAGAAATCTGAAAAAGTGTTAGTATGGAAAATGCAGACATCCCCAAAATTTCCATACAAAACAACAATTTCATAGGTTAGGACCTAATATCATACTCTATACCCGAAACAATTATTATGGTTCATTGTTACGCAAACAAATATTTCAATTCACGCCTCGCATATTCTCATCAATCCACACTGTTTCCACCCCAGAGCTGCACTAGGAGAGGATTAAAAAATCTACTTTCAGCCTTATTATCACATTAAGTATCATCAGATGAAACAAAACCCAAGAGCATGCCTGTCATGTATAAGAAAAAATATACCACATATATTATAATAATAAAATATCGTGTGATTCAGTACCAAAAGCAGGTCGAAGAAACTTTCGCATTTTAATATTAGTTAGAATAAACGTGTGTAGTGGAAAGTTTTTCTTCGAAAGGAAATTGCTGAACTTTGCTTACGTAACAGAACGATTTTTCCCAATACATTCGATGAAAAAGAACTTTTAACTGAAAGGGCTGTAGGAACCAATAAATATTCCTTTCCATTCTCCCTTATCAGCATAATCTCGAACTTGGTGTCGCTTTCAGCAACAAATATGAAAAATTAAAATGAAATCCATCGTGTTATCGCGAGTTCTCAAAGTTTACGAAGTGTGTTATAAATTCTTTGGAAAAATATTGAGTACTGAGGGTTTTTTTTTACAAAATCACGGAATTTGGAAGCAGTTTTTCCCTTTTTGACGTTTTGTAAAGTGATAAAAATATCATGCGGTTCTTATTTTTCTAGCATGCATTGTACATAATATTTATTCTTCTTATTCACGTGAACGAGTGCAATAAATAAATAAATATCTTTAGACATTCACACCTATAAACTAGTCCCATTTTAAGCAACTAATGCTGCTTGTGTTACGGACACTAAATGACGAAAAATATATTTAATAGATTAATGCATATAAATATCCTGAATAAATAAAAAATATATGTAAACATCCAATACTGGTGAATAAATGCCATCCAAACATTTGCCCCCACCGGGGATCGAACCCAGAACCTCTCGAGATGGCGACGCCTTGAGACCGGCATACAGACCACTCGACCACGGAGGTAGTCAAATCCCACGAATCTGATGATGACCAAACTTTGAAAATACACAACTCTCATAGCTTTTATAGAATGTTTGTGCTTTGTCTATTTTTGTATAATTCAGAACCTAGAGCTTTAAAACAGAATCGCCTCCCTTATACGGTGCCTGGTGTGCGGCAACAAGGCTGTTTAATGGGGAACTAATATCTTTTTTTTCTCAGACATTCACACCTATCAACTAGTCCCATTTTAAGCAACTAAATGCTGCTTGTGTTACGGATACTAGATGACGGACAAATATATTTAATAGATAAATACATATAAATATCCTGAGTATACATACATAAATATAAACATCCAAGACTGGAGAACAAATGTCTGAAAATTCATCATCCAAACACTTGCCCTCCACTGGGGATCGAAATCAGGACCTCTCAAGATGGCGATGCCTTGAGACCGGAGTACAGACCACTCGACCCCGGAGGTCGTACTATGTGAAGTGAGGGTGTTTACACTTCTACCTTCGCGTGATAATATGTGATATATTATGTCGAAAAAATATTAGAGACGCGGACGTCGCTCAGATACAGAAGCGCCTATCTGACAACACATAAGGCCGTAATTACGTTACTCCCTCATCTATCAATACCGTCCCGGATTGGCTCGATCGGCTCTCCATTGTGATAATATGATGAGCTTGCATACTTGACAATCCATTAGAAGACTTTAAAAGGAATACACCCTTAAACGTCACTAATAGTGTTGATAATTGATTGGCAAACTTATATTTGATTATTGACGAACTCCCATGGCCGTGGTCTTTACGCCCGCTTCAAGATTTCGCCATCCCTAGAAGTTCTGGGTTCAAATCTCAGATTCAGATTCATTTATTCACAAGAAACACGGTTTAACATAGATGTTATTACAGTATATATTGTTCTTTCATGTCTCGCTTACAAAGCATGCAAATATAACATAATTGTATTGAGTCACAAATAATACTTAACTAATTAATGAAGGTAGCTTATAGTTTTATACATTGAAAACACAGAATAATAGACGTGTTATATTGATTATTGATTTATAGTTTAGATAGTCATTAATTGTGTAGAAGGACTTATAGATTAACCAAGCCTTCACTGATTTGTGGAATCGTTATTGTGAAAGCATTTGAAACTCAGTAGGTAGGGCATTAAATACCTTGCCACATGGCTGCACATTTTTTTACAACCAAGTCACTTTTACCCCAGTGGGGGTAGGGGAGTGATTGTTTGTGTGATGAATACACACCGTTCTCTAGTCTATGTTTTTTTTTATATAATCAGCCCAGCAAATGACTTAATACCACCTGATGGTAAGCAGTAGATAAGTCCATTTGCGAAGGATGCTAGGACAGCACCAAAGGATGCAGGCCTAGCGACCTCCACCTTGCTGGCTCACAAGATGACTTTTCACGACTGTTTTGAAGGAACCTTTACAGTAGGAAGGAGGGACACGTGTGCAGGTAGAGAATTCCATGCTCTGGATGTACGAGCAAAATATTATTGTTATCTATAATAATTTGTTATTTATCCGCAATGTAGTTTCTATATCACAGTTAAATTTGAACTGTTTGATAAGTGTAAATCTCAGAGGATATTTATTTAATTATCAATTTGTAATTTTCACTTATCTCTCAGAAACTGAAGAGAAACATCCAAAATCTTCTCGCCTCTACCACAAGCAATTTCCCCAATAATCCTTTTGTAACAAACTCTGACAGATGAGTATTCTATTGTTGGATTCCGTTTTGTCGTTTTCTGTTTTGTGCCTCAGGACAATGGTTTAATTAAAAATTTGAAGCCCGGAGCCTCACCAATGTGATAGTTACGGATAAAGATTTGCGGTGCTTTTTCCGTTATAAAATTTTGGAGTTTCGCGTTCTCTAATCTTGTAGACTTTTGCAATTTTTATGTCATGTGACAAAATCCAGAAAACCAAGTGTTATTTAAGGAATAAGATCCGATCATCATTATAATTGAGAACTATTATTGATAAATAAAGTAAAAAAACCAACAGGTGCCCTAACCTGTAGTACATACAATAACGCCTGCAATCCCCGAAGGGGTCGACAGAGTCTAAGGAGCACTGTGTTCCTTAAGACCACATTTAGCCGTCCAAAAATGGGGTTTGGTCAGATGGAAAATCGTGAAAGAGTAGTAACAAGTGGCTAGCTCATCGCCTACACGATCACAGACCCAGTACCCAATACGCCCTTAGTCGCCTTTTACGACATGCTAGGCAAGAAAAGCAGTTGGTACGTTCCTTGTGTCCCGGACCAACATGGGACTACTCTGTAGTACTCGTAATGTTGACAAATCAATATATATTTAATGTAAGGTCAAATGACACTTTTGTTAATTTCGGAAAGTATTCGAAATGACAGAAATCCAATCATATGCTTTGGTAAGAGAGATCATATCATCACATCTCTTTACCCAAAGGGGTAGACAGAGGTATTAAGCACCCAGTTAGAGACACCCGGTAAGAGAGAAGGGCAGCAGTATTTGAACAGTATTTTTTTTCTTCGCTTTGTGTTTTTTTTAACCTTGCAATACAACAATTAGTAAATTGAAAACCTCACAGATTGAAAAGACTCGAGCTACTCGAGTAAAAATATCATTCTCAGAGACGAAACTAACAGTCTTTGAAGTTCAAAAGCACCTGAATTAAGGTGAATATTGAAGATTGCTACCCAATAATACGAATCAAAGCAATCGGTGTGACCTTTGTGAACCCGAGTACTTTGATAAGTAACTGTAAAGAGTATCAGTGAGACGTAATAAAATATGAAAATATATGTTCATAATTACTATTTGAAACGAAAATACGACTTGTCGATTTTATATAAATAACTATATGGTACCCATTCCCATGGGAATATCGGGATAAAAAGTAGCCTATGTCCTTTCTCAGGCTTTAGACTATCTGTGTACCAATTTTCGATTAAATTGGTTTAGTAGATTTGACGTGACAGCGAGACCGATAGACAGACAGACAGAGCTACTTTCGCATTTATAATACAAACAAACAAACATACTATCACGCCTCTTTTCCCGTAGGGATAGGCAGTGGTGATAGTTCCTAGAGAGGAACAGAAGAAAGTAAGCTTGATCATCTGTCGTTTCTTCTTCTTGCTCTTTTACGCTTTTAAGTAGGGTCATCACAGGGTAGTACGCGTGTGACTAGCGCTGGTGGCCAGCCCACCTACGAAACCACCCTTACTCCTCTTCTTTTTTGTCACTCTTCATCATCATCCTCATTTAATCAAATGTATTTTTGTGAGGAAATTATATGGTAGCAAACTGAGTATTTTTCCTACCTTCAAAGAAAAATTATCTTATTATAGATCAACTAATATAATAGAGAGATCTAAAGAAAATCCATGAAAGTCGAAATTCAAATGCTATATTTTCTGGTGCTTATTAAAAATCTACATATCGAAGAATATTACCAACATAGTCATCGCAAAAAAATTATATATTTTACCAGGTACCCTGTGTACCTGGTAAAATATATTAAATTAAATGAAGGCTTAATATTTTACCATAATTGACAATTTTAGGCTCTCTGCGACGGTAAAATCACATATACATATAAACATCATCATGCCTCTGTCCCTGAAGGGGTAGGCATGCCTGATATGTTAAATATACATGTAACAAGGAGCGAGGCTATTACCAAGCACAAGAAACTGTCTGTCCTCAGCCTATATACATCCCACTGCTGAGCACAGGCCTTCCTCGTGGAGAAACTCATGAGGAGTATTGGCCGTAACACCACCACGCTGGCCCAATGCGGGTTAGAGGGTAGAAGCGGTTGTAATAGCGATCGCAACCAAACGGCTTAATAGCTTCCGAAGCACGGAGGAGTTCGAGTTCAGAATGTTTTGGTACCATCTAAGGCCTGACCATTGCGAAAATAGCATTCTCAGAAAACTGACAAAAAACTGTACCTAACTTGTGAAGTTGTGAAGCTCAGTCTTTGCACGTGAAGTGACACATTCCCAATTCAGCTATAACATTGCTACTCGTATAGTTAGTTTTCAACGCATTTAGATAGAACGTGAATAACCGAATTTTATCAATCTCAAATAACATCAAAACTGTAGAGGTCGAATGCCTGTACATAGAAAAATGCCTAAAACTAGTCAGGGGGATGTTTAAAGAGGGAAAATACCAAGAAATGTAATATTTTTTATTTCTCTGTCTTTTGCCTGCTTGTACGGGCTAATCTCCGAAATTTCCGGAACGATTTCAATGAAATTTTGCATGATTCCTTATATCCCTGGTCAACATCTTGATACTTTTTATTCCAAAAATTAAGGGGTTCCCGTGGGATAGTTTAAAAACCATAGTAGCCGCGGACGAAGTCTACGGTCAACAGCAAATAAAAATAAAAAATAAAACTTTATAGGTAGCCAATACCCAAAATCGAATAAGCCGTCGAGTACCGCATTGAAGCGATTTAAATCTGACTGAAACGATTTGATTTCGGCATTAAAATCAGCCTTATTTTCTGGCGAGACGAAAGTTGATTTTTAATGTTATTTATTCGGTGAATAGCCAAGGAAATTATGCGGAGGGTACGACGAGCGTGATGGAGAGACTGTCAGAGGCATTACTATACCGAATCAATTTCAAAGCCCCTACCAAGGAATTTTTAATGTAAGAGGGAGTCTTACTGTTTGTTGTTTTTGTACACTGAAGCAAACGGAGTTTTCGTGTTATATTTCTTTTTACAAAGCTTCTCTGAATGGAATGATTGAAGTCCTGATTTTCACAGATTACTTGAAGAGCTGAATTGCGTAAGTTAACAATAGCGAAAATATCGTCCGCAGCGACAGAATAGATGGGTGTGAATAAAAGTCTTGGTAAATCATTACAATTTTGAAGTACAATTATTATTAATATCAGTTGACTTCTCCTCGTATAATGCCGTAATATAAGGTATATTGGTGATAGACATTTAAAATCACCCAAAAGATTTTTTATAACGATACACCGCCCTTTTAAAGCTTTGCTTAGCTTTAATGAAACTTCAGTTCAGAAATAAGATAGTACTATGTATTCTGAATAGCAATGGCAAGAGGATTTCATTGTGCATAGAAACCCACTTTCATGAAAACTATGTGGCAGTCTCGAAAAAGTATTTAAGTCGTAACAGGCATTAGTATGTTAGTTAACTATTATGTAACTATTTTACTATTATATCATAATGTTTCCTATACGAAGATGTTATGATAATGAGAATTTCCCATTTAGTAAAACCAATTTCAGGTTCATATCTGATAAGCGCTGAATTTCTATTCGACACTATCTTCGCAAACTATAATGTTTAAGAAGTCAATTATCATATTTGATGATAAGATAAGGAATATAAAAATGTTTCAAATTCAAAAAAATCACGCCTTATCCGGATTAATCCAAATTCCTTTTTTAACTAGTAAGGGTACTGTCAGAAGCCAGAGATATCTGCACAAATAATTTCTTATTACTGGCACACACTAAGCTGTCATTCCAATTTTCTAAAATAAACATCCAACGGGATCCAGTCGACTCGTGACCGAGCGCGGATTTACTGAAATGAGTATTAGTGGTTTATGAACGGTTGAAAATGAATTTCGGATTTTCTTCTGAGCCGAAGTTTCTAAAGAAGTGTATCACATATTTCTTAATCTTTTAACTACTAGGGATATATAAATTAAATCGGACGGTGGACATGATGTCTTTTGAAAATTGCTGCCTTTACTGCTAAATGGAAAATGTACAGGATTGTTCAATTTAATTTGAGAGAAAGAAAAACTGACCAAAAAACAGACTTATTAAAAGGAACGTAAATCAAAAATATTACAAACAAAGGAACATAAATAGAAAAATATACAAAAAATTCACATATTGGTCAATTTAGACCTAAGCAAAAGCGTATGTCAAATTACATAGATTTTAACGATATCAATAACTATGAGCTCGAGTAGTTACCAATTATAGTTAAATTAATTACTTAACTTAAACGTTATAAGTAGTAGTAGTAGTATTTAAGTGTATTTTTATTTTGTATAATATTATGTATGTATGTAGGCCCGGCCAGAATACCAGCGCTGTATCAGCTTCGCCTGATGCAGCATATGCTGAGGTCGGGTCCTAGTTGACCTTATATGTGATTGTTTGTGTGTTTTGCGTCTTGCTTGTGCCTGTGGTCAATAAATGTTTTTCTTTCTTTCTTTCTTTCTTTCTTTATACTTATTGTATACTTTATTAGGTTCTAATTATTGACATTATATTATAAACTAAGCATGAAAGACAAAATTCTTTAGAATTTGAGGGCAATTTTCTTATACGAGTAGGTGATATCCGTCTGGTGAACCATATGAGAAGATCGTAATAAAACTGTGTAATGTTAGAATATGAGTTATTTTGAGAAAATCTGAAATGTCTTAGACAGGTGCAAATAATTTCCAAACGAGTAGTCACGCCATAACAATGACATTGTTAAATTTTTCCACAAGACATTTCTTATTTATTTAACAATTTCTTCTTTTCAGTTCATGATGTAGGTAAATTAATTACGTATATACGAGATAAAAGTTTTCTTAAAGTTTTTGTGTGTTTGTTAACACTGCATTGTTTTTTTACAATGTGAGCAAAAAATCTCATAGAACAAATAGCAACCACACCAGGTACTGTATACCACAAGTGTGACATAACAATACAGCTTTCAATTTCCCGCTGAAAGTACAAGATAATGTCACATGGGCCATTTTGTTTCGTGAGTTCATTAGCCTTACCAAGTTTGGGTCATTTAATTTTACGTTCCTTCATTCGCTACTGTGTTGATGATGTAGTTTTTGTGTACAAATAAAATTTGAGTGTTTGAATGACAATGGTGATCATCACATTCGGAAGAGAAAAGCTAGTATGCACAGTGCTGCTGAATGTTCAAAAATGTTCTATGAATTTCTCTCCAATGTTCATGGATAGTCCATGTTCAGGATTTTCAGGTTTAATTAGTGTTTGTAAGAGTATGCTGCAGAATCTAGATTATTCAATATATGACTTGATATTATGCTCTAACTTTTAGCCAAAATGAATGTTGTGCATTTTGTTCGTTTTTTATGTTTAGCATTTACCTCTGTTGTTGTAGATGATTGTAGAAGGCGTAGTTCTGGGTATTCACATTTTTGTCCAATTTCAATCTTACTATTTTTGTTACGAGTACCATATTATTATTATTATTTATTTACACGAATGTGTTTTTTATTTATATTTATATATACTTATGTACTTATATACTTATGTTTTTTATTAGTTTTGGAAATTAAACAATATGAATGAAAATTTTACCTACCAATCGGTGTGACCAGCGTGATTGTGTTGCTTGTATTCCTGTTTCTCTTCATGTAGGAAGATCAGCAATAGAACATTAATAATATAAAGAAATAGCCAGTTATCTTCGACCTTATCGACACTTACCATCAAGTGAGATAAAGGCCAAGAGCGTACCTGTCATATTTAAAAAATAATTAACAGTTTATTGTACACGGAATAAATATACAGAAAACATAAATTAAATTTAGTACAAAGGGTGGCCTATTGCTAAAGAAATCTCTCTTTCGATCTATCTCTCTTCTTTAATCAAATGATAAAGATTTTGGCAAAAAATCTTAACCGTAATCTGAAAGTGGTCTAAGCATTATTACTTTCTTTTACAACAAACGAGGCCCAATAAATCCGATAACACAGCCCGGGAGATCTCAAGAGGATTATAACAAAATCATTGCCGCCCCTCTTATGTAATGATCATTTAATTTAAAATCAATTTCGCCAATATTGCGATAGTCCCTGGAGGAAGGGGATTGGAAATTATGAGAAAAAATTGTGTACGCAACTTTTTATTCAAATATTGGTTGTTCAGGGTGTGTTGGCGTTTCAGATATTAATTTACACGAGTAAGAAATTACTTGCTTATACTGTAACTAGCTTTTGCCCGAGACTTTCGCGTAGAATAATTACATTATTATAATGTGAAGGTTGTAGCTTATAGCCTTCCTCAATAAATAGGCTTTTTAAGACTGGAAGATTTTTCAAATAGGAACTGTAGTCTCAATTGATGGAATTGAAAATTTACTCTTACTTTTCTGGGCAGCGTTATTTAAATTTTTTTAACATTGTGCGTACGTTCTAAGCCCGCCTAGCTAGCTACAAACGTCTTACCTAAATTTGTCGCCGTAATAAAAATGTTTTAAGCATTGTTGTGCTCCAATTATCAGAGGTAATATAGCCAGTTCTTCAGTTGTTGAGGAATACAGGTGAAGCTCGCTTCCATCTTCGGCGTTATCGTCACTTACGATCAGGTGAGATGAAGGCCGAGAGCTTACCTGTCATATGTAAAAAAAATATCTTTATTAATATAAACACACAAAGACTAGCATCGTTCTTTACAAAGAAATCTTTGCAGAATATCTTAAATATCTGTTCCAAAAATTGTCCTGTGAAAATTCAAATTTCCTCTACATAGTTATATACAGAAATGTTTAGACAGTGAAAATTCTGAGGTTGAGTCACCCACCATCGGAATTTGTCTTGGATTTCTAAGCATATTGTAATACGCCTTGTTTCGGGTAACTAAGGATGGCGCGCTTGGAATTTAATTATTCAATTCGCTTTACTTGTCCTTATTTACTACTCTCGTACAAGCAGTACTGCTTGTTTGATACTATCGTGGTCTAGATTTTAAAGAAAACGTGTTCTTATATTAAACTAATCATCATAATCTCAGCCTAGAGCCGCCCACCGTTGGACTTGGCATCCGGCATCCAGTGACTTCTCGCGACCTTCGTCAATACGTCGGTCTACCTTGTAGATACCATCAACAGTGCTCCCTTCACCCCAACAAGAGTCAACTTTTTCGGGCACTGTGCAATGTGTTGACATTTGAATTGAGATACAGACACTACACTACCGCGACATATTACGTTCCTACTTCACACGGACGATCAGTTTCGGTGACCTCCGTGATCGAGTGATCGGTACACCGGTATCAATGCGCCCCATCTCGAGAGGTCCCGGGTTCAATCCCCGGTGGGGCAAATGTTTGAGGGATGAAAACCGGCATTTGTTCTAGTTGGATAGTCTTGGATGTTTATATCATTGTATTGTATATTTTCTGAATATTTATATATATTTATTAATTAAATATATTTATCCGTCATCTATTATCCGTAACACAAGCAGCATTATTTACTTATAGGCTAATTGGTCGGTGTAAAGATTGTCCAAAGATATTTATTTAAGAAGACCTTTTCTCATACAGAGACTAGGACACAGTGGACATCAAGCCCGTGAATGATTTCGAAAACTTGACGGTTTGTCGATTTCTGACAAGCACACCTATGCAACATTAAATTCGCGTATTCAGCTTTATCCTTCACATATTGAAAGAAAGAAAGAAAAACATTTATTGACCACAGGCACAAGCAAGACGCAAAATACACAAACAATCACATAAAAGGTCAAAGGTCAACTAGGACCCGACCTCAGCTTTGCATTGCAGCATTGGTTTTAACATATTCTCGCTAGTCTCGCACACAAGACATCCCTAAGTCAGGAAATGCCGGAAAATTCCAGCACTTCCTGACGTTTGGAAATCTTCGAATTCTTACAGCGTACCAAGTGAAATTTAAATAAAAGTTCACTTTAAACCGTGTACAAAGGTGTTTTACTATACATATACCGAAATTCTTTCGTAGATTCAAGTGGCCTTTGTATAGGTGTTATTTAAACGGTTAGCATAATTTTGGTCAGCTAAAATTACTCAGCAAAGTATTGGCAGCAAATATTTCTAAATTGGTCAGCAGATTAACTAATTTGGCTGCCAAATTATGGGCAACAGATTTCTAATTTTTCAGCAAAATATCTAATTGGGCAGTAACACAAACGTTTTCTCTGCTGCCAAATTGTTTCATATACATTTTGATGACACAAATATTGTTTTTATGGGTTATAAAAAATTTATCCTTGAACTTTCATTGATCCTTTTCCTAGATTTTATATAGTTTCATATCTTAGCAGTACGCTAAGATGTGAAACAACAACCAACTGCAATCCACATAGTGGTTTTAGCACAGCCACTAATAAAAGGAGGTCATGTTCATTCGCATATATTCAAATAAACTCGAAAATACCTTAAGCAAATCCAGTACGTATGTATATTAAGAAAAATGTCGACAGTTACTTCAGTTATAGCACTTCGCTTTAAGTCCTGATTTATATCAGCGCACTAAAAGCATACCGCGTGGAATAAATAATAAAAAATCCCGTTATAGTGTGTTCTAGGGTTGTCACCTGAAAATGTTAAAATGTTACGTTGGCAGATTTTTATAGACAGTTCTTACAAATGTAAAAAAGAGAAGAACTGGCTGGCTGACTGACTGAAGAAGGCTGCCTTTCGAAGACCACCCTTATCGGACGATGATGATTTCTTTGAATTGGAGGATGAGAGAGAAATGTAATTATTGTTATTGTAAGGTTATTGTCATTATTAGTTATATTAACCCTAACTTAAAGGGGGAGAAATGTTATATATGTCAGTAGTTATAAGAGCGCGGTTGCGACCACGCCTAAGATTGAAAAAACCGCCGTGCGTTGACAATCGTCTAGTGTTTCACTCGTCTCCTCGCTCGTATACTTAACAGTTGAATATACTATTTCACTGACAAAAACTAAACAAATGAACTGACAGTTCACGTGATGCTTTCGCCATATTCCTAATTGCTCATAATCATACTTATTCATAAGCATAGCAATTTCATTTGACTGTACAATGACGAGTTAGGAAAATGACGAATTAGTCAGGACCAGTTACACACATGACCAGTTAGGACAGTGTCGAATAATGTAAATGAATATGAGCAATTAGGAATATGACGAATCAGGAACAAACCATGTTGTGAACAATTGCGTCGAATGCTTGTAAATAACTATAATTCTTATAAAAGTCTTATTAACTTGCAACTCTTTATACAATACATTAAACGTTTTTAGTTTGTGGATCTTTTTTGTTCTCGTGTTGCATTGGAATTTTAAGATGACGTATTACGCTGTGAAAGTAGTTGCTTCAAAAGAGACAAGAGACGTTTCAGATCAACGCCGGCGGCCGGTGCTGGCCACGCGCGCGTCTCGTACACGTCAAACTTTCCGCCAGCACCGGCCGCCGCCGCCGGCGTTGATCTGAAACCCTATTTCTTCACAGGCTTCTTACATGTCCTCTATCAGCGTTGTTTTTTCTGGCATCGTAAATGATTTCAGCCGCGCAAGCTACCGCGTGGACACAACCATTGATAAAAGTCGTTATCGTACAGTTTTTTTACTTTTCGCTGGCCAACAGGGCTGGCGAAATTTCCATACATTTTGACGTATAAGCGCGCGCGTGTGGTGTGAAACGCTACTACTATCGTGTAATTGTTAGCGCGCGCGTGGCTGTCGCTAGCAGCCAGCGTAGCTTTAAAACGTCCCATAAAGTTCTCGTTTAAAATAATCTACATTGTGGGTGGAAGAGAAAGCGTATGTCGATAGCGGATTCCATGCTCTCATTGATCTTGGAATAAATAAAAATGGTTGTTTCTCAATACGCCCGTTTCCCAAAATATTCTTGTTATTCGTGTTATCTACATGTCGGACCCTTATTGACAATACAAAACTATGTGTGTAGTGTACTAAAATATAGTACAATGGTATTCGTTGAAGAACTCATAATAAAAAACCCTCTTCACTCTATCTTCCAATAATTTTGCTTGGTAACTGAAATTAATCTTTAACTTATATTGTTTGTGAACGAGCAACGAGACTGGAACGATTCATGTGATATCAACTTGATGTAATTGAACTAAGATGTATTTCTATTGAATAATCATTTTATTAAAACGTATCTTTCTAATCCCCGACGCAAAAAGAGGGGCAGGGGTGTTATAAGATTGAAGTGTGTGTGTGTGTATGTGTCAGTCTGCCTGTGGCATCGTAGCTCCCTAAACGATGAACCGATTTCGATTATGTTTCTTTTGTTTGAAAGGTGGTTAGTCGAGTATTCTTAGCAATGTCTCACAAAAACCGGTTGAGCCTTTTGAAAGATATGGGGAATGAAAACAGGAATAAAAAATCGAATGTTTACAAACATACCCTTGTTGGGTGAATGAGAGATCATAAATTATACACCACGATATAGCAAGTTTCATGGAAATCAATTAAGGCCCGATTTTTCAATCCTCAGATAAAATTATCCGCCATTTAAAACTATTACTGTCTCTTTCTAAAGTCATAAAAAGAAAAGGGACAGAGCTAACATTTGACTGACAGATAGTTTTATCTGAGGATTGAAAAATCGGGCCTAAGCCATTTTTAATTAAACAATCAACAACCACTGTGAAGATTACGCGTTTTATTAAAGGTGACACTTGCTGGTAGCTATGGTCGATTTGATGTGACGGTGTTGCTAGGATTCGGAGTAACAGGTACAGTAATGTCATGTGATATATTTTATAAATAAAGATATGCGTACAAAAGCTGTCCATCATTAACACTTGCCAACCACTATCTCGTCTAAAAGTAAACATCACAGAAACTTTTGTTTTGTTGGTAAATACAAATTAAAATTGAGCTTTATTGCGACAGATAAACTCGTCTGCAAAAGCCCTGCCAACACTACGGAAGTAAAAAAACACAGATTCGACAAAAACACAAATACAATTCCAATAAAAACGTTTACGTTTGAAAAAATAAATTGAAAATCGCGACTCGCGCCATATAAATTTGTAGATTATCCGAAAGAGTAATCTTAAAAGTAAGGCAGTTCTCACACTGAGCCTCAGGACGCGACTGAGTTTTGCGTTCATGCGTTATCGAACGCACCTACGCGCGAGGTGCGCTTCGACGGCTGTCAGAGCTGGCTGTCATTTCATGCAAGCCGTTCGAAAGTCACACACGACTCAGTGTGCCATACCTTGCGTTTGCCGCGCTCAAGCGCTAAGGTGCGTTATTTCTCCGCGTGTAGGCGCATGAAACGTACCTACGCGCGTAAGTGCGTTTTCAGTGTGTTGCACTGTGCATTTTTTTTATACAAAAGCAGATTATTATCATACAACTTTAGAACACGAACGTCGCTCTCAGTGTGGGAATCGTCTTACTTGGCAATTTATTTCTCCCTCCCTTAAAGAGGCACTTGCATTTTGTTCGCGTGCCACAGATTTATTCGGCATCTCCTATAGAGCGTATTCGATTAAAATACACAAGACACATCTCCGGAGACGTTAAGTACCTCATTATTATTCAGTGACGCTCCCCTACTCATATATGTGTGGCATAGTTAAAGTTGGTTAGAGAGGTATATTGATTAAGTAGCGCCAGTGACAGAAAATATTAGGAGCAATAGGTTAGCGTGGCATGGACATGTGATGAGGAGGGATGAATGACAGAAGAAGACCAAAGAAGCGATGGATTAAATGCGTGAAGAATTATGTGAGAATAAAAGAAGTTGATGCTCATTAATTCAAAACGATGGCGATTTTGACCAGGATGTAACAAAATAGAATAAATGCGGGATGGATGAAATGGCGACAGGTCTCAGGAGCAACGTGTGATCCTAGATTACCCCTTAAGCTTAAGGGGAAGATCTACAAATCCGTCATTAGACCGGTCGTAATGTATGGATCTGAATGTTGGGCAACGAAAGCGATGGATGGAAGAAAACTGCACTCAGCAGAGATGCGAATGTTGCGATGGATGTGTGGAGTCACAAGAATGGACAAGATCAGGAATGAGTATATTAGAGGAAGTTTGAAAGTAGCGCCAGTGACAGAAAAGATAAGGAGAAATAGGTTAGCGTGGTATGGACATGTGATGAGGAGGGATGAATGTCACATTACAAGAAAGATGCTGAGCATGGATGTGGACGAACCTAGAGTGAGAGGAAGACCAAAGAAGCGATGGATTGAATGCGTGAAGAATGATATGAGAATAAAAGAGTGGGATGCTGAGCTAACGAGTGACAGAGGAGAATGGAAGAAGAAGACATGTTGTGCCGACCCCACCTAGAGTGGGGAAGGTCAAGCTTCTTCTTGCCATTTTCAAGAAGAAGGTGAGAGAGGTATATTGATTCCTAAGAAGAGAGTACAGTAGAAGTTAAATAAGTATGTACCTCATATTATTAGGTATGTATCATCTGTATCCCATGATAAATAGTGTTAAGTGCATCGTTAATTTTTGGTATCACATCCTGGTATCTTAAGGTTATTTTAACTGCACTCTCATTTCTTGTTCTCTAAAGACATGTGCAGATACTTCATTCACTCGTTCTAAATCTGACTAAAAAAAAAATATTAAATTAATTGGTGTAATGTGTTAGCATCTCATGTTAGCTACTGTCTTCGTGTACATTACGAGCATGTCTTCACAACATTAGTTTAAGCATTTACTATTCGGAGATCAATTCAAAAGGGCAAATTTATATCACTACTCACTTGTAAATATTGGTGACTATGAACCTCATTTCTTACAAACATCTATTACTCCCTGAATGTAATATCAATTTGTGACATACATAATTGTAGTCTTTATTCCCGAAGGGATAAGAAAAGTGTTAACACCCAGACGTTCAATGGTACAGCTGTAAGGGATCGATCTGGAGACTCCTAGTAGTGCCGTCCGTCTCAACCCGGCAATCGCTGCCTCAATTTGACGATCTCCCTGGTCGAGTGGTCTTTACGCCGGTCTCAAGGCGTCGCCATCTCGAGAGGTTCTGGGTTCGAGCCCCGGTGGGGACAGATGTTTGTGTGATGAATACAGGCGTTTGTTCACCAGTCTTGGATGTTTATAAGTATTGGATATTTTCTGAATATATGTATATCTATTAAAAATATATCCGTCATCTTGTATCCGTAACACAAGCAGCTTAAGTTGTTTAAAATGGAGTAAGTTGATAGGTGTGAATGTCTGAAGATTTTTATTTAATTTAGAACAGTTGTGGAGTAAATGATTCTATCTTAATAATCTGCCTCCCGCCTCCTTCTCTTCTTTTTCATCCTGTTAATTATCTTCCTTATTTTAAGTGACGTCGGGTGAACATGTCTACTTCTTCCATTCTCCTTTGTAACTCGTCAGCGTTCAGTTCTTTTGTTTTCATAACATTTTTCACGCATTCTTCTTCTTCTTCTTAACGTTCGTTGTTTTCATCTTCTATCCGGGTAATTTAATAAGTATATAAATAAGTCAAACCGTGTTATGGGTTTGTTATATTTATCCCGATATACGAGTAACTTGGTAGCAATTCTCCAGAGCCCAAAGCAAAACAATTTTAGTGTGAGCTAAGATTGTTTTGTTCACGCCAACTAAAATATATCTAACTGCATAGGACGGGCATTTTACTGCAAGATTCCAGTGCATTGGTTTCGATAAATTCTACCGTACCACATAAAGCAGAGCTGGCCAAATTTATTGCGTTTTGAGGTTAACGTACTCTCCAGGGCCCAGTGGATGTTGGACATGGTTTTGGTGGAGGTTAATTCAGTTTACCTACTTTAATCGTTTAAATTGCACACAAACAGGAAAGTACTCGTATTTACTGCCAGACCTCCCAAAAAATTTGATAGATTGTTTGTTATCGAATACGTGAAAATCTGAATGTGTTTATAAGTTTTTCAGCTTAAAGTTTAAGGTACTCATCGCAAATTTAAAGAGAGGCTCGAGGAATAATGCTGGATAAACTAAAGAACATTTTAGGCGAAACAATACACAATAACATGAAGAATCACATTCTGTTGTTCTAGTATTTTGCAATTATCACTTATCTAGCTAATTGTCGATCTGTTAGTAATAGGGGTTAAAGTATGAAATTGCCGTTTTTTTCATTCTTAGTATTTTGTCTGTAACTATTAAGTTTCAGAGTATTTTTAAAAAATATTTACCTCCTCTTAAAATAGACCATATTTTTGAGCTCTTTTGATTTATTTTGATAATTTGTTATAAGTTTAATTGTGTTGAAATTGGACACGGAGCCAACTCTTTTTAAGTGCTTCCCGAATGCATAATTTGATTTGCATTCACTTAAAAACGATAAATATTTTTTAAGAACAGTGATATCTCACAAATTGCTTAAGCTTGTCTAATGATACATGCCAACAATTATTATCTCTGGATTTGTCGTTATGGAGAAATCTGAAAAAATGTTAGTATGGAAAATGCAGACTTCCCCAAAATCTCCATACAAAACGGCAATTTCATACTTTAAACCCTAATATTATTCGTTAGTTACAAGTATGACAAAGTTCATGGCTACTGAATGCGTGTGGTTGGTTATTACACTACCAAGTATAAAATCTGGATAAAAAAAGAAACGCAACCTAAATATTCCCTTGCGGTCTCGCAATAAGCTCTATAATCTAAAAGCTCAAACTAAGAGCACAGGATATCTAGTCTTCTGTAAACTGTCAAAGACACATGATCCAACATTTAATATTAATTTTGCACAACCCCGTGATGTTCTACCCCGTTCATCTAAGCATGTAGTGCATGTTTAGATGAAGATATTTGCTGCTATTAGTCTTAGATGGGCGGGACAAATTATGTTAAGTCATTAGCAGAACTACTTAAGTTTTCATTAAGCGTAAAGGAGATCACTTGACTGAAGAGCCTTGGATATTGTCACTTGTCCCGTACTGAAGGGTTCGTCTTCTCAATTTTTTACTTAAACTTACTTTATTTTTTTTACTTAATTTTTGAAATTATCTGCTCTATTCTGAGGCCACTGTTGTACAGTCACGAGCTGAACATGTATACATTTTTCAGAGTAAATGGCTTCCATGTCAAGGGAATAAGGCGTTTCTCGTTCAAAAATCTATACAATGTACATACTTGTTTCATGCTCATGACTGTATCTCTATATAAGAGATGGCTATTCACCCCTGTTTAAATTTTTCAATGAAAAACTTAAACTTTTGTCTGAAGAACTTTGTTAAGGATATATTATACAAGTTTTTGTATTACATTATTAACGTTTCATGCAGTAGCTCTCAAAGCAAACAATATTTTTTATCTAGTATGTTAACATTAGAAATTTGTCTCAAAATAAATTTCTTGTCATACAAATAACAACCAAATAATGACTTTCGTTCTGGTTCTGATTGAAGTAATGTCACAAAAGTCTATGTAGATGATATTATTGGAGCTTTGAAGTTCGCGCAGTGTGCGGCGGAGAGCATAGATTAGATTTAAGCAACATTATAAGCTTATTCTGTGTCATTTGGATTTTGATATTAAGTTCAGTGTCTCGTACGGTACGAATTAATCACATGTTATTTATAGTTATGACTCGAAAAAGAAAATAGTACTAGTTTATGTAACTGTCACATAATATAGGTTATTAAAACACGAGCGTGGTAAGTATCACAATAGTATCACGCGAGTGTTTTAATACTGAGTTATGTGCAGTTACATACACTTTATCTACACTCATTATTCAAAGAAATAAAACTAAAAAAATTAATTAATTTTATTTATTATTGGCTGTCTGGAAAACATTTGCCATAGTTTTGTGCGTTTTTAAGAAAAATAAGTGTTGCATAATCAGTCCAACCTGTTAATATGTTAATGTAATGGTCGTTATGTTACAGTTTCCATTTTTAAATTTTCGTTTTTATCATTTGTGTTAAAAAGTATATCATTATGAGTTCGGGTCCGAGTTCATAATTCGAACATTATAACATGATTGTAGATAAAAGTATTCATGAAAATTTTACTATAAATTTTAAGCCTTCTGTCGTCCGAAGTAAAGTGTAAAAAATATTCAGGAAGATTAACAGCTTGATATAGTCCGAGGAGCTGTTCACTGAACTATATCTAATTGGAATAAATGACAAAAAAGTCCTAGAAACAGTTTCTTTGGTTGTTTTTTGTGATGGTTGGAAAGTAAATTGATTCTGATGCAAAGTGAACCTGATATACATATAAAGAAGATACAAGAAAATAGATATAGATAAACAAGCATAACGTCAGCAAAAGGTCAATGCCATGTAATTTTTTGAAGTGGTCAAACCATCAGAATTACTATAAAGGTTGACGATGTGATATGGATCGGAGTCTGTTGTAATCTGTTTGTCGAATGTCTAAGAGAGAATGGAAAAATAAGCCGAGTATTATATACATGAACCTACAACATAAGGGATTAAGCCTCTAAAAATATTTCATTACTAATTCTATTAAATGGAAAACTGAAATTTCGCAGAAATATTAAAGTCTTAACTATAAAAACAAGGGATTATTACTGGCCCTAGTAATAAAGTTAGGGGTACTCAATAAGGGCCCAAAGAGACCCGAGACACCTGGTGGACTTTCAATTTCATTAGTTAAGTTAAAATTAACTTCGACCTTTGCTTTTAATTTTCTTAATAAGCATACGGGCCCATGGTAGCAGTTTTATTTTAATATGTCAAAGTGAGGTTTTGAACTGAGTTTACAAGGATTTTTACTTATGGGTGTAACGGGGAGCTATGTCAGTATTAGGGACTCTTTTCTGTTATTGCGCTCTTCGCTAGCCAGTTTCTCTTTGTTTCTGTTCTTCTATGTCAATTTTTTGCATTGGTTTTGGTCTCCAATTTTATGCCTATCAGAGTCAGCGTCTGGAGCGGTTGGCTCGACGCAAATTATTATAAAAATATTATCAAATTGAGTGAAAGTAATGAAATTATATATAAATAAACAATAACGATAGTTATTGTTCAAAAGTTTCAATAAATTTACGAAGGCACTACTAGTGCCTTATGTTCTAATTAGGTATATACAATAACTGAAGTCTCCGGTTTTTTTATTTTATTACTTATTATTATTTATTTAATCTTTATGTACGACGTACAAAGGCGGACTTAATGCCTTGAGGCATTCTCTACCAGTCAACCGGAAAGCGGAGTGAGGAGAGCTAAAACGACGGTACAATAAAAGTTGAAAAACCAACAAAAATAGAATACTTAGAAATATACACTAATAATTACACTAAAAGATATAAATAACCATAATATTTATGAATATAGAATATAATATACCTACACACGATGTATGTTATATACAACATTAATATACATATACTACGGAGATAAAAAATACATAACAATAATAAATAATTATACTTAAATAAATTACTATTTTTTAATTATTATTTTATCATCGGCATCGGCATCTCCATCGTCACAAGGGTCTAATTATATGCAGCTGCTGCAGCACGAATTCACAAGCAACTGTATGCAACGATTTATTTGGTTTTTTATACATTCGCTTGTAATTTCGCGGCCCAGCCGCTGGGCCGCTCGGTCGCGCGGACGCATATAATTCGACCCTAAGAGAATGATAGGAATAAAGACCATTCGTTACCAGCTCATATTCGTCCCACTGCTGAGCACAGGCTTTCTTTCGTGCAGAAAAACATGAGAAGACCATGATTAAGCACCCAATAACCACCAAAATTTTTAAATTAAATATATCAAATTCGAACTCAGTGGTATTCATAAATTATACAAATTACTCTCACGCAGTGTCTATTATCTTCGTTCTCAGCCTGTATACGACCCACTGCTGGGCACAGACCTTCCTCGCGGAGAAACACATGAGGAGTATGGGCTGTAACACCACCACGCTGGCCCATTGCGGGTTGGTGGGTAGAAACGGTCGCATTAGCAACCGGGACCAACGGCTTACGTGCCTTCTGAAGCACGGAGGAGTTCGAGAGCACAAAGTTTTGGTCACACATCCAAAGCCTGACCATGGCTAAGGTAGTTTTGTTTTCGATAGCAAAAGCCAAAGGGTTCTAGCCATTTTGCCACCGAGCTCCTCCCATTATATCTTGAAACGCCAAAATAAACCGGGAAACTTAAATAAAATTGGTCTTGCATGAAACGGGTCTCGATGAAAACTCGAGAATGAGCATTAAGTTTGTTCACACACAAGACGTGTTCAATGGAAGTGCATTTCTCGCGTGTTTATACCGCCATTCGCAAATCTTTTTCCGACGAATGCCAACACGAAATGGCCCGCTTCAGGGGGTCTACTCTCCTTCTACGAAACGAAGTTTCGACGAACGAACATCAAACGAAATTTCACATGCCACTCTACTAATTCATTTTCGAACACGCACAAGAAGTTCAGATCCAAAGACAATTTTCATGAACGAATGCAATGAGTAACGTTTCATAGGCGCTTTAGAATAGCATTGAACTTTATTATCGCATGTCACATTAAATTAAACTTATAAAATTATTAATGTAAAATTATCAATTATCATACACAAAAACAAAATCTAATTCATCCAGGCGAACGAAATTCGAAATGAACGGAACCGTGATAGGAAATGTGCGAAGTTTAGTTTAGTTAAGAAGTTTTTAGAAATAGAGTAGACTCCCGGGTCTTGTATTTGACATGTAATGAGGAGGGAGAATGATCATGTCACCAGGAAAGCTATGGATTTGAAAGTGGATGGGCGCGTGGGGAGAGGAAGACCAAAGAAAAGATGGATGGATTGTGTGAATGATGATGTGATGAGGATGGGAGTTAGTGTTGACTTGACGAGTGATAGAAGAGAGTGAAAGAAGAAGACATGTTACAAATAGAAATGGGAACAGAGCAGGAAAAAGAAGAAAAGAGAGTAGACTCCCAAGTCTGGCGTTGTATTCTTTAAAGTTCTTTCACACAGACCGGGCGCGGATCGTACGCCTGGCGCCGCCGAAGAGTGCGTCATAAAAGCAGCCAATCGGCCTATCACATCACACGCGCGTTCGGATGTGCTCTAGAGCATCCCCAATGTGAAAAGTAAAAATAAAACTTATTGCAGGGATTCAAAACACTGTTTTAAACATAATGAAAAATGCTCTCCTCTCCAAGGCAGTCTGTAGGAGCGGACACTAATTTTGTATTCTTCCTAATAAGGAAGTGAAAATGTATTTTGTCTTGTTCTCGCCCAGGCTCGCTTTGAAGAACATACTGTTTTTTTAATTTGCAGAGTATAGAATTACCTACCGATTTTGTTCTCTCCGTCCTACAGAATAGATTCCTTCAAAATTGGTGTTCAAAGCCACGTTTTGAACCTTAACGGCATTTGCATTAAGTCGAATATCCTCCTACCTGATTAGATCACACAATAAAACTCCAACCACAGCCTTCTCTTTTGCTCTTTGGCTAATCTAGGTAGTAAAGATCGTCGTAACGGTAACCTTCGTAGTGCTGATCTTCGTAGCCATGACTTTCGTAGCGATTGTTTTCGTAGCGATGATATTCAAAGCAATCTCATAGATATAAATAATTTCTGTGTATCTTTTTTTTACATCACGACATAGAAAGAACCTCGGGCGCGTGTCCCTTCCTGGGCATGCGCCTCTCTGCGGGCGCTCAATTAAATTATATAGAATTGCATGTCTAAAGAGGCCCTATATCAGTAATAGCGACTCTTTGCTCTTATTGCGCTCTTCTCTGGTAATTTTCTCTTTGTTTCTGTTTTTAAAATATGCAATCGTCTCTTTTCATTGTTTTTGGTCTCCAATTTTCATTCCTATCAGAGTCAGGCGTTTGGAGCGGTTGTCTCGACGCCTATAAATACTATTGTATTAAAGTCATTAAATATATTATTAATAAACTATAACAATAAATGTTCAATAACTTAAATAACTTTACCAAGACACTATTGTAAGTAGTAAAAGGTAGGACCTTTTATAATATTTTTTAAGTTTTGTGTGCATTTTACCTTTTTATGAATTGTTCCAGTAGTGCCTTTTAACCCCTTGGAGGGCACCGCGAACACCGGGGTTTGCAAGCAATAGATAATTCCATTGTGTCTAGTTTTCTGCCCCTTGACTAGTTTATTCAGAATAAAGACAAATAGCGTCCGAAACGCCACCGCTAAAGAAACGCGCGCCCTTTGCGCGGCGAGGGCGCCGTACTAAAGACATGCGTTTCCCATGCGCCCGCAACGCTCGCGCGCAAGTTTGTACAGGATTCAATTCGACGAAACATAGCAAGCATTCTATTTATTGTGTAACACCAAATAAACAATTTTCTTGCTTTCAAGCGGATAGGGCATAGGTTTTGTATGTTCACCATGTTCGATACTGAAAAATTCATTTAGGTAATAGAAAAACGATTAATAAGTACAGGGTGAACGCGCGCGTACCGCATGCCCACCGCACGCTTACGCAGAGCTTCGGGCGTGCGTCTGCGCATTACAATATGTTCCTATTTTATGTTTTTTATGTACCAAAATTTTTATTCTAAAGCAGACTTACTGCACTCTGTTATTTATTATAACCAACGTGGACTGTGCAGTCTGTTCGTTCAATTTGTCATGGCTGGCAAAAGCCCGGTATTTTCTTTTCCGTTTGAAGCCGGTATCTGGGTTAGTTAAGCTGTGGCTTTCAGCTTATTGCTTATTAGTTTGTGAGCAAAAAATGTACATTTTTAACCATGACAATAGCTGAGAATGATCCTGTTTGGACTTTGCTATTCTTGTTGATGGCTTAGTTTGTTGGTTTTCTATTTCGACCAATAGAAATTTAATGTTTTTGAATTAAGACGGATACTTTTCTAAACAAAGCTAGTACAGCAACGTGCTCCCCGAAAATTAATGTCGTCAAATCAAAGCTTGATAGTAATAAGTACAGATAACAGAACATCAGACATCAACATCATCTTTATATCTAAATCAAATCTTAATTTTTTTTCTATTTCAGTTTCTTGAATTACTAATGCAATTTAAATAAAAGAAATATAAAATCTATTTAATACTTAAAATAATACTGTATTTATTTGACTTCAGAACCCCTTTTCATTCGTCATCAGCCTATATACGTCCCACTGCTGGGACAGGCCTTCCTCATGGAGAAACACATGAGGAGTATGGGCCGTAAAACCCCCACGCCTGGCCCAATGCGGGTTGGTGGGTAGAAACGGTCACAAATGCGACCGGGACCAACGGCTTAACGTGCCTTCCGAAGCACGGAGGAGCTCGAGATCACAAAGCATTGGTCACCCATCCACGGCTTGACCATGGCGAAGGAAGCTTTGTTTTCGATCGAAGCCATTAGTAAAATATATTTTAAGGAACATCTACGTGACCTTATTAACCAAACACGTTTTTCTTTTTACTAGTTAGTCGTATTTTTCTAAATATCAGAGCGAACCAAATGTCAGCCACGTCGTATTCTATCGTTGGCTGGGCACATTCTTTTAAAACAATCTTCATGCGGCATTTGTGATTCCCTAATACGTTTTGGTTCAAAGATCCCTGTTATTTTGTAGTAAAGAGATCGTAATCACTGTTTACTATAAAAAAAGCTTTTTGTAAAAAAAAACAAGAGTAACATGAAAAAAAAAGAACATAAATTAGGGACGTTTCATAGTTATGGTGGCCACCAGCGCTTGCTAACCGCGCCGTCGAAATTTCCATACATTTTGACGGAAAAGCGCGCGCGTGGCTGTAAAACGATGTAAGTACCTGCGTGCATTTGTAAAGGGGTCACGTTCCTTAAATCAGAGGCAATATTGGGGTAGTAATGGTAGGGATAAATCGGCTGCAACTCTACACACTAAAAATCGTAACGTTGCCCACAACTGCCCCGATGTTGCACCGATATTAGAAGATTATGTAAGATTGAAGATTATTTTAAAGATAAAAACTCGTGGCAACTATAATTTGCTCCTCTGCACATACTTTATTTACAATATTTAAATTCCTTTTGTTATTATGGCTGTTTAAAAAAGGGTAACTGTTGAGATTCTTGCGGCACTTCTTCTCAACAGGCCATTCACGTCAAAGTGCTAGTAGGAAAAAAAATATATTGACGTGCAAAAGTATTCCATGTAAATCTAGTTGCAGAATAAATGATTTCATTTCTTTAGATGTAGATACTCTAATAATAATAATAAACGTTTATTTCAGACAAAGTCCATAATTAGGCACAAACAAAGATACATCAAGGAATATAGTCATAATAACAAACATAAACATCAAAACATAAAACAAATTTATATACTAAATACATATACAGATGACATAAAACAAAACATACATACAACTATAGACATGAAATAAAATAATACGAAACATAAGATTATTTACGCCAGTCTCGCGGGCTGGATGCAACTGCACTTAATGTGCATGCAATTACATCCAGTGCGCGTACATAGGCGAATCCTAGCGTTCAGCAAACATCTTTAAGATGCTATTCGAGCTGGCTCGCAGCCTCCACAATAAAGATGCGCAACGCTTACGAATGATGGCGAAGAATCCATCCACTCTAATGCGCGCGCATGTGGCCGGCGCTAGCGGCCAGCGTACCTATGAAACCACCCTAAGGATGTGATGAGGAGGATGCCGGAATTTATTGAAAGACTTCACTAAATTTGGTATATTATTGGATAAAAACTAAGGCACAAATAGTGCCTTTGGTAAACTTATTAGAACTTGATATTAGTTTTATATTAGTTTAACTTAAATTGTATTTTGTCAAAAGATCTTTGTGTTTGTGCACTTCTCGTGTAATCCCACTAACACCTACTCTTGGACTGGTTGTTGGGTTGACTGGAAGATATCTCTCTAGGGGATAAGTTCGCCTTTGCCAATTGTTTGTTTTATGTATTGTGTTTTTTTTTCTGTGTGCAATAAAGAGTATTATTGTTACTGTTTATTACTCGTTTTGATAATTTATTATTATAACTTAATAATGTTATTATATTATTAATATGATAATTGGTGTCGAGCCAACCGCTCCACTCGCTGACTTTGATCGGAATCAAATTCTAGAACAAAACAAAGAAAAAAAAGAGACAGACGGTTGGTTTAAAAACAGAAGCAAAGAGAAAATTGCCAGAGAAGAGCACAATAACAGCAGAGCCGCTAATACTAATATAACGCCTCGTTACAAGGATAATTTTAATAAATAACTTATGAAAATTATTTCACATAAACTCTATTCAGTCTGTTAACCTCTCTAATGAATTAGAAAATTAAAAATGTTAGACAGCCAAATTATTTTTAAGTAACTTAATTTGACGTTCACAAAGAAAGAGCACTTCGGACAGTTCATAGAATGTCTTAATTCAAAATTTACTTAATGTTGAAGGCTTTAAATTAAGTAATCTTCAAAACGGTTTTAATTATAAGCAAACTAATTCTTAAGCAGTTTAATAATGTTAACAGAATAATTTTATTACAGTTAACAAGGTTAGCAAGTCAACAGACCGCTTTGAATATCCCTACACGTTCAATAGTTTATTCCAAACCCGTAGGGAAATACCGCTGAGAGCAGCGAAGGTATTTCGCAATATTTATAGCTAGAATATCAACCTACATCAGTCGCTAGGAAACATTCTGATAATTGAAAACGGTTGAATTTCATTACTTAGGAGTTTTTCGATATCTTTGACGGTGCACGTGGTAAAATTTTGCAAATAAGTTTGCCAGTCCTCTAGAAATAAAAGTTGAGAGATTTAGGAAAATGGTTCTGGAAGTATGGAATCGATGTATGGAATACTGAAACAAATGGAACATGGTGAACGTTCTATCACAGAATGCGCATGATAGACACGGAACATGTTTTTAGCCTCGTCCCACTACTGGGCACAGGTCTTCCTCTTGGAGAAACACATGAGGAGTATGGGCCGTAACACCCACCATGCTGGCCCAATGGGGGTTGGTGGGTAGAAACAGTCGCAATAGCGAGCGGTACCAACGGCTTAACATGCCTTCCAAAGCACGGAGGAGCTCGAGATCACAAGTTTTGGTCATCCATGGCCTGACCATGGCGAAGGTAGCTTTGTTTTCAATCTAAAGCCAAATCGTACTAACCACTACGCTACCGAACTCCTCCAACAGCCATGGAACGAGGTGATCGAGTACCAATATTTCTATGTCTACAAAAGGCTTTACAAGCAAACAATACATAATTGCGCTTGCATGACGACTAAATCCACTCATACATACATCCATACCTACATAAGGTCACTCCTTTTTCCGAAAGGGGTAGACAGAGATTACTTATTTTCACTTGCTACCACTATTTGCTCCATATTTCCTTTGCTTTATCGGCTCATCACATTACATGCTCGACGATTTCGGTTACTTTTGACCTGGCCCTTCTCAAGAAAGTCTTTGATATCAACTCATAAATGAGCTGAATAATCAGATCTCCGTTTCTTCTGTCGAACGAGGAAGTTGATGTTAATGTTACCAGCCCATTACGTCCCACTGCTGAGGGAAACCCTGCCCTGGTGCCTTCGGAAGCGCGGAGGAACTCGAGATCACGTTGTGGTCACCCATCCCAGGAGTGACCATGGCGAAAGTAGCTTTGTTTTCGATATCGACAGCCAAAACGTATGAACTTCTTCGTCACCGAGCCGCGAGCTTTCAAACCATTAGTTCTTCAGCTCGCGGGCCCCCTCGCCCCTCCGCCCGCAGCGATTTTATATTGCACTCGATGAGTAGGGCAGATAAGACTACGTGGAGTCGGGGTACACTGAGTCGACTTAAATGCCTTTTTTCATTCATCCTGATTTTTTTTTAAATAATGCTCTAAAAAGACATCCCTACAGAACAAACTTATAAGATTTTAGACACTCACGTTGCATTGTATTGGGTCCTTACCTATGAAATTGGTGTTTTTATTCTGTCTTAGCAATTTGTCCGTAACTATTAAGTTTCAGAACATTCTTATAAAATAATTACCTCTTCTAAAAATATATCATATATTTGAGCTCGTATTATTTAATTTGATAATTTTTTGTAAGTTTAATTGTGTTAAAATTAGACACAAAGACAATTATTTTTAACTGCCTCCCGAATACATCATTTGATTTGCATTAACATAAAAACGATGAATAATTTTTATCAAGCGTGTTCACACACATATTGCTAAAGCTTGTCTAATGATACATGCCAAATATCATTATCTCTGGATTTGTCGTTGTGAAGAAAACTGATAAAATGTTAATATGTAAAATGCAGACATCCCCATCTCCATACAAAACACCAATTTCATAGGTAAGGACCTAATATATAAAAGTTATACTAACGCGACTACACGTGGCGTACATTATGTAGTATCTAGATACTACTTACTGCTCGACATTTCGGCTGAATTACTCCAACCGTGGTCACGAGCTGACTCGACTCACCCGAAACGTCGAGCAGTAAGTAGTATCTATATACTACATAATGTACGTCGCGTGTAGTCCCGTTAGTACAACTATTAGAACTACCTAAATTCCATGAAATCGTATCTTCAATGTACATTGATTTATTGAAGAAAAATTATATTTCAACTATTCTGCAAACTGAAACTTATGATGAAAAATGAATATGGAAAACAAAATTTCGATGAAACCAAATTCTAGAATTTGGTAAATATTGAACAAAAAGTTCTGCGAATCGTTTTATGGGTAATGAGTATCGTTTCAAGGAATTTCGATAAAATGATGGACTTCCCTGTCCAACCGGCGGTATATTATATTCATAAATGCATAAATGATTTGGGGTTTTGACACAGGCCATCACCTCATTAAAAGAGATACCAAGAACCTAACTTATAAGCTTACTAGCTGTTTTGCCCACGACTTCGTCCGCGGTTACTATGGTTTTTTACTATCCCACGGGAACCCTGGAATCTATGGTATCACCATGCAAAATTTCATTGAAATTGGTCCAGCCGTTTTGGAGATAAGCCCGTACAAATAGACAGAGAAACAAAAAAATTAAAAAACTGGCTGACTTGATTATAAGCATTTTTTTCTATGCGCAGACATTCGACCTCTACAGTTTTATTATATGTATATAGATATAGATTATCCATAGACTGATCCGATTTAAAAAACTTACCAACAAAATTTACTAAATATACGCTAGTTAATTTAATACAATGACCTAGAGACGACAATAGAGGTGAAAGGGACGTTGTGTGTAGTATGAGTGTAGATAAGAAGCATTGTTTTAGGGTTTTAGAATTTACATAAAACAAAATATTCCCGAAGTTTAATGCGTCCCCCAGTACAAACGCACATACCGATCGCCCTCGACGTTGAACTAAACAAATAATCTAAAAGAGACATAAAATACCAAATATTATTATAACCCAAAATTCATAGGAATCGTTACTTTCATTTTGATTTCTGGAATATCAAAACGCTTTAGTTATGATATAGAATCAAGGCAACCCTCGCCTTATATAGACCATGATTGGACATAAAAAGTAGCGCCAGTGACAGAAAAGATTAGGAGCAATAGGTTAGAGTGGTATTACATATGATGAGGAGGGATGAATGACATTACAAGAAGGATGCTGAGCATGGATGTGGACGGACCTAGAGTGAGAGGACGACCAAAGAAGCGATGGATTGAATGCGTGAAGAAAGATATGAGAAAAAAAGAAGTGGAGGCTGAGCTGACGAGTGACAGAGGAGAATGGAAGAAGAAGAAATGTTGTGAAGAAGACGACCCCATCTAGAGTGGGAAAAGGGCAAGAAGAATACAGATTGGACCTAAAAAGGTAGAAAATCGAGCGTTCTAGGTAACTGTGCCTGTATTTCTTCTACGTTTGTATCTTCCTCAGCCTGTTCACGTCTAACTGCTGGACACAGGCCTTCCTCATGGAGAAACACAGGAGGAGTATGAGCCGTAGCACCACCACGCTGGCCCAATGCGAGTTGGTGGGTAGAAACGGTGGCAATAGCAACCGGGACGGCTTAACCTGCCGTGCACGGCATCTTCATTATGTTTCTGTTATTGAATTACTGGTGATAGATAATACGAGTGCTCATGTCCTGGTGGATTGTGATCATGAAGCAAGATGCTCTCCGGGAAAAGGGTAGTTGGCCAACCACCTGGTTTCATGAAGACATCAAGTTACGGAGTCTCGAATTAAATGAAGAGGGAAGTAATTTAGTTAGCAGATAGGACATCAGCACGGCTGTACTCAAGGAAATGGCCCCTAGTTTCAAAGTTAAAGTCACGTCTTATCAAAATTAAAATGATCGAAGTATTTTTGTCTCTTCCAAAAACCACTGATCCCAGAATCGGTCTACCCAAATTTATTGTCAAAACTTACCTTAATTTATGTTCGGCGATAAGTCGGGACGCACCCCAACTTTTAGGCGTGTACTTCATTATTTGGTTTCGGTTCCTTTTAATTTATAGATGTTTCCAATTTAAACAGCCATTGCTAACATACCTGGAGGGGCTGATTTATATAGGTACTAACAATTATTTACGGGTTTAATTCTTACTTTCTTGCTGTTTCAGCAGAATTAAGTTCAAATTAAATTTTGCAGGGATTAAATTGAAAATTTTAAAGGTAATTCTTGTAAACATTATTTACTTTAATTCCAATTTCTATTTTAAACGTCTTGTACTGAACTGGGTGCACAGAAAAGTACGCAGTTGTTAGAGAATATGAGATAGAGAATTCTTGTGACACCACACATCCACTTCAACATTCGCATTTCAGTTACATATAATCATTATTCGTCCATCCACTTTACAGACCAACATTCCGATCCATCCATGACGATAAGTCTTACATTAAAATTTTCCCTTCAATCTTAGGGTGCGACAAGTGTAATATCTATCTAAGCATAATTATAATAAAACTGTAGAGGTCGAATGTCTGTACATAAAAAAAAAATGCTTAAACCAAGTCAGGGGGATGTAAAAAGAGGCAAAATACCTATAAATAATAGAAGGAGGCTCGATGATTATAAATATGCTCTACTTTAGACAAATGTTTGCCAGAAAATTTACACACCGAATACTGTAGTTCTGTTGACAGCAGGAAAATAATATTAATACCTCTGCCTACCTGGAGCAATAGACAATGACAGATTTATGTCTTTTTGACGTGGTAAATATCGTCGACTTATTGCAAGAACATTAAGTAACCAAAACAAAATTGCGAGAAATCAATTACTGAAGTTTTTCAGCTTTAAATTATGCCATATCATATTAAATATAAGTTATGAAAAAAACTATTTCTCTGTATTTTTACAGTAACTTATCCAGATAATATCGTTCGTGCATTTAGGTGTACTTGATGATTATTTGCAGTTAATGAATTCTTGCAAAAAGGGTTATTTTTAATTAATCAACAACATCGCAAGACTAGCTAACATATCAAATAACATTTGTTTTCTGAGCTTTACCGAAACTCAATACATTAATTAAAAATTAGTTTATAAACTTGGAATGTACTGTCATGGTATTACTAAGTCTATGTTCCGTTTATACAAAAAAGCGCGACGATCGCGTGCGCCACTCGCAGAGCTATGAACATTCAGAAATGGATACTTATTTTTATTTGAAAGTAAAATGTGTTGGTATTTGTAATGTTTTGCGAAGCTGTTGATTCATTAAAATAAGCTGTATGTATACCTACATCTAAGGCAAAAGTAAGCGCAAATTAAATCCTATAAAATAGACTCCGCAATGCCATATGGGTTAATTTGATATTATGTGTCACACCTAATTAAACTTTTACCCTTAGCCTCGGAAATTCAACTTCAACGAGTAAATAGTGAACACTCTTGTCGCATAAAGCGTTAAGCCGACCGAAGGAACGCACCAAATATTTAATCAGTACTCTGAGCTCGATGGGGCGTAGCTTTCGTACGCTTTGGCTGTCGATATCGAAAAAAAAGCTACCTTTGTCATGGTCAGGCTGTGTATGGGTGAGCAAAACTTTGTGATCTCAAACTCCTCCGACCAACCCGCATTAAGCCAGCGGTGGTGTTACGGCCCAAACCCCTCATGTATTTGTTTCCATGAGGAAGGCCTGTGCCCAGCAGTGGGACGTCTATAGGCTAAGAACTATGAGCTCGATGGCGTAGTGATTCGTACGCTTTGGCTGTCGATATTGAAAGCTAAGCTACTTTCACCATGGTCTGTAATTGGATGGGTGACCAAAACTTTGTGATCTCGAGTTAGTTCGTGTTTCGTGTGGCACGTTAAGCCGTTGATCACGGACGCTATTGTACCTTTTTCAATCCAGCAATCCGCTGTATGCCAGCGTGGTGCTGATGATGATTTGACCTATTGATCTATTTTAGTGTAAGCTATTAACTTTGCTTATATTAGGTCCTTACCTATGAAATTAGTGTTTTGTATGGAGATTTTGAGGAATTCTGCATTTTCCATACTATTTTTTTTTCAGTTTTCTTTTTTCATATTTGGCATCTATCATTAGACAAGCTTTAGTAATATGTGTAATATCACACTTAATAAAATTATTTATCGTTGAAAAAGTTAAATGATGTATTCGGGAGGCACTTAAAAAGAGTTGTCACCGTGTCCAATTTTAACACAATTAAACTTCCAACAAATTATCAAAACAAATCAAAAGAGCTCCAAAATATAGTCTATTTTTAGACGAGGTAATTATTTTTTAGGAATACTCTGAACCTTAACAGTTACAGACAAAATACTAAGAGAGAAAAAAAACACCAATTTCATAGGTAAGGACCCATTATTACACGCACTAAAAATTACAAAAAAAAAGCGTGGAGCGTTTTGTCCAAAAATGTAAGATTACGATAAACGCTCCACGCTTTCTTTTTGTAATTTTAAGTGCGTGCTAAAAGCGTGTTTTTTAGTTTTTTGAACTATTTTTTTTAGTATGCTTATACCTGATTACTTCTTGACCACATTTTATCTTAAAGGACCTGAGAGAGAAGAAAATGGGCGACGAGTGGATGTCACCTCTGCCACGCTTCACAGGCGAGGAGAGGCGTGATGGTAATATGTTATGTTTTAAGAACAGAAGTAGCTGCTGAAGCAAGAAACTCGACACACAAAGATGGCCGCCCATCGTAATTACAACCATTGCAAAGCTTCCCTTGTTTTCACTGTCAAAACCAAAACCAAATAACACACCTGTCCTGTCTTCAGTTTATATACGTCCCACTAGTGGGCGTAGGCCTTCCTTATGGAGAAACACGTGAGGAGTATGGCCCTAATACACCACACTGGCCCAATAGCAACCGGGACCAACGGCTTAATATGCCATCCAAAACACCCATCCACGGCCTGACCATGGCGAAGGCACCCTTATTTCCAAACGAAAGCCAAATCGTACTAACCAATACGCCACCGAGCTCCACAATAACACACAAAAGGTTCTATTCGTATACAATATTTATTATTTTCTAGAGGTACAAACATGCTATACTGAAGCCATATATTTACTGCATACCGCGTTCAGCGCTCCTAATTATAAACAGTTTATTAGCGAGCGTGGTCAGGCGATATTAAACTTTATCAAGAGGGCAGTAACTGCTCGCAGACTATAAAATGAACTCGTATTGACCCTTCCGTCAGAGGCGCACATTGTGCTGGGATGAGCGGATTAATTATAGGATTAATTTGCACCTTAACGTTGTTATTAAAGTCCTGTGTAGATGTGAAAGCTCATTTTGCTGTATATTTAAGCTTTGTATTATGATTTAAAATATCTATCTTATTTCTATCCTTATCAACATTATTTTGACGATATTCTTTTTGTTACCGACTATTTTATACTTATATTTTTTCGAGATCAGTTGTACAGACACGGATTAAGCTGTTCGGCCACTTAGGTAAGAATTAAAAAAGTAAATCAAAACATAGAAAATAGAAAATAATGGTCAAACCGCAAAGCGCGACACGAAAAATATTCTTATAAAACGCACCTAGCGGCAGCGGCGCGGCGCGACGAGGCAGTATTTTTTGCTGATTCTGTCGCGCCGCTCCGCTGTCACGCAGCGCTAGTGCGGTTTGAGAGAGTTTGAGAGATCCACGATCAGGCTTAACATTTACGGCCTCTTGCAGGAAACTTAAATCGAGATTTAAAACTAGGTTTAGTGATTTTTTGACATTTCAGCCTTAGTAGAATTGTCAAAAACGGACAAAATCGAGTTTTAAACTAGGTTTAGTCGTTTTTTGACATTTCAGCCATATTAGAACTGTCATAAAATTACTAAATTTAGTTTTAAGTCTCGATTTAAATTTCCTGCATGTGGGTTTTATTGTATTGAAATGTATTTATGTATAAAAAAGCGAAGTACCAATCACGGATAAATCACAAATCATCACACCTACAAACCTGAAATTTGGCAGGAAAACTATATTCCCATTCTTTCGTTAGCTATCGCTACTCCTATCACAGAGGGCGCTCCCTCACGATCCTGGGTCAGGGTGCCCCGAACAAAGTTACGACTCGTGGTTGATTGGTTGCCCGTTTCTGTCGGACTAATTCGACTTCATATTTGACCTAAACCAAACATTATTTTAAGTGTAGTTGGAAATTACTTGAGTTTTTGCAATTAAAACATGCGTTGTTGCGATTACTATTTAATGGGTAAAAGTTTGATATTGGCATTTTGTATAAAGTATTTTATACACATACATTTTCACGACTTTTATCCCAAAACCACTCCATTGCCATAGTCCGTTTCACCAAGCAGTGACTGCACTCAGCTATTGGATGGTTGTGCAGATCTAAGTCCATTAGTCGCCTTTTACGACACCCAAGGGAAAAAATTGGTTGGTAGTATTATATTTATATATATTTTAAAATTGTGTTCTCTTTTTAAAAACTATATAACCTGCCTTTGGAATAAAATAATTGGAAGAGAAAAAATATCAAATTAGTATATTTTGTGTTGAACATCAAAAAAACAGTCGAGATGAACAAAATAGAACAACAGGCAGAGGTGTTGAACAATTGAACACTTAGGAAATAAAAATTTTCAAGATTCGTATATTTCATTAAAGATCGTTGAATAAAATACAAAATCACCACCCAATTCACAATCTTGTCCATTTCTTCCTAGCACTTGTTGTTCATGTTAATTTAAAATTTTTACTACTTTGGAAAATAATGTCAAGTTTATTTGAGTTGTTACCAAAATTAATCTCGACATAAAGCGAAGATTTCCAGAGAAACGAGCAAAACTTCTCCTTATAACTTTATTTTCTTAAAACAGTCGTAAACTAAATCTTTGTCACGCCGTTATAAAGTTTGCCAGTTACACTAACAAACGTAAAAATTTTAAGATTCCGTTTAATTTTGCACCTTCGAGAGTAAGAAATACTTTGGAAAGGTATTTCGTGGAAAAAGGATATATTTTTTTGAGATTGGCCTTTAATAGAGAAAAAAACAAAATAAACTGTGTAGCTCCTGAGGTGTGCTCGCCTGTGTAGTCCGGAAGGAATCCAGAACAATATCTTAACCTGTGGAATGAGAGATGCCAACACGACATTATGATGAATGAAGTTGTTGCAATTTCGACCTAAAAGTGCTCGTAGAAAGAAAGAAGTTGCTAGTTGTATTGTCACCAAGCTCTAGTCCCAAGTGCCAGCCCGATAGCTGGTCCGGAAGTACCTCATAATTGAGTTACAAGAATCCAACCGGACAAAAGAGACATACTAGAAAGTGATTTAGGAAAAGTGGTAATAATAAAATGAAGTGATTGATTAACCAATACTAGTCTCATAACATTTTATCAACGTACTAGCTTTCTTACTTATTTTTAGTGTTAATGTGTTTTTCAACATTCTGTTGTTTTGTTGTTTTTTTTTTCTTTTATAGCACTATCACTCTAGCTTTCTTCACTTCGCTTTCGGGTTGACTGGAATGAATTCCCTATGGCATTATGTCCACCACTGTGCTTTCAATAAATAAATTGAGTGATAATATTTACTAAAATTAGTCCTTTTTCTAATGGAAGTAAACGGATAAAAAAATTTTTTTATAAAAGTAAAGTTAGAACTAACTGCTACCAATGGATCCCGGGCTGGACAATAAGCGCTTAAAACCATTTCTTACTTGAATTAAGACAATTAAAATTCCCAACAACAGATGCACTATTCAGACACTTAAACTTTAGCTGTAAAACCACAATAGCCGGGACATTTAGAGATGCTTAAGGCTTTGCACACTGGCAAGGCGGCTTATGGGGCGTGTGATATCCAAGGCTTTAAACGAGGCCATAAGGAGAACTTCTGCAGCAAGGTTTGAAGTAGATCCATTACTAGAATACTGACGATGTCATCAGAGATATACAGGTTTTGCGTAAAAAATCCGAACAATAGCATTATAATTTTTCGTATTGCATTTGGTCATTTAACTTTAATTAGTAGAGATCGGATAATCGGGTGCATATTTACCTAAAGTACATTTTTGGCTAAAAAATATAAGCGGTTTTTTAAAATATTTGTAGTAAAAATAAAATCCCGGCATTTCGGTATTGCATAACTAATCAAATGCATATTTAGTTCACGTTAAATTTTAACCGACCATTCAAATGTTTTACATACTTGAATAGGTGATTAGGTGGTAGGTGATTTGATGAGAAAAGATGGCGTTATAACAAAAATTTTAATAAATATTTAAAATATAAAAAATTGTATTAAAAAAATTATTAAACAAGGTTCCCCTCATTTAACCTATACAAAATATTTATTAATTTTCGATAATAAAGTGCTTTCACAATAGCTAACATCTGAATTTGGTAAATATGCATCCGAATATCCGATCTCTAATCATTAGTTAGCCCAACTGCAGGAAATTTAAATCTAGATTTAAAACGCTATGGCTCTTATGTCAAAAAATCACAAAATGGGGATTTAAACTAAGTTTAAAATTTCCTGCAAGTGGCCATTAGAATCCTTTTATCTACGGGAACAAACACCTATTTACGGACAGTATCGAGTGTCCTCGACTCGTTGTTGGTATTTTTGCAGTATTAAAAGAACACCCCAAGCAAGTAATGTGATTTAGATATAACATAGGTGTTTACCGACATTTTCCCCATGTTACAGGTGGCGAGCCTGTTGCCATGTGAGGCAAGCGATATTCACAATCCACTGTACTTAAGTTTTAAATAAAACTCAGTGGTACAGATGAGGTTAGAACCCTCGACCTCTCGAACGAGTCGTGCGTTTTTCTCACCTCGGCACACTCGCTGCCTTTTTTGTGATTTCGACATATTAATAAAAATACTCAGAGCTCGGTGGCGTAGTGGCTAGGACACTTTGGCTTACGATCAAAAACAAAGCTACCTTCGCCATGGTCTGGCCATGGATGAGTGACCAAACTTTGTGATCTCGATCTGCTCCGTGCTTCGGAAGGCACGTTAATTTGTTGGTCCCTACCCATCAACCCGCATTGGGCCAGCGTGGTGGTGTTACGGCCCATGTGTTTCTTCATGAGGAAGGCCAGTGCCCAGCAGTAGGACGTATACTAATGGCTGAGGATGAATGAAAATACTGGTCATCGCAGACACTTATTTAATCGAACCTACTTGATTAAAAAGATGTTTAACCGGCCGCGACCTTAGTCAACATAACCCTCATTGGAAAACCTTCATTTGTTTTGACGACCTCCGTGGTCGAGTGGTCTGTATGCCGGTCTCAAGGCGTCGCCATATCGAGAGGTTCTGGGTTCGATCCCCAGTGGGGGCAAATGTTTGGGTGATGAATTTTCAGGCATTTGTTCTCCAGTCTTGGATGTTTATAGAAATTTATATATATTCAGGTTATTTATATGTATTTATCTATTAAATATATTTATCCGTCATCTAGTGTCCGTAACACAAGCAGCATTAGTTGCTTAAAATGGGGCTAGTTGATAGGTGTGAATGTCTGAGGATATTATTATTATATTATTATCATTTGTGTGACCACTGCATTGTAGTGTTATTGGACACAAAATACAATTAATCTAAAAACTTGTGAGATAAACGTCAATGTTTGTTCAGCCAAGACTGTTCAAATTCACATAAGATATAATAATTGTGTTTATTTATCCGCTTACTTCCTAATACATGCTTCTAAGCTGCCTAATACGGGCTTATAGGTAGATCTGAGTATAATAAGATTATTAACGTATACATAATGTTTCAAAGAAAACCGCTTAATAGAAAATACAGAAAGTAAGTACGATACAATTATAGATTTAGAAATCTGTGATATACAAAACCATTTTCCTTGTACGGTAAAAATATCTTTTGTAAGCAGTAAAATAAATCCTGGGCAATACTAGTAGGTAATGAAGCCTTTGAATCTCTTGTGAGTTATAAAGAACGCATAATCCAGTTGCGTCTTTATTAAACTTAAAGGTACAAACATGACCATCTTGTGTTATAATGCGCAGGTGTCGCCATGTAATTATGTTATTTTTTTGTTTTTTATCCCGTTTTTATTTTGTATCTTTTACTTTTATCAAATACAGTCGCCCGCGACGTCGTCCGCGGTTACCGGTTTTTTAACTATCCAACGGGAATTCTTTAATTTTCCGGAATAAAAAGTTATTCCGAAAATTAAAGGATATTAGGTATCACCATGTCAAATTTCATTGAAATCCGTCTAGCCATTTCGTAGATTAGCCCGTACAAACAGACGAACAGACTCTTCTTCTTTTTCCTGCCCTGTTCCCAATTCTATTTGGGGTCGGCGCAACATGTCTTCCTCTACCACTCTCCTCTATTACTCGTCAAGTCAACACTCACGCCCATCCTCATCAAATCATCATTCACACAATCCATCCATCATTTCTTTGGTCTTCCTCTCCCCACACGCCCATCATGTTTGTTGCAAATAAAGTATATTCTATTCTATTCTATCCACTTTCAAGTCCATTACTTTCCTGGTGACATGATCATTCTCAAACAGACGAACAGACAGAGAAACAAAAAATAAGTAAATTTTTTTTTCCTCATTGTATATCCCCTTGACTTGATTTTAAGCATTATTTTTTATGTGTACAGACATATGTACAGACTCTAGAATTTTATTAATGTATAAATTTATAATCAGACGTGCTTAGAGCGAAATTCAGTGAATTTCCCAGCTAAACTATTATATTATCGTGCTTAGCCTGTATACGTGCCACTGCTGGGCACAGGCCTTCCTCGTGAAGGACCACATAAAGAGTATGGACGTAAAACCACCACGCTGGCCCAATACGGGTTGGTGGTAGAAACGGTTGCGATAGCGACCTGGACCAACGGCTGAACGTGCCTTCCGAAGCACGGAGGAGTTCGATCACAAAGTTTTGGTCACTCATCCAAGGCCTGACCATGGCGAAGATTAGCTTTGTTTTCGATATCGAAAATTATAGCATATTAACTACCACGCCAACGAGCTTCTTGGAAGGTATGTTAAGCCTGTGACGTGTTGGATGCCGATGTTGAATAAAATAGATGATGTCACTTAATTAATATAATTCATTCAAAAGGCACAACTGGAACAATTTATAAAAAGGTAAATATCACAAACCACTGAACAATAACTTACAGATTATTATACTTACAATAGTGCGTTGGAAAAATTATTTATGTTCTTTGAAGATATACTATTTTAATTTATAGCCACAACAACTTATAAATATAATATATTAATTTTGATATTATTAATTAGGAATGAAAATTGGAGACCAAAAACAAGATGAAAGAGATAGATGCATAGTTTAAAAACCAGAAACAAAGAGAAAACGGCTAGAGAAGATCGCATAACAGCAAAGAGTCGCTAATACTGATATAGCGTCTCGTTACAAGCTGTTACCGTTGGTCCCAGTCGCTATTGCAACTGTTACCCACCAACCCGCATTGGGCCAGCGTGGTATTACGGCCTATAATATTCCTCATGTGTTTCTTCAAATAACTTTATTTCGTAGTCCAAACTTGGCACTTTATATCGTCAACATTTCACATTTTAAATAATCATCAATCATCATAATAAATATCCTCAGACATTCACACCTATCAACTAGTCCCATTTTAAGCAACTAAATGCTGCTTGTGTTACGGATACTAGATGACGGACAAATATATTTAATAGATAAATACATATAATTATTGAGAATATACATAATATAATACATATATAATGAACACCCAAGACTGGAGAACAAATGTCTGAAAATTCATCACCCAAACACTTGCCTCCACTGGGGATCGAACCCAGGACCTCTCGAGATGGCGACGCCTCGAGACCGGCGTACAGATCACTCGGCCATGGAGGTCGTCAAAATAATATTGATAATGATTGATGATAATATTGATGTTCATTACCGCAAGCGCTTGTAGCAAGTGCAACCACAGCGCTTGACTGTGATTGTAATCGATACATCGGTTTGTGTGCATGCGGAACTGAACACGAAAGTCCTTAGTATAATTATATATCCGTAATCAAAATTAACCCAATTCTTATGCTCCAGTTACTCATTCGTGCTCCTTCGTTCCTATTTGCACAAACATTGTTTGCAACGTTGAGCACGTGTTTGGACGCCAAAACAGCTGTAACTTTCACAAGAAAGGTCAACAAACTTCTTCCTCGAGCGGTTTTCGCAAAACCGGACTGCGGAAGCAAAACATTGTGTGGAGCCGAAGCTTGTTAGCAAGTTACATAATTTAAAGTGTTGCGATCCGTTTTAATTATTGTTACAATACATTTAACATTTTATTGGGACTGTCTTAGCAATTTGTCCGTAACTATTAAGTTTCAGAACATTCTTATAAAATAAAAGCCTCTTCTAAAAATAGACCATATATTTAAGCTCGTATTATTTAATTTGATAATTTTTTGTAAGTTTAATTGTGTTAAAATTAGACACAAAGACAATTATTTTTAACTGCCTCCCGAATACATCATTTGATTTGCATTAACATAAAAACGATGAATAATTTTTATCAAGCGTGTTCACACACATATTGCTAAAGCTTGTCTAATGATACATGCCAAATATTATTATCTCTGGATTTGTCGTTGTGAAGAAAACTGATAAAATGTTAGTATGTAAAATGCAGACATCCCCAAAATCTCCATACAAAACACCAATTTCATAGGTAAGGACCTAATATTTACAGTATCGAACATTACATAAATTTTACAATATACATTCATAGATAACTAGGTCTTTGTTTTGTTAACGACAACGAATTTATTTAGAACTAGCTTTTGCCCGCGACGAAGTAAGCGTAGAATACTTACTTGGAGATAGTGTGACGGTATGTAGCCTAGCCTTCCTCAATAAATAGGCTGTGATGGGGTGAAGGCGGGGATAAATGAAAATGCAGGTGTCGTCACTTATTGCGGTTGTATTATAAAGGATTAAAGGCACAACTGAAACAATTATATAAAAAAAGGGAAATTTCACTGAACACAAAAACAATTTCACACTTAACACTAAAATATATTATAAAAGGTAGGGCTACTTACAATAGTGCCTTAAAGAGACTGATAGACTTTGTAATACAGCAGGAACTGGTGATACAGAATCTTGTGGGTTGTTGTATCTTTTATGATAAGCTTATTAATGAATTTCGAGAACAAAACAAATAAAAAGAGACAGACAGTAAATTTAAAAACGGAAACCAAGAGAAAAATGGCCAGAGAAGAGCGCAATGACAGCAACGAGTCGCTAATATAGCTATAGCGCCTCGTTACAAGGCTATTCAATACTGAAAGTTTTTTTCAGATTGGAACAGTAACCTCAATTGGTGGAATTGAAAATTTACTCTTATTCTATTATAGAAGCAAAATTCATAGTGGCGCAAATTTGTCCTTCATTTTTCTGGGAGGCGTTATTTTAATCGGGATAAAAGCCTATGTCCTTTCTCAGGCTCTAGACTATCTGTGTACCAAATATCGGTTAAATTGATTCACCAGTATTGCTGACACTACCCTTTAAAACTTCCCATCCCAGCCCGATCCCGATCCCATTATTAGACTTTTGAAAAATTCACAACATCATCTACATATTTAAACGAATGTTTGACATTATATTTTATATTTTTCCCTCTGGAACCCAAACGAAAGCAAGAAATAATCAGCCTCTCAATCCACGTTATTTACTCCAATTTGTTGCTTGGATTACATTTAATCACCCACAATTGCTTCGAGTCTCGTGGATCCAATCAGCACTTCCTTTGAACATAAACATCCGATTGATCAAGCCTTACCAATCGAGTTACATTACAAGGTGGCTGAACGAGGGTTAGTAGGTGTTGACTACTGGCTTCCTACGACAGCATCGGGACCATCGGATTAATGTGACTTCCGGAGATTCAAAGCTTGTCTGGAATAAATTTCTGTTCCCGACAGGGATCAATCTAGTCCCATTGGAAAGAGCTGCTGCAGAGCTTTGATTTGCAGATGTTTAATATTTTTCTGATTTTCTAGTCTTAAAGGTGACAAGTTAGCTTTATTTTAACAGGATTATTAGTTCCCCTTAGTATAATTTTAGATCGCTGTTTTTCTTATCATTTTTATCTGGCATTTCAGTCTGTGACTTAAAATGTACTAGGCATAAAGTTATGTAAATTTTTGTATTTGTACCTACCGTCTGAATACCAACCGTTTTGAATATAATGAATTATTCACTTGTTTCAAAATCAAATATTCATTAGTTTTCAATGATTTCAGTTTTCTTTGCTAACAATATTTTTGTTAATTATTTCATTCTAGATATTCTAAGAGTTACACCAATTCCCTTAAAATGTTACCATTAAATTATCCGATAATTATCAATATTATTTAATTACCGATCAGAAAATTTAATACTGCTAATTTCTCCAGTGGTGGTGAAATGGCCGTAAATGTTAAATGTTTCAGTTTATTTTTTGTCTTTTGGTGTAGAAACCTCATTGATTATTAAACATCTCTTCCAGTACAAAAAATAGCAAGCAGCAGACGAACATCTGTCTTAAAATTGCTATAATCTGTCTTATGTTTGTTATCTACGATGGCTTACCCAGGGCCTTTTCATTTCCTGTGATCCTTTCTCGATTCAGAATTTTTTTCACGCACCAAGGAGCCGATGGCTGCCCGTTTTAATTTCCTGTCTGGTGGCTGTTTTATTGTAAAAATGGAATTAGTTGTGGCGCTCAAACATTCAATGGGTAGGAATTTTAATTAATTCTGTGTGACCCCTGAATATTCCAGTTTAGAAAATGGGAAATTGTCTGAGACTGCTAATTCGTTGCGAGGAGCCACGGAGAGCTTTATGAAATATTTCTAAATTTTAAATTTACTAATTTCCCGGTTATTTTTGGATAAATTTTAAACTTTTTTATTGAGCGAAGAGCTCGGTGTCGTAGTGCTACCTTCACCATGATCAGGCCGTGGGTCGATGACCAAAACATTGTGAACTCGAACTCCTCCGTGCTTCGGAAGCCTTCGGAAGCCGTTGGTCCTGGTTGCTATTGCAAACGTTTCTCTACACCAACTAGCATTGAGCCAGCGTGGAGATGTTACGGCCAACTCTTCTCATGTGTTCCATGATTAAGGCCTGTGCTTAGCAGTGGGCCGTATATAGGCTGAGGACGAGTACGACAATATTTCTTGAGGTTTGATAATATTCATTTCTTAATTGAAAATACTACTCTTAAACTTTACTAGAGAATTATAACAATTTAATTGTGTGTTGTAATCTGTATTGTAATTAGTCACAGAAATAGAACTAAAACTAATAGTAGCAGGAAGACGCCGGCGCCCGCGCAGCGGCACGCGGAACAAAGTGTCACTTGACTTTAGTAAGGAATAATGCTTCTGACTATAAATAGGCACAATGAAATTCCAAAAGCCTGGTTAAATACTTAACGTTAACTTTTTTATATTTATTATGTTGGTAACCTTATAACGTTAAATCCCTTGATGGTTTACATATTAGATTATTTTGATACACAGCTACTTACTTGTAAATTTTTTAAATGTATAAAGGTAATATTTTTTGTATAGATATGTTGCAATTTTAAAAATATTTTTTTTCTAAATATTATGTTTATAGTCTTTATTATAAAAGCGAAATGCCATTAATCACGAAAAGTGTAATATGTACCTACAAACTTGAAATTTGGCAGGTAGGTTGGCAAGACGGATTTTACAAAACTCCACCCATAAAAGAGTTATATTGGGGTACCGTGCGAAGCCGAAGCGGTCGCTAGAGTGTCTCATATAAGTGCACGCGCCTCGTGTGTTCGGCCGCACCGGCATCGGCATGCGGCACCGCGGCCGCGGCCGGCAGCTCATCACGCAAGGCGCATGGGCCCGCACAGCCAACGAGTGCGAAAGAACTGTAACGGCACTGCGGAAAACACGCCTAGCGTGTTGTGAGCCGCATGGCGACATAGATCGTATTTTTTTTCCGCAGACGTGTGTAAGAAAATCATTTTTTATTATCTCAAAGCACCAACAACAACATTTGATTTTTGTCTAAAGTCCTGCATGAAATGGAATGCAGTTTTGAATTCACCAATGCGATGTTTTAGTAGGCTTTATTGAATTCGCTTTTGTTGGTTTGGAATCAACGCATAAGATAAATGATAAGCTATGTAAAACATGGACTGTGAAAACTGAAAAAATCATTTTTTACTGTAATATTTTGATTTTACTTTACACTATTACCGATTTCCTTAGAAAAATAATTATATCGGAATAATATACTGAACAATACAAATTAAAGATTCATAATAAAAAAAACACAAAAAATATAATTTAAAAAATTTTATTGTTTTTTTTTTGAGAATCATTCAATTGAGATTCAGCCTCTATTTTCTAAATTTGTTTGGAAAAATTTACCTCATCAGAGTATATATATTGTAAACTGCGCCATCTATGATTACAACACAAAACTTTGTTGCAATAGGAACAAAGAAGCCTTACCGCAAAGTTTCAAGCACAACCTTAAAGCAAGGTTAACATAGCAGTTCCTTAGTGTACTGCGGAGCGGAGAGATGGCGCTGTATTCAAAATTGAATAAAATAAAATTTTACTTATGTAATTTTATTTTTGTTGTAAGAATTTGTTATAATAATTTTTTGTCGTATTTAAATGATTTGAGAAAACCATTCAATGTATTTTATATTTTGTTACAGGTATCAATCTCCGCCGGCATAGCGCACAACGAATAATTCCAAAATATTAGTCAATATAAAAGTTCCTAAAGTCTAGCGTTAGTTAGTAAAAATGTATAACTCGAACGAATTCTTGCATAGCGCTGGCGTCAGCCGGCATATGCAAGCGACGGGGGAGACTCCCTCACAGAAAACTAGCATGAAGAGGCGATCATGCGAGGTACCTTTAGGCGACATTTCGGCGAACAACTTTAAGGTGTCGCTTAACGACATATCGACACTCAGCGACTTCGACGGCGCGAATTACGACTGTCGATCGCTTCGTTCTGTTAAATCTGAAGACACGCGCCTAAGATACTATCGCCCTATAGATAGTCGGAGTGTTAAGAACTTCCGATCTTCTCTTGCTGATATATCCACGTGTTCCCTATCACGACCTCCAAGTTATGATCAGTTGTCGCGAAGGTCAGTTATAGAGGGAGGTGACAACCAGGTGACGTCATCCAGTATCGAAGGAGTGCTCTGGTCTGATGAAGAGGAGAACGAGTACTTCTACCACGAGAACATTACGACTGCTTGGAATCAAGGTTAGTTCAAGAAAAAACTTTTTCTTTTTTAGTTTTGTCAACTAAATCCTTTGATACCTAATTGCTGTCGGGTCGATTTCAAGATTACTGCGATTTTTATAATTAGTGTCCACCTTTTTTTTAAGAGCATTAAAATTTATTTATTTATTTAGGACAACAAACAGTCATATACATTTATATTTACGAGTTGTTAAAACTAATAGACCTACAGTTCCAATAAACACATAAAAAATATATATATTCGGAAATTAAGACGGTAATGCTCCATTTATGAGACAATGTGTCAATTACTGTCTACGAACCCATTACTTCCCCTACCAAACGCTTATAAACATTTAAAGGTATATGAAATATTATTGATAATCGTCAGGGTAATCGTGAGAACACTAGTACTCTCCAATTAATGTATCTATTGATTGATATTATTTGATAACATTGTCGAGAATGAACGTAGACACTAATGAGGAAAACATCAATAATGTTGAAGTCCCATTCCTGAAAAGGTGGGTAGAGAAGATGTTAAGGGAGATTTTATAGGTACGCTGGCTTCCATACATTGTGACGTATAGCGCGCGAGTGGCTGGTGCTGGCGTCCGGCGTGTGGCTGTGAAACGATGTAATTAGCTCTGTGTATAAAACTGGTGGCGCTACCAATGGAACCTACTTTGCCTGATGTGTTTAACAAAGTTCCTATTAGTAACACGAGTGAGCTTGTTCATTTGTATTTGGATAGGCACTGCACAATAAAGCGGATTGCGAATCTCATATAGGTACATTTCTCACAATGTCAGCGTATAATTTACTGTAGGTTTCACAATGTAAATACTGTAGGATGAAACTAAAATGCTATGAGAAAAACAAGAGAATATCAAGCATAAAAACAATTACGCCTTTAAATGGATTTTTTTACAATTATTACAATTTATTTTTATGGTGGACTAAAAACATAAACCTAACCACAAATGAATCTTGACCACACTAAAGTGAAATGCTTGTTTTGCTTCACAAATATTATAAGACTAGTTGTTGCACGCGACTTCATCCGCGGTTAGTATGGTTTTTTTACTATCTTACGGGAACCCTTTAATTTTCCGAAATAAAAAGTAATCTATGATGTTGACCAGGGATATAAGGTATCACCTTGAAAATTTTCATTGAAATCGGTCTAGCCATTTCGGAGGCTAGCCCGTAACAGACAGAGAGACAAAAAATTATAAAAAAACTTTTTTGTTATTTTCCCTCTTTTTACACCCCCCTGACTTGGTTTTAAGTAAATTTTTTCTATGTGCAGACATTCGACCTCACTATAGTTTTATTATAGGTATAGATAAGGAGATAAGATAGCCAGTTCTTCAGTTGTTGAGGATTACAGGTGAAGCTCGCTTCCACCTTCAGCCTTATCGTCACTTACCATCAGGTGAGATGAAGGGCAAGAGCTTACCTGTCATATTAGGTCCTTACCTATGAAATTGGTGTTTTGTATGGAGATTTTGGGGAATTCTGCATTTTCCATACTAACATTTTATCAGTTTTCTTCACAACGACAAATCCAGAGATAATAATATTTGGCACGTATCATTAGACAAGCTTTAGTAATATGTGTAGTATCACACTTTATAAAAATTATTTATCGTTTTTAAGTGAATGCAAATTAAATGATGTATTCGGGAGGCACATAAAAAGAGTTGTCTCCGTGTCCAATTTTAACACAATTAAACTTACAACAAATTATCAAAACAAATCAAAAGAGCTCAAAAATATAGTCTATTTTTAGACGAGGTAATTATTTTTTAGGAATACTCTGAATCTTAATAGTTACAGACAAAATACTAAGACAGAATAAAAACACCAATTTCATAGGTAAGGACCCAATATGTAAAAAAATCCAAGCTGCCTTGCATTATGAATTATGCCCATTCATCATTAAAGTTAACACGTAGAATCTCACACTATCCTTTCATTTATTCCCACATTACCGCAAAATAGGAAACAGTCAGATTACTTTCCCTACAACAAACGCCATATTTTAATTTGAATGCAAATGAGAACGTGAGCAAAAGCCGAGGCTGGCGCGATGACCCCCGGCGTCACAGATCATCAGTGATCTATGATCTATGGGTTCCAAGATCGATTTATCGATCCGGTTATATAATCGCTGCCCACGTTATGCCGTCAGAACGAAGTCGAGATGATCACAATTGACATTATAGTGCGATCGATCATTAGGAACGTATTGGATTGTATCAAATGCGCTATAATTTTTGTATTGTCTATTTTTAAACAAACTGGTTCAAAAACTTTTAAAAAATAGTGGACACTTTTGAAAATGTAACATACTTCATCACTAGCCTATATACGTCTGCACCCCGTAACACCACCACGCTGGCCCAATGCGGGTTGGTGCGGGACCAATGGTTTAACGTGCCTTCCGAAGCACGGAGGAGGTTGAGATCACAAAGTTTTGGTCACCTATCTAAGGCCATGACCATGGCGAAGGTAGCTTTGTTTTCGATGGAAAGCCAAAGCGCACTAACCACTAACGGAGCTCCTGCTAAACTTGACACTTCACATCATACCATAATCCCTACCACCAGATACAATAACAATCGACAGTGCTCTATTGAACTGCGATGTAAGAAATGCAAAAGGCAATTTATTTCCCCTTCAGGAGTTGGTGCTGCATTACCGTAACTCTTTTATCTTGGAACGCATTAAGTCTAGCGGTTTACCGCATGCAAAGTCAAGACTTACCAGTGTATCACTCGATAATTTTCTCTTGTAATTTGCCTCGGGGCTGTACGGCACGGTAAGCTGTAAAAATATTTATTTATTGTAATATAAACTTAATTTTTTTAGATTATACTCTAAACTGCAGAATAACACGTAGATTAGGAATCTATATTTGTTTTAACTTGAATAACATTGCTAACGTAAAGGGAGAAACATGCTGAGTTTCTTGCCCGTTCTTCTTAGAACTAGGACTCCTGGTAGTTTTTGTGAATGGATGAAACTAAATAAATGCTTTGAATTTTGATATTCTGGGCCTTTCTGGGCTACGTCAGTATAAATATACGTCATAATTTGTGTGAAAAAGAATGACTATAGCCTTATGTCCACCATTGGTACAATTTTCTGTGCAAAAAAGATTTTTAACTAAATAAATAAGTGTACCAACTGCCTTTCTTGTCTAGCATGTCGTAAAAGGCGACTAAAGGCGTATCGGGTATGTGATTGTGTAGGCGATGAGCTAGCCGCTAGTTACTACTCCTTCACGATTTTTCATCTGACCAAACCCAATTTTTGTATGGCTAAATGTGGTCTTAAGGAACACAGTGCTCCTTGGACTCTGCCTACCCCTTCGGAGATTGAAGGCGTGATTGTATGTATGTATGTGTATGACTTATAATTCCAGGCGAAACGTAGATATTTCACTTGCCTTCCCTTCGACGATGCCGCCATTATTTGTTATAATTATCCAGTAAATTTTAATAATTGATTTTTATTTTTAAATTTAAAAACCCTCACGCAAAAGCAATAAAATGTTTCTTAAATAACTATTTTTTTTAATGAGATAGAATTCAAAATATCATATGGGTGACCTGAGGGTAAGCAACAACCCACCCGCAACTCCAAAAGTGTCATAAGTGCGTTGCCAGCCTTTTATGTTGTCATACGCTCTTTTCTTGGAGTTTCTTGAAGGTCTTTTTTTGACTATATGAATGAAACATATAAAATTATTGATTGCTATACCTACCCTACCCATATTTAAAGGTATATGTATACTCGTACCTATTCAAAGAGAACTCTGAATTCCAAAATGTAATTTAGAAGAAAGCGAAAGTTTTCGACATACACAAGACTAAAAAAAAACAAGCACTCTTACCAAGACCAAAGTCTCTCCAGTATGTTATTTTAAATACAATGTAGTCGTTATCGATCGAGCTTGTAATAAGTTCAAGCGTCCATCTCAATACAGTCTCGGACCACGGACTTACAGAAGGTTATTATTTTACAATTTTGCACGGCGTTTTTACTCAACGGCCATCATTTTTACGGCTTTCTCATCAGGGCTCCATCAAAATATCAATAAAAAGGTCTCGGACTCGCATAAATACTGTTGTTAGATCCTACCTATTATAAGCTTTGAATTTATTACAAGATGGGAGTTGAAGTAAAATTATGTGCATCAAGTGAAACCTTACAATAATGGTCGGTAAATAAAGAAATGCCTGGAATACATCAGACATCATAAGTTTTATAGAATAAGCGATTATTATGATCAAAGATATATTTAGCTATTTGGCATAAATCTTTTAATTTATATCTTATTTCTTATGGATAAAATATTGGGTAGGTGCAAAATTGATCAGCTTGTTTAGCTAGCTGCTAGCTAGCTTTTATTTATTTGTAGCTAAGATTTGAAGATAAATAAGGCTATTACGATCAACACTAAACAACAGTACGACATCATCATCTTCGAATCTGCGAAAAAAAGCACAAGATGTTACTATAAATAAATAAATAAAAATCCTAAAACATTCACACCTATCAACTAACCCAATTTTAAGCAACTAATGCTGCTTGTGTCCGTGACACTACACTACACATTTAACCACCAATTAAAATTTACCACTAATATCATTAACTAGATCCGAAAAAAAAAATACATAGAAATATTCAGAAAATATACTATACTTATATAAACATCCGAGACTGGAGAACAAACGTCTGTATTCATCACACAAACATTTGCCCCCACCGTGGATCGAACCCAGAATACCTCGAGATGGCGACGCCTTGAGACCGGCGTACAGACCACTCGACCACGGAGGTACCCCATAGTACCCACCTGGTGTAAGTTATCATTTTAAACGTTACTTTTTTTGCGTTGCTTCAAGTTGCGTTAAGAATGTCAATTCCTATGGCCAACGTGATTACAGCTACCTACATTCCGCTAGGTGCTCTTTTCACATTTCCAATAGAAATTGAGCTTCTGTTTATATGAATAAGCTGTTCGTACAAGGGGTACGAATAGTTTATTCATATAAACAGAAGATTACCTAAATAACACTTAAATGTCGCATAAATACCTAAATCATAAACTCCTTTGAATAAATGTAATAATAATTTAATATGAATATAGAATTTGTTTTTCGACGTTTCTCTCACTGGTCTTACTGCATCCGCATATTTTGCATACCGTTCTTATGATTAACAACACGAAAAAAAAAATACTGCAAATATTTTCCGATTGATAATCTTAATCAGCGGTAGGGTCAAAAGTTTTGATCAACCACACCGATCAATCCGTTGCTGTCCTCTCCGTCTTAATTACTCCTACAGATTATCTCTTTTATGGTTAGTTGGATGCAGAAAAAAAGATAACATGACAATTTAAATGCATTAAAATAATCACTGTATCGTAAACTGCAGTAATGTAGGCTTTTGAGGACATGTGCGAAACCGTGCCGCTTTGATCATGTTTTGCTATTTTTATGGTAAAGGTTTGCATTTCTAATTATAAAGATATGTCAATGAGTAGGTAAGGTAAGTATTGCCTACTGATATTTACCTGAATTAGGAACGGACAAACCAAGCATATGGCCAAGAGCAATCGCCAAAAGCGATACAATTTCTCTAGATGATCATATATCTATCTATCTATGCACTATGGGACCAACGGCTCTTTACGCGCCTTTCGAAGAGCGAAAGAGTTCGAGATCACAAAGTTTTGGTCACCCATCCAAGGCCTGAACATGACGAAGGTTGCGTAATTTTGATATCGAAAGCCCTCATAGTATCTCAGTATATTATCAGCTAAATGACTGGGAAAGCTTATATCTACTACTGCAGTTATGTATTGACCTATATTATGATTAACGCTTGTCACAGATCTTGTTATAATTACAAAAATTGCATCCCGAGTTGGACAATCGCCACGATTCAATCCCACCTTGACAGCCTGTAATTAGAGCTAGAAGGCACAACAGTAGTCCATTACGAAGGCTCAATTAATGCTTCTCCGTCTACGTTGGGCATCGATCAAGATAACATCGCATGCGCAAGCGACGATGCGCGGACTTCGTGTCTACAGACTTGCAAATAGTCTTGTTTACAAATAAGCGACTGATACATAAAGTAATGAAAAAATATTTATGATTTACTTATTACTATTCTCACGCATATAACCTTGAAGGAGTAAGCAGCGGTGCTATTATCAAATATTTTTCAGTCCTGGAGCGAGGCTGAAATGCATCAGCCATAGTGGGAAGTAGGTAAGACATATTCAGAATATATTATAGTTTCTTCAGTTTCGTATAAATTCAGTGGCTTCGATTTAACCAGCGAGTTCTTACGATACAGGAGTACCTTCGAGTTGTCGCTGCCTTCTTTGAAATCATGATGAGTCAATTAGTTAAGACTTCGAAATGTAGACTTCTTATTTGAATTTTTAAGCGTCGCATGCTCATTTTCTTTTAAAGATCCACACTAACGCAACGAAGACGACAGAAAACCGCTACCTCGCTGAATAAATCGTCAGTTGGACAGTTAATCCACGTGGAATTGTAACAAAAAGCTACGTTCAAATCCGCTAACATTCAATGAACGTATCAATAAAAATAATGAAGACAGCTCTTGAAAACTGTGACAACGGCCCAGGAGGTCTGAACGATAGGCTTGCGATAAAAACATGAACTAATTTTCTTGTTGAAAAAACACGACGTGTCGCACTAGTGATATACGTGTATTAAATGCACAGAAATGTCGTGAATACATGGAAAAAATAATAGAACGTTTCCCCTACCAAGGGTGACAAAAAAAATAATTGTAATACTGCAACTATTTCATTAAAATCTAGACTCCGTATTTAAAGAAATGATAATGGAGTATAATAAAATTTGAAACGTATAGAACCTCTCAAAGAAAGACATCATTATAATGGTGTATCTTATGCTATCGATTTACGGGTTATGCTAGAACTTTAAGTAAACCTAGGTTTACCCGGGCTTGCTTAGAATGATCTAGACGTTTGGGTTCATTTGCAAGTACTTATTTGTTTTACCACGTTTTTCCTATCCTGCTTCCTTGTATGTCTGTCCGTGGAGATCAAATCTTTCAGAAATTTTTCAGTGTTTTTCAGAAATATATGCGACACCTACCATCACCAAGCCAGAGTTAGGTAGACCTAGGTGAGCATTGGAAATTCCAAATTTAATCTTATTCCACTTATTATTCGAACTTTACCTAAAACGCTTAGGTAAAGTACGAATACAACTAGCATTACCCGTAACAGATATAATTCATCGGCTATTACAACTTTGTAAATACGCGAATATAGATGACGTTCTACAATAAAAGAGTACAATGCCGAAACTAAAGCCCCATTATTTCATATTTACAGTAACATTATTTACTCACGCAATTTCTCTTTGCATTAGTTAATGTGTAAAATATTTCATTTCATTAATGGAAAACACGTTATTTATAAATAGTAATAATTCAGGATTCAATCAGTTCAAAAAATTGCACATGTGACAAATTAAATTCAAATTCCAGATTACTCGACTAAATATCGCTTGATCTAACTTCTCAAACCGATGGTAGAAGCCAAACAGCTTTTACATAGAAATCTAGCGCGGCCGACTGGACAGAACGCAATAATATATCATCTATAAAACGGCCATTCTGAGCTAATTGGAGTTCTAGACGTTAATTTAGCATTGCAATTTTCATGTTCGGTGTTAAAGTTAGTAGCTGATAAGTTCTGTAAATCAGGAAGATTTATCTGTAGCTTATACTTTAACGAATACATGATGGTAAAAGAATATTATCCCAGTGTAAAGATACTCAGTGGTTTTAATAACAATAATGTTTCATTGGGAAAATCAATTTCAATTTTAACATTTGTAACAGAATTGTCCACCTTTCTCCTGAGTAAGTAATGAGATTGAAAAACTTTGGCAACACCACTTAAAACAGTAAATATCTAAAATGGATATTTAGAAGACAACGGTCACCTACATCGTAATTTACACAATATTTCTTAAAAAAAAAAAATCTCCCTTCGTGTAATAAACTACATAATGTAAAGGTTGCAACAGTTTTAAAGGAGTCAATGTATGCTTTACAATGTCTGTTACCTTTCTTTCAAGTTGCAAGAGATTTTAGTTACCTAAAGGGCCTATTATAAAATTTCCTATTCAAGCAACATATTTAAAAAGACTTTATTCTAATAGACATTATTGACTATTGGCGCTCCTTTTATTTCAGCTTAATCACAGAACAAATTAAATTAATGTTAATTTTTATTTGTATATAGCGTTACATCGCTTTGACAAAAATGCTCCATAAAAAATAACCGACTAGGTATAATTCCTTTTGACTTTCTGTTTCATCTCTAATTCGAATACCTAGTTATTGATAATAATTGTTTAATATTAAGAATATTTACTTCAATGGACAGGCTCACAAATTCACGACTATTTTTTATATCTTTTCAGTAATAAATAATATTGACAATATCTAGAGTATTATTAATAAATATTTCTTCAATATTGGCGACTTATCATGTCACTATCTTCACGATTAAGACCTCCACCACCAATCACGTTACAATTACTAAGAATAATTATACAAATCACTACCAATGTGAAATCACAGCTGTTTGGTCTTAAGACGACCTGTAAAAGGTTTTCCACGGTAATTTAATTTCTTAACTACTTATTAAGGGGTAATATACGAGTTGGATATGCAATCGATGGGGCTAGTGATAAGTGCAAAGTTGGCCACTGTCCTATCAACGTGAGGTACAAGTAAAATATCGCTATTACCACGTCTAGTCTAGACGGAGTGGATGGATGGCTTGAAAATAATATAGGTAGGTGGTAAGTTATTGGAGATCTGCGGGTAATTATTGAGACGTCAAAGTGTTTGAGTTGATTAAAATTATTAAGCTCTATAAATACTCTTATACAGTATTCTTCATCAGGGTAAGTCAATACATAGTTTGATGGTTGTATCATAATTAAACAAGGATTTCCCAGGTAATCAAAGATGAAATAGGCTCTATTAACTAGTTTGGATTATTCCATTCAAAATTGCCCACAGATAGACTTTTAACCACATAGTCAAGAATAGAAATGTAGCTAGTGAACCTTCACGAAAAAGTGTTAGAGACTAATGAAAACCATTATGTTATAAAACTGTGGCAAGTATGCAAAATAAAACTATCACTCTCTCTTAAAACTTTAATACCTACCTTATTCATCAAAAAGAGATAACAAAAAAAATGTATAGTCACTATTTACTTTACGAAATGTATTCTAAATACGATATTTTCTGGCCTATTCTACTAATCCATCGACTGGAAGATCAACAGATCGACTGCACAATAAATAATCTTAGATATTTTCTTCAACTTGTACCATTCTACAGCAGTTATAAAGTAGGCATACGCCGACACTATTTATGCAAATGAGGAGAAAATGAGTCCGCTAATTCTGCAGTTTACCCTTTGATTAAGTGCTTATTCGTTGCTGGATATTGACAGGGATTATTGCGAGCTGCTGGTGGCCATTTGTTATTAGGTAATTTTGGAGCCGCGTTTCCATTTAAGGATATTGTCGAGAGTACTGTATTGGAAATAATTTCTGATGGAACTTATGCTCATAGATTTTCGTCGAACAGATTAAATTATTACATTGAGTATGTAAAGCTGTGTCGAGAGTTTTCATTGGTTTACGCTGAGAACTTAAATATAGCCAAAGAAGTCATATAATTTATCGTAATTTATAATGAAATGTTCTGTTATGAAAAGAAAAGCTTTGTTTATTTTTATTAATATTATTTTAATTTTCTTTTTGTCTTTCATCAATTAAACGTGAAAAAACAACTTCTTTCAGAAGTCCAATAACACCAGCACAAGGTCAGAATGGAATAAAAAGACTGTTTTTATATAATAATCAAGCCATATAGACACAAGAAGCAATAGCTTTCTATCCAGTCCTAACTTCTACGTTATGCTGGATGAGAACGACCGACAATCGAGAGCGGTGGCGTGCATTAGAGAAAACCTATGTCCAGCAGTGGACGAGCTTGTTGATGTTGATGATTCAGGCACATTCAAGAAATCTTCATGTACGTATGTGTGACTCAAAACTTGTCATCGCTCTTATATCGCCAAAGGATGGCTCGCCACATGTTACATGGAGACCTAACATATCTGGCCTAACATACCTCTGCCTACCCCTTCGGGGAAAGGGGCGTGATGTTATTTTGTGTTGTTTAGAAATGAGAAATGCGTTGCTACGCCAAATTTTCGATAGGAGTTGGTTTTCTTTTTATTTTATTAACAACTCCTGTTTTTACTTTCAAAAATAACAATTGAAGCCATTACTCAGCCAGTTGTCAATCTCTACTTCCAAGTTGTTTAAATCAAATTCATTAAAGTTTTTCTAAATATTTTTCTACAACATATTCTTACTTCCAAATGACTTCAGCAGAAAATCCATCAAATATATCCTTTAGCGCAGTATTGTATTCTTGTTTCGTTCAGTTTACAAAGATGAAATATATTTACACCTGTCACTACTTTGAAAAGCAGAGACAAGTCAAGAAGCAGATTCGAATTATAAAATACAATTTCCAGAACGAATATCACGGATCGAACAAGCTCTCCTACTTGTACTTTCTTAGCTTTCCAATGGTCTTCTATAAATAATTTCAGTTCACACGGTGCGTGTGTTTAAATATACGCCAACTTTCCAGGACTGGACGCAACAGAATTCCTAGGGCCACTCGCAGCAGTTAACAAGTTATTTGACATAGTTGGAAGGCTTATTTTAATTTGTACATGTTTATGTTTCTCCATTCGTACCTTGTCGTTCAATTCCTTTATCGATCTCGTTCTCTATAGACATCTATATTTCTATAAATACAATAAAGTTTGTAATAGTCACTGGCTTAATTAAAAATATATCATTAACCATCATCATTTTATTGTCTATTTGATTAGTTTTTATTTTATTCTCGTCATTGTTTTTGTTCAAAATTTACAATACTCTCAGGACATTAAAATTCTTTCTTTAATATAATTCAAATCCATTTAAAAAAATAAAGTTTTGTAATATATGAAAAAAAAATTAATCTTTATAAAACATGTCATCAACATCCTTATTGATAGTAAAAATATACCTATCTCGTCTATAATCAATATAAAGTGTGAACATCATGACAAAAAGATTAAATCAGTTTCTAAACCTACTTTAAGTGACCGATTCATCGTCCGAGAAAACAAATTAAATAATCACTCAGCAGCTTTAATTAACTCAAACATAATTAATCTTTGTTCTGCAGCTTTTACAGGAAATTGATTACGATCTCCTTTCACTATCAAAATTAATTTTGCTTGCGTTTGTTATGTAGTGATATACATATATTAATGTTATTGTGTCGTCGACTCTATTTTTAGTAGGAGACAAAATTTCATTATTCGCCATATGAAAACTCGCTCTCTTGCTAGCCACTCTCTCTCTATTTTCTTTCATAATATAACTTTTCTGGTGTATGCTTACAGTACAGCATCAGTAATGAAGAAACTGTTTTATCTATACAAACATTTGTGTTTTTAATAATAACATTTAGAAATTATGTAACACTTGTAGTGCTGACTTTGCAATAGAATCAATCAAAATTAAATATCAGACACAGAACATTCTCCTTGTTAATTTAATTTCATTCATTAGATAGGTATTTAAATAACGCCTTTAAAATTAGGCCACTTAACCATGAGGATATAACAATAACATCATATAATATCATCACACATTTTCCCCGAAGGGGTAGGCAGAGGGGTTACCACCCTCATTTCGCTAGATATGTCAAGTCCCCATGTAACAGGTGGCGAGCCTGTTGCCATGCACCAGGCACAAGGTGAGGCAAGCGACATTCGCAATAAACTGTACATAAGTGTTTGCAATATTAACTCCTCGGTATTACAGAGGTCAATGGGCATACCTGTCCTCAGCCTGTATACGCCCCACTGCTGGGCACAGGCCTTACTCATGGAGAAACACACATCACAACGAGGCCATCGTTGTTAAATATGTTAAATATATATTAATAGCAATAGCGACCGGGACCAACGGCTTAGCGTGCCTTCCGAAGCACGGAGGAGCTCGAGATCAGAAGGTTTTAGTCACCCATCCATGGCCTGACCATGACGAAGGTAGCTTTGTTTTCAATCAAAACCCAAAGCGTACTAACCACTACGCCACCGAGCTCCTCAATGGGCGTACACCATCTGCCAATTTACATCCATTTTTATAAGAAATCCCCCTTTCTCTCATCCTAGGTACTCTCTCTAAGGTTCTCTCTCTCTCAAATAAATATTTTATTAAAACAAAACATCTATTACACAATCATAATACCAATTTATTGGTAATCAAATATTGTGCCTTTAAATCGATGCATTGTTTTTGACAACGGGTGCGTCAGTAATGATTTGAAACGTTCAGCTCTTTTAAAAATTCATTAGTTAGTTCACCAGTAAAATAATCAACATAATTATTGTGACTATATGATTATATGGCTGTACTTACTGTCAACAAAATTCGTGATCGATCAGTAAAGTTATTTTAGAAAGCATTATAAAAAAAGTAAAAAGCAACAAACAAACTAAAAATGTCAAAAAAACTAATAAAATTCAATGCCGCGAGCGCTTGTATCAAGTATCGAAAACGCATTGACCGATTAAAAAAAAATCTCTGTTTGAAAGGCCATAAGTTCTAGTTGGTCCCATTGTCATGATGTCAGGATCAGATGATGGTTTCGAGGCATCCCTCAAAGTTTATTGGCACGTATGGCACATTCCATATATTTCTAAGCTGATGATAGTAGATATCACTCCTCAACCATTAGGAGTACACCGATATTTTTTTATATAATTGATATTTATGGGTTAGTTTAGGATTTCCATTGTCATGAGGCCAGGATCTGAAGATGGGATCCTAGAGAAATCGAGGGCATCCCTGACAGATTATATCAGAAAAAACGGTGAGCGCATTTGGACGCAGTAAAAATCAACACAAAAAAGCATTTTTATAAGGGTGGACCCGACTTCATAAATGTTAAATTTAAATATCTATTCTTCTCAATTTTATTTTAATTAATTGTACCTGTTAAGGACTTGAAGGTTGGAACTCTTAGCAATGAAACTAAAGAAACTTTAAAACTTGCTATATTTTGCCCAACACAAAATACGACAAAACGCAAACGTAATAATAAAAAGACAACGACAGACATATCAAAAAATACATAAAAGCAATAGACAAAATGTGTAAAAAGGCCTTATAAAAACTGACCGCAACAGTACCAACAGCAAGGTTACTTACTTATTTACGAGAGCAGAAATTGTATTTTTACTCTTGAGTGCTTTTTTGTTTTTGAGTCCACCTTTTGCTTATTGTATTAACAAAAATGTCATACAGCTACGTATACATCATATCAAATAATCACACTGTTATATTGTAATAAATCATTTGCAATAATTATTAAATATTACAGAATTTCTACGTAACTACTACAATGTTATTTATTAAGCATTAATTGGCTTTTATTATTGAATAAATTCAAAAGCAACTGTAGTAAATTTATGATAAAAGGGAATTAGTTAGTTAAGCAGCCATTTAATTATTTGTAACAAAATGGTCAGCCGAAAAATCATTTGGACAGCAAACAAATACTTTATCAGCAAAATAATTTTTTGGTCAGCAAAATAATTATTTAATCAGCAGAATAATAAATTGGTATGGTAATAATACGCATAGTATATATGTATGGCAATATATATGGTATCTAGGAAAAGGATCAATGAAAGATCAGGAATCCTAGAAAATGCATTCTGATAGATATTAGTTTCAGGTTATTTTTATGAGCAGAGAAAACATTTTATTTGCTGTCCAATTAGTTACATCTGCAGCCCTAAAGTTGCTGACCAATTAGTTATTTTAGCTGACCAGTTGAATTTTCGTACTGACTAAAATTCGAATATTTTGCTGACCGTTTAAATAACACCCATGATGAAATATCCTGTCTCAGATATTACCTAAGTTGCTTGAAATCCACCATGACATGAAGAGATTGGAAGATATGAGCGACCTGAAACGAAATCATGCTTATCATTAACCTATATGTATTGGTCTTTTCCTAGACATTGGTCTCCCCTAATGCACGCCACATCCAGCCCTAATGCCCTGATGCACGCCACACCTTATTTTGGCGCAGGACGTCCTACTTCTCCTAAGTTGTTGAACGGTTCTACGGCAAATGGCCAGCTTACTGCCATTGCTCGATTTATTGATGAGCTTTCAAATGAAAACCTTATATTATAGCTAAAAAGAAGTTCAGTCTAACCAGATATTGCGCACGAAAGTATTGCGACTAAAAATGTTATTATTAGGTTTGTAAGCACTTGTACTTGTAAGCAGATGCGATTGTCCTCCAACATTTCTATCTGTGAAATATTCAAATGATACAAAGCATATATAATTCCGCAGTAACTCGACGACTAACGGTTAACCAGCTTGATAAACACCCGATTTAATGTTAACTGCTAATCCAAACTCCGAGCTGTTGACGCGATATCGCGACATCTTAAGTCGAGCGCACATTGAACGGATTACACGTTTCCAACATTGAGAGGTGCTGATAAAATCGTTTAAGCTTCGAGAACTGAAAGACTTTGTAACTCTGGACCAGAATTGGTATACCTTTCTATCAGAGCTGTATGGGATAGAGTGGCGGATAAAGAAAATCCACCTAATGTGACCTTGTATGAACTTCCTTTAGACCAAAGTTTGAGCTTTGAGGTCGTAAGGTGAAGGTTGGTTGGGAGTTTGTAATTCTGGACTAGTAATAGTAGCCCCAGATGTACTCGGTGGCGTAGTGGTTAGTACGGTTCGGCTTTCGATCGAAAACAAAGCTACCTTCACCATGGCCAGGCCTTGGATGGGTGACCCAAAAATTTGTAATCTTGAACTCCTTCGTGCTTCGGAAGGCACGTTAAGCCGCTATTGCGACCCTTTCCACTCACCAACCCGCACTGGGCCAGCATGAATGATGAAGCCAGGAAATGAATGATGATGATAATATGAATCATAACGTACCTACTAACTAAAACATGATAACTAATACCTTATTTTGCATTTCAATAGTCTCTTTTTGTCGGAGTGTAAAACTAATTATATTCTCTGTTATTTGTATTGTTCTGTATTTAATTACAATTTTAAAGGTTTACACTAAATTTGAATTTCTGTTCGCGTTCTAAATTAATTATCGCTTACAAAACACATCAATAAACAAAATGTCATATTATGTATCAATATTTAGTATACACTTAGCACGCAAAATTTATCCTCTTAAATATTTTTAGATTCAGAACTTGGTACCTGAACTTGATCTTGGGTCTGTTACCTGAACGTAAACGATTGGACGATTAAGATTAATGACAATTGAGTGTAAGTTATTGTTATAGGTTTGATTATTTATTAAAGACCCATAAACAAACCAAGACATATGTACAGTCCCTGCAAATCTAAAGTTAAAGGTTTGCTTACTAATGTAATATATCATGGGTTTTAATTCAAAGAAACGTAAGGAAATATCCAATATGGTTTCCTTTTCATCGGATAAATGTTTCGTTGCGGAAGCGTGCGCATAAGATAAACATTACTCCATAACAACCTCATTTTGAACATCTGGTCTAAAGTTTTACTTATGGATTTTAATGGCTTAGATTTCGAATAATTCCAAGTATAATTTTTCCGGCTATAAATAAATAAATATAAATATCCTCAGACATTCACACCTATCATTAGTGCCATTTTAAGCAACTAAATGCTGCTTGTGTTACGGATACTAGATGACGGACAAATATTATATTTAATAGATAAGTACATATAATTATTGAGAATATACATAATATAATACATATATAATGAACATCCAAGACTGGAGAACAAATGTCTGATAATTCATCACCCAAACACTTGCCTCCACTGGGGATCGAACCCAGGACCTCTCGAGATGGCGACGCCTTGAGACCGGCGTAGAGACCACTCGGTTTCGGAGGTCATCAAAGCAATAACTTCAATCAGTGAAATTTTTTTAAGGAACTATAACCAATATTCTTCTTCTGTCTTCCTGTCTCCTTCAGACTCTAGGTGGGGTCAGCAAAACATCCATTCACCATCATCCATTCATCCATCTTCCATTCAATTGTTTTTTCAAGCATGCTCTTGGCCTTCATCTCACCTGATAGTGATAAGGCAGAAGGTTGAAGTGAGCATTTAAGTTCGAATCAAACTCATTGATACAGGCGCGTTATGAATCGGCCACGTCTTGCAGGGGTAGTGCCGTTCTCTCGATTCAACTGTCGACGTTTTTTTGATACATGAAATGAATCAAATCATGTCAATCCCAAGGATGTAGTAGATACAGTGATCTAATAGAGCGATGCGAGGTCTATTTTCGTTTTTCACTAAGACTCACCCTAGCATATAAAAGCTACTCGTTCAATATATTCATTCACACAATTCAAGCCACCGCATATGCGAGAGGACATACATTTCGCTCGCAAAGGAATAACAAAGAGAACAGGTTGCCAGTGTTTATAGCAAACAATTTACTTATTAGAAGAGAAAAATGTTGTTGCTAAAATGTCACACTGCTTTAATAACTTTTGTTTTTAAAGAAAATCAAATAACCTGCATCCGTTGATGCTGCCCTAGCATCCTTCGCAAATGACTTCGTCATCAGCCTATATACGTCCCACTGCTGGGACAGGCCTTCCTCGTGGTGAAACACATGAGGAGTATGGTCCGTAACACCACCACGCTGGCCCAATGCGGGTTGGTGGGTAGAAACGGTCACAAATGCGACCGGGACCAACGGCTTAACCTGCCTTCCGAAGCACGGAGGAGCTCGAGATCACAAAGTCTTGGTTACCCATCTACGGCCTGACCATGGCGAAGGTAGCTTTGTTTTCGATCGAAGCCAACGCGCACTGACCACTACGCCACCGAGCTCATCAAATGCACTTATCAAATGATCAAATCAAATGGACTTATCTACTGCTTATTATGGTGTTGAGTCATTCCCTGGGCTGATTATAAAAAAAACAAATGAATCTAATTCACCTGATAATGAATAAGAATGGTGTACAGCTGCAAAACTAGCTACTGTTGTACCAATAACTTCTTCAGTCAGCCTTACCTTGTGTGGTGTGTGCAAAAGCAAGGGGCTCTCGTCTTATTTAGAATTTAGTCAATAATAATCAGATCAAAATTATTTATATTTTAACTTGTTAGTATAATTTATTTTATTTTTATCTATGTTGAAATGAAATTACCTTTGACGACATAGTACGTTAATTGGATTACTTATGACTCTAATCTTTAGTACATTTGCACTTATTAAATTAACCACATTGAGCAACAGCGATCTCGGTGGCTTTGTGGTTCAACTACTTTAGTTTTAGTTTTGAAAACAAAACAATCTTTACCTTGGCTTATTCCTGGTTAAGTGTCTAAAAATATAATCTTAAGCTCTTTCGTGTATCGAAAAGTACGTTGTCCAGATTGCAATAACAATCATTTCTCTCACACACCCATAACCATGTTCTTCTTTAAAGCCTCGGTTCAAATATCAAACTTATACCTACAAGCTGATGATGGTGACGACGCACGAAGCGAAAGAGTAATTCCGGGACTTATCTGAAGTTCTAGAAAAAATCCAATATTTTTGCAATGAAAAAATCAGACAATGAGCAAACGTGTTGACGTAGAAATCGCAGAGATATCTTAGAATTATCATTCTAAACAAAATCTCAGATCCAAAGACTTTTCTAACAAAACGGTTAAATCTAAACCATTATCGTCTTAACTTAAAGTCCAGCCAGACACCTATACGTCTGGGCTCGCTAAAGCTTCGTCTTAGCGGCCCTGAGCCAGTTTTTGCGACGGCCGATGAGTCAGAGTCTCAGAGAGTCAACGCACGGTCCCGGTCGTGCGCCTTTCATGGACTTTTTGCTTCTGGCCTTTTTTCCAAAACCTTCGTCAAGGCGACCACTTATATTTTAATCGGTTCGCTATTTGATATGCTTATACTAAGACGGTTTTACACACGGAATACAAACCAGCTATGAAATTCGCTACAAATCTACTGAGCACTGATTTTGTTGTTACCTTTAAATGATTTTTCAATGGTAGTTTGATAATATTGCATGTTGACACAGTTCATTGTCGACATATTGTTTCATGTTTATATTTTTAAGACATTGTAAGATAATGCATACTTGAATTATCAAAATCTTAATTGCCATTATTTCACATTCATCTTTCTTTCTAAAGTATTGTTCTGGTACCAAAATCAATAAATTATTTTTTTTGGCAAAAGCTCTCTTTTCTAGCGGTCATGATATAAAATTCTTAGATAACAATCACTGCCCTTTTAAATATGATACCAATTCTTGACATCGTACGTGCGCCAGATATTTTGATCAGATAGGATGTTTCACGCATTTTCATTTCGGTCGTAACAGTTACCGGCCGAGCCGTGGTGTCACAATCAAGGTAATTAATCTCACTCGAATTTAAACCGTAAAATAGGTGACACATGTCTGAGAGCATAATATAAAATTCTTGAGAATTTAAATGCGTCTTTGGTGTTTCACTGTTCCAAGATTTTTTCACTAACATTACTCATTGCAGTATCTAAGTCAAATGTGAACTATTATATAATTAGCTCTGAAGGTATAATTTTGTTGAAAATTTTCGAATGATATGAAAAGATTTTCAAACTGGCTGGTGGTGGAGACAGCCAGGCCAATTGTTATCTCTGATCCTAGCTAATTCCACAAATGGACTCTTCTACTGCCACCAGCATGTGGTTTTGAGACGCGCTTTTGATAATTATATAAAAATAAACTATTTAATATTATTGATATCCTGAGAAGAATGATGACAAATTATTGACAAGCGCGACTGAATCACAAAGTCAATCATTTCCAAATACCAATAAACGATAAAACGTTTGGTATATACCCATATTACTTTAAACTCAAGACTCCAAAGGTCAAACAAAAAAGTGCAACAAAAGAATTTTTTCGAGTAAAAAGCTTGGGAATCGTCACAGGGTTTGGGACACTCGAGTATGTTTGGAGCGCGCCTCGTCCTACGGGAGTGGAATGTTAAACAAGACTCCTTAAAGAACTGGCGGGATGCCTGAGAATCAAAAACTCACAATGCCGTTGACCGTGACAATGACCCTGACATGCTTTAGATTGTTATTAGGAACATTTTTTAGAACTAACCACTTTTGAAAAATTTGTAGTTAAATATCACGATTTAAATTTAGAAGAAATCTAAGCGAAGCTCTCCGAATAATTTTTGTTATCAAACAAAATTCTTTTCCATGTCAAAATAACATTTAAAGACAAAGTCATCTACATTTATGTATAAACAATTACATCAAGATCAAGGACCGTGTCCAAGGGTTTAGAGTGATTTTCAACGATACACCACTTGTTGACTCGTTTAACCCCGTGAGGGTCAGCGCGAACACCGGTATTCGCAAACAATAGATATTTCAATTGTGTCTGGTTTTCTGACCATTAACAGGATAATATAAAATATTGATGCAGTAGTGAATATAACTAATTGGACGAAAAATGAATAATTCATCATTAAGCACCCAGTGACTTAATAATTATTTTTAAATAAAACTATAATAAAAACATGAAACCAAACGAAGTGATAAATTTATTCACATAAACACATTTTACCTTATGTAGCAAGCAAAACACTTAAATACGCCCCAATATTTTATAAAGTGTTACCATTTATCATTAACTTACACAAATTTGGGTACCATAAAGACATAATTGCCGAAAAAACATAGGGCTCCCTTGAAGTTGATTCTTTGGTAATTCACGCTTACTTACTGTACGAAATAGTGTCTACCAGCTGCAATGAATTTAAGAAAAAAATACGCTGCCGAATTTTGGATAAAGAATGGAGCATTACCGTAATGATGCGTAATAACACTGTTCAAAACCTTTAAATTGAACCCGAAAACGATCAATTTGCCATCGATCTAGTTTATTCGGCACTGGAACAAGTAATCAACCGAATGTGACGCACTTAACCCAAATTGTGATTATTTAAATACTTCATGTAAGCTTGAAGCGTTATGGACAATACTGCACCTGTCTCCAAAGTAGGTCGAAATAAAAAAGTTGGCAACATTACATATCCTGCCGTGGTGTGGTCTGAATTACTCCCCATTAGCAGAAACCTCAATGGAACTGTTAATTCATTTCATATCGTTTACGCAACACCCATTGCTGGTAATAAATTGTCTTGTGTTGCTACAAGTACAGCGAAATGTGAAAGGTCTTTCACAATCTTGGAAGCAATAAAGGAAATCTATACATTTTAAGAAAACAACGTTGCAAATTTAACTTTGAGCATTTACGATAGACACTGTGATTTATAATAGACATCAATTTGTACACGCTGAATGGAAAATAATTATAAACTATAAACGAAATACTAAGTGAGATTTAATACTGATATCTGCTTCTAAAAACAATTTGCACTGCATCGTGTTCGAGTTTCGTGTTAACATGGGTAAACTCTTTTCACGTCACATATTACCGCAAATTTGGACATTCAAAATTCAAAACAGTATTTTCGCTGCCTTATCTTTGTTGCTGTAGGGTCCAATTTTGTTTCGTTAATAAATATCGGTCCTTTACTTTCACTCTCATTCGAATTGTCATTCTTTAGACGCGTCCGCCGTCCATGATTAATGACGTACAAAATTACAAGGTGGATGCAGCCCGAAATTGGCCCGAAAGCCATGAGTCCGTGAATACCTCACAAAAAACTCATAGATATTGTGGGAACAGGTCGGTTGTGCACTCAAAACTTTTGGGTATTCTTTCGTATCGGCGATCAAAGGAAGCTCGCCCGATATGATCGAGTTTTATTATCACCTGTTAATAATTTCATGGTTAACTCCAATCAATTAGGCAGATAAGAAATACGAACGTTTTTAAACCAAAGAATTTCTCAGAATGTGATTTGAGTATTCTAAATTTAGATAACACATTTTGTGGGGTTGCATAGTTTTAATGTTGGAACGAAAGGGGTGGCCCGTGTAGGTAACAAACGCGTGCGTTGAACAATGCAACCAGAGGGGCCCTCGTCCCTATTGCAATAATAATTTGCGTTTCACATTAACTGTGAGATCATTTTAAAAGTTGAAAGCTTAGGCGACCAACTTTTCAAACAAGCTAATAATAAGCAAATAATATTAACTCCAACAACTTAATAATTATATTCCAATAACATTCTATTTTTAGGAAACTGCAAGAAAGAACTGATATTTGTCGTGATATTAAATTACACCTTATCAGTCAAGAAGACAGACCTATTTAGGAATGTAATATTAAATGTAAAGAATAGCCAATATTATCAATTCCATTATAACAATCATGATTTAGTCTAGGAAATGGAACAAAACAAGCAAAGGTAGCCTGCTTAATCAGATTAGCGACATGCAGGTCATTCCGTCCGCCATGAATCTAGGTGCACATGTCTGTGAGCATAGCGTCACTCACTCGCGTCGGTGATTCGTCGCGCGACGGTCGTGTGCGCGCGCGATCAACGTTCCACATTCAAACTTTTAAATTATAACAGAACCAAGTGACAGAACTAAAGTTATTACCCAAACTTCCAGTGATAAAAACCAACCAAGGAGTTCAAAGTGAAAATGTGATGCGAAAATAGCTAGTAGTGTGGTGTAGAGACAAGTGGATGTGACCTTCGTTGAAAGAAAAAGGAGTTTTAAAACTACAAAGTTTTGAAGTGATGAAAACATGAATTCGAAAAAATTGGAGCGCTTTGATGACGATGAGTCTTTGGATGGAAAGCCGAGTCTCAGCTTTTTAGGTAAGTCTGAATGTATAGTAAAGCACTTAAGAATCGTTATAGAGAATGCAATGGTAAACATACTAGCTTCTGATAGTATATTGAAGCTTTAATATATCGTATATAGCTGATAGGGAAGTGTACTTGAAGAATCGCCCGTCGATAATGGAGTGCTACTTGAGACAGTTATTAATAAGGATCGTATCTTACAAAGTTTATTGCGGACAAATACAAATAACTTGAGAGTTACAGACACCAATGAAATTTATCTTTTACTCATTATTCATTTCTACTTCTGCTTTTATGAGGATATTAGCTATAGAGAGCATTAAGCGTCAAGATTATGTTCATCAATATTAGTAATGAAATGTAGGTTTAATATTAAAGGTATTCTGAGCAGTCTTCCCGTTAAACCTCTTTAGAGTCTGCAACGAGATGTGAGAAGCATTTATGATTGATTATCTTACAGCTAGCGTGCCGATATGTCCATCTTCGTATTCTGCTATATTATGATTATCTTGTATTAACATCTGTCATTTAGTTTTAAATTTAAAAATTGCACATATTACTTTGTCAATTTAAGTAGAATTAAGCACTCAAATTATAGATTCAGAATAATTATTGTGTAATTTTCTGAGAATATAGAGGTATGCTTAATAACGCAGAATTTCAGACATTCTTTTTCTTGAACTTCCATAGCGAATCTAAGTAATCGTTGACTTCGCGTACTAAAAGCTATCTTGCAATTGCTAATAAACAGTAAATTGATCATAACTTTCTCCTTCACTGATTGAAGGCAATATTTTTGTTAGCGCTTACAATGAGTAATGACCTAAACTGTCAAACTTTAAACTCTAAAGGAATTACTTAGTTAGATAATTTCTGTTAACATTATGCAATAGAGAAATTTGTCCAAAAGGAATCGTATAAATAAAAAAAACAGTTTGACTGCATGATAGAAAAGTAAAGAAATTTGCGTTGAAGAACCCTTCTAAATTTGTGCTTTTTTTACCAGAATGCCACGATTTTCATAAGATTCCTTTTCAGAGGATTTCGTCATAATAAGTTACGTTGTGGGGGTGTGATTACTCATAGATGAATGAAGTAACAGCCATCCTGAGTCAGCTAGTCCATGGCGACTTGTGGCTCATCTCCTACGCTCCATCTAGAATGCACATTCTACCTTATGTCATGATCTGCAATTAAAAATCATATGACATGAGTCAAATTAGCAGCCATGTTTGCTAAACTCATTGACGTCAAGTACAGACTTGTTATAACTTGTTACTACATTGAGATTTAAAATAGAAGTCAGTTTAATAATGAATACTTTATCTATGGGCAATTGCGATTATTTCTGACGCTTATCATTTTAACCTATTTTTTTACATATTTATTTATAAACATGGCTTCATTCATTTTCATCTATAATGATCTTCATTTACTTGCTTTTGTAAACAAAACGATTTTGTTTGATCTTTAACTGACACTGTTTTTTAAGTTTAGTTTGACGTCAAATTCAAAATGGATTCAGCAGTTAAGATATTTAAACACCTTAACGAGCGTAAGAATACTGTTATCTATGTACGTAATAGGATAGACACGACAAAAACAGATAAGGGTGATCCTGTTGAAGTTATTTAAATTTACTTAAGCATTTAAATAAAGAAGTTATCAGGTGACAAGGAGGTAGCACGGTGTTGTAATGAATTACAATACTATTAAGTTTTGCTGTGGAATTGTGTATTAGATTTTGCCAATAATTATAGGTATCACAACATAGATAATTTTCTTGGCCTAAAAACACTCACACAATTTGTGATATGATTACACAAATCCTGAAGAATCTCTTGATTTGTCTAGTATAAAGTCTTCATAGGAATTTGATATTTTTTCACAATTAGTTATTGTGAAAAAATATCAAATTCCTATGAAGACTTCTTCTACTTTACATTTAACCTACCTAATATTACTGATCATTAAAATATGAATGAACAAAATCCTGACCAAGATCCGTAAATTAATGAGCATACCGGATTTAATGATCTCAAAACCTCTCTGACATTAAAAATAACTGCAAAGGCTGCAATAAATTACATAAAACATTCGTTTTTCAAATTCACTCAGAAATTAATACATTTTAAAGAAAGTGGGTTTATGAATTCGTTAATTGACAATGACCTTAACATACATTAATAGTTTCCGTTACTGCACAATAAATATATTTTAACAAATTTATAATACTTCTAACACTTCATGAATTAGCTTTTATTTATATAGTAACAGTTTTATTAGTCAGAGTTTTACATAATTTATCAATGAATTAGATAAAAGAATAACATTAATCACTTTTGTGTTCTTATTTGCTACCTATTAAAATTCAACTGATCCAAAATTCTCGTTATCAATGATCACGTTATTTATTTAAATCACAATTTTTATCAGTTCGTCCCGTGTCCCGAGGCATAATGGCATATTAGTTGCATCTTGATCTAGCTAGAGATATTTTTCTTTTATCTACAAAACTTAATATCGTTATTCTTCCAACAGATAAAGTTCATGATTTTGAATGTTATTATTTCAAACTATATTCAGAACATTTTTAATAGTTTATGTCTGCACAGTGTCATTAAACTGTAAGCAAAAAACCCTCTGTAAATAAACTATTATATTAAAGGCTGTATTAACAAAATTATAAGGTATTTGATCATCAGAAAATGTCTAGCAAAATATAGGTAAATTGCATCCATTCTGACCATTATCTGCAGTTAAACGACTCAAATAAGCTTTCACTCCTTTCAAATACTGTTTAAGGGGAGTTATTGATAATAAGTTTACAAAAAGCCGGCCATGATATGGATAATGACATAGATTAGGCTACTCATTGCTGTAAAGCGAAACTTTACTTAATAAAGAGAAAACACACCGCAGAATATAAAACTTCAATGACTAGCGATTTATTCTAAAAGTTGCTGGTAACATTTTAAATTAATTTGCTGTGCTAACTGAAACTAGAAGACCATACCATGAATGTAATAATAAAACTAACACTTCTTTATTAACTACAATTATTTGACATTTCTTTTCGTTGAAAGTTTTCATATATGCGGTAGTATTGCTTATTAATCTCAAATCTATTTCTTTAGTACGACAGTTGTAAGTCATTTATTCCAGCATCATCCTTAGAGGTGATTAAATCCTTTCTAATCTCAAATACAGCGACGCATTGCTATTCAGCGCGTGAGCATCTGTGTGGTCGACTGCTTAGCAACAAAGAGGGCATATTGTGAGGCGGTTATCTGGCTATTGTGTCTTTTTCACGCCTCCCTTAACAGTTTGAAGCGCTTCCCGTTTTATCTCATAGTGGTATGCCAAGGGTTAAGTTTATGGTTCATTTAGTTTAAGGTAAACACTTATCAAAACATAAACCGTTACTTAAGATTATCTCTCTTGTATTACTTGACTAATACTAAGCTAACGATATATACTCGCAACACTAAACAGAGACGTGACTTTAAATTAATATAGTTAGGTTTAACTCTAATCTATAATCCTTACTTGATTTTATTCAAAATCCTCAAATTTCTGAAATATTTTAGAATCTGGTAATCTGATTTCTAAGATACTTCGAATTGTCTCCTATCTGTAAACCAGTTTTTTTTTTCATTTCCTTCCATTTATAATGGATCCGCTAACAGGTGGACGAAAACAATGGAGTCTAAACAAACAACAACCCCGGGTTGGAAACGGTAATACTAATTTGCTTCTTTAATATTGACTAAGCTTTTACTCCTTTTGTTTGTCTTAGACATGGAACAGACGCCATGGGCGTAGATAACATGATGCAATTAGTGAAATGTGGCTACGTTCCGCTCAATCAACATTACGTCTTAGAGAATAAAAATACTTTTTTTCAATTAACAATGAAAATTTTACTAACTGTTCTGTTACTAGAATACATAACAATCAAAGCGTACCGAGATCTTATCTTCAAGCTATAAGGAAGAGATTTTATTGCCAATATGCTGCACAATAACGCATTTGTCTTTAATACTAAACCGTTTATTAATAGTCAAGCTGAACCCAATGAGATATTTTATATTGAATATTTCTACTATATCTAGACAAATGTTTACTTATTATACGGATAGTAACATTAGTAACATAATCTGTATATATGGTGAAACAAGGAATAGGCAGAACCAACGTCTTCTAGCGAAGGACAGGTAGTCATAAAGGTCTGACTTTGACCTTAAATCTATGGGCAATGCAAATAGAAAGTTAATGAAAGATTAGCTCCCTATAGCTCTAAGTAAGATTTATATAGCGAGAACTTATTTATTGATCAGATCGAAGTTCACTTAAGTACTGGTAGAGATATCTTGTAGATAATCATATATCATTCTAAATGTCTGCCATAAGATTCTAGTACTTAACGTAGGAAATACTCTATCAAAAATACTGACGAAACGTCTAACCTTCGACAGTTTTATTGCTATCCTATTTGTTTTTACGAATACTGTTAAGGTTATCAGTAATTCAAACACCGTTAGATTCCTATTGCTTTATTAATGTAAGTTTGTCTACATCAACATCGGCACTCGTATCTTCTATCAGCGATATTCCATACTGAGTTGATTTCACGGTATCTCTCACCGGTATGGTCGTCGACTGGGCCTCAGGCGTCGCAGCCGGCACTGTTGTAGTCGTTTTATGGTGCATCCTATCCCATAAAATCCATAGAATCAAGAACCGAAGAAGGTATAATCACACCCACCTGCGAATGTAGAATTTACTTTTTATCTCAGTATTGAGCACATTGTTCCGTTTGGGAACAGTCATAACTTACGTATGAGTGTTGAGGAACTGTATTCTAACGAGATACGGACCATATTTGCTGCTTATTCAATCAACTAGATCAATGGCACTTCAAATATAGAGTCTATCGGTAGCTGTGAAGGTGTTTTATATTCGATCAGATTTCTTGATGATTAAAATATGTATTTTATTTAGGAACCATATAAGAAACTGAGTGGGTGACAATATGTTTTAAACTCTTAAAATAAAGTTTTCAAAAATAGCACTCAGACTGTTTTGAAAATAAATAGTTACATTCTTTTTTTTTTTTTTTTATTAAGATCTGCAACTTTACAATCTCTGTTTAATATTACATTATGTAAAGTAGACGTTTTTCTTTCTATGATAATCACACTCTTAAAAATCAACAAGAAATTCTAAGCTAATGCGCTAAACCGCCAGATGGCTATTCATTCATTCTCTGGATATAGACAAAAAATATACGAGTTTTTATCTTTCGCCTAACTGAAGTATATATCAAAACGTACAAAAGACAATGAAATTAAATTAAGCCACATCTGCTTTGTGTTTTGTTGCAACATCCTTTATTCAAGGTGAAGTATGACCAGTACGGCTTATGAATGAATCAAGTAAGCAAAAAATAAAATGGAATGAAATAAAGGGTCAGCCACATTGCCTACCTAGTTGATTTTTTATACTATTAAGTATTAAATCATCTACATAATATGTCGCCTCTCTTTATATGTCGAAGAGAACAAGCTATCTGTATCCAATTTTTAAACTCTTTATTGTACATAAACAAAAAGAAACAATGTAAAAAGCAGAAGTATACAAGGGAGGACTTATCTCTAATAGGGATATCTATTATTCACAGTGGATTACAAAGAGTGTCTGATTTACGTGGAAAAAAAATTCTGGTGTCTGATTCATTCAAAACTACCTAATAACGACATCGTGAGTACAGTGACAAACCCAGACATAAGTTTCATTAATCATTGTTCAATTTGTTCAATTCTTTGTGTCAATTTTAATCTCACTCTACTTGTTTCTATAAAATTTTGAGATGGTATTTCTTCAGAGTTTATGAGTTATCAAATTTCTTTCATTGACCAATCTTGTCGTAAAGTTCTTTTTTGAACAGCGTCACCAGTTGCGTGTACTTAAATATTAGTTTTAATTGACTTTAAAAATATTCAAAATTATTCAACAGTTTGTAAAACATGACTTTGGGATGTCGGCTAGTTTATAAAATTGTTAATTGAAACAAGATCATCTAGAGACCAGCAGGGGACAACAGAGTCCCGTGGGCGTATGATATTAGACTACTATCCCGCTTACAGTGCAACGTATGAGAGAGATGAAAGACGAGACGAGGTAGGTGTCTATTTTTTAACAAGAAGGGCCGAAGTGTCCGCTTACCGGTTTTGTTACCTGTTAATAGTAATAAAAAGTTCATTTCCTAGCTGTACTGTTTAGTGAGTTCCGTATGCACCATCAACATTAAAATATAAAATATTCAAAACATTCTTAATGACTAAAATGCTGTATAATGCTTAAGAATTCGTAAATTAAACTTAAGCTCTGGTTCATGATAACTCATAATTTGGGATTATTAAGTCAAGACTGACAAGCATTTTTTGGATCTGATCTGATTCTGAACAAACGATGTTGTCAAACGCACTCATATTATTCTTATAAAAATCATATTGCATACCAATAAAAGTTCTGTCTCTGAAAGCAAAAGCGTAGGTATTAAAAAGTAGTGGTAATACCTCCCTAGTGTAACGAAATTTCCTGGCACCCATTTTAATGAATGAATGTTATATTTAAAAAAGATTCAGGTAACTTCCTAACAAGTGTGAAATTATTTTGGACGAACCAAACTATCCCTGATAAACAAAAAAACCCAAAGAAAGCGATCCCTAAAATTCTGTTGAAACAAACAAAAGAACAAAAGGGCCAAACGTAATTTTCGAGACGTTAATTGAAAAGGATGCTCTTCGCTTCGCTTTTGAAGAGACTATTAAGTCACAGTATGTTACCTTATTCGGTTTTAGTTCGGCTTTATTACTGGTAAAGATTTGGATCCTATGGTAGTGATACCATCTAAGTTTCCAATTAACGAGTAAACCTGTCACATGTTTCATAACTTCTATAATTATTTTAAAGATTTTTCTGTCGAGATAAACCTTACTCCAATCAATCCTTTTTCAAATCTTAATTAAGAATATGATAATGAGATTCATAGTCACGAACCACTTAAAGATATATTTATGCTTATTTTAGTTTTAGGCTTTTCAATTTGTCGAACGTGTTATTAATTGCTTCACAAATTTGTTTAAGCAAAGACAAACCGTAACTGTGAATTTGGGTTTACTTAGATTTGTTTGTTGTTATTATTAAATCTGAAAATCCAGACGATGCGTTAACAGCCAAGCTTAATAAGGAATACCATCCCATAGGAGCAGTAGCTAGGTATTTATTTGCAAAACCAAATGTATTAATACAAAATTTAGAGATAGCTCAAGGTACCAACGCATAGTGTGAGATGAAAATCTTATCTAAAAGATTCATAATAATATAATATAATATCTGCTCCAAATAATTACATCTAAATTACTCAATGTGATAAGATGTAATTAGCCTAGACATAAAAACACGTATCTTTCTTACACAACATGAACGCAGTATTGACAAAAACCTAATTACCTTTAAAAATTAACACTCTTATTTCCAATAAGTTGTATCATGGTAAGGGTGTTGTGCAAGGAGCTTGTAAATTAAAAGTCTGTAAAATACCACAATGATTGCATTCTGAAAAACTCGATCTGTGCAATAGTGAACTTTAAGCTCATGTAATAGGTGAGGCAATTGTTTTTGGAAATGTTAAATTAAAATTGTACACCTTCGGAAATGCTTTACTAAAAGCAAACCGGTAAAACAGAAACTTCAGATTGTATGTTTCTGTTTTGCTGTTAATGGGAGAAGAATCATTATCTTCTTTGCTTTCTCTGTTCATAGCCAATTGAAATATTTTTAGGAGGTACATATGCTGATATATTAATTTACACCATATATTTTATTTCGTACCTAATCCTTATTACTAACATTTTTTCTAAAAAGCTTCCGTTTATAATTTTCACACCACACCACGTCTACCAGCTAATGTTATAAATCTCCTTACCTATCAAATTCACAACCCTCGACGATCATGTTTCCATGCATACTATTAATAGTTCAACTTTATTGCTGCTTGTGCATCAGTTGAAGATCTTACTAATAACACCAGTATTGGCCGTAAAGTTTAACTGCAGGAAATAGCTGGAACCGTTAAATGAGCTTCGGCGATACCTCGTTCCGTACTATTTAACCTATAGGTCACTAATGATGTCTTTATTTGAAAGAATGAAACTTCGTTATTTCTCCAGTTGTCTATATCTATTTCACGTACATCCATGTCTCAATAGCACCGTCAAATGTATTGATTGATATAAGACAGTATTTTTGTTAATAAGTCTTTCAAACTATTTACGGGAATATTTTAGCTCATAAAAGAATTAAACCACACCACACTACAACGAAGATAAAATAACTAAACAAACATGGAATAAAAATGGAAAATGTAGAAATACATTCACAGATCTCAGATTTCGATGACCAGACCGTGTGAGCTTAATTAGCAGAACACAAGATAGTGCTTTATATAGACTTAAAAAGAAACAGATTTTTCGCCTCGTTCAGTAGATAACATGAAAGAGATGAATCCAAAAAGACGAATTATTTTAATCATGAACAGTTGTTGGAGTAAGGTGTTTATACAAAGATATAAAAAGCTAATGGAATACCAGTTGATTCTACTTTTGGTGGAACATGTCTTCATCATGGACTTTCCAGTCGTTGTTTTCTTTTTCTTTATTTAACAGCTAACAGTAACACACGTCATTTAACTTACCTGTAAGATGATATCGAAGCTTAAAGCAAATGTATTAGGTAGATAATTAAAATTTACTTAAAGAAATGACGATTACATTGCGGGTTACATTCGACAGGCTAAGCAAGTATTAAATAAATTTTGATTTTGACTAATTCTTCAAGAATTGAGCTCAGTGGAAAACCATTTTGGATACTGTCACCTAAATATGTATTGTTTGTGAAAAATGTACTTAGTCTTAAATGTATCCAAAAAATAAAATTTCATTTTTATATCAATGGATTTTAAAGGTAGTAATTACAAAAACAAAACTTTAAAAGATACAAAAATAGGATATTCCACAATACCTCATTGATTTTACAAATGTATTGACAAGCAAAGAAAAAACAAGCCTTAAGCAAGATTCTGTTCACACAGGCCGCGAAGATGGACGATAGAATTACAATGGTGCTTCATTACGTGCAATGAGACTTTAGTGGCAATATTGTATAGTGTTTATTGTCGCTCCGGGATAAAATATTGTATATACGTGATCCCAACCACTATTTCATTTCTACACCAACAAATCTCAAGGTGCTGCTTGTAAATTTGTTCTCAACAAGTCTGTTTAAAGTTTATTGGGTATTGCGTCCACGACTTAACCTCCAGCGCCTGTGAAAAAGAAAGTACATTTCGGGCACAAAACATGTTGTAGATTAAATCTGAGATCACTTGTGTGTTTAAACGAGAAAGGATTTAGTGGATAATGATAGCCATCTCTAATGTGTTATAAACCATGGCGATTATTACGCTCAACAATTTGTAGTAATAAATTATATTCAAAGTGATTCCGGTTCATCTGTCTGAAAGGTTTGTTAAATGTGACGATGGTTATAATTAATGAATTAAATATGATATAACAAAACCTGTTCTATTACATTCTAAGTGGTATAAACCCAACTCATCTAACTCTTGCAATCTTTAAATATCTTTTGTAACTAATAAAGTTTATATCGAAAATAACACACAATTTTAACAACAAATAACTAAATGAATGATAATTATAATAATAACCTCTAGTGCTCTCTAGTACAAGAGTTATCCCGAAACGTCTTGCCCATTGCCTAAGAATTTTAGATTTACCGGAGAGTTCATACATAACCATGCAGAAGACGGCGATGCTAAACACGTGTCGTATGGTTGGCCGTTTTTTTGCCGGATGATGTATCTAATTCACCACTTCAAATATAACTGACATGAGATACTTAGCGTAGCCCGTAACTGATTTCTATTTACCAGCCTTGAGGTGAAACAAAAATTAAAACAATAAATTATGACCGCCTCTCTGGTCTAGTGGTTGACACCACCGGGTGTAGATCGGGAGGTCCGGGGTTCGATTCCCCACGGGGGCAGGGGTTTTTCTGCTCAGTTTGGTTGGTGGTAGGGCTTCTAAGCCCGCCTGGCTAGATACCACCGTCTTACCTAAATTTGTCGCCATTATAACAATGTTATAAGCATTGTTGTGTTCCGGCAATCAGAGGTAAGATAGCCAGTTCCTCAGTTGTTGAGGATAACAGGTGAAGCTCGCTTCCACCTTCGGCCTTATCGTCACTTACTATCAGGTGAGATGAAGGCCAAGAGCTTACCTGTCATAATAAAAAAAAAATATAATGTCCGAAACTACTCAGGTGATTTTGTTTATAAAAATAAATCTAAACTGGAAATAATTTGCATGGCTTAAAACTGTGTAAATTTTTTCGCATAACTAATCACGAACTGGCCTATAACCGCTACAGTGAAAGTAATGAGTTGATTTATGATAATCAATCTGATAATATTAATTTTAAAATAGTGCCAGGTTAAAAAATTCTTTTAAATTAAACTTGACTCTGCAAAAATGTTCTAAACCAAGTAAATTTAATTAAAGGGATGTTGCCGGACGTCTATGTGTATCGACATGTATGTGAAGATGGATGCTCTGATACCAGCGTGTAATAAATTGGCCGTCGACGCAGCTCGGAACACCGTTAGCAGCTACGGTCGAGCTGCAAGCGGTCAATACTGAACGTACTTTGATTGAATATACCTAACAATAACAACAGCAAAATAATGTAAGTTCACCACTAAGTGGTGTGTGACACATCTTAAGTCACATTGTTGAACTGAATTTGAGAGAATTTTGGTGGATTCCCACACCTACATAGCGAAATGCAAAAAAAAAATGTTTGGTTGGTGTATCTATTAGGAAGAGACTTCGTGACGCTTATACAAATGTGATGCATTGTTGCCTGGTGAGGATGTGACGCCGGACTAATCACATTGTCTTTATAAAATTGTCTTTTACTCAATATAATTAATGTTATTCATTATGGAGGCAAAATGTTTTTGAATTATATAGAAAACTATATTTATAACAACATAAAAAAAAACATCTACTTTTATTACAAGTGGCAGTCCAAGACAAGAATGATTTGTAGGTCCATGAAATTTTATTTGTAAGACAGGGATATTCAAATCAAGACTGCAACATGGCCAATAGTCTAGATTTCCATTTAGAAGTTTAATGTTAACACAAATAAATAAAATATCGCTTGCCAAGATTGTCAATAAGTATTTATTTCAAAGGCCTTTAGAGAAATCCCGTATAAAGTATTCTAACCCTTCAATTTCGCTTTGCTTTCACTGACTTATTGCGTAAAGTTGTATCTAAATAGGTGTATCTGCTTCCTATACAGTCTTGGCTGTAAGCCATGATGCCAAATATGATACTAATAAAACTAAGTGCAATTGTTCACAGTTAAAAATCAACAGAATTTACTTTAGAATCTAGATTGACGTCATTTGTCTTATCAGGCCTATCGGTTTCAATTAACGAAAATAATATTTCGTTAATTGAGTAATTATTATTAAGTTTTCAAATAAAATTAAATTTAAGCTATTTAAAAAATTAAACGGACAAGAAATTTCTAATACGAAGATATACGAGACAGTATTTTTTTACCAAGAAACATGACGAAGACTGCAAAATACACCGTCGTTTTACAGGAAGTGACATACAAGAGGTCACGGGAAAGATGTTATCTGATAGCAGCATTAAATATTCGACAAGTTGTGCTTTTCCCAAGCAAATAATGAGTAAAATTATAGGCATTTGTCTTATAACTTAAGCGATCTGCTATGAAATATACAATTCATTAGCATCGTTATTTTATCGATTATTTTTAAAGGGAATTCATTTCTGATGTTTATAAATGATAGAAAAGCAATTTACGTTTATAACCTCTAAAACAATAACAGTTGTTCATCAAAAGTAGGCAAATCTAATGTTTTACCGACAAAGTTATTTATTTAACGCAAAAGGAGTTTACTTTCCAAACCATACGCATATCCAAATATAGCTTACTGTTTGAGTTTCGACATATACAAATAGAATATCTTTACAGGCGTTCGGAGGTCCGCTTATCTTGCACTTTGAAGTTTTATTTCCTGTGCTTATCTATGCTTCTTTATTGTAGTAGTATGAGACGCGTCAGTGCGGATTTCAGCTTTATATCTTTAGTCTTAAGGTGCATCGAGATTAAAATTAGTTTTGGTACTAAATTTAGGTCATGTTTAGGCATGTTGAGCCAGCGCTCTTGTTGAATCGCTAAAACGAATCCTATTTAAGATTCTCGTGTGTAACTGCTGCTATATAGTGTTTTAAGTCTTGAAGTTTGTACTGTACTGAGTTTTCTAACTTTACTTGCAAGAGAAACGGTGTGTTTAAATATAAAGGCGTTTTCACAAGGTACTTGCATTAGTGGTAACAAGATTTTTATATTAGAAAAGAAACTCGCGCCGTTGTGTGAATTTGACTCCTTGCAGCGTTGAAATAAATTTCTGCATCCCAGGAACTTAAGAATTTAAATTAGCAGATAGTTGATACCTCGCAAATCTTACCTGCGTAATTTTGTAGCCATTAGTCCGTAAGTAAATGGATAGTTAAATCATCGACATCAAGATTTAATTGTGAGCAAGTTAATTAGATTGAGCGCTGAATGCGTCTGCGCAGATAGCATCGCCCGTGGGAATACAGTTGTTACACATAGATCTATAGATTACACTTGCTCTTAAATCATTGGCTCAATTAAAAGATCTTTAATAGAAATCGCTATCGCCAGCTTCGTTGATTTACTGAGCCGAAGCCCAGAATATCGGAAAATTTATAATAGATTACTCCGAGCTAAGTCTGCTATACACAGCCACATAGACAATGATTTCTTGATACTTTAAAAGTGGTTTAAACAATATCATATTAGCAAAAAAGTTTGTCTTGGTACTTATTTTATTATTTCTTTAGACACTAACCATTACTTTGTAGATGCCATAACCAATATTACAACACAGCAAAAGACAATACACTTGTTAAAATTACAAATATTTCGCATTCGTCTGTCAGAAAAGACATTCATAAATTTCCCAGGCAAAATCTGAGCCGAGCTTGTATAGACGCTTTGCAAACATCAAAAAGTGAGGATAAAAGTAAATTGCCGTCCCGTATAATTCATGAGGCATTCTATTCCTTATACGGGCTCACTGGAAAGTGATCCCGAAAATGTTACCGAGAGGGACTCCAAAAACGGACACAATCGTTGCTTCGATCCAGTTTCTAACTAAGTGAATGCACTTTAAATCGGTGAAAACAAAAAAGTTTCATAGCTACATACATACGCTTGCTCAAGATAACATTTACTTATGGATTTGATATTGCAAAAACACGTTTTTTACCGTGATATCCAGTCTTGAAGACTGAGTTATGAATTGAAAATATTTTATAAATGATAAACTACATTAAGCTCTCTATAAGGTTACCCCCTGCTGTTAAGAATTTAAACAGATGTTCGGATTTCATAAATTAGACCACGACGATGCTTCGGAGCTCAAACAAATATTAACTGTACAAAGATAAGTAAAATAAATTCTCCATGTTGAGTATGTCTAGTCTATAAAGCTTACAATAATTCGACTTTCCATAAATTTCATTTTGAATTTAAAATATGCTTTAGCAGATTGATAGAAATAATAATTAATTAACATTACGATATTGACTGCATGTATTTGACAAATGAGTGCATAGATCTCTTGAATCAGCCTCTCAACGAACATATCTTGATAAATGTACCAGCACAGTTATCAGATAATCAGCTCAAAATTTCTCCAAGTCTCACAAATTCTTCAATTCATCATAAATAATGATATTTCTGATCTCAAAACTGTACTTACGTTTCAAATCATGATAATGCTGTGCACTAATAACAGCTTTTTTAAATATATTAACTAGTGTAATGAGGGCTTACTGCTAGTCATTAAACTGTATTATACAAAAAATCTTGTCAGTAAATTCCGATCCATTAAGTTTATGTGTTAAGGCATGGTTACTAAAAGCTATACCATTAAGGGAAAAGGTATTTGCAACAATGAAATTTGTTTTATTCATAGGTTCCGATTATGGGCAATACCTTTGTAAAAAATGGAAAGGACATTAATGTTGAGAGTCGCTTATAGAATCATCTATTCCATTATTAATAGCTACAGTAGAGTTTAAAGCTGCATCTTATCATTTCAATATTTATATGTAACCTCCCTACATTTTTATAACTAATCTTATCTCTGTTATTATGATCTCTGAGCTATGTAGCCTCTTTACTACATACCATTGTAAGCCTCACCCGTGTCTCAATTGGTTATTAATATACATTTGTTACGTAACTCAGCCACCTGGCGGTCGTATCAATATAATTGTTGCCCTGATTGATACTCTCATTACGATGAATGATATGAGTGCTGAGATATATTGGATAGGTACACGATAAAAGATTGCTTGGCAATGTTAAGTACTAAAATTGTTGTATCACTTGAATGCTAAATGGGCTGGCCTTAACCTATAAATGTGTTAAATGTGCAGCGTAAATATTGTAAAAACGGTGTTCGGTAGTTTTTTTTGGTTTATACGAAAATATTAAAAAAACACAATATTGGTGTTTACTGTTAAATTCTACTGAAAATTACACTATTATTATCGCTATCATACAAAGAAAACTATCGATAGGCAATTATTGTTCGAGAAGCTCTGTGACGTAGTAGTTTGTACGCTTTGTTATCTATATTGAAAACAATATCACATTCGCTGTGGTTGGAATTTTGATGGGTGCCCACAAAATTTGTAATTCTCTGTGCTTCGAGACTTATGGCACTTGCATGTAGGTCTATATAGGTTGACGACGTGGTTACAATGAAAACAATCGTGGTTGTCAAAAGCCCTTATTACATTCAAGATCCAAAAACAAAATAAATATTCATATTTGTCACTGTAAACTTAGTTGTATGGGTTTTAGCTTTGTTCAATCTTGTGTATTCAGCCTTTTCCTCGAATATGGTTTAAATATTTACTGCTACATTATGAAACTGTGACACAAAATGTATCTTATTTAAATTAACGTCACCTTATGTAGGAAGTAAAGCGTTCGTTGATATTTCGTAACGTTTGCCCTGCAATAACTTACAAGTGCAGTAATTCTATTTTAATTTATGATAAGAATTGAAAACATATTCTTGGAGATTTATTACAAGATTTTGTATAAATATCTCGTGGAAAACCAAATTCAATTAATGTATATAATAATCTGGTGGACGAAGTTAAATAAAGTTTGCCATTTTGATTCTTATCATAACAACATAAAGTTGTTTTTGGTGTGGTGTGTATTGTGGATACGTACTAATTTCAAGTAATTTAACAAGAAAGTGATGAAATTATTGAAATATTTGATTGTGTTAATGGTGTAAGCTTTGACGCTTTGTTTACTATTAAATTCTAAATTTATAATGTTAGTTTAAAAGATTACTTTCGTAGTGAAAATATTTTGAGCATAATTAAAGGTGCCTATAAAAATATTAATGCCATAAAAGAAAGTCAGATGTCAGATACCCAGAAAACAGACTTCTCCAAAATCTTTTCACATTTAAGAGAAACCCACCATTGTATGGAAACAATACCAGATGGCATGTATAGCATTCGGCACATCTCTTTCATAGATAGTAATCTTGACATCGTATCGGCACAATTGAGATGACAGAATAATTTGAGAAAACATCTCCCTTTTCACAGTTGCAGACTGAAGGAATGAATGGAAATTATTTGACTAAAACAAAAGGCGATGTAATAAAGAACGATACGCGGAAAGATAAGTACTGACAATTGATTGTACAATAAACACGATTGTCGGTGCAGATAGCCAATTCAGCTTATCCGAATGTACAGCATGATTCATAACAAGAGTATTCTTCATATACAATACTTACAATAATCCTAACCTAACCAATTACGTTTTTCCTGGTTTACAATCAATGTTTTCGTATATACAGATGTTCATAATTTCTCCTCTTGACACTACATTGTCACTAAATGAGTAAGGCTTTATCAGAATACGACCGAAACAAATAAACATTTCATCAATGAAACATGTAATGGGATGTCAGCTGTCGCGTATATCACTCAAGAATTTTCTGAAAAGCAAATAAATACCAAGACTTCCACATTAAAATCTTAATTCAATTCAAAGTATAAATCTTTAACATCTGGGAATTTGTTGCAATGCATCGAACAAGTTTACCTTAATCCATTCAATTAAACTTATGTCATCATAGAAATATTCTCAACTATCTTAGTTAAACTTTATTCACCTATTTGCATACAGATCATTGATTGCTGTTGTAGGTTCAATACAAACTAATTCAATAGAGATTATTTTGCATTGGCTTTTGTCAAACATCTGTAGACGTTGAGGGTGTTACTGCTTTTTTACGATAACACCCTGTAATAACATCTCTATTGTATCTCTTTTAAGTAATAAGGTTTATCATTTATTCATAAATTAGACAAAATCAAAAGCATTTATTCAGTTTAGATGCGTCTTAGCGCATGCTTATGAATGTTTAGTTAGAAGTTTGCAGATTCGATAGTAAAAAACTGGACATACGCTATGTCCTTCTGGTGGATGGAAATGTCAAACAACATGACGGAAATCCATACTGGAGCGTGATGTCACGCTCAACCAATATAAGATTATACTGATCCTTCCACAATTGTAATACGCTAATTGCTGATTTACAGTCTGCTTCTACAGGAAGGTATATTTCATAGTTTTGTCACTTTTAGCTTTAAACTAATTTTAACTAATTTTATTACTTTTGTCTCTTTCATGTTGCTCTTGTCTACTTACATGCAGGAAACAGTCTGTTTCATGATGGCTGATCTCACCATAACCACTACTCGTACCTTTCGAAATACATGAAATAGTTAAATTTTGTATGCATTCCGCTCCTCGTAAAGGGCCCTAATCAAAATTTTTACGATTCCACAAATGTTTTATTGGTTGTTTACTTATCTTAATAAGTGGAGATCGGTAATGTTTATACATTAATGTACGTTTTATTAGTAATGTTTATCATGTATACATATTTATGAATGAATCTTTATCACTATGAATTGGGTCGTTGCTAGAGATACTTAGACTTAGGTTTTAACCTTCCGCGTTTTGTTATAGTGTCTAATTTCGTGTTTTGCGAATTGAGATCCTATTCCTTTGTAATTAAGAACTTTACCTATGTGGAAGAATTTACCAATTTAATTCTGAACCCCCATCCGTTTGAACTACTAATCAGTAACATTTTAAATACCAAAATAAATTATGCTAATTTATTGTTTGAATTACTAGTTAGAATTACTTTGCTAACTCTTTTGTTATTATTTTAGTGATGGATTACATCTGCGTATTGAATCAGTTTACCTTAGATTTGAAATATGACCTAATCGAGGGTAATAGTTCTCTGTGAGTTATAGGTGCTTCGAAACATATATTTTAGGAATTGGCTATTTAGATATTTTTTATACCTTTTTTTATTTGGTAATGCTTAATTACTAATTTTGGAATATATACTTCTACTTAAACATCAGTTGCATCTAAATAATTTCAACATTATTCAGAAAAACTCGCTTTTTATTAAGAACACTCTCTATTCTACTACAGTCTTAATGTTTTTATTATTTTAGACTATTTTCAATATTCAAATCGTATTGATTATAAAAATATTGTATATTGTTATTGTTAATATTTTGTATACCATTTATGTCATTACTATTATTACTATAATCAGTTATCCGCCTAATTCCTTTTTTTTTCATGAAACTCTTTCGCGTTTACACTTAACAATGCTCTAATATGATGTATTTCTTTTTGTTTCAGGTATGTACAGTAAAATTGGATGTTTGTAATTTATTATACAGGTTTGTAGACATAAACTCTTCCAGCAAATTATGATTTGTGTAGCACTTAAAATACATCAGCTAATTCTTAGACATTGAAAGAATCTTTATTTGTTATATTCTCTATCGGAGATCTTAAACTACAACATATTTGAATGAAATCACTAGTATACCACTCATTCTCGTCTGCATATTGTTTGTTTTATTTTTGCGGTCTATTTTATTTCTTGTGCTACTTTGTTATAAGAATATGTGCCATGTCGTAAGGGCACATTAATTTTCTATGGAACAAGCACTTTATAGACTTAAAATTCGATAAAGTGTATAATCGATAGCATTTCAATTGTTTTTAATTTGGCCTGAATTATGTTTTAAAATTTTTACCATAGTATTCCAAAAATAATTGGTTGGTCGTTTTTATTGCTAATAACATAAGCTAATATACTGTGCAAATCACACTTGTTCTTTTCTATTTAGTTACCATTATTCCCACTACTGTATTTGACTATAAGTTAGCATGGTCGGTGGTTTTTTGTGTGCATACGTTATTTGCAGTATGTAGTTTCGTCATTAGTATTCATACATCTGTTTCGCGAGATAGCTTCACTAGAATATCAAAGATTAAGTGACTATTTACTAGATACAAATTATATTTTTATACTGCCAGAATTTTTCTGTCTATTGTATGCCTGGTAAAGAATTTAATCTACACTTACATATATTTACAACTCGCTCTTTATCTAGACAATAGTTATATCAGTAGTAATTATTGAACCTATATTATATAGAACAATCTTCGCAATAAATGTTTTCGACAGTTGGAAAGAAATTAGTATTTCGAATTTGTCAAGTTTTTGTTGTATATAGATCAACGTAGTCCCATCCATGTTTTTTAATGCTTATTGTTAATATTAAAATTTTAGTATCTGTATCTGATAATCTTCTTCAAAACATATTTCTTGATATACCATTTCAATATCAAATTGAAATGGTATATCAAGAAAAGAATGCATCAAACATTGTTATGCTTGATACAAAATGTATGCATGAAACATTTTCTATTTGAGATGGCAACAATGGAGAAATATCTTATAGGCATCCGGCTACAGTTATACCGACGGCCACTTCAAATGTTCAAATGTTCTATATCTGCATAACGAAAGTGTTACAACATCTTGATATGCTTTTTGTACAACATTTGAATCAGTTCTAATTTCCATTCCCATCTTATTGTTAGATAAATGCTTTTAGTTTGGTGCCACTCTTTATAGCTTGTTTGTTTTAAGTAGGCACTTATCTGATACAGTTTTGTATTGAGTTTGTACTTAGCAGTATGAACCAATGGAGAATATTCAGTAAGAACTTCAATTTAGATGCTTCATCTAAGCAGTCCACATCATCCACACTATCTGTCGGTAGATAATCTTTTTTCTTGGCGTGAAGTTTACCATCTTACAGTGTAAAATGTTACACTTCACGCCATTTTCTTAAGCAGAAATACGTTTTATTAATGCATGTTAATGTTATGATACAGAAATGTCAGATTATGTGTTTCAAATCCTTATTAACAACGTTTTCTTAACAAGGTAAGGTTATAAAGGTATCGCAACATTGTAATACCATAGTTGGCCAACGGCGTTTACCTCTTAAAGGCAGAGACATGTCTTCCTATCTACGACGTGCTTGATTTCCTTGATATCTTTATTGATAATCGTTATGAATTCATTACTCTATTTTATTGAGCTATGCTGATTTTATTAGGTACACAGGAACATAAAATGGATAGTTATATCGAGAAATCTACTAAACTCTGTATGGATTTTGCAAATGATGATTCTGCTAAAAAAGTAATAAGAATTTGTGAATCTGTATGAAGATTCGTGAATGCTTTAAATTAAAATTCAAGTTTCTTTAATTCAAATTTAATGTAAGACGGAGAGACGTAATATATTTTAGTTGCAAATTTATCTTAGATATCAGAATATAAAAATACTAAAGACGTATAAAAATATCGCTAATAATTTCTTTCATAACAGCTGCAAAGAAAAATACTCGTAATAATTATTTCAGCCAACGTTTCCATTATCTAAATCGCAACAGTAAACGACTACTGAATCTTAAATACGACTAATGCTCTGTATTCCGTGCAGTCACTATTAGCGGCAAGCAAATGTAACAGAATGCTAATTCGATACTTAATCAGAACAGCCTATCACGGCTTACGTCAGTTCAAAACATGAAAGCTAAATTTGATATAGAAGTTCAAACAAACATAATAACATTCATTGAACAAGAACATGGATTGAACGTAGGTTTTAGTGGCATGTAACTTGAAATATTCCATAGTGACATGTAACTCATAACAATCTTGGCATTATTATACTCGTATGCAGCATTAAAATCCTACGTCAAATTGCAATTTTATTTCATTATCTGAAAAAAACGCATGATAGTATTGACTTGATAATGTCTCTTGCCCATTCTTTTCAAAACAAAGTTTCCCAAAAAATAAGTCTCCGAAACGGATGCTTAGCTTTTGATAATCATAGTGTACCTATATTAAAACCTAAACTAAATAAACGATATGATTATATCTTAGAACCATCACCAAAGAACATAAAAATAAACTTAGGCTATTGTTTTAAAAATTTCACTATTACTTTCACCACGGCCATTAAAGAGCTAATAGCTTCAATTTGCAGGTATTAGACGAAAACATAAAACGATTTATGTATTTAGAATATCTCAAAATCATAGTAATTACGTATCAATCTGCCAAAGAATTCGTGGATGATTTAATCGAAATGGTATTAAAAATAAACCCTTAGGAACAGTGAAATCGTAATTCAATTTACACGTAGCATTTCACTACAGTAAAATGATTAACACTTAAAGTAGAACAGTTGATCGGTCCCATTGATTGGACAACAAGAATGGCTGAACTGAAGTACTGCAAGCCTTAGGCGACAAACGACTGGCGGAAAACGTTACATTAACATATGACCTTACTCTTAATAACTGTAAAGCTTCAAAATTGATTACTACAAACATTTCTTGTATTCTTGCAGTTAATACTTATTTTTATTCATAGTTATAAAGGAATTGTATTGGACCAAATTATATTTTAATTTTCTTGAAATTTATAAACATATATTTTTTTAACTTTTTACTAACTAATCATATTTTATTATTATACGGACATTTCTAATTTTAGTGTTATTAAGTGTGACAATTCGATGAATTCTATTATATCATCTATATTTCGACATAATGTGGTATCAGATATAACTAAATCAGAAAATACTACCTCATTTAATGGTCTTTTGAATTACACCATTTCAAAAGAAAAAGCTGTAGTAAGGTTATAGGGGTCGGTACTATTTGACAACAGCTTTAGCTTTTAATTGAAACTTTAATTGGATGGGAAAGCTGAAAACAACCGAGCTTATTCAAGAAATAATTTTGTCTTAATGTACCGTGTAGGTAGTATTCTGGTAAAGAAACTTATGTTTGCTTTAATCTGATGATCTTCACTTTCATTTATTTCCTCAGTTACGGTCATTGTTACAGCAATATAAAGAATGGAACTTAAGAATTTTAAATTTAAATCTGGTAACTACCGTTTATTGGGCACCAGTAAAATCTTCTGATGTGACTTACGTTCAAGATCCATAAATTGTGTTTCCATAAAACATTTAAAAATATGGAAATTTTGAAATCATGCCAAACGCACATGGCATTCTTGAAATTGAATTCAAAACAGAAGCATCATCTTCACATAAAAAAACATCGTTACAAACAGCTCGATAAAAACTTAAGTGTAGCGAACATTTGTACAAAGCGGATACAGATGTGTCGGTAGGAAATGCGCCTACGCACAGTTTTGGCAAACAGTCACCAGACAATAAGTGGTTCAGGTCAACACAGAAGTTTCAATGGCGAAATTTCGTAACGTGTTTGCAGTAAGACCCTTGTATTTCTACACAAGTTTTCATTGATAATAACAGCGTGGGCGGACTCGACTGGACCATTCCATTCATGAATTGGGCAACATGGCCTACGCGGCTAACGGCGCAGATTAAACAGCACGCTAGTAAATTATAAGCGTTAATTAAAACAAATTCGTGTTTTACAGTAATTTTTACACAAAACACAGGAAGTGGTCAATAAATTTTGGGCAGACGACGAGCAGTATGACGAATTAGAAATGCATACGAAATTAGCTGACGACAAACTATGACTAAGGTATTTTCAGTGTAATACTTAGACCGTAGCACCTGTTTTGATTCTATTATGAGCAGAGCAACATTGTTCTTCTTATGGTATCGAATGAACACTGGTTTTGTAGAAGTGCTTTTAAAAGCAAGAACCAGATTCCTGTTGGCCAATTAAAGGAAACCTTAGAAATATCCGATTGCAATGGTTATAGATGACAAGTTATGTTTGTCTTTCAAATCTGACATGGATAATCACCCACGCGGTGTACGCTAAATAACGTTTGGTGGTATTACGATCGAATAAATGTGATCACGGTCACTGATATTGACAACCAAATTCACTCGATACCAGCACGTCTTACGAACACGTACTGCTTATCTGATCAAGTAGTGGTGCATTTTAAGTAAATACTATTATTAGAAAGTATTACAACAGTTTATGTAAACAGACGGTGATGGTGATGAATTTTAAAGATCTGAATGAATTGAGTCTTCATTTCATACGATGATTAAATAAAATTACTTACAAAGTCTACATTTTGCTTATCTTATCTAAGAGGTTTTTTCTAGGCAAGGTACTCAAGTGCTTCTAAAACTAACGAAAGCTATAATAGCATATTTTTTGTCTTGAGAAATTCCTCTACATTCTATGTATTTTTCAACTGTCATTAAATGCAACAAGATCGGGTTCATTAGCTGTTTTACCTTTTTTTGTCAATATGTTTTGATTTGTTGTACAGCGTTCTATTCAACTGATTTATTGATAAATAAAAGGAAACATGTTTTATAAAGTCCGGTTCTTGCTAGCCATTCTGATTCTGCCATAGGGAGCTGTCATTTTTTATTAGTTCAAATGATATCACTGATCAGTTACCTAGTGGTTATTGGTATTTGTCTCATTAATATCAGAAGATAACCGCAATACCTTGAGGAATACATGTTTTCTTCGATAAAATATGACAATTGATTCTCTAACAGTGACAAAAACTTACCAAAATATAAGACTATAATATATTTTAAGCTAGCACTACTAATCTGTTTAGAAAGCTTAAAACCAATACCAAAGATAAGAAAAGAGCTTTTACTATTATTTTAAGACTTAAATTTAAAACGTTAATTACTCGTACATAAGTCTCAAAAGCTCATAAAATGTTCGCATAATATCTATTATGACCACACAAATTACAACTGGTAATAGATCTAATACAAGGCAATAATTTTGGCTTGTATATTTACTAGACAGTCGCTCGTAATCTCAGCAGCCCGGTGAGTGAAAGTTTAATTCAAAACAAATGTTGTGTCTATTTATAATCTTTAAATAGTAGTCCAATTATTAGATACGGTTTCATCCATTCGGGGCTCAAAGCCGTCGAAGGCGTCATCAATCTTAATGTACGCGCGAAAATCATCAAGTTCTTCACACTCATTGAAATCATCAATATTAAAATTACTGTAATCATCGGCCTTATGTACGCCGACATTTACTGAAGAATCTATAAATGGTAGTAGTATATTATTAAATTATTTTTATTAAATTGCTCTTTGAATAAGTGGCTTGTAATTTTAAAAGCTTTTAAGTTTATTAAATTTAATGTCGTCAGTATGAAATGCGTTTAATAAAGAAATTGGTGGGTTTAGTTTTTTGCTGTCGTTATTATAGATGATGTTTCGTGGTTTCAAGGTACCGTAATGACAAGGATATTCATGTTGATTCAACGTTTCACTTTCCTGAAATACGGGGTCCGTATAATATAAACAGTATGTATAGTTTGACCATCTCCGATTCATGATTACATCGATACAAGTCTTATGTAACTACTATGCACCTATAATTATTGGTCATATTAAAATGAAACAAGTTCTGCTGTTGTTTTTTTACCGTATTCTAATATGAATCTCATTTTCTGTTTTATAATAGGCATGAAGTTCAACATCTTTATTATTGTGTAATTTACTTTACGATATTTTACAATCAGTGTATGACCACAATAAAGCACTGATCGTGGTTCTAAGATAAACGTTGAATGGAGATGATTTAGTTAATGTTTGAAGGTATCACCAAATCGCCAGGTCCGCTTAATACCAAAAATATTACCTTTGCCCTTAACATTTCACATGTTCTCCCAATTGAACATTCAACCGTTAGTCTCTTTCGTTCTGCTGGGATTATTAAGAGCCCAAAGCCCAATAACTGTCACGTTTCTATTGGGTGCCCCATTGTCTGCCGCTCCCCAAGCGGCGCAGGCTTTGGTGCAATTGGCCAATATAGGTCGACATAATGCATTGGAAGACAGAACGACACCTCTAACTTGTTTTACTACTGTTACAAATTCTACTCCATTCCTTTTTTGAAATTTGAAAAAGAGGAAATTATTTCTAGCTCTAACTTGAATTTCTGATTTACGATCCAATGTATATTCAGGTTTTTTTGTTGACATCAGTTAAGAGGTGGCCATATTTATTTGTTTCTTGCTAAGTGATGCTTCTGTTAGCTTCTCCGATGTTAGAGAAAACAAACAACAGTAGAAGCTATTTCTTCGATGGTACTTACCAAGAAATGCGTACTTTCGTACAACGATCTTGAAAAATATACCTAAGCATAATTTTATATACATCTTTATAAAATAGCTACTGTAAATGTAACGGACTCTACAACGATTATGGGCGAATATCTATGGAGGCTATGTCGGATCGAATCGATCACCGTTGTTGTATCGAAGGTATAAAAACAGCTCTACATTAGAAATATCTGCTGAAACGGGTTATATTTGTAACTAAATAAACATTTAGAGTATAGAAATAGTTCCTTCAATCTAACGAAGTCTGAGATTTTCATATTTAGTTACTAAAGGAATTTTATTAACTTATAAATTGTGATATTCATTGCACTTAAGAATTTGATTGGCAGTATATCGCTAGTTATAAATATTCGCTTAATTGCTTAAATGCTCATGTAATATTACTTTCTATTTTATAGATGTACTATTATTTCCACAACATTATTTATTTAGAAGCAGTGGTTATTTAATTATTAAGTTATTATGCGTATAAAGACACAATTTTCATTGAAGGTCCGTATCCCAATGTCTTTAACTCAGTGAAGGCTAAAATTTTCTAACAGACATTTTGATTTATATCTTAAGGTATTAGTACATACCAATTTTTTCATATTTGAGTGTTTGCACCAATATCTGCTGTTGAAATAATGCTACATATTGATGCATTGATGCAACATATTATACTAACTCCATAGAAAATTTAGAACACGGAATATCATCAGTTACAAGAAAAAACCCAGCGTTACATTTAACGTTACAGTAAATCTATTCACGATTTTTTACTACACAAGCACACCTGTTTGTTTTTTTCTTTTTCTTTTCTATTTTGTACACATGTTGAATACTTTATCGTATTATTTAAAGACAACCCAACAACCTTTCCACGTTACTGACGACTAGTCGTTCTGTTTCTATGTATATACTGTGGCAAACGACCGATGTCCCAATAATAGTATTGTTTTAACTTTCAAAATGTTATCGATACGCAATTTTAATGATATGTGGTTTACATTAAACTATATGCAGTGAAAGATATTCGCTTTTATTTTATACCTTCTTGATACTCATACAAGAGCTTCTTGAAATTAAATGAAATCATACTTAAACCAATAACACTGGATAATTATGATTTCAAGTAGTGCTTGACTGTAAAAAAAACATATTGTTATCACTTAAATATCTACCGATTACCCTGTTAACTTCAAGATCAATTATTTTTTACTTTATATAAGTAGCACGAGTTATATCTTTAAATATAAGTATCTTTCTGTCCATAACAAGACCTACTTAAAAACTTTCCTCAATACCATGTTATATAACTACGTAACAAGGCTGTACACACACCGATGTTATGAAAATTTAAGTCGAATTTCGACCCTCATTGCATGCATCTATGAAGAACATTACATTTTTAATCTGGAACCAATAAATAAGATCACTGAAATTAAATGAGGTATAGAAACATATTCTAATAAAAGTGTGTTAACGATTGATTTTTCTTTTGTTTATTTTTCTTTGACTGGAGTCCTTCAGTCGTATACATTGTGTGTAGTTAAGTCTTTAGTAGTATTAAGTCTTCATTTGCATTAAAATGCAAGAGCATTTCGCCAATGGTCGATGGTAGGCACTGTGGTGCTACATTGATGAGGTGGATTACCACGATTAAAACTCATCAGTTTTCACACCACTTGACGCTGATTTCACTAATTCTCCGCATTGCTCATCATCACAGACACTTATTACACACTGACACATCTACACTGATTTCACGTGACAATATCCACTTCGAAATAATATCACGATCATCGAAATAAAATTCACGTCCGCCATAGTCAAATGCCGCCCAAAACTCTGATATCGATTGAGCTCTTTTGCGATGAAGATAATAATTTTGAAGTTGATATTAATGTTGCAATTGACACTAGAACTTAATTATGTAAAAGTGGTCAATATAATTATTGAGAACATAAAAAGATCATTCAATTTTTAATGATAATTACTCTTGTTAACTTGCAAATGAAACCACGATTTCTCAACATTCAATTTATTTGTATCCAGTTACTGAAAAATTGCTCGAATTAAAATTACGGAACAATGTTTAATAGGATTGGATATCCTCGATTCTGAGAGAATTTTACGCGACTTTTTAATCGCAACCGAGCAGTTAAATAACGATTGACATTTAAGTATGACCATGTCGTAATCGACTCACAGAATTGACCACAAATTCAATTATGTTGCAATAACTTTTGTCTTTAATATGTCGTCCACGTATCAAAATGTGTCACTTAACTTTTTAAAAGCACGTTTAATACTGATAACTGTGAGAATGATTTTGCGACGAGAAAGGTTATGAGATTAAAAATAGCTGTTGCACTAATGTGTATAAATGATCATAAACCATGCATAAATAGAACAGAAAAAAATAATTCTTCAAAAACAGCATTCTTAATAATAAAACTTTAAAAAATAATGTATTTGGATAATTACATGAATAGGAATAATAATAATTTAATTGCGATCAACATTGAAGCATGGTAGTTATAGTCAAGATTACCTGCATATCTGCAAATCAAATGTTGTCATTGGTCAATGTACTCTTTACATCTCCACATGCTCGTACCTCTCTCTTCTTAACTACAGTAAAAACACAGGTAGGATTTAAACTTGTAACATATTATTATTTTATTTATCATCGTGTAATTGACAATTACGACGTCGGGCCGGCAATAAACGTTTACACCCAAGACACAATGTATTACTCCAACTAGACTTGAAACATTAAGTAAAAACTCGTGTTGTGTTAAAAAGTACTCGAAAAAATCTTAACACGGCCTCTGATGCCTTAAGGCTATATTGCCATGTTGTTTTTCAGTATTAACATCGTCGTAAACCCATGGGTTATGGTAAAGTTCATGGATAGGATTGTGTGTAAAATTTTCGAATTTATAGTATGTTTGCATTGTGTAGATTGTTGTCAACTCTTTGTTTTACAGTTCGAATATTAAATTGAATTGGAGAATTTAAGAATAAAATATTCCGTGTTGGTGTGATCGACCAATGGATCGAACGATCGATCATCTTTATTGAAATACAAACTATTGGCAATAGCATTATAATAATGTATGTAGGTAAGTCTGATGTGTGTAAGGTTTGCTTCTTTCTGTTGAAAATCTTAGGAGCTCATTGTCATAAGTTTTTGAATGTCACAGTCTTACTAAATGTTCTTAGATATACTAACTATGCGATAAGTCTCCTAAACATAATTTATTAGAATTATGGTGCCCGCAAGCAATCCATGGGTACCGGACTGGGTCCAAATCTCTCACCATCCATAACGTACGCAAGCTCCATAATAATGCGAATAACTATGGCTCAATTGATCTTTTCTACGAATATTGCGCCTTGGGGTTTTACAATGATACTGAGTAGTTGTTTTCTTGGTTACAATTATTTTCATCTACGACATCAACATTTAAAGTAGGGTATATCTTGAAGAAATAAATCTAGCTAACATTCAAATAGGTATTAACTATTAAAAAAAATTGTGCATTTATTTTGATAGATTTAAATTTAAAAAAAAATCTATTCGTAGAGTCTTTTAAGTTGATAAAGCATTTGATACAATTCAGGTGTATTATCTGAAATTTTTGCATTTACATATTTACTCTATGTACTTGCGCACAATATTTATTGATACAGTTCACATACGATAACACATGTTCGCAACATGTATTTATATTAAGTGGTTATTTTCGCAGAGTCAAAATTACATGATAAACTTGGCTATCTATAAAAAACGGGAACCACATACGTAAACATTTTAACAAAGCCACCACTTATGTCTGTTGACATAATACGAGTAGCTTGTGCAAGCAGTCTTAGAGCAATGAACCTTTTACTGGAAAAAAAATTAGGAAGCACATGTGCGAAAACGGTTATAGCTTCAAACGAATCCTTATTATTTCTTTTGTTATTTTTTGCTTCAAAAATCATCCAGTTCTTAGGACTCCAGTTATTATGAACAAAAAGAAACTTTATTATTTTATTATCTTTTTCAGAAGCTACCTGACCTGCTGATAATTTTAAACCTGTTTTTTATCGGCCTTCCAGAGATTTGCGCTAACATTGTAAATGTACGACTTTTCATTAAATCGTAAAGTTTGCTTACAATATTTTTTATCAATTTCTGAATCAATATTCCCAACATAATCTAATGATCTTCAAAATGATAGGGAAATGGTATATTCTAAGGAATGTGCTCCATTCCAAATCTCATCTTAACTTACCATTAGGGTCAAACAACTCAAAAAGTGTATTTAATTCACTGTATATTTTCAATCTTTAAATGGAATTTCATTAAATAGAACAATTTCTTGTAATCTACTAGTCAATTTATATATATTTCACATTCAGATCAAAAATATTTTTACTTCAGATATTGTGATCCAACTTTTAGTTTCTTCAAATGTTTTTAACTTGATGAGACAAATTCGTTTGGAATCCTTAAAAAAAATTGAGAGGCCTCTTCAAACACGTGGCATTACAGGAAGGAAGTACTAATTTACAACGAGACATATGGCCGATGAAAGGTATTATTTTACCAACGACGAGTAATGCTTTGTAAAGTAGGTATTTTTGTGAAGAAATAAATTTCTTTTTTTCTGTTCGTGACAAAATGATAAGTGTGTAGAGGGGGCGTAATTGGGAATGAAACTAACCTACTCGCACTTTTACGTTTTATGTTCCATTTTTAATTCGTTAGTAAAATCTATAACCTTTTTATAGTCTACGTTCTCTGCCATGACTACAAACTTGCAATTGCTATAGAAACAAGTTTTTTGCACGAAAACTGCTCTAGATTATAAAGTTTTGTTTCCCAGACTTCTATAACCATCTATACAGACAGTCAGTACATTAATTACCATTTTATTTCTATAACTCTCCGGCTTTCATTGCATTTAGAACATATTCATTACGAGCGTCACTCTCACACATCTTTCCAACCATCTCCCACGCCCCTGCTGCATCCTCTTTGAAACACAAATCATAGCACATGAGTGTAGCCTGCGCGGTGCTTGGAACAACGGAACGTCTATTATTACTGGACCTCATTTTCACCGAGACGATCAAAAATCGGATACTTTTAGCTCAAAAACTCGCAACATTCGCCAAAGTTGCACTTTGAATAGGTAATCAAAACTTAGAGATCTCGTGTACTCCCGTGATTCGGAAGATGTCAGTCATTGTTGCTTTTGCAATTGCTTCTTCCCATCAATCTGCATCGGGCTAGCGTGGTTGTGTTGCAGCTCATTACTCCTCGTGTGATTTCCCATGAAGGAATGTTTATTTAGCGGCACCTAAAGCTACTGCTGACGAATGACCATTATTTCACATCAAAATGAAGATCACCTGCTTCTCCCATCAAAAGTGGTGTGACAAATGTGGCTTTGATTTGAATATCGAAACCAAGGATTTATTACATGGATGTTAAGTTTGACCGGACGAGAAACAATCTGTGTGTCATTTACAATGCATATTATGGAGACCTATTGCAAAGAATTATTGGACATCTTAACAACGTAAAGCATTGTTTAGCCCATAGTTACTTTCAATATTTCCGCTCTTCGGTGTAAATGCGGCAATAATGACCGTTTTATAGTACTTCCTATACAACTGGCCACACCGGCCGGTGCTTCAATGCGAAAGCTTTTCACCTATTGTGTTGCTAGCTTGAGGCTTGATGGATCTGTAAATTAAATTACTGGCAACACTTGCAAAGGTCAAGTTTACGGTTAATCGGGCGTTAGACTGCTGATTTGTTGTTTAATATAAACTGATGCGGTATATTAGCATACTCTTACAAATTTATGAAGACGAGCCAAAGATTATAAGGCTAGTGTGTTAAAAATCAGTGTGTCAAAAATGTGTTGAAGAGCTCGGTGGCGTAGTGGTTAGAACGCTTTGGCTTTAGATATCGAAAAGAACGCTACCTTCGGCTGAGGACGAATCGTTGTAACCACCCTTCTGTACTGTTTCTTCATGTAGCTGCAAGGTTGAATGAGTGAGATTGTATAAATAAACCTCTATGCTAATAATTATTATTGTAAATATTTATAACCAGGAAATAAAACTAATTTGCAGTAACTAACTTAGAAACTTTTAATTAAACTTAAAGTATGAGATGCATATTTTCTTAATATAAAATGGAAATCTTGTAGGACATAGTATTCCAAATCGAAAGTTCAATCAGGACGTACTAAATATACTAATTAAAACCAATAACATAAATAGAAATGAGAGAAGCAAGAGTAAAGTAAATGTTAATATGGTTTTACATAAAACAGCTTTGCAATTAACTTATGTTGTTTTGCACGAAGTTTCACACAATATTCTTGTAAGCACAGCGAGAAATTTCTCGCAAAACTGTATGTTATTCGGTCTAAATAAGACCAAATAAGAACACGCGTCCATAAACACAGTATTTGTAAAACATTTAGACATTAGAGATTTAAGTACAATAATTTGCAGAAATTTTCTTCGTTTCCTGAGAAAATATTGTACAAACAGCAGCATATACAACATAGCGTTCAATTTTACATACAGTATTTCCTTGTGTTAAGACTCAATTCAAAACAGATGCCAGTCTTGACGTCGAGGTTATTGTACTAAACGTATAATGAAGTGTTTAAGTAGTTACGTCTGAACATATAAATAAATGCCAGTGTGTTTCTAAACAAGTATGTAATATTAAAGAAATTTCTGTACAATTTGTGCTGATTAGAACACCACGACCAAAACATGACAGTTTGGAATTGGATACACTAGCTCATAAATAAGAAAAGTATTCAAAACTGCAACAAGCGAGGAGCTGAATAGAAACGTAATCTCCATTTCTTCGATTATTTAGGAACCACACTGATGATTCTTTTGATCGACATTGAACATACATATTAGATAGTCCAGAGCCTCGTTGTGCTGAACACAGGCTCAAGAGGCCGCTCAAGACTCGGTTCTAAGTTTCCCTATGCTATCATTAAAATAATTTCTTCTCGGATCTTCAATTCATCGGATCATAAGACATCCCTTACTACATCAACTACTATTAATTCTTTAGCTTTTTACTGATAAAACCTGCATGATCATGTTTTACATTTAATCAAACATATAGGAATAAACATGACGCAATGAAACTACTAAATATGCACCGACTTTGTTTATGGTAGTAGTATGAATAATTTGCATATTTGAGGGTCGCACTAAATACCACCATGGCATACCATCGCCTAGAATAGCATTTAAAACTTTCAAGGCCATTTACGTTTGACTTAGATAAAAATACAAAAACATTTCTGGTCAAACCCCGAGAATTTAGATAATTATAATTAAACACCTTCGTTTCTATAAAGCTTGGACGAATATGGAAGGAGATGATCATGACCATAATTATTTTCTCAAAATTCCAAACCTCAGATAAACAGGCTCAAAGCAAGTCAAAGACCAAAAATCGAGTTTGTGCTTTTTAAAACAATCTCACACCTATAATTTTAAGCATACCTGTTTCACCAAGACTTATCTTAAAATCAGCTGCATTGATCGCAATTGCGAAATTGAAACTCGATAGGGTTGCTATTGCACTCAAAGGTTACGTTCTTACGTTTCCCTGAATTCGAGTGGTTTTGAAACTTGGTAATATGCACGACTTCAGGTTTAAAATGCACTCTACTGCTAACGTAATAAGAGCCTTCGAAATTATCTAGGTCTGGCATGACCCCGCGATATTATCTTATCAGTAAAGATATGGCTTGCTTCTACTTAGCAAGCATAAGTCTGAAGTTAATGCTACAAGATGAGGTACCAACGTTAAAGCTAGTACCGCTCTTTTATCGACACTAAGAATAATTTTAGGGTGTAATACAGTCAACTAATTGCAACTTGAATCAAACGGATAAATTACATAAGCTGTAATTTATAAAAAGCTAACACTTAAACCATCATTGCTTAAATATCTAGATAAGTTTCTAGTTTGATAATCTTGCCGACCTACAATTTTTTTTTCTAATTTTAAGACAGAAATTAATTAAGATTGTAGATGATCTTAAGCCATTAGATTAAAAGCAGAATAAATTTGTTAACAATAGACGAGAATTTTGAAAGAGAGTAACATAGTAGCGTTTGTCAGCTACTAATTGTTATTGGGATTCAAAAAGTTTTAATGTTGTGAGCCGTAATAAAAGAAACCTAGTAATAATTAACAACAACGATATGAACACATTAAATAAATACTTCATTGTCGTCTGATCTGAAATCATATCATGAAATTGTGTCAAAGCCACAAAAAACGTTAACACCAAAATATTTAATTTATATGAAAAATATTGTCTTATTCTGACGAAATTCCATTATGCACACATCTATATAACAGCCAAGTACCATGTAATTTTTTTGAAGAAAACAATGAGTCGATAACGGCACAATGGGATATTCACAATCAATTTGCCGAGCGTTCTTTGGGCCTTATTAAAAAACCAGGCCCATCCTTATCTTCCTCATTATGCAGATTCTTATTCAACGTTCCTTGAAAAATAAACTTAGCCTCTTAGTAATTAAAATCAGTTTTCTGTTGTACTCTTGCGCATAGTAAATCTTTCTCCTCGTAAAGATATGATGTAACCCAAACAATAAACTTATATTCCTTTAAATGTCATTGTGAACCTTAATATGCTACTGTGTCATGATTATTATGTGCGAATGCATCGTTATTTATAGCATAATAATATTACAAGTTGCGTATTGTTATTCATAAATATTTTACGACGGACAACCCAATGACTTGTCACATGAACAGTAAAACATCGGGCAGAGATGTCAAAGTTTAACAATAACTTGTACTCGAATTTCAATCACGAAACAATTTCTATGTACTAATCTAAAATATGAATATTTTAATAATAATCACGTTTTATTTAACCCAAACGCTAAATATACGTGATTTCAACTGCTGGAAATGATACCACAAAACAAAAGTCGAGCGCCATAGTTAGTTCAAAAAGATTTATATGATACCGTACCCTGCTTTGCTTACACGGTGCACTGCTAAGAAGAGGCCGTCTTTCAGACCCTAAAACTAACTATTTTTGAAGGTCAGGTTACCATGCACCCAGTTTTGAACATGAGTCAACATTTCACAGACAACTGCCAAACAAAACCAACTTATGGCACTAATGCTAATTAGTGGCAATTAAAATGTAAATTGCGTAATTTGTGCATGACTAACATTGAAAGACATGATTCTGGTTTAAGGAGCATTATAGTCGAAGCGATTTACTAGTATTGCCACTGTCGGTGTTTGGTCAACTCATGCTTGTCTAACTTCTTTAATAATAAGTGGTCGGAACACTTGCTTATTTAACGTTTCATTTCGCTGGGCAACTAAATTGTAATCATGTACAAAGACAAAGTTTAACATTAAGACAAAGTTTATGTGAAGGGAGGATGAAACCTAGCTAAGTTTCTTGCTAATTCTATTCAGAACAGGGCCTCCAAATTACCAGGTTTTGATGGAATAGCACATTCTTGACGTTGATAAGTGTATAATTATATAATAATATACCTAAATAAAGTAATGATTATAAACTTTGACTTTGTACCATTAGCCAAAATTAAATTTAAGATGCTTTAAGCAATTTCAGTTATCTTTGAAATAACTAAAAAAAATAACTGAGGTTGCTCAAAAACATCATATGAATAAAATATACAAACTGTTGTTACGGTTTTTGAAGCAGCAGCAACAGGTTTTTCCTTCGTGTTTCCATACAGAATAACGAAAAACTCTGCTTTTAAACTTATTCTACCAGTTTCGGGGAAATCAAATCTCAGGACACCAGACAACTACAAATACTATCCAGTTTTTAATTTAACCTTGTTTTACGTGACCGGACGCGGTATTGTTAGGTCTCACAATAGTCTAGCTCGGATGTTAGCTTTTGTGTTTAATTTTCATGATTCACCAGCATTGTGTCCCACACTAATTTTGTGGCGTGAAATGCGAAAAATGTCGGTTTTCAACATCATTCTATTAATATATTGTTTGCACGCTGTTGTCATCCAGGCGATGCTAAAATTAAAGTTAACGATAATCGTAAAAAAATTGTTGAAAAGGTGAACAATGTTGCCGCTGTGATTAAAAAAACTCTAAAATACATTGTTGATAATACAAATGGTATACTAAATATTGTGGCCTTAAAAACGCACAAATCTTTTATTTTTCGCATAGAGGCAAAAATTATCTACGTATACTAGTCAGTAGTAATCATTTATGTATGTCATCATGTGGGTTACGTTACTTTTTTTAATCTAAGTTATTGTCTATTTATTAATTGTGAAGAGTAATGGTCTCTTTGACATTTTATTCTTCTGATTTTACCTTAAATACATAGGTTCTCGATACAGTATAACTCGTCAAAGTATAATAATGATGCAGAAAACAATTACAAGACCTAACAATAATAAAATGCTACATTTTTAAATAATAACGTTTACATCAACAAAGTATACAGTTTCGTTAGACAAAACTCTATGCACCACTATGATATCATTCGGTGATGTAATTTACGATAACAGCTTTGAATACATGTTCATGAATGCTGTGAATAAAATAAAAATAATACTGGCAGTAACTCGGTTATTGCTTAACAATGTGATACCGCTTATTATTGGGTCCTTACCTATGAAATTGGTGTTTTTATTCTGTCTTAGCAATTTGTACGTAACTATTAAGATTCAGAGTATTCCTAAAAAATAATTACCTCGTCTAAAAATAGACTGTATTTTTGAGCTCTTTTGATTTGTTTTGATAATTTGTTGTAAGTTTAATTGTGTTAAAATTGGACACGGAGACAACTCTTTTTAAGTGCCTCCCGAATACATCATTTTATTTGCATTCACTTAAAAACGATAAATAATTTTTATGAAGTGTTATATTACACATATTACTAAAGCTTGTCTAATGATAGATGCTAAATATTATCTTTGGATTTGTCGTTGTGAAGAAAACTGAAAAAATTTTAGTGTGGAAAATGCAGAATTACCCAAAATCTCCATTCAAAACACCAATTTCATAGGTAAGGACCTAATATGTAGACAATGTAGTACTATTGAGTTATTCAAGCCAGTGAAAATCATCTTAAGCGATTGATTCATTAAAAGGATTATTTTCTTCTACTATAATCAGCACCGTTATCATCTGTTACTACCGGTACTTTGATCTTACCGGTTGCTTCAATCTTAAGTTCAAAGCTTCACAAGAGCAAAAATTTTGTGTCATCCATCCATGACTGACCATAGCGAAATTAGCTTTGTTTACAATACCGCAAGCCAAACCGTACAAACCACTACGCCTTCGAGCTCCTCCTTTATTTATTTATTTAACAATTTATTGTACACAGAAAAACATAACAACGAAACGACAAATTACAAAGACAGTACAAAGGGTGTGGCCTTTCTAAGTTCACTAAGGGTGAACTTTAATTAGGATTCCTCTATTCCTACATATCATATTTTTCTTTGATTGTCGCTAATAAATCTTCCAATACCTGACAACCACTGCAAAATATTCCCTCATAACATTATAAACCATCCGATTGCATCGGCTGCCAAGGTGACAGTCTGATAAGAGCGGCGCCGTCCCCACATCCGGTAATCGTATCAAACGCCTCATTTAAGTACATTTCTGTACTTACATTAACAGCTGCGCCTCGAAGCCGACGATTGCCGATAATGGATAGCTAGCAATGAGATGATATCGAAAGCGTATGAAAACCAGTAAGCTATAATAACGATAGATGATGTCTAATTACTGACTTAGGTATGAATAATGGTGCAAAGTACAAATATGTGATGTTATTAATCAGATGTAAAAATAAACACAATTAAACTTACAACAAATTATCAAAACAAATCAAAAGAGCTCAAAAATATAGTCTATTTTTAGACGGTGAAATTATTTTTTAGGAATACTCTGAATCTTAATAGTGACAGACAAAATACTAAGACAGAATAAAAACACCAATTTCATAGGTAAGGACCCAATATTATTGTGATTTGATGACACAAATTTTATTAAACAATTTGGCAGCAGAGATAACTTTTGAGTTGCTGCCCAATTAGTTATTTTACTGATCAAGTTAGAAATATCTGCTGTCCAAAAGTTACTACCCAATTAGTTATTTTGCTGACCAATTTATTAATATTTGCTACCTGAAAGTTGCTGACCAATTAGTTATTTTAGCTGATCAATAGCATTTTTTTACTGACCAAAATTTGAATCTATTGCTAACTGTTTAAATAACACCCATTTAATTTATGTTTTTTATAGAGTACTGTAGAAAATACTTCTTAGTATAGAACTAAAATATGTGGCGTTAATATTTATTGCTATCATGATATTTACTGCACCTAGTTGTAAAAGTACTGTAATATAACCCCGAGCTAAGATCACTAACGTAAACAATAAACAGTGTTAAACAACACGAAAGCCAGATAACAAAGCGTAGAAAGCCCCGAAATCTTGATACGACACTTTTGAAAACCACGCCAATAACAACTTTAATAAACGGCAATAAGGATCTGATATAGTACGACATAAAAACGTTACAGTCAGCGTAATTGCAATTTGTTTTCCTTCGTATATCATTTGCACAGATAGCTCTCTGGGCTACACAGATTAATTAAATGATAACAGATGCAACATTAATTCATTAAATAAACGGTTTTTTGCAAGTACTTCGGTAAATCAGGCTCGTTAAAACATTTTTGTGAGCAAGAAAATTGATTGCTGGCGTGCAGAATTTCACCATACTAATAATGTATCTAGACGTGTGGTCGCTTGTTAAATTCTAATTAGGATTTTGCAATAAATTCCACATAAACTTGTTAACAGTTTGCTTGTAAAAAATCGGTTTATATTTTTGTATCTGTAACAGCGAAATCTGAAGAATAGTAAGAAATTTCTAAAATCAATGCAGTTAACTTTGATAAAGATAAAAAGTTTACATTGGTAGAGCTATAGAGTACCTATTATCACTATAAAAATGTCTATCTTGTTGATATTTCGAGTAATTCTTAAACTATGATTAATTTGTACTTTATCATTGTATTCGCTGTAATGTTCATTTTCCTTATAAGATTCATATTAATTTACAATAACCCCTTACTTTTAATATCCAAAAGCATGAATCTATTCCTTCCTACTATCATCAGTAATATAATAATTTTCATATTCAGAAATGTTATGATCATACGGGAAAGATCATTTTATTAAAAAGTGTTATCAATCTAGGTCAAGATGTTCAATTTATTCTATGAAGCAATAACATCAATATTATCAGTAAATACAACATGTTATCGAGTGGTTATGTAAAATATCAGATGTTTTAAATATTGGTGCAATACCCATAGTCCCAACAAATGACTGAATCTCTTCTAATTTCCTACTTAAAAAACTGACTAAATTACTTTGTGTGCGCGGAAAAGTGGTACAAATTGGTGACAATAACCGAAGCAGTAAATAGATTTTTTTTTGTAAATCCAATTCATTCGACTTTCATATTTTAATTGCATCGAGTTAAAATTTTAATATTTATTTTATTCTTAGTGTGTTAATCAGAATACCCTCATTCAAAAGTTTTCAGGATAGGTTTATACAAAATTGTAACAAAAAAGAGGTATAAGCAAAACCCATCGCTAGACATCTTCTGACAGCTAAATTGTTCTCATTCCAATTTGAATGCTTTCGTCATTACTTATTTTTACTACGACTTCTAATAAAACGGGTTAAATTATTGTAAAATTTCCCAACAAAGACAATCTTGAATTTCTGATAGGTACTCAATGCATCAGACGACGTTTATGATTATTGACAAGGATAACGCTATCGTTATCAATTTTATCGCTAGCAAATTGGAGGTAAACGGCAAAGTGGCGCCAATACTTTTAGCTTAATTTAATGTTTATCATGTTTCTATTAATCCGGATGAATAATAATATCGTAATGTTTCGTAAAATTTGAATTCAGATTATTAATTGCCTATATTTCGCCTCGTTTACCAATATCCACAAATATTTACAATTTAATGTCGACTGGGATCGAGTGTCGCTCTTACTACTCGCGCAAGACATCAGTTTAATTCCTGCTTGTACAGTTTTAATGTAACATAAATACTTTTACGTTTATTATAACGTATATTACGTTTTTTTAAATATTGGACATGAACACCCAGTTCATGACAACCGACTGGCCCCATAATATATCTAGCAAAATTTGGGTATGTTAAAACGTCTGCTCATCCATTCGGTGATAGAGGCGTGAATATTTGTATTGCGATTGAGAATTACTCTTCAAGTCGGAACGCATCATTACAAGCACTGATACTTGAAGGGAACTGGAGATGGTTATTCAAAATAATTAGGACTAAATCATCCTCTAATCAATCTTTACTGTTCCTATCAATGTATGGAATATATTTTTTAGGATACAGTTCTAATTACAGCTGTGACTATACGAGTACATCTGATTCCTAAACCCAAACGTCACAGTCCATATCTTGCACTTAACCTCAAATAATATCACTTGAACACTTCAGGCAAAATACTCTAATTCTTAAGCACAGCGCTTAAAATCGTATAGCAGGAACATTAAGGTTAGCCTTGTTTTACGATCTTTTGTGTACTATTGTTATCAGAAAATACTTTGTCCTTTATTCCTGCAATAATAAGGCTTACTTTCGACTAATGTGTTATTGTAAAGGTAGTTTTTGTATCGCATGTTTTCATAAGACATTCCGTACCATAAATAGCATGAGTAAGGCACGTCAGGCGCCTGGCGCTTTAACATATGTTCCTTGAATTAATTATTCATATTTCATTTGATTTATTCGAGTGCAGGAAATACATTGGCTGTAGGGATTGTACTATCTTTCAACCTTTCTAAAAATTATAAGGATACTTTCCTATTTTTATCTATTAATGGTAATTTAAGAAAGACTGGTAATTGTGAATTTTGAATCTTTATTTTTTACAGAACATTAAATATTTTTTTTTTATCAATGTCATTTAAATGATACTGATTCGAACATTTTAGTTTTTAGGAAAGCTTTATGGGGCAACCTAGGACGAAATTCAACGAATGTTCAAATGGACGGTAGTGTGGAGGCGCATTCGTCGACATTTCCCATAGCTCGTGAATGTTCGCCGCTTTGTCGGTACATCAAAGGAAAATTGTGCATCGAGTGTCTGCGCAAAGTCTATCCACTCATTCGCCGAATTCTTAGTACGTTTTTGTCGCTGCAGCGGTGTGGACGTCGACATTTTATGAGCTGGGTGCTCTAATTAATTTTAAGTTGTCTGTTTAATGATTTTACACCTGTCTAGCGTGTTAAGGCCATAGTCTCATTTTATAGTCTGACTTGATGAAAGTACTTGAATTATCATGACGCGATCACGCCTCTATCCCCAAAGGAGAAAGCAGAGGTGCTAAAACCCACATTTCACCTTCAATCATGGTTGTTAAAATAATTTTTTTATCAGAAATCTATAATTTTTTGGTGAACTTTAAGAAAAACATTATGGGAGCTAACTCTAGCTAATTGATTTTGTTTTTTGCGACTGCGATCCGCTCTAAGCGAAACGTCCTTCTTGAAGATGCGACTGTGAGTAGCTGATCGTACATGTAGAGGCGGCACGAACTTTGGCAACGAATCACGGTAAACGTTCGTCGAAATCATTTGTCCTAAGTGAAGAGGGCCCATTAGACAAAGTCTAGCACCAACAATCATAACTAACAATATCAAATATTTACACGTTCGCATTCTTTCAAATAGAACTTCCTATTATAGAGTACTCGTATGTTGCTAAAACAAAGAACAGTGTTATCAGTATGCAAAAGCCAAACAAAGGTGGTTATTTCAACTTAAACAGGTTATGACTTGAAAGCGAATACGTAAAATGACCGTAAAATTTAAATCAGCGTTATGGAATGAATTTTAGGATTACCTATCAGCTATTTTGTTGTTAATTAAAGAGATCCACTTTGTAATTAAAGCATTTTGCTTTACCAAAAGTATTTCACATTGTTTCTTTAATATTAACAGCAACACTCACGCTTCCCGCTGGACACAGGATTGATTGATCATTTCAAGGGTTCCTACCACACTGGTCCTGTGAGGGTTTGGGGAATCAGAGCCTCGTCAGCACCTAATCAGGTGCACAATATATTAAAAAAAATTATCCTTCAAAGGTGCGAAATTTCTTCATAGTGCAAAGACATGTTTACAATTTTTACTTAATTTAGTAACATTCCTCGTATTTCCTTTGTTTTTTTATGTTTTATGTTCTTTTGTTTCAGGTGAGTAAGTGGTCTCTGTTCATTGGACTGTTATGTGCCTGTCAACGCTGCATCAATTTACAACGTCTATGGTATGAATAAATGACTAGCTAATAACCAAAGCAACTGGTAGCAGTTTTTAAGCGTATTTTTTTAAGAACGTTGACCTTATAAATTTTTTACTGCTAACCCAAGTTTCAAATTAATTTTGCATTATAAATGCAAAATTATTAGTATTAAAACATAATTATGAATTAATTGCCTCTATTTTAAATTTAAATTTGATAGCTTTATCCAAAGTCCGGACTAAAAAATTTAATGTCAATTTACTTTGTGACGTAAGTTAAATAGTATCTATTGCCTTAAAACCTGCTGACTCTATTATTTGTCTCATCGAGCTATTTATTTAACCTATCTGTCATTAGTTGTATATGGGTTCTTATTTTGACATAATTTTCACGATCTCGGTAGTAAAATTCATCTCTTTATTAAATATTAGTTCCCTTTTTGAGATTGTCTTTTTTTACTATCATTCATTAAACATTGGCCAACTGCCATATGAAAGTCGGTTAAAACAACTGTTTACGGGCCTAAGTAAATACCTTAGGGTACCCAACATTTGTACCTGACATTAGACGAGCGATGTAAATATAATCACAAGATGTTTTCTAACTTTGACACTAACTTGAATACCAACAAAACTTCTGTTGAGCAAACTTATTATGACGAATTAATTTTAAAATTTAGTACCCGCTAAGTGGTATTCCTATAAATATCAAAATAGACCTGTTTTATACAAAAATGCAGTGCTGTATGTTATGAAAAATTAATCTTAACTAGTATAATTTCACTACTAAATTATAACATCACATGTTACGATTCAATTAAGCTGAACCAAAATAACTAACCACGATAGTAAATCAAATGTATATCATTTATAAACATGGCTCCCATACTTTTTTCAGAACAAGCCAGCATCATTTATCATGAACTTTCTTCCATAATGGTCTGTCTTGCGAAATTAATAATTCATTTAACAATTTCACGATCTAAGCCCGATTGTGTTCTAAGGCCTTGTACACACCGCATTGTTCCTTGTTTGATAATAATCTTAAACACTTACGCCTCACGAAACACAAATATCACTGTACAACCCAAACTTCATCTCAACTAAAATGATAGTCACCGTGACAAATACAAAATTTGGTTATCATATCACAATACTTGCTTTGATCACTTTTTCTTCTTTTTCTTATATAAACGTTACGTTTCTTCGGATCATAAAGATGGCTGAGACGTCACAGTCAATATTGTTCCTGATTCTGGCTTAATACTTCAAGTGTTAAGTAATAATAACATGATAATATAGTGCACAACCAGCATTACATCTCTTAATAATGCATCCTGCAAAGTGAGAAAAGGCAATACAATAAATTTAAATCGGAAAGGAGTTTAACACAATTCGTGACTCTAATAGTGCCGACAGCTCACTTTATTTATAGCAGCTCAATAATAATTGTGTTTTAATGACCCTTCACGGCACACCATGGGATTTGATCATGCATCAGGAACTGAATCACAGAACTACAGTTCATTCTTAAATGCCAAAGAATAGATTAGAATAACGGCATTTGAATAAAATCTAGGCAACATTCAAAATTTCCTGAAAAATCTTGTTTCTGTATTTATTGCTAATCCTATACTCTTAGATATTTATCTTTTTTTAAATCTTGGAACTGAGTTTGACCAAGATCCGGTCTGACAAGTTACTAAGCCGACCATTCTGGTACCTTCAAAACCAGTAGCTTAAAAAGATTGCCAAGACAATTTAATCGCATGCCGCTATGATGAATGTTGATTAAGTTTTGGCATTGATCCTATTAGTGAAGCGTTCATCTTTGATGGCGTTGAAAACAATAGCGAATATATAGGCATGGTAACAATTTACTCTTAAATCAAATAAAAAGAAATATCTTATCCCTTAGCTGCGGCTATCTGTAGCTACAGCGATAAATTCGTTACTGTTACAGACATCATCTGAAAGTCATGTAACAAATCAAATTGTTCATATAGAAAGTTTATTAACCCTTAACGAAATAAATCTTTCAATAGGCACTTTGCTTTCTTTTCTGCTATCAGTCTGTCACGACATAAATCAATTAAGAAATCGAATGAAATTGAAAGTGACGTATTACTACTTGTCCTACAAGTGAACTCGATGGATACTTGAATATGATTTGACTGTTGAATAACAAGTATTTTTGTCGAGGACAAAAAGACACTAACTCAGAAATAATGTTAATATAAACTCATATTATACTAAGGTTTATTGAAGCTTTTGCTATTCAAGGAATACATTCCAAATAGGTTAATCGATGATAAATTATTTGTCTTCTGTATTGATTGGCTATAGCTATTGTATACGTAATTTCAAATAGTACGTTCTATACATCTTATTAAAAATGTAAGTAAAATACTGGCGTCGTGGTAGATATTATCAGTATTTACATAGAAGGTATCGATATGCAACTTTATTGTCTTTTGCTTTATCAGTATCTTGATAAGTAATTCTCATAAAAACGTTATCACAACTCATGCGATGCAAACGTCAATATTTTGTTTTGTGGTTTTTATAATATTTATATGGTAAAATAAATAGATAGGTACTACTTACCTTTGAAAAATAAATTTAACCTGAAATATTATTAATAAACCGAATAAACCATGTGGAACTTTAACACCGCTAGGTTAGTGCGTGCATGGTAGGGTTCCCGAGTCTTCGTCGGGTCCTGCGCACCCCACATCGTTGTTAATCAGCTGCGAAGAGGAGCATGAGGTAAAACCGCAAAGGATGATTGATAGGGCTTAGGTTCGTAGTTTTATCTCGGGTGTGAATGGCAGGTCAAGAAAAAGCACTGTTGATGTCCGCGACGTCACTCAATTGGAGCCGCTCTGAACGATGGCCGCGTTTGCAATTTGCAATTTTTTTTTGAGTATTTTACTTTAAAGTCTTGTAAATATCTTAAAAAAAAATAACCTGTAAATAGTGTTCTGATTTTTAATTGATTTATGATGACACCGGCATTTCTTACAATAACAAATATAACAAAGTCATTAGACATTTAAAAATTGGTTTTGATTCAAGCGTTTGAGAAGAATAATTAACGTAATAAATTGTCTACAGCGACTAATATGAATGACCTATCGTGTTAGTCTAGTTGTACATAATTTATGGCTAATTGTGCTTCGTTAAGTATATCATGTGAATCTTTAACTGTAATGTCAACGACCGATCCAGGACATCAAAAACCAATATTTCTGCATTCTATGTTCGTTGATGCCGTTTCAGTTGCTTAACTGAACGGGAAATCAGCATACTTGCACATAATTTTGAAATGTTATCACACAATAAACGAAATTAGCACTTTGATGACTCAATTATATAGAAAGTATAGATAAGATAAAAAATATTTGTAAAAAACCGGATTAAGGTAAATAAATGTTGTTTACAATTCTGAGAAGAAATATGACCGAAATGTATTCAGTAATTGAGGCCAAAACTAAAATACCAATTTCATTCCACACTATATGCATGGACGATATTGATCAATTCAGGATCCTCATTCTTACTTAACCTAAATCAAAGTATCCTCTTCTTCGATCTTCCACTCACTCTAGACCTAGCTATATCTACATTAAGCATTCAAATAATTGCATAAATAATCGTACCGTATGTAGTTACTTCCTGATGGTGTAGTGTATTTGAATATACGCTTGTTTTTATTTGACAAACTAACTTTTTTATCCATTCTCGTACGTGTCTTTGTACGCATTGTAAAAAATTTTTTGTTCAACTACAAAAACCCTTTGACGCAAACGCCACAGAAGCGTCACAAACGCGAAACGTGACCATTTCGCTATTGACCGTTAAACTGATATCTAAATATACATTCAGGTACAATGAAATGGCTACGTTTTTCGATTTCCCCGGGCTCCAATGGGCCACGCCTTCAGATGCGTCTGATGACATTTACTCCGGCCGATTGTTTGTGCCCGGCCATTCTCGCATTGACAACCAGCGATCAGATACAAGGAACATTTCGAAGGCGACTTTATGCGGAATCATGTTGGTGTTGTTGTGATATTGTTTATTGATTGTCGAGTGAAAGTGCACTGAGCAAATCGGCATCTTGTGCTCTAACTACTTTTATTGCGATTAAGTTTTCAAAATTGTTAAGCATAGAACCAATACTGGTCGATAGTCTTGGCCTTTTGAATTTGAAAATTTTGAAATACGGCACGTATTCTAAATGAAGTTTCTTTCTTTCCACTTTTCTTTATTTTTTTCCTTCCTCTTGCTCTTCTTCCTTTTTTCTTATTCGAAATTCTGTACAGGACCTGCGAGATATGTGACAAGTAAATGAAAGACAACTTCTGGCTTGTTATTAATTTCATAACAGAATTCATTCCTCCTTTTGGATTTTCTTTTGTCTTCCAAAAAATATAATGATGTTCAGCTGTGAAGTACAACCCTTTTGTTTTAATTTTAAAACTTAAAACTACAACGCCATCAAAACCATTGAAATCGAAATAAAACAATGTCAACACAAACAGGAAATCATTACATACTTAAAGTGGACATCAAATGAAAAAAGCATGTCGATACACGAATTGAAAACGTAAAATTATAAGCACATTACACAAAGTTGCGTGTTATCAGTCCATCAGAACAAGCGCGGCCGGATTATGTTAAAATGATGAACCTTAGCAAACCTCCGGGGCGAGTCACGAAAGTGAAAGAGTCATTTCTGAGATTTATTGGGTTACTCGACTGCCGGCTATGACGCTTGCGGACTCTCTGTCATAGTGACTAAAGGTGGTCTGTACAAATAATAGTAATAGGTTTGTTTTGACATCTGTCAAATGTCAACTCCTAATGTACAGTCACGTGCAAATATATGTAAACACATTTGATAGATGACAGTCTTTATTCCCTTCTAATAAGAGTCACTAAGTGTCAAAAGTGTATACATATCTTTGCATGTAACTGTACATCGAGTACCTAATCTTATGCATCAATCTTTGCCTACACTCAAAGCGTGCATTGGAGTCTCCCATATGCCCAACACCAGAGTGATCGGGGTTAATAATAATAAACCAGCTCATATTAGTCCCAGTACTGAAAATAGGGTTCTGATAATTACCAACATCCAAGCTTCAGTTTAATGACTCCAGTATAAATCAATCAAGCAAGTTCCATCAATATTCGCCCGATAGTAATATTGAAACGAGATACTTTCTCAAGACCTCTCTATCCCTGCTTACCGTTGCTCCACATATAAGGAGATGTCGTCCGCATACATCCGCTTAGCGGTCTATGGATCATGCTTTAATCAGACTGCGTACTAATTAAGACAAAATAGGAAAAGCTTAGGGTAATGTGACGGTTTTTATTTGGTTCCATTAGCTTGTAAAATCTTCGAAAAAAGTTGCTACTGAAATTGATTCAGTTGAAAAACTTATTTAAAAATGAACTACGTTTGATGCTACTTAAAACCCAGATGATATAAATAAAAATACCGTTACCTAAATCAAAAACAGTTCTATAGACATAACTGCTACGCATAAATGTGACAATATTCCGCAACTCTTATATTATTATAGCTTTGTAGTGGCTGACACAATATTTTTTATCGAATGAAAGAAAGATGACAAATCATCAGATGTACCGACTTAATATATTTCTAAAAAATTATTAACTAACGAGATTGTATTTGAGTATGCTACTTAAAACCCAGATGATATAAATAAAAATACCGTTGCCTAAATCAAAAACAGTTCTATAGACATAACTGCTACGCATAAATGTGACAATATTCCGCAACTCTCAAATATTGTTATAATCACGTATGCAAATGTTAATGATTTGGTGTATTCACGCGAATTTCTATTATTGGCAAATCGATATTTAAAATAAAGCGTTGAAACATGTATTTGGTGCAAACATAACAATTTAAGTGGCAATAAATCTGTACAGTTTTGGTTAATATTTACATTTAGGTAACGTTAAAGAATTGGTTAATTAAATAAATTAAATGGCTATTAAAAGAATTCATAGATGCGATGACAGAAAAAATATTTTCTCTTGTCAAATGATGTTTATGTTGTTGGTTGTTATTGTTTTTGTTGTTGGATTGTTGTTGATGTTGTTGTTGGAACTCAATACAAAAAAATTGGATTTATCGCGGTAGTAAAGATCCACCCAATGCAACTGTACAATAAGTTATTGCCACGAAAAATCTCGTGGACACTACTTGCCTCTTAGTCATAGGTATTTTGATTTCAAAACAAGAATTATGACAGGGAAGACCGAGGATAAATACGAGGACCAGAAATACGTTCAAACATTTAGTAGGCACAAAGTAGTAAAATCACTAAACGGAATTCAATTTAGAAACAATTTGCTTCACTAATTCAACATGATAAGCTTTCCGTATACATTGACGGATATGGTCTTTGCTATAACTAGGAATCTGACGAGCAATGAACCTATAGATAAGAATATAGATAACAATGAAATAGTGTCTTCTAAAATCTACTGAATAAGAACTGACTATTTCTACAACTGTCGTGGTTTTAGATTCAAACCAATACTTATTCTATTTTTTATTTTGTTTAGATATTATTCTACAAAATTTATTACTCTTGACGTTAACATTAATACTAGATATAAACTTTTGTTACTCATTATTATAATATGTACATAAAAGACCCAAAAATATCTTCGCTATTAGAGTTCTATTCAATTTTACCTATTCGATCTCTTTCTATTCGTTTAATGGTCAAATGTATGACCAGTGAAGTGAAGAATAATATGTTTATTGTTAAAGTCTGCAGAAACACTTCCTATTTTGTAAAATTAAATACTTTTAGATTATTTTCTATAAAAACTGCATGTCAAACTCCGGTAATACTTTCACATGTAACACTAAGACTTACTTTAGATAATGTACAGTATTTACGAGTAGTTTTATCTACTAACTGTGTTCTTTGAGGATTACTTCCATTAGCAGGTAATGTACTAGCAATTAAACCATAGATTTACTCACTGAGCTAAAGGCTATCAGTACTTGGGTGAAATAGGGAGGGGTCATCACTCGGACGATTACGTACGGCTTTGCGTGTAATAGTATTAAGTAATATAACTGTCGTATTCACAGATGGAGTACTAAGTTTCTACCGAATTTCGTCTTTATCTTTAATATATTAGAGAAAAATAATTGTGAAACAATATCATATATAAGGTTAGCCTTACCGTTTCAACTGCAATATATTGTATCATAAATTTGACGGGTTTTATCAGACTAGGGCAATTTCTTTAAGATAACCTTTAGTCAGATGAAAAAAATACTAGACAAATAGAAATAAAGATTTATTGCCTTCCATTTAAACTTCAATTGGTATTGATAATTTTTGAATTTGAAAACATTTAGAGATCTCATGTTATGGTTTTGAAGATTTGCGTTAAGCTCAAAGACTAATATTGTTCCAAAGTCCTTTTTGTCAAAACGTGTACATGAAATAGGTTTAATTAAAATCTAAACTGCATCACATTATTCAAAACCCAAAGCCATATTCTATTTACTACCTTCCTACATGCTTATATAAACATCACTGACTTACATAATATTTATAGGGTTTCCGGATGAAGTGGGTCGCCTATTAAAAGCAATTTTATTCTCAGCTCATAAGGCACAAATTTACTTGCACATTCCAGCCCATTATCATGATCTATTTACTTCGCACTTACCAATGCACCGCCTACACCACAATCTGTTACGAGCCAAGTAACAAGTATCGATCCTAGATACTAATCGATAATATTCGTAACTGATTTAATCGGACATATTGCAAATCTATTTGATTGACCACCTGAATTTGAAATGGCAATGATCTAATGACGGTACGAAATCTGTTTTACATTATAAATTAGGGTTTTTTCGGTTGTATAGTTAATGATAATTGCTATACTGATAATGTTTGGTACATGGCAACGTTCAATATCAATGTGTCTAATGTACTTGATTTATTTCTTTTTTATCTTAATCGATGCAGTCGAAGTCGATGCGGTATGCGACCTGTCCATAGGACCTGTCTTATGTTAAGTGGTAGCTTACCTTTAAGCGCTTACGAAACCAAACTAGAGATATTTGGCGTTATTTTGACCATATAAGTATGAAGTTGAGAAACAAACATAAGGTCTTCTGGTACAACTCAGAAAAACAATGTAATGACAGTTGCCTTATTGACTATATATATATTTTTATGAAGGACAATTATTAGTGTTGCTATTAGTGAAAATAAATCGATATAAAACAATATCGATACAAAATTTGTATAAATATTTTTTATAACTAAATAATTCTTTATATTATGAGTGATTATAATATGACTCTAAATAATTATCATTGCATATACATATAATAAGCACGTTATGTTATTATTCTGTATGTATAATAATAATTTGTAGAAAAAGAATTACGTGACTGGCTACAAAACTGTTTGACTATTAGTTTCCTAAAATAATATGATAATTAATTAGCAGATCATTTCTTATATGGCATCCTGTCCACGAAAGGCCAAAAACGAACATTGTTCTTTACGTCACAAATATTTTTCTTCGATATTCTGATTTCCTGTATTATTGAATGAGACGAGACGACCGTTTTGTGTCTTGCTCTTCGATGCTCTTCTTTTATTAATCACCATAACATCACCGACTCCCACTGTCGTAGTTGTAATCAGTCCACCTTTTCCTCAGTGTTCACTCCCTCCTTTCATCTACTTAAATATTCAAAAAAGCTACCAATCAACCATAGATGGAACCCAGAAAAGTATTATGAAACATGTGTAATAACTCCTATAAAAATTCCAATAAAGTTAACCCCGACAATGATTTATTTACCTCTAAACTCGAAATATTAATAAGACGCTACCGTTCGTTTAAGATTTATTGGAACCAATAATGTAATTATAAATGAAATATGAATATATCAGACAAGAATGTGGAATGGGAGGTACTTAATATCTTACTTGTACGACAAGAATTCCAACCAAATTATTTGATGCAATTAACGAAGAAGTTATTTCAATCGTTTACTAAGCTAATAACTGAGTAATGTCCATGATTTAAAAAGTGGATAACTAAAATACAAGTACCAATCGGTCGGTAAAGCATTCGTAGTAACAATCTTCAGTTAAAAAATTGTGACGATAAAACATCAAATTTTATTCTCTTTCTTGATTCAGAAGCTATCAAAACGAAGTTTGAATGAAAATCAAAATGCTAAGAATCTTTAGACAATTATATATAAATCTGTAAACGATCCATTATTTTGTAATATTTTAAGACAAAATACTTGTTTAAGATGAATTGTTTACATGTCACACGTTATGAAGATCTATTTGTGCCTTTAATTAGTTTGCATCTTTGAATATGAGTACGACCTCATGTTGCACAGTCCAATAGTCATTCAATATTCAGTGTCAAACAGTCAACATCATCACATTATATCAAAAATGTGTTAAGGCAACCACGTATATGAAATTCTTTAAATTGGTACACTGAATTATTTTTTACTCTTACTTTTATAATAACGATTTTAAGGGGGCACCTTGGTGTATGCTGTTCGCCGACGACATTGTTCTTGTTGGAGAAAATGTATCCGAGGTTCAAAGCAGGCTGGGAAAATGGCAGAGTAGGCTGGAGAGTGTCGGTTTAAGGATTAGTAGGACGAAAACCGAGCACTTGTTCTGCCCTTTTGGGGAGGAATCCAGTTTTTCGGACATGACCTTAGGTGGTGTATCCCTACCTGTTTGCTCTGAATTCCGGTACCTCGGATCATTAATTCAAAACGATGGCGATATTGACAAGGATGTAAGAAATAGAATAAATGTGGGATGGATGAAATGGCGACAGGTCTCAGGAGCAACGTGTGATCCTAGATTACCCCTTAAGCTTAAGGGGAAGATCTATAAATCCGTCGTTAGACCAGTTGTAATGTATGGATCTGAATGTTGGGCAACGAAAGCGATGGATGAAAGAAAGCTGCACTCAGCAGAGATGCGAATGTTGCGATGGATGTGTGGAGTTACAAGAATGGACAAGATCAGGAATGAATACATTAGAGGAAGTTTGAAAGTAGCGCCAGTGACAGAAAAGATTAGGAGCAATAGGTTAGCGTGGTATGGACATGTGATGAGGAGGCATGAATGTCACATTACAAGAAGGATGCTGAGCATGGATGTGGACGGACCTAGAGTTAGAGGAAGACCAAAGAAGCGATGGATTGAATGCGTGAAGATTGATATGAGGATAAAAGTAGTGGATGCTGAGCTGACGAGTGACAGAGGAGAATGGAAGAAGAAGACATGTTGTGCCGACCCCACCTAGAGTGGGAAAAGGGCAAGAAGAAGAGAGAAGAGAGAGAAGAGACTTTTATAATAACGATATTTGAGCTATATACCACGAGTGAACTATCCAAACCTTGCAAGTCTACTAGAAAATCTTAAACTCTTCTATTAAATAATTTAAAAAGTGTTAAAATTTTTAAATCCTCGTCATAAAGTTCAATATCGATCAGCTTTCTGCCACAACTTGACGCTGTGTATGTTGAACACTGCCCTGAAAGGTTATGAGTTGTTTGACATCTGACAGATACAAAGAGAACGCTCTTGTCGCAAACTAAAGCACCTTTGAGCCCCTTTCACACCGCATAGCTCTTGCGGTTACAAACATGTTTGTATATGAGAGTAGTTTATCTACAGAACAGCCTTCTGGCTTTCTGGATAGAAGATTCATACTTTTGCTGATTTTTCCAGCAACAAAATTTTCTAGCGAGTGAGATGGATGCTAAATTTAATCTTATTTTATTTGGAATAAGACGAGCTCTAATTTTAAAGAAGTATATAAGAAAAACATGTTTTGAAAAAAGTACCTGATTCTTTTATTTAAATAACTTTAAGAAAATGACGATATGTTTCAGTCTTTTTACATTTAATAGTTGGACAATTCAGAGAGCTTTAGATCCGATGACTCAGTTTTATTAAAGTTGAATGTACTAATATATTCTATCTCTTATTTTTACAAAGTAGAAAGAATGGGATTTTGCAGTCACCAGAATCTAATACCCATTAGAGTTTCCGTAATCTATGAACTTTTACGTCAAATCTATTGTCGTTCTGTTTCTTCCACTTTATTATATTCCGCCATTCCTAATGGTCGTTCCGTGAAATGGTATCGTTTATAATAACAATTTCTACTTTGATATGTCATCCATCGTTTGAGCTTGAATTGACTCATGAAGAACAATCAGTTGGATCAAATTCATACTTACATAAAATTCATCTTATATTAGCTACAGTGAATGCAGTACTGACTTTTGACTGCAATCCTTTAGTCGCTGCAACTAATAATTTAACAATTAAAAGTTTATATTTCCACACTGGGGTGTATTTTTAAGTCTATATAGAAAATAATTCTGAACAGTCGAAAAAACTTAAACTCTATACGTCACATTTTATTGTAGCTAATTAGAAAGAGATAGCACGTGATTTTTCGAATCAAATCTACAAAGCTAAAATAAGAGGGCTGGTGTACATACGTAAAACGATCGGAACAAGTACTCCATCATCCATATACTGGTTAAATTAGGAAATAGCTCGACTATATTTGTACTGCAATCATGTGTACGTGACGTCAGAAGACAATAAACAATTTGCCGGCATACCAATCTTGCTCAGCGCGTGAAGTCATGTCAATAGGCTCAATTAAACCACACAATTCACAGATCGTTTTATGCCAATTACGATTGGTTGTATAAATCGATTCTATGAAGTACATTCAATGCCATTTTTCTTGACTAATTTAAGATGCAACTCTTAATTTTTAATACAAAAGCACTCAAACCTTGACTTTACTTATTACACCACGACAATAGAAAAGACTTCAGAATCAGATGAATTTGATGTGTAATAATGTCCGAACAAATTTTCAATGGCTTAAAATTTCTATACGTAATTGACGATTTTTTAAATTTTTTTTGTATTAGGGCCTTAAAATCATAATCAAACTTATGCAGAGTTGTGCAGACGTAAAACCAATACCTTTATATCCAAAAGCCTTTATATTTTGCAACGCTCATACAAGATTTCCAGAAATCATTCGTCATCGCAAAATTCGTCTTTATTAAATCCATTTTCAATTGATGGCTCATTTCGCTTGATTGATCGCTGACTTGCACATGGCATCTGTTGGCGTGTTACGAATATATTATAAGTACGATCAACTGTACTACATAAGTGCTTTTTTTTGTGTTTGCATATGTTTAAGTTGATTTGGCACTCTGGATTTTTTTATATGAATTTTCGCTTTTATGTTTAAGATGAAAGGTACCAATCAAATTCCGGATTGGCTTAAAAGTGTTTTATGGAATGACTCTTACATTGATTGAAAAAACATCATCCACGTAGTCTTAAGAAACAAATGCGTATAGAATAGTAAAACGTAATGATAAAAGGCAATCGTCTTTCATGTCAAGTATATGTTGGCATTATCTGATACATCTGCCGATATGCACAATCACGAATGCACCGCCTAGCTAGACCTCACGTCGCATTGTATTGCAACTTCAAGATATAACAGGTCTGATTTCTTAGCTTAAATTGTTATTTAAAGTTTATGTTTTTTAACTATTTGACCTTGAATCTCTTAGATTAATATTATTCGCTCAGACTATTATTAGAAAGAATATTATTTCCTCCGAAACATTGCAAAATATCCCTTTAATAGATTTAAAAATACCATTAAATGTAATTGAGGCCGTAGAAAATAACAGACAATTATTCTCATCAACCATTACACTTCTCTAAACGAAATAACTTAATGAATATTTCAATACCCCATACTTCCGCAGTGATGAGAATTCTCTTTTCAAATCAGAAGGTAATTGTGAATCAAACAAAGTGTATGCTTTGAAAGAAAGTTTAATCAAAATTGTATGTGAAAAGAAACTACCTTCTGTAATTAAGGGCATTGCTCAGTTCTTAATTGTGGCAACTTATCAAGGCTTTGTATGGGCGACGATTACGCCATAACATTCTTGTTGAAGGCATATTTTACTCTCGGGAAGTATTTGATGGCTTTATAATGAGAGATTGAGCCCTAATGATAGTCACTGCTTCACTCCCTACTGACTGTTAATAACGAAACGTTGATTACAGTGTATATAAGTATGGTCATGGAAAATACAAAACATATATTTATGATTTAGAACTATAAAGCCAATAATATAATAGTAAATTCCTAATAACTCTTAAATCTATAATCAACAGGTATTAAAAGCAAGACTAGCAGTATTTCAGAAACAAACAACCATAAGGCAGACCATAAAATTGTGCATAAAACCTTAGCCAGTAAATGATATATTTTATCTCTGGAAAGATATATTAAAGTCTTCAACAGTTATTTCCATAATCAAAACCATTAAAGTAAAATAAGAATAAGTATATTAAATCATAATAAATATAAATGTATCTTAATTTAAATCATTAACGAATTGAACTGGAGAGAGAAACTTTATAATAATAATCGAAGTCAATGAAGTTGCAATACCTACAAATGAAATCATAGATTTCGTAGCATAGACCTAAAAAATTAACTAAATTCTATTGTCAATATGCCTCATCACCCGACGACATTTGATATCAATATTATGAATTGATGACACAGAATTACTAAAGATCATTTTTTTATTAGTCCAAGTGATCTGACAGTTTGAAATGACATTTAGCGATAAATAAGTTGAAATATCTCTGACGAAATGATTTTGATTTTAAATTTTAACAATAATATTATAATTAATTAACCTTAGATAATTCAAAATCACTGGCGCTAAATTACATTTCACACTGTTAAATCAGTTTATTTACTTTATATATAATACTTTACGAATTGTTGTAAATTAATTAATGATATTCATAATGAAATGATATACATATTCATGATGTAAAAAAGTGATTAAATAAGCTTCATGTCTACGTTACATTACAAGGTAGGAAGGTGGCATAGTAACCAAGGAACTCCTCAACCCCCTTTCCCTCTTTCCTTAAATGAATAAAACTACTTATATATAATTAAAGTAAAGAAAAAGTAACGATATAAGAGTAAAATTTTTCTACAAATTCCTATATATCCTATTCTATCCTATAGTTCCAGATTATTTTTGATCTCATATTAAACCTGTCGAGTACAAAACCGATTAAAGTCCTCGCCCGTAATTACCGAACTAAGGGCCCGACAAAATTGCTTTTCTAAAACCAATAAACTGTTGATTTACAACCCAGCAATTTCTCCTTCGTTTACTTTAGCTTACCATCTCTCATGACTGGTAATTCATTTAGAATATTAAGATATGAGATGTAAGTTCAGCCGTAAATTTTGTCAAAAACAATTCGAAGATTACTTTGATCTTATTCGAATCGCTTAGTAGCATCAACTGAAAATGCTGTATTTGAACAACATAAACATTTTTAATCAAATTGAGTTTATTTATTACCATGTCAACAGTTTCATCTATACGAGATACAAGTGCGGCTTCTTAATTAATAGTTTTCTGAACAGTCATAAATGTATTGTGAACAATTAATACTAGGGTATATCATTTTGAACTATTTAGTTCGTTTCATCGTCATTCAAGCGTGTTACAGACAGCTATAGAACACGCAAGCATAGAAAGTGCCAATTCCATGAAGAGGTCATGCCAGAATTGATTGATGACATCACTGTCCACAGCAAATCTACAATGTATTCAACACTTTGAATAGGTTCTATTGATTTAGCATTTGCAGTTTTATGTATGAGTTCTAATAGTGCTCAATATATTAGTGTAGCTGTCGGCTCAGATGTAACACCTCAAGCGATACCGATAGTAATTAAAATCGAGTGCCGGCTGTTTTGAAGTACTTATGTTCCGAATATATGAGTCACCGGACGGCGGTGCGGGCGCCACGTCAGTACTTCCTTCGCTAATTTCGCGTACCTGTCATATTTATTGCTAATTTAGACTAAACAGTTTTTCGGGTTATTAAATTTTGTTTGTTGATTGAACTCTTTTACAAAACAAATTATTGCTGTTTGACCTAATAACAGTTATCTCTAACTGTTTGTTGTTACTTTGATTTTGAATACGGTTTTACAATCAGGAGTTTCTCTTAATATTCTTATGTCGATTACTATTTGGATAAGAAGTGTTAAAATCAAACAAAATTCATCTGTCATAAATTCTCGAAGTGGAATCGAAATTTCAAAAGTTTTTAAATACCATTTCATTCACAGTGGCGTTGATAACATTGCATCAATAAACAACGTCGCAATTCTCTATGGGTATAGCCATTGGCTATACAAGAATTTCTTTTTAATTCATAATCAAGGTATGAATAGTTTTGTAACTAATTAGCGGTAACATCATAAACGCCTATAAGGCTCTGTTACGCAACGTATGTCCTGGCCGCTCAAGGAAGGACGGTATTGCGCCTACTCGCTCCTAATCTGTACAATCAAATCGTGATCCGAAATGCAAATTTTAGTATGAATGTCACACTCTCGCGTATATTTGTTCATAAGCTTTAAGGTGACCACGTGAGCGTTTGTATTAAAATTTTATTTGGTTTTAAATATTTTAAATGAGGCGATGCTTATATCGATGAATTTAAAGAAATTTAAATCATAAAAGAATAAATGTTGACTGTATTTATTGTATCGTATTGAATGTATTTATTACTCTAACACTAGTATGTATTTTAACATCTATAAATGTGTGCAAATAATGCAATTACGATTTATATTTAAATATGCAAATTACACACTTATAATGCAAACTTTAATACGCAGTATGGGCTATTAACATACTAATCAAAGGCGCAATAGCTTCTGGATATTATTTAGATGATGTAGAATGTGAATGAAAAATGAAAAATGTGATGAAGCTACAAAATGTTACAAAAATAAGTTTCAATTTTAGTTCAAAATGATGCAACAACGAATATTTAAGCAGACTGATACAAAAGAAAAAAGAACGAAAAAAACCAAATTGACTTTGCCCGCTAACAGAGGAGCTCCGACTTTGCTCCCTAATATAGATTCGAATAAGCTAGTGGGCGATAACCGAAAAAGTATTAAGATGACTCTTGCTTTCGTTACGTTAGCATTCTGGTGGCTACTATGCTTAATCTGAATTACAAATGCGATAGGTTGTTTACAACACTTTACAACTAGACATGAAAGGTTTTGATGCATATTACTGACTATACAAGTTTCTATACAATTTGAAATAAGGACGCCAAACAGAAGCCTACGCTGTTTCTTCATGTGGTGACAGAATTTTTGAAAGTCTTGCGTGTGAAACCGAATAAGGATTGCTTGAAGGACAAATTTTGCTAGTGTTAAAACTAAGCTTCTAGCTTGCTTGCATAAAGAGTGTTTAAGTACCTATATGTAGTATAATTCTTATCCAAATTGTCATACATTGAGAATTTTTAAATTAGGGACGTTTTGCTACAACAACCTTTTAAATGGCGATTATTTAGTAAAAAGGCCATTGCTCTCAAAAAATACCTTCTAAATGTTATAAATGTAGTGTACAGCATGTCTATGTGGTAAGATATAGATGTTTCAAATTAGATCTCCATCCATATTTTTGCAAGTCTACAAGAAGAGCGGTCAAAGCGTTTGTTCGGTGGTCCGCGCCCGAAGGCTTGACGATTGCTCGTAAATTGTACAAGATAAATTGCACACTCTAAGCTTACCTCTGTAGCTCTTTATACTATAGCAATAAGAGCTGATTTACAACCGTATTGGTAACCTTTGTCTTCTCTTATTATACGTTCACCGTCGTTTGTGTGGTTTGGTAAACTGCATGCAATTGCTGTGGATTCGCCTTTTACGTCCGTTGGGACTTTTAAAACTGTAAGTTCGTAACGTTGTCTCCTGAGAAACTTAGGTTGATATTGGAATATTACGGGGTCAATAAAAAGAACTTGTTAATCGATTTTAGCTTTATTGAAACTTCTATTTTTAAAATTTTAGTATTTTTTACTATCAGAGTCCAAAATAAATCTCTCAAAAATGTGTTAGGGGTGTGATTTAATTTACAGTGATTCAGTATCAATTAAGTGCGCAACTGCAAATATATTTCAAGTAAAATTATACTTAACTGTATAAAATCCTCAATTGCACCATTAAACAGGCTGTAAAGTCGCAAATATGTCTCAACATTAAATCTACTCCCACATTTTAATGTAAAAAACAACATATAAAATACACACGTAACTGTGTGAGCTAATTCATTGCTTTAAAAAAACAGCATAATACCGCTAACGTACACAATAAATATTACTGAGCAAACTCGGAGGAAACTCAGCCATCTATAGCTATGTGATTGCATTCGATCATTTCTCGATTAGTACATACAGAAAGTGTTATTATCTCTTTCTTCTCTGTAGTATGAATTTGAGTGATAGAGACGGATGCTACATTGAAAGAGTTTACCGTTGCTACTTTATTGCTGCATAATTATGTATTACCGAAATAAACGTTATAAAATAGGACTTAATTCCCAATTTTTCGGATCACAGTGGTCTGCGTGTTTTTCAATCTTAAAGTCATTCATTGTTGTTCATATAAATATAAAATTCTATAACATCAACAATCGATTAAATATAGTGCTTTTTCTTCCAAGAGTTAGACTGTTCCTGTATGACTGCATGGGTTCCTTCATCGTGCCGATATGTAACGAGGCGCTATATCACTGTTAGCGACTCTTTGCTGTTACTGCGCACCTCTCTGGCTGTTTTCTCTTTGGTTCTGGCTTTTTATTTACTGTCTGTCTGTGTTGTCTTTTTTTTTCTCCAGCTTGCAACCAAAAGTTATATTATTGAAATTAAAGTATTTGAGCAGCTGAACTTGCTGGGCAGCTTTATTATTACTATATATTTGTTGTAAAGGCACTAGGTATTGTAAGTAGCCCTATTTTTATACTTATCTGTTTATTATTTGTGTTCCATGTTTTTGTATTTACCTTGTAAAATTACCTTGTTCCAGAGTGCCTTATTTTGCTATAAAATATACCCCAATAAGTGACGACCCAACTGTATTTTCATTTATTCCCGGCTTCACCCCGTCACAGATATATGCCTTTAAACAGTAGTTTTTATAGCAATTGTGGCTTAAAGGGTCTTTTGTGTGTTCATAGCCTAACCTGATGAGACTGGCTGGTCGAAGACCAGAGACAGACATTTACGGTGACGGGACATATATGACGACCTTTTGTTACATTACGTGACTTCCAAGACGGTTATTTTCTCTGAATTAAGTTGTTTTATTTCACCAAGACTAAATAGGGTAAAAGGCAGTAAACAGTAAGTTAGATGTGCAGTAAACTTATTACAGCATTGTCACTAGACTTCTTTTGATTCCTGGTGCGGCAAACAGATGCAAGCCTCATAGAAAATATTTCGTCTTAAGCCTAGTATCATGATTAATTTGTTACCTTTTTAAAGTGGTAAACTGCAGAATATTAATCAAATTAGATATCTATCTTTTTTTAAAAACTTCAATGGCGTTGAAGTTTATGATTTTTTTTTATTTTGCTATGTAAAGGGAGGGTACAAACTTGCTAAGTTTATTGCCCGTTCTTCTCAGAACAAGGCCTCCTGGTAGTTTTTGTGAACGGAGGGCGTAGTTTTTCTCTTTCAAGAAATATTGTAAAATGTTTATGACATTCATAAGCATGCGGTAAGACGCATCTAAACTGATTAAATTCTTTTGATTTTGAATACACAGCATAATAGCACACGACAACCTTTTGCATTTAATAAAGTGGAAGGAGGCTTCTTTCCTTTTATTTTTAACTTTCGGCACTTTCTCTTGACTTCGAGTTTCTGAATACTATTGATTTAGTAATAAAAGGTTCGCCTCTTCAAGTAATTGAATCCTTTTAAACTTGGCATCCTAATCGCCGACTGTTTAAGTCCACCAGTGTTCCCACGACTTAATACACTGCCATTCTAAAATCACTTTAAGTTCAAGTTTAGGCTAGCGCTCAGATCATCTGCAGACTGGCAAGAATGTGCATTTTTGCGTGAATCACCAGAGAACATACTTAATGATTCACCCAAGAAAACTGTACAAATGTGGTCTGAAAACAAATGAGTTTCGCATAAGAAACGAAAGACGAGTCTTAGAAGATCGAGGAACGGTAATCCAATATTTGAATTCGATTGTAATTTTTGAAACGACATATAAAATTGGCACATATGAATATGCTTTTATAAGAAACAAATGTTTATTAATATAAACACAATCACATTCCTTAAAATGAATTGAAACTTTCTGTTCTATTAGCATATTTTCTTTAGTAATTTAGCAATCAACAGTTTTAACGGTTTACTGTTAATGCTGCTAAATAAATAAGATTCGCATTTTTTATTATTCTGAATCCTCGAAGAAAGCTTCGAAGAATCCAAATACTTAAAATTCAGGTCCTTAAGAGTTTCTGGTACTGGAATTTGATAAACCTGCGTTTTGGTTGTAAGGTCAATGAACTATTCAAAATTTGCGGAATTACAATATCCATTTTTTTTTGTTAACTTCACTGTTTACTTAATCCGTACATTGTTATCATCATAAATACTGTCATCATTAAAAGGTTAAAACGCATCAAAATTAGCAATGTGGCCGAACAGCTTAAATATTTGGTCTTCTATCCATGATGCAGTCATGGCAAAACAGACTTAACTATATTAACAAAACCAAAGCGTTTAAATTCAGGTATAAAATTAAAATTTGACTTTCAAAGCTTGGCTTTGACTTTGAAATAGCGTTAGACATAAATAACCTGTAAATAACACCTCAACAAGAAACTCGTAAACGTGCTACAATAAGCAGAAATAAGCATCAAGTACATTTTTAGAGAGTATTCAATCATATTTAATCGTCACATATCACAATGATGAATTGGACGCCATAAAAATACTCGACCATTACAAAAATGATTAATGTTAATTTAACGATTTCGACCAAAATAGTGAACTGACAGACAGGGCTTAAGTTCTATTATTAGTTTTGAATGCAAAGACGAGTTCGACAATAATACACGTATTATTTTTAAGCACGTATTTAAGATAGGTTGATTATATTAGAAAATAAATCAGAGTTGTGATAAAGGGTGCTTAAGTATAATCTTAGGTGGTGACATAACTCGAAAAGTAAATAAACGCAATAATTTTTATACCATTACAAATGCTATACTTTTTTTTTACTTATTAGTCTTCTACTTGAATGGTTGCATGCGTTTATATAATTATGCATAATATTAAAACACAAACATATTTATGAAGTACACCCGAATGTAAACCATGCCTTATATTCCAATTTAATTCCAATATTATGATCTAATATTGATCATACTGCAAAAAACAAATCAAAAAAATAAATTGCTGTCATCAAAGAGACAGCAAATGGATGAAGTTTTTATATTGTTGTATATTAGATAGAAATCTGAGTCATCTAATTAGCAATACTTTTTGGACTTCGTTGAGTTTGTAGCTATATTTATTTGAGCCGTATTTAGATACTAGCTAGATGAAGAAGAGGAGGCGTCCTCTTCTTCCTGCCATTTTCTTACTTAATGGGTCAGCACACAATGGTTCCCTCTTCCATTTTCTTCTGTCACTCGTCATATCAACATCCACATCATTTCTTCTCGTATCAGGATTCATGCATTCAATCCATCGCTTTCTTAGTCTTCCTTTCGATCTAAGCTCATCAATAAATCTGAGTGAGTTGCTAGCTGTTACTTATAAATTTTATGTTACCCAAAATATCCTTGAAGCTTTCGAAATGGATGTCAATCCGATTTTTTGTGTGGGAGTCAGATTATTACGATGTTGAATTACATCGGGTGCTATTCGCAGATGTTTATTATTCGCACACAAGCCTTCTTAAATGGGTCGCCTTTCACTTTAATAAAGTGCTGGGCAAATGAGTCCTTGGGTATCGTAATACTAAATCTTGATTCTTTAGCAAGGACTTGCCCTGAGGAAAGGAATTTTTTTTATTACGAATGCTATCTTTGTTATTTATTTTAGGTTTTGTATCTAGAGTTGAATCATATTCTTACCTTTCTTCCCAGATTCGGTGTTTTTGAGGTTGACAGTCAGTATTTGTATTCAGTTGCAACTGCCACAATTATATTTTTGACCATTTAATAATTTACACAATGTCCATCTTTCTTTGTCTTCCTCTTCCTTACGTGCTTATTGTGCTCAATCTCAACCTCTAAGTAATCTGTTAAATTGATACATTTTTTATTATTAAAGCTCGCTGAAAAATTAACATAATATACTCCTAATTGTAGATTAGGAACTGGTATTGCTAAACTAACGAAGATTATTTTTGACTTCTAAAACTTGTCCTCAATAGTAATATTGATAAGTATTGATATCAATTTAGTGATAGTGTTGATCTTATCGGCGGTCTGGATATTAACAATGGGCTCTATAGTTTGCTGCTATCTATTGATAGTAAAGATAGAGTCAATACTAGCGACAGTCAAAAAGTTCAGGACTATGTCGCTAAAACATTATCATTGTTCTGTCTATAACCCTTATTTCACATGAACTTACCATTTAGTAGGCTACTACTTAGACTTCTAAAAGCGAATTCAAATTACAAGCTTTTATTTAACTTGCAATGTATTTATGTATGTCTTTAATATTATGTATATCTTTAATCGATTGAGCTGAAATTTTGCATGTTGTGTGTAAATTTGATGGTAATGCAAAATTATTATGACTTGGACCTGATCTGATGATGGAGCTGGAAGGTGACCATAGGAACTCAGTAATTAAATGATACAACGCCATCAAGTTTGAGCTCGTTCGAATCGCTATAACGAGTACTTTGGTTTTGACACTAAAAAGTAATTAATAAAATAAAAAATACTTATAAAAAAAACTTTTTATTACTTTATTAAAAAAACGTTGTTAATTGATGGAACATTAAAGAACATCTTTTGTAATCACAATGTAACACGCTTTTATTTTAAGAAAGTAATAAAATTTGTTTTTTAAAAAGGTTTTATTTCGATTAGCAACACGAGTGTAGTAATGCTTTAGCTGTCAGATGCGTCACGGCCAAAAATTGGCTGTGCGCACAGGACTCCGCCATTAGAGCGGATTCGACCAATGCAATTTAAGTATTTATTGGTGTTCGAACCCTCGACCAAATTCGTCTTCAGTTTAATATCGTTTAGTGCGTATCATAATTTTTGTGTGAAATGTGTACATTGTGGTTTCGAAATAAAGATAGTATACTGGTCGGTGCCACGTTTAAGTGGACGTTGTATTTTTATTACTAGTTCGTTTAAGTGGATATACTCTCAAACACATTCCTTTACAGAGTATTTAATAACCACAAAACAAGGATTTTTTGCAGCGCCTAGATGAATTTTGCGCTCTGTGCACTGTGTCTGTCTGAAGTCTGAAGGGATGTGTCATCCTCTTGTTTCGTAACAATGGAAACATAATCCTCTTGCCTTCCAAGACTGAAGATCCATTTCATTAGTTACATAAACAATTACGAAACAACTTCGCGTCAGAAGAATGATAGCTTCTCTGTTCTAAGGTTGACACAATTTGATTTGCTTAAGGATCCTCTTCGAACGAAACAACAAAACATGGCCCTGCGGGTGAATGGCAGAAACGGGTGCGCCTTTTTGTTATTTAATGAGGTTTAGAAAATAATAAAAGCCAAATCAAAAAAATATCAACTTTTTATTAATAGTGTTACTAATCTTCATGTAAATATGAAAAAAAGTCAACAACAACACCTATCTTTGCATTTTTTATGATTGAAAAAGTATCAAGTTCACGAATAACAATATACCTAATATGATTTATCTGAATTATAAAAAATTCAACCAAAAACAGGTGGATTGGGAAAATCCTGGCCTTATTGTAGGTTTAATTTCAAATATATTGCAAGCACACAAAGCTATTGCTTGCTTCTTACCGGGTTCTTGTCATCAGAGACAGAGATCAATATCTCGCTTGTAAATACTGCTTTAAAAATTAATGTTTATTAATTAGTTCAACAGTATCGTTTCGCACAAATTCTAACTCAGAAGGCTACCTGATAAAATTCTAATACCAATTGACTTGTTTATGTCCATAAATTGGATATTATCAATATTCATAATAACTTGTTTTAGTAATGTAACCAGATTTATATCAGTAGTATATTAAGGTTAAATATATTAAGTCTGTAATATATATTTGAAGAACTCTTATTGGCTAATTCATTAAATTATGATTTGTTACTGAAGTTGTTACGGTAGAACTAGAACGATATGATAAATTTGATATTCAATTTGAACAGCTTTTTGAATTAATTATTTGAGAGCCCTTTTTAAAACTATTTCAATTTTGAGATCGATCATTTCGTTTCCCGGTTTAATTTAACAAGCGTTTAAGGTATTATATATTTAATTGTAACTTATTCTATTTTTGTGTAATTAAAAAGAATTTATCTATTCTATCTAATCAATATTGACAATCGGTTATATTGCGAAAATGTGTGTGTAAGAACAACTGGCTGGATGTTAATAATACAGTGCATCGTCTTAAATTCATCCAAATATGAACTCAGGCAAATATATTAATTCCTTGCTTTGTGTGAAGTGCTCCAAAAGGATTTATTTTAAGGTTGACAAATAATCCAAAGATCATGTGCATTGAGGAAATCTTCCTAAGAACGTTTTAATACCTTCGCAAAGTAATTTATATTACATTTTTATATGTCCTCATAGAGACTAACGACAATTCCATCAATACCCCTGGTGTAAGTTATCATTGTAAAAAACTTCAAACGTGAAAAGGGCCCCTAGCGAAAGTAGCTGAAATTATATACAAAAAAAAAGTGGTACAAGCTATTCCATGCGGGTAAGTCTCTGGCCCGTAGCTCTGACAACCTGGTCTAACGACTTAACTTCAACCGCACCTTCATATTGACTCAGGTGTCGACATTTTCTTCAAATTATTTGTTTTATGGAGACGTGATCGTCAAGTCTGATTCACAGGAGTGTGTTGAGTATTTTAGATCAGCTTTTATGTGTATATAAAGCTGTGTTGCCGACTTTGTGTCTTATGTGTTCATGATAATATAGAAGTCAATGTTGAGAATTGGTAATACACACATATAATCACGCCTGTAACACCCGAAGGCACTGAATCACTGTGGTCCTTTAGACCACATTTAGCCATACAAAAATTGAGTTTGGTCAGATGAAAAATTGTGAAAGAGTAGTAACAAGTGGCTAGCTCATCACTTACACAATCACAGACACAGCACCCAATACGCCTCTAGTCGCCTCTAGTCGCCTTTTACGACATGCTAGGCAAGAAAAGCAGCTGGTACATTATTTTTGTGTTCCGGACTAACATAACATGAATGACATTTAAAGTTTGTCTCTTACCGAAAATATTTTTTTATATATTGTTTGATTTTCACAAACTGATGAAATTGTTAATCTAGTAGTTATTATTATTAATAAGTATTTATCTGATGCTATCACTTACTTCACCATTCCTATTTTAGATTTTTCTATAATAATACATTTAGCGTCAAATCCTTGCATTTATTTACACTTTAAGTTCATATTTCTTCTGCTCTGAGGTATTGAATTGTATTAATTTCTTCTTGAATCCATTTCTTATTATTGTTTTTAAAGTTTCATTTCTTTATTATTTAAAAGCGAGTAAAGTGACTTCAGTTGTTTGTATTTAGTTTGCATTATGAGTATTTTAAGTCATGCTTTAGGTGGTTTACATGTTTACTATAAAGGTCTGTATTCAAAGCAAGTTAAGCCACCTCTGAGATGACTAAAGCCAGATCTTCAACAATATTTCACATCCCTCCTTTCTTGTAACTTTTTCATTACCAAAATATCCTTATAAATGTATGCATTAGTGCATCTGTTTATTTTCGTAAACGATGATTTAAGATAGCCCACATGAACCAGGTACGCCCGTAATTCTTTGTACTGATTTGTTATTGGTTGATAAAAGTCGTTTTAAATCATTTTTACGACGCGCGTTCGCGTCCGGGCGTGTGAGGCGTGTTGACTTAGTTTTAAAGCAATTGAAATTCTACAAATATTTAAATATTCTCTAAATGGAAGTGAGTCTAAATATAGGAAAGATTTTGTACTAGTTTCATTATTTATATCTTCAATAAACTAATGTGAATCTATTTTGTTACAGGTAAATATTAAATTGATATTCTCAGTAGAGATACAGAGGAAGATGGTAAGCTTTATGTGATGACTAGCTTATGCCCGCGGCTTCACTCGCGTTGAATTATATTACATTATTAATAAGGTATAGTTTTTGCGCCTTTACTTTTGTTTTTCGAACGTCTTCATCATAGTAGTTCAGATAAAAAATTTAAGAAGATTTATACAATCTTTTATCCCCTATTTTATTACCTAAGGGGTAAAATTTATCAAAATCCTTCTTAAATCTTTTCTTTTCTACGTTATAGTAGCTTTATGCATGCAAAGTCTCAGCCCGATCGGTTTAAATTGACAAAGTTTCATACAAACTTTCATCCCCTATTTGATCCCCTTGGGGGTAGAATTAATTTAAATCCTTTTTTAGCTGATGCCTATGTTATAACATCTACCTGCATGCCAATTTTCAGCCCGATCCGTCCAGTGGTTTGGGCTGTGCGTTGATATGTCAGTCAGTCACCTTTGAGTTATATTATTATAGATGGAAATGTATGATTATTATGCAATAAGTACATGGCTGATTAGGATATTTATGTACAGTAATCATCCTCAGCCTATATACGTCTCACTGCTGGGCACAGGCCTTCCCTACGGAGAAACATGAGGAGTATGGGCCGTAACACCACCACGCTAGCTCAATGCGGTTTGGTGAAACGATTGCAATAGCGACCGGTACCAGCGGTTTAATATGCCTTGCGAAGCACGGAGGAGTTCGTGATCACAAAGTTTTGGTCACCAATCTAAGGCGTGACCATAGAGAAAGTAACTTTGTTTTCGATCGAAAGCTAAAGATTAGGGACTAACCACTCTGCCACCCAGTATTAGCCATAGTAAATTATTTAGAAATATTTCGATACAAAACATTAAGACAATTGGAAGTCATAGGAAGTTAAAGAATAAATAAAATTTAATAATAAATGTGCAATCTCAGAAAATATTTTTACAACTTTTACACTATCTAAATACAGTCTAATCAATATTATATTTAACATTGTAATAATTACGTAACGTGATTAATTTACCTTGAGCTTGAGCCATTGAAAGGGCAAAGTTTGTACACATTACCGAAAAGGTATAAATCAACCTCGTAGTAATAACGGTAAACAATTTATTTAACCATGTGTGAAGGAAACTGTCAATTACTGTCATAAATTTAACTGCTACTGGTGGTCTAGTTAACGCGTAAGATATGTCTGACCTTTTTAAATCTTAACACATTTAATTTTTCTAGTTTATAGACTAATGACTCGATTAGATTATATTACTATGCTTGCGGTCGACAAAAATGTACAAAGTACGACCTTCACTAAAATACATAATGAATTTTATGGTTGGTTCCAACCATGGATCAGTAACGCATTTAAAGTTTGAGAAGTAAGAATTATTGGCTACTATTTTTTTGTACTGTTTTAAACTTGTTTTATCTATTATTGTTACGTCATAAAGAAAAGTGCAAGCAAGCAAGAGAAATTTATATATAGTATAGTTTTAATAATGTAATAGTATAATCGGGCGTGGTAAATCAATAAATGAAAAAAAAAACTAAAAGCTTGAAATGTCGAGGTCTAAAGTGCTACGGGAGACCTTTGACCAATATTCATTGTGGCTGCTAATGCGACCGTTTCTCGGATAATTCTCGACAATGCTAATATTCCTTAAAAACGATTCTTGGTTCTGGCGTAAGTAGAAAGACTTGTGCCCAGCAGTGATATGTATAAAGAATATAGGCTGATGCCGATGAAGTACCGCTTTAAGGTCATAAGCTCATTAGAGCTACTCCGCACCCGATCAGCATCGCCTCAACTCGCTGTCCATGATCAACGAGTGGTCAACGCGTTGTCCGTAAATAAATAAGAAATAACAACGAACATATTTTTTTTAACTTGTGAGCTACCGGGAGGTCACCGAGTGGTCCACTCGCGGTCCACGAGTGGACAGCTCGCGAGTATACCGATCCGGTTACGATAAGAAGTTGATCTAATGTGCGCATGTCCATAGAATCGGGAGCGGAGTGGCTATAATTAGCTATGCCCTTTAATAGTATCAAATTAACACTTAGTTTAAATATTAAACTGGATGAAAATGTAAATTTTAAACCTAAAGGGTAGCTCGCACTAGTTAAGCGTGTTAAATTATCAAGTTACTTACTATTAGTTACGGTACTTAACTGACTGGTTCAGTGTCTTTACGTGACATTATGTATATAGTAATTGCTAATAGAACGAGTTGTTTGATTTACGCATTATTTATTGTAGGGTAGGTAAGCCTTAGACAATAACATAGTTTTTTTTGAGATGGGACAGTAAGGTTGTTCCTAAGCTAGTTCCTAAAAAAATCTCACCATGAAGGTTTTATGTCAATTCAAAGTAGGTATCTTGTACTATATCACCATTTTGTTGCTGACCAAATAATTCAATGGCTGCTCATTTAATTACTTCCCTTTCAAAATCTTAGATTATATTACTTTTGATTTGTTTTTATTTTTGTACCATCGTTAGAAATATACTAATATTTGATTAAATATTTAGGAGTGGACCTTCCTGCTTTAAAACTATTAATGTATTCTGAACGGCATGTATACGGATTTCGGAAAAACATTATAGTCAACAAACGACGGGCCGTAACACCACCACGCTGGCCCAATGCAGGTTGGTGGGTAGCGACCGGGACCAACGGCTTAACGTGCCTTCCGAAGCACGGCGGAGCTCGAGATCACAATGTCTTGGTCACCCATCCACGGCCTGACCATGGCGAAAGTAGCTTTGTTTTCGATCGAAGCTATGGCGCACTGACCACTACGACACCGAGCTCCTCAATATTCTTATCCTATAAGTTTTTACAGAAACGGCGTAAGTTTTGCCACTGCCTCAAAGGCTGGCTGGCCAGAGTCAAAGTCATTTATTCACCAACTGGACCCTGGACCAACTGATTAATTAGGTACTCATCATTTTCCAATAAAAAAACTTAATGTCCTTTAAGCCAATGACAATTTAGTAACATTTATCATGTATGTTAGAGAAAATATGTTTACTCTATTTTCAAGAAATATTACTATTATTTTTAGAATATGTTTGTATCATGTATGTTTTTTCACACTATTAGTATATGTTTCACAATCTCACTTAAAGCGTATTTATCATTAGAATAGGTATATATTTTCTTGACAATTACTGTCATTTTCTTTGGTAGCCATATTAGGGTATGGTTTATTAATGTAAAAATATGCAATCGCAAACTGGCCAGTTGTAAACGCACTTGTAAATGAAGAATTAAAATAATGATGATATATACTTGTATATTTATATCATTAAAACTACCAATCAACAAACTATGTGCCTATATATTACTTCGATTAATGTTACATAAATATAGAACATAAAATAAATGTAGAAGGGATACAATATTCATAATCAAAATGTACTCGTACTGTATTTGTAGTGATTATAGGCATGTATTAAGGTGTGTACAAACTATGTAACATATTATAAAACTTGTGTTTTATAACAACGCCTCATTATATAACCTTGTTATTTAACATTGTAGCGTACACTTTACACATAACACTGCAATATAACAATATTATATATTGTCGTTCTTCAGTGCTATAAGGCCTAAGTAAGTAAGTTGTATAACATACACATATCAATAACATGTTATTGTAACATGTTTTATAACATTCAGTGTCCACAAAATATGTTATATAGCAATGTTGTATAACATTTCATGTTACATAATTTGTAGGCACCTTTGAGTAATAAGAGTAGAAACGAGCAACTGAAGATCTATAAGATCTGCCTATCGAGAAAAAGGCGTGATTGTATATAGGTAAAGATAAAGGTAAAAAAACGGCGTGAGGTTATAAAACACTGTGAAATTATATCAAGATTTTGTCAATTGTCCGATCCTCTATAAAAAAAATGAAATCTGAATAGAAATCCGCATGGCACCAGCGTGGTGGTGTAATAATCGCACTTCACGTGATTCTCCAGCAAAATGCGTTCATATATATTCCTTTCATTCAAATCCATAACAGTGTTCAATGCTTAGCAATTCAATTATGGACTGTCTTCTTCATTCTCCTACTCATTTCCCAGTTCTATTAAAGATCGGGGCAACACGTCTTTTTCCTCTACTCACCTATCATCCACCACATCTCCAAATTTTTGTCCATCATTTACACAATTCATCCATCTATTCTTCAGTCTTCTTTTACAAATTTTCAACTCCATGGGGCCAATTCTCATTTTTCGAGATCGCCATCAGCCTATATATGGAGAAACACATGAGGAGTATGGGCCGTAACACGACCACGCCGCTGGCCCAATGCGGGTTGGTGGGTAGAAACGGTCACAAATGCGACCGGGACCAACGGCTTAACGTGCCTTCCGAAGCACTGAGGAGCTCGAGACCACAAAGCCTTGGTCAAACCATCCACGGCCTGACCATGGCGAAGGTAGCTTTGGTTTCGACCGAATCCAAAGCGCACAGACCACTAACCGAGCTCCTCCTTTTTCGAGATGTAGCCTCGAATAGAGATAAATTTCGAATTAGAATTTTTTTCGAGTGGTAATCCAAATAGGCTATTCTGGACTTCTCGAACTCGACATTTCTCGAAGAAAAATTTAATTCGAAATTTGCAACCGGTTTGAAACCGCATGACATGTGTGGTACGGAGCGCATCCCAAGGGATTACGTAAAGGAATGGCAATATTTATCACAAAAAATCTCGATCTCTATTAGCAATCTCAATTAGAGCTGAGAATAGATAATTCGTAAACCCAAAGTCGATCATAGAGATTTTATGGTCGAAATCGAGATCGAAATTAAAACTCGAAAAATGAGAATTGGCCTCCGTAACTATCCTGATGACAAGAGCATTCTCTGTACAGTGTCGCTGTAAAACAACAATTTATTCAATACGATAGTAAGATTAGCTAATAGGGTACAAAGTGGTCATAATTGAATAATGCGGTGCTATTTGGGACACTACGACCGGTAATCAGATCATGAGCTGTTGACCTCTCAGATAAAAACTGTAAATAACATATCAACGAGCCACATTTCATCTTATTAAACTTTGTTGATGTTGGGAAATATTCTAACAGTTAATCTATTGTTGTTGGAGACGCAATATTATTTACTGACGTTATGTGCTGCATGTTTTTAAAATTAAATGACAATGACTATGACGTATTTTCTTATTTTCGATTTCTTATTTTCTAAACTTCAGCGATGCTACTGTCGAATTACATTCTTGATAATATTGTTCTCTTTGAAGGGAATTTTGTATGCTTTTTTACATACATACATACATAAAGCGACACCTTTTTGAAGAATGAGGGCAGAGATTACATCTTTCCACTTCCTCCTTGTATATTTCTTTCGTTTCATCACTCTCATTACAGTCCTCATAATAATATACGCTCGGCGATTTCAAATACTTTAGATTCAATCAAATAACAAGGCCTAAGTTCTTTCAAACTATGTCAAGCAGCCAGTGTTTGCACCGGTCGGCCTATTTTTCCTTTGCTGCCTGATATAAGATAAAATAAGTGAAAATCGTCTTGCCCTTTTAAAACATTGACAGAAGCAATACAAATAAAACAGATGACTATCGTGGTACCAATGACACCATATACTGAACCAAACAACGTATAAAAATATCAAGAATGACATCGACACTCAAATCATATCTCAACGGAACAAGGCACAACCATGTACCATGCAACGACCATGTAACGATAAACATACTCCACACAATCTCAGGTGTTTTTCCAGTATTATATTACTCTACATCTACCCCTTTCACCGGAGGTTGTTTTTCTTAGAACAAAAAGCCGTTCTTTATTAATTGAAGGTGTTCGTGGAAGACAACTGCATCAGTCTTTATAAATCCGTTTCATTGTTGTTTGTCAGAGACATTCACAATTTATAACCAATAAACATTTATAATATTGGAGAATCTAGGTATAGTTACGTTCAAAAATTTGCATACACTTTTGACAGTTAGTGACTCTTGTTACTCTTGCGAATAAAAACTGTTAGACTGTCAAATGTATACATATTTTGCACGTGACTTTACACGCTTCATTTGAGACGCAAATAGTTATATGACGTAATTTATCTGGTTTTAAAGGCATTTCTACTATCACTGGACAAGAGGTAGGCGTATGTGACACTAGCTCAGAACTGAGAATAGCCACAAAATCTCCCCGATATAGGACCCAGTGTTTCCCAGTAGTGATTGTATTGTTCCCACCGTACCTACATAGTGGGCGTATTCTAAACAAGAACGAACCTATACTTTACGCAATATAATAGTTTTAATATTTATCTCCGTAATAAGTAACCAGTACCAATAAATTATATCAACAAATAAATGTACTTGAAGATAATTACATCTAATTTTCTAGACACTATTATTATTGAGCTTATCAATAGTAATATATAAAATCCGACCGTTAGATCTCGATAGCTCCTGTTATTTACTCGCGGCCTACTTAACGAGTTATCGAGTATCGATTACACTTATTAAGCCTATCTGGTACAACACTAGCTGCGAGGGCGGTTGACAAGTCTATGGTAGTATTAGACGCAAAACATCGGTTATTTACGATATCGATATCGAGGTTGATCTGCTGTAGCTTTTTTATTTCTTTATTACATTTGCAACAATGCGACGCTTAAAGGACTCTTTGGTTTTCAATATCGAAAACAAGCTACCTTCGCCATGGTCAGGCTGTGGATGGGTGTGAACCAAATCTTTGTGATCACGAACTATGCTTCGGAGGACACGTTAAGCCTTTAGTCGCGGTTGCAACCCGCATTGGGCCAATGTGGTGGTGTTACAGCCCATAGTCCTCATGTGTTGGTTTCCATGATAAAGCCCAGCAGTGGGATGTATAAACTGAGGGCGACAAACGTTTGAAGGTCTCACTAGGTGGACGACGTTTTGGAGAATTGACAATTGACTATCTGGCGAAGATCTGATTGTCCAATGTCCGGCGTTCTGCGCTAAATGATCATATTGAGGATAATTTAAGAAACTTATCTATTTCAGTTGCGTTAAGAAGCTCAAAATCTATTGGAAACGCGATTTCCGATACTTTCCGCGCTTTTCACGTTTCAATAAAAATGTATCTTATTACCGCAAGTAAAAAGTAGTTTTTAACCAGTTAGGCGTAAAGTGACAATTCTGATCCTCTTAAAGTATATGCGGATATGCGGGCCGGCATTTTTTTAAGAAATTAAATTAAAAGAAAGGAAAAAACTGAAACAAACCAATAAAACCAATAATACCAAACAAGCAACCGTAAAAATTTGACAATGATTGTTGACTGACATTACTTTATAGAGAGATTTTTTTATCAAAATGAGAGAACTTTTTGATGCGAAACTCATTATTTGAAAAAATATTAGTTTCAGTTATTATGGTTGAATTCAAAACTTTGTTACGTTACACACACATCTACAATAAAAATGACATTTATGAAGACGTCATTACATCTATTCTCACTTTCTATAGAAAAGTTGTAGTCACGTGACAGGGGCAGTTACGAGCTGCTGTTTGTACAATTACACACGCAGTACACTAAAAAGCATTTAAATAAGTTGTCAATGAACACAAATTATATTATCGTTAAATTAATTTATTGCAATCGTAAATTTGCTCTCAGTTTAAGTAATTACTAATTAACTATTATAAACTGTATGCTTTATTGGTAAGTAAATAACAAACAAGTTTAATTTTACTTCGAAATAGATCTTTATGGAAATAAGAGAACTAACAATTGGTAAAATAAATAAGTTATTTTGTTTTTTTTGTGTAGTTAATAATAATATTGTTCATTTTGTTATGCTATCCCTGTCACAATTTAATTCTCACCTTTAATTCTAGGAAAAGTGCTTTGGTGAATACAATTTGTCGTTAGTTAAAGATTTTAACACCAAATTTAAAAAGTGAAATGGTGGGCAAATCTCACAACGATTAAAAAATACGCTCGCTTTTTTTATTTTCAAACGAAAATAAAAAATAAATAATTAAATTTAAAAAATGAATGGAAATTCTATCGCTTTGATTAAAATTAACTGAATTTGTAGAATTAATTGCATTTAAAAGTTAAATACCGCTATGATTAAAATGGATGGAATCCGTAAAATGTAATGCAATTTAAATTTAAAAACTTCATAATTCTATTATTATTTATTATTATAATACTATCACATTATTGATAATTTATTCCATCATCTTTATAAATGTAGGTTATAGGAATTATGATCTCCACAAATAGATGAAACTAGAGTAATTTCGGATAGTAAAATTTTCTGTTTTTTTTTATTATAGTTACTTACCCTATTCGATTATCAGCTGCGTGGACGCAATAATACTTAAATATATTAAGTGCTACGGGTTAATGATTCGTTTATAGCGAATTAACATAAAATGGTTCTACATTAAACATTTTTTACCGCCTACGAAGGTTCTAAATATAACTTTGTGAGCTTTACACTTAATTTATTTTTTCTACAGAATATTGTTTTTTTGCCAATGAGACGGCAATTAGGCTTTTAGTGTACTTAAAGGCCTTGTTTTGTTTTTAAACGAGTGAAAAGAAGCCTCCCTTTTTTTAGTCAGGCAAGACCTGATGTGCCCTGTGACAAGATGACGACGATATTCGTAGTTTGGCCGGAGTGAGCTGGATGAGAACGGCCGAAGATCGAGAGCGGTGTCGTGCATTAGGGGAGACCTAAATCCAGCTGCAGCGGTGGACGATCATAGTACCTCTTAAAATTTTGCGAATTCCCGCTTTCAAAGTAAAAGTGATTTATTCCTTCAGTTGTATAACTATAGTCTAGTCAAGGAAAATTTGTTTGTTTGAGAAAATCACATTATTTCCAACACTTAAATTTATTCTTATTATATTAGGTCCTTACCTATGAAATTCGTGTTATGTATGAAGATTTTGGGGAATTCTGCATTTTCCATACTAAATTTTTTTCAGTTTTCTTCACAACGACAAATCCAAAGATAATAATATTTGGCATCTATCATTAGACAAGCTTTAGTAATATGTGTACTATCACACTTCAAAAAATTATTTACCGTTTTTAAGTGAATGCAAATAAAATGATGTATTCGGGAGCCACTTAAAAAGAGTTGTCTCCGTGTCCAATTTTAACACAATTAAACTTACAACAAATAATCAAAACAAATCAAAAGAGCTCAAAAATATAGTCTATTTTTAGACGAGGTAATTATTTTCTAGGAGTACTCTGAATCTTAATAGTTACAGACAAAATACTAAGAGAGAAAAAACACCAATTGCATAGGTAAGGACCCAATAGATTAGAGATAAGAGAATGCAATAATATTTTTTTAGTTTTCCCCGAAATATAACAGGAGCTTATTTAAAAAAAAGGTTCTAAGATTTTAATATGACTATGCACAATCAAGTCACTTTCTGTTTTTTGAGTTATTAGAATTTGATTTTTGTCTCCTTTCATGCAACATCATGTGTAATACTCCACGAGCAATGCAAATGGAGGCGCAGAGACGATTACAATAACAATCAAACGCCACAGTTTTTTTCGCCCTTTTTAACAAACCATGACAAAGGTTGTTTTATTTTACCATTACGCCACTCCAATGGCAATGACAATGACATTAACTGCCAGTACTCAATACAATAGTAGATACCTTCATCCGGGTCTTGCGTTTTGTTCGGTAGTTTCTGTTCCGTGCTCAGCCTATAAACGTTCCACTGCTGGGCACAGGCCTTCCTCATGGAAACAAACATATGGGGAGTATGGGCCGAAACACCACCACGCTAGTTCAATGCGGGTCGGTTGCAATAGTGTCCGGGATCAACGGTTTAACATGCGTTCCGAAGTACGGAGGAGTTCGAGATCACAATGTTTTGGTCACCCATCCACGGCTTGACCATGGCGAAGGTGGCTTTGTTTTCGATATCGAAACGAAGCGCACTAACCACTACGCCACCGAACTCCTCAATTCAGTACTATCTTTCTGTTCAGTAGTCTACAAAGAATTAGGAATAAGTGCAAGCGATTCTCGCCTTTACGGTAGAACCTCAAATGAAAGAGAAATGAAGCCTTCTCCGATTTTATTGTAGTCAAAAGAATAGGTTTGATTTGGATGATAATTTTGCAGAAATGAAAGTCCTTTTGTTTACTAAGACCAAGCGCTAGATTAATTTTCAATATACTTTCACTGATTTGGACTATTCGGTTACGACAATCTTACAAATTGAATCTTTTGAAAACACGAATACGTAGACGATATTACATTTTTCCTATATTTTCTCTGTTTGAAACCAATAGGTTTTTACATAATCGCAACCTATTTTATCAACAATAAATAAATATTCCATATGTTCACACTATTTAGCCTAACACACAGAAAACAAAAACACTATAAAGCTAGAGTTATTAAGATAAGCAAGAGATATCCACTTCCAACATACAGTTATATCCCTTTAGTACACTTTTAGATACATTCTTCTGCTATAGAACATATACTAATTTATTTTGTTAAATAGATAAGTACGTTTTAGATGGTTGGTGAACATAACCGGTATCATATGTAAACAAAGACACATTTAATTATTTAAATGGAACCATAACATTAAAGAAAAGCCTTAGGGGTCGAGGGCCTTGTATTTAACTGAAATTTTTATAATTACTTAATGAAAAAACACATGACTTTGAAATAAGTAATTACAACGAGCAATTAACATTGTTTTAGATATAAACGAGTTTAATTCAGTAATTATTTACGGAGTATTACTCAAATTAAAACATTCTTGTAATACCTTCTATAATAACATGCTCTATTTAAGTTTCGGGCTAAGTAGCAAAGTAAAAGGTAAAGTTAATTCATTCATAAATAACTAGGTCTATTTAAAATTTATAGCTTTTAAAACTAAATTGGATTAATTAAATGTATTAATTGAAGAGATAAATTTAAAGATGTGGGTAATAAGAATAGATAAGATTATAACTTGTTTAAGGTTTGGGTGTATTTAGAATTAAATTAACATAAATTTGGAATAGTTTATTCTGCTTCTCAGGTAAGAAGTGAGACACCTGTAATTGGAATACGAAACAGGTGTTACTGACAGGATACTGCTCTTCCACCAGGTGTGTCAATATTGGCAGTTCACTGATATGTTTCTTTTTGACATTTGGATGACCGACAACCATACGGCCTGCCTGGTGACTTAACTGTTTTATGATGGTAGTAAGCAGTCAGAGTGCCCTATAGATTGCAAAATAACAAATACATATAGAGATTGCCCTAGGTTGCAAAATTGACTTGACCATAGATAAATTATGAGAAGTATAGATCGCTATTCCCATACATGGGTTTTTGGTTCATCTAAAACTTCTTATTGTTGCTTGTAGCCCTTCGTTCGACTTATTATGTTAAGCATCTTTTTTATCTATGCTTCCGTAGAGAATAGCGATAGCGAATAGGTAATAGCGATCTATATTACATAATTCATCTAGCTACCCCACTCACTAACAAAGATACACCACAAAAATGCAGTGTTCCATATAAGTGTCACGTTCAAAAAAGAAATATAGCCATAGCAACATTATCTTTTTACGCCTATATTCCTAAAGGGTGGCAGAGGTAAACACTCACATATCGTCAGATATGTAAAAGGGGGTACAACAAAAATACCTCCATCAGGCAACATTTCGCAATTGTCGTGTAACCCACGAATAGAGAGCAGGAAGACCTAATAATACCTGTCTGGCAGTTAGTGATGTGCCCGATAGCTTATCGAAACATCGATACCGAGATCTCGATAAGCTCCGACAGACGATTGACAGCGCTCTCGTTAAAGAGAAATCCCGTCGTGGCTTAAAAGTCTCCTGAAATAATTAAATTGGTAACAATAAAGGAGATATAGTTAGAAGATTTAATTGTGTGCAATTAAATAGTAACCGAGCTATATACAAGCCAAAACGCACCAAAAAACACGAAAATATACTGTAATAATTACATACTAGATTAATTATGTATAGTAATTGTAGATTTTTTTACTGGATTAATTTTGAAATTCCATTAGATTAATTTCTCTCTATTTTCTTTATTGTGTATCATTTTAGAACCTTTTCTTATTTTATCAAACATAAATACATGGTTTGCTTGACTGCACAGCATAAGGATTATATCGATAATAAATTGTGACATCACTAATGGCGTAGGATTACGACCGGTTGTGTAGAATCAGTACCTTGTAGAGGCTTCTCTCGACACTATCTTGCATTAAACTAGTTACAAGCACATGCACAAATATTACATTGATAAAATATGTTAGTGTTATATTATGAAATCTAAAAATTTTCAGCTTCGCTATCGCTATTTTTCGGTTATTGTTCATATCTAAAGACGGAATTCCTTACAAACCTTTCTGTTATAACTACTGACAAATCCCTTATGTATGAATCCTAAAAATTATGCTATAGATACAGTCAAATTTGGTAGTAAGAAATAAGATCTACTCCAGCTCATACAGGGTAAGGCAACCTGCAAGAAGACATATGTTCTACTCCAAAAATGTCAGGTATAGATCCTGAATTTACACTGCTGTGTCTAAAATCTGGATATCTCAAATTAATTATTGGATCCTCCTGTTATCTAATAATATCCGGATTGGATGTTATCTAATACTTACATTAGATATCTAACGGCTTCGTTGTCTAGTCAAAATATCGCTTCGCCGCTATCAACAGTTATTAACTACAGAAAATTGTTTGGCCCCAAGCTAAAACCGAAAGCTGATTCTAAAAAGCAATAATCGTTAAATTAATGTTTAGTTGGATTTACTCCTTTAATCGTAAATTGCTTAGGGCCCTCCTCTAAAGCCGGCCTTTTACAGGTCCTATTGATTAGTCTTCCGCTCTAGTTAATAGTTTTTCTTGTTATGAAACAAATGTAGCTACTAATTAATTAATCAACAGATTCTTTCCATTTCCCATATCTGTATCTGTTGTGACTAGAATTTCTAATCAAGCAATTGAAGTAACTCGAACCGTTCGTTGCTTTTAAATTAGTTGATTTCAAATTTAAATTACTCGCTTTTTTACTTATCTACTTTAACTAGTTTTTTTGTGGATTGCGTTATAAACAAATTTCAAATATTCTAATAACAGTACACGCTTAATTAGGTCCAATAAAAAACCTGTCTAGTCATTTAACAGCAAATGACATCATAGTGCAAAATTTTACAAGCAACTCCAAGGTTCCAAGCGATTGCACGTAATAAGGCTTTTTGTGTCTCCTACAATGTTAATGTTATATTCGAGAGCTGTCTCGTGTATTTTGCAACCAACGATCAAGTTCAGTAATGATTAGTTAGAGAACTGACTCAAAAGCGTTATGTCATCGAGCGTTAACCTCAGCACTGTTTTGATGGCCTTGGCTTGAGCAAAATTCAATAGTAGCATTTGTAACGGTAAAACCTGATTTTGTATCCTTATCTGGATGATCGTGTCTTTTGTTATCAAACTCATTAAATTAAGCCTTTTTCGTAACTGATGAATCCTTTTTAGTAACGGATTCACGAGTTTACTTGACGACACCTGAAAGTGTGTAAATAGGTGCTGTTACGCTAAAATTACGTACAAAGCAAATGGCGTTGGCTATCTCTAAATCAAATGCAACATTGTGGAAGCTCTATAAGGTTTAACACTATTTTACAATTACGCTCGGGATTGTAATCGTAAATTCAAAGCCCATTTATTAATCTTAAAAATATAAACTTTATTATTTAAACGTTGTTGAAGAAGGAAGAAACTGTTGTTGCTTTTTTGGGTCAGGGTCTACTATTCATGAATTACATCGGAAGAATTTTTACTGCCCAAAGGGACAAAGATCACGGCTTAAGCCTATGATGGTGAACCACTATGATGGTGTCATGATTTCTGGTTCTGTGGCTAAACGCAATACACAATCGGACTTAAATCATGGACATGCGTTTATAAGATGTGAACGTTATTGCTCTCTTATTGATGTAAAAGGAAAAACGTAATTTTATATCTTACGTTGTGGTTGAAGTCTGTGGTCGAAAAGAATTAGTGTAAAATGTAACCAGGTATTTAGAAGAGAAAGTAAGTTTTACTTATTATGTAACAGACTATTTTGTAACATTTTTCGGATGATGTTAATCTAACATAAGTAAAACGAAATAAAAAACTCGTTACTTCAGTCACTTTCATAGATATCACACTAAAAGAATAGTCAAGCCAACACAAACATATTTAAAAATATATGAATATCTTAATTAACTTCGCATTGTTTCAAAACATAGGAAGTCATTCGTTATTTGATTAAGAAATTAAAACAAGTTAGATATAGATATCATTAACAAAAAATATTTTTAAATAAATGAGAAACTCCAAAACTGCTCCCCCATCGCATAGAGCATAGAAAGGCATACGCAAGTATGTGCTGGCAACAAGAGCGGAGCCCGCGGCTTCGAAAGTGCGGACATTAGAATTACTATTTCAATTGCCGACGCTTACCGGTTCCTTTGTAAGTACAATTCTTAACAATCCTTATTGTCTTAACCTAAAGGAAAATACGGTTGAGATATATTGTTATGGAATCGGTACTGTAAATCGGAATTCATTTCTCTGAATCGGAATCATGCAAATCGGTTTGAACTTGATGGGTTTCTGTAGTGGCATCAATAGCTCCAAGGGATTCTGAACTCTATTTAATCTCTTTATAAAACATTTTGAAACGATATTGTGGACTTGCGTAAGATTACGTTATGTTGATACTTATATTTTTCTGATTCCTGGAACTCTATTTTGATACCTAAACAGGTACCCAATATAACATGTCACAAATCAAAAGTGGTTCAAAAACGTCTACTCAAAATCTTATCGAATGAGTAATAATCAGATAATATCATCAACATAAACCCCAGCCTAAGTTCACTGTACCGCAGAAGATTGTTTTAGCTTTCTGCAATTCAAATCGTGATGTAATGTTAGTTTATGGCCTAACGGGGAAACAGCCAGGCTTCAATAATTCGGGACCACATCTCAGGGTTTATTACGAAAATGGTATAACTGAAACGTAATTTGTCTTAATGCTCATAATGTGGAATCATGGAGTCAATTGCAAGCGAACCGCTAACATTAATACCCATTTTTGAAAGAGAATTTAATTTAAAAGTGTCATTTAAATCTGGATTATTATTTTATGCAGGATTATTTTTAATGATCGTAACCTTATTTGGTTTCTAGATTGGATTGCTCTTAGCAATATTGCTTTAGTAATATTGTGAGAACCTTTAATAAAGAAACATTTTTAACTCAATACGCATACCATACAAGTTATAACCATTTGGAGCTGTAACAGACTAATCTGTACATTATGGATAAAAAAACTCTTATATTATTTTAAAAGACAGAATACACCAGCTTTTAGTTGTTTCTCTGTCTCCACTTAGTCATAGTTAGACGTTTCATGCATGAAATTGAATGTCTCCTAATAATTCAAAATAACCTGCATCCGAAATCGCGTGCAAAATCTAGTAATTGTAAGCCAAACATTATTGTTGATCTCACTTTGTCTGTAACTTCGGCTACAAATAATGACACATGAAACTAATGTTATACCTTGACAAGGTTGTCTGAAATGAATTCAAAGCACACGCTCCCTTGGAACGCTCCAGCGATCCAGGAATACTTTCCCGAGCATTCCCGGACACAAAACAAAGAATGTATTTTTAATGAGAAGGGTTTTAGCAAGCTTTGGCATGTGCACATTTTAAACTGGCCTTGAATTGTCTTAAGATTTAAGTTGATTTCAAGAATTTCGTGATAACAGTTTTTAACCCCTTGGGGGTCAGCGAGAACACAGGTGTTCGCAAACGATGTGTCAATTGGGTTTGGTTTTCTGAAATTGAGAGGCTATAGACAATGAGACAAGTTTTATTAACACAATGATTTTTATAAAAAAATATAAATTCTTATATATGATCTTAAGTATGGATAACAACTATACGTCTATTTTTATATTTCAACACTGTTTAACAATTTATCTTTAATTTATATAATCTTAACATTAAAATATTTCATAGCTTCCCCATAATTATAAAAGCTGTTTGAAAAACAGAACTTAAAAAGGAAATACTAGTCTAATGCTGTACCTACATTATACGATTTATAACAATTTTAAATTGCTAGGAAATGAATATTCCGTAATCAGATGTTTCCATTTGACGTTAAACATATATTACGACGGGTATGATAATATTGTCGTCTTTGTTGAACGATAATCGTTGTAAATTGCCGTATGCAATCTGGTGCTTAAGTTGCCATATAAGCTGCAATAATTAACGAACCACGTTTCCCTTATCATAGCACGAATGATGTTGAAATATGTTAGGTCTATTTTTTATTACAAAACATGACTCTAATAACAAATATGGCATTTTGAAATAAAACATTTATAAATTCTTTAGATACTTAATTCCGTCTTGATGAAAAAATACGTAGTCATATGTTTATTGGACTGGATTGAGAAAGCTGTGGTTCGTATTAGTTAAATAAGAACATTAGACCAAGTTCTTGACTCTGCATCGAAATGCAAATTCTCACAATGGTTACCATAACTCCATTACATTCCTTATTATCTTGGCAGTTTTCAACGCATGTGCGTGCAACACCCGTATACGCCTGCGTTTAATAAACGGGGTTATTGACATTGGTCCCATGAGGGCACCTTGTGGCATCCCGATAGAGTACAGGCAGCTATGCATTGAGTCCAGGCTAGGTGTCTGTTGTTTTGCAATGCAAATTGACTTTTACAAATGCCACTTCTTATGATTTATGTTTGTCTTTGTTATTTAAAATATTATTCAAATGTTCAATAGTTTCAATTATTAAAAATGTATATAAGAAGACACCGTTTACCTAAATCGTTAAAGCTCTTATGTAAAATTTAACATTAAACCTTCAAATGCAGCTTCTATCACTACTCGAGTTACATTGTTTGCTTTATGAGACATTTACGACTCAATCTCCTAATTTAACATTGTAAAAGTCCGTTCAAGATTTAGCAAGCTTGGTTTTTAGTAGAGTGGCAACGGTGAATGGGTATATTTATCACATTTCAAGTCCGAACGTGTGTATTGCTGTTTAAAGGAACCTAAAATTTCTAAGCGTTCGCCTTGTAAATAACTGCTTGCTTTACCATTAACTGCTGCTGAATCTATTGCATTACTGAGTGAAATGTTTTGAGTTATTACTATAATTGACTTTGGCAATAGAATATTTGGTACAAGGACGCTGTAAACAAATAATAATGATGTTAAATCAGTAGGTATCCAATTATATAATAGAAGTAAATAGCCATAGCAAATAAGCAGTTCCCAGTGACATCGCTGCAAGGAATGGATTGAAGGTTGAAGGGATAATTAAAGTAATTCGAGACGTCACGAAATCAGAGCGACATGACTCACGATTCAATCCGCATTTTCTATTCCTTACTTCATTGTTTAAATTATGTTGTTTCTAACATTGTTAATAATATAAAATATAACACCTATACGATATAAAACGTAAGATTGTGTTATTTATTATAACTGTTCATCATAAATTCATAACAAATATTTATAGTAGATTTTCCTAGATTTTGTTTATCTGTTTTTCTTTCTTTAGTTTATAACTTCATGATTAGTATTTCATATAGTAATTTTTATTTCATTTTGATAAATAACAAAATTAAAATCATAACAATTTATTCCTAGCTACTTGCTAAAATACCTAATGTGTGTGACAAAGGAAGAACATATAATGCAAAATAAAATCACTTTAATTTCAACATGAACCAATTTATATTAATATATGCGTTCTAGATGTATAGAAATCACCTTAAAAGATCGATCAAAGCGTAGATAGTAAAATTCCAAACCGATCATTCATCATATTGTAATACACAATTGTTTATCTTTTTTTATCTAAGAATGATAAAGAATGGTCCAAAGACATCTAAGAGATCCTGAAGCTGTCCGCTTCGTTAGAAATATTTCTCTTTAAATAGTAGCTCTAATTAATAACATGGAAACGAAGCCCGTGTGGTCGCATCCACATTCAATAGCTCATCTCATAAACATCAACTATGTTCAACAGAGGCACAAAATAGATAATGGTTACGCCCTATGTCGACAGTGCCAGTCCTGGTATTGTGGGTCTCAATAGAAGCATAGACCTTCCCCTTCAAGCTCGAGTTAAAAAGAAGATTAATGCTCTGATTTATTTATTGATCGTGGATCTCGCTCAAATTGTTATCTGGACTTAAGTTGAATTTATGTGACTCTTAATTACTTACATTACAATAACTCAAAAGATAGATTGTAGAAAGAAAAAGGGATTTTAAGAAACTTTAAGCCTGAGTGGTCATAAAAATTGAAACGATCACGTACTTAATGGATAATTTTAGTGTTTTTTATTTTACTCACCAATTAAGTATATAGCGAGAGATAAAAAACATTGTGGAAGTTCGTTCTATAAAATTTGAAAAAAAAAAAGATAAAGGTCAATGTATCTAAACGATACGTTAGATATATTGACAATAGTTTATAATTTACAAAGAATGCAAAAATTTATAAGAGAACAACCAAATTAAGCGAATACCAAAGACAGCAAAGTTTTTGCAAGTTTTGCTCAACTTAAACTAAGCAATGATCTTTGACATAATTTACGGAATCTCAAATGTCAGGCCTTGTAAGAAAAAAAAGGTCAGTGAAAATGACGCTGCAAGAACAAATGTTGCTAATTGATTTTGAAATTGATGATGTTCTATATAAGGCTCTAATTATGAAGACTGGATACTACTTTGGTCATGTATGAAAGCGCTAATTACATGGTATAGGTCAAGCAATAGTTTAAAGTCAAATAACGTCGCACATCTTTTCCTATATTTTGACCCTAAATGTCAAATGCAAAGGAATTTTCTAACCATAGTTTTTCAACAACGAATTCCTAAAATGTCACAACATGAAACCGTTTAAGGTAAGTGAATAAGCACTTTCTAGGTAGCATATATCTTTTTTGAGCATCAGATCAGATTGTTTGTCTGCATACTAAATAAGAGAATAGAAACAGCTACTTTCTTTCCATTGAAAGTTATGATGGGAACTAATGGAGAAACCTATGCATAAATTTTAAAAAGATACTCTAAAACCAACAAGGAATGTCTATAATTAAGAAATTTTAAAATCTGCTTATTAACTAATAACAAATAAATAAACATGTAAATGAATCTGAGTTATAAGCAGAGTTTAGTTAAAAGCGAAATAATTTGTATTGTTATTGCCATTGATTTTTAATTAGAAGTTTGTCTATATCTTCAGAGTGGAGTTACGAGGCATCCTTAATTTGGAACTACTTACTTATTTAGGCAAAATTGTAGTATTTTAACTTTTGTCTTTTGTAATTTTATTGTAATAAAAAATATTTTTGTATTCTAACTCGCACCCTCTACGGACAACACCAAATTGTCTGCACACGAATCCTCTGTCGGGCTAATGGCATTAAACAGTGGATCTGCCCACGCAAACTGATGTGGTATTATGTGAGGAGATTAACTTTCAATAAATTCTTTTATCTGAACATTACAGTCCCCAGATTACGGTTCAGAGTTGATTAAAAATTTTGGGGACACTTTATATTGAAGTTGTGTCACTGGTTTATCGTGAAGCACTTTATATATTGCTGATATGATATGTTTTAGTCTTATTGGAAAATAAAAAGTGATATATTATATTAAGCAAATAGATCTTAGAAAAGAACCCGTTCAGAATGATATAACAAACACAATACAAATAATTAAAATTTAAACAGCACAACTTAACTAAGTGACAATTATTTAATATTATTGCCTGAATTAAAGGTATTAAATAAGAAACAAGGGGGATAAACCTTAATAAAATGCATAGATTCTCAATCCAAGTCTGTTTGGCATCCATAATGTCGTCCCGTCCCGATTCTGTACAACAGATGTTTACGTGATATACGTCCCTAATCTTTTAATTCTTCTCAAGTGTGGATCAGGTGTAGATGGAAATTAAACTTTATAATATTACACTATGCTTCAAGCTTGAGAACTTGTTCATAAAATAATATATTCGAGCCACATTATTTCCTTTCAACCGGCGCCTCAGTAAATTTGGCAATAATTGACACAGTCGTTCAATCATCTCAACTTATAATTGACTCGTATAAATCATTTGTCGGTCATAATCTCTTTCATTTAAATCCCAATAAATAATGATTTTATATCTCTATTGGACCGGTCGTAATCTAAATCAATGAATCGCTTTATTCATCCATTATTTAAATTAGAAATGCTCACAAATTTGTTGGTCTATTTTTTAAGAATTAAAGAATTCTAATGTTGACGTTACTTTTTCAAAATGTAGAGAGGCAGTATAACATATTGTGATTGTTGCTTTCTTGATCTATCCTTCACTAATTACTTATAAGAGAAGGAGAAAAATAATGATTATGCGACTTCTGCTCATAATGCGTGTCTTCTGCTCATAATAAAATAGTCTGCGCTTCACCAAGCAGTGACTGCACGTGCTGACAGGTGCATGCAAATTTGCAACACGCATTTATTCCAATATTCAATTTCAGTCAATCATTCACGTATCTTATCTCAACTACTGTTTTGCATATTAACGATGAAACAAATAATATTATTAACACTTTTAAAATATTTTCGAAAAAAGACAATCTTAATTGTCCCGTAACTCAGGATTTGGGTATAAAGGCAGAAAAGAATTTAATTAAAGAAATAATTCGTTAAAGTTAACGCAAATATTTAATTTTCGACAAATATGGTAAACAGGTATAGAACGATGCTTCCATTTAAACCAGAGTAAAGGTATCATGAGTATTCGATCATTGTTTATTTCACAGAAGTACGTGTTAACAGAACTACATCACAAAACGTATATTTTGTGTGGTACCTCTACGCTAAAGCATAATAGTAGATTAGTAGCCAAGGGCTGTAAGGCATCAATTGCAGCCCGAGATATTTAGGCGCACGAGCGCAGCGAGGGCGCTTATAGTTCGAGGGTGCAATTGATGCTTACACCCGAGCTAACTACTCTGCTTTACATCTCGATTGTGAGGTAAGTGGAAAAAAAGGCATTACAAGAATAAATAAATTTATTTTCAAGAACTAAATTTAGCTTCGCCGTTAGATATTCAAAATTGATGAAAATAGCGAAGCGACCTCTTTTGTCACAAGAATAAATAAATTTATTTTCAAGAACTATATTTAGCTTCGCCGTTCGATATTCAAAATTGATGAAAATAGCGAAGCGACCTCTTTTGTCACAAGAATAAATAAATTTATTTTCAAGAACTAAATTTAGCTTCGCCGTTCGATATTCAAAATTGATGAAAATAGCGAAGCGACCTCTTTTGTCATTGGGCTGAATGCATGATGTCTAGTGCCAGTAAGATGGTAAGATGTACGCGAACTTTTTGAAAGAGTTTTTTTTTTAAATTACTTACCGCCCTAGGGCGTTTCTAGCTACATTATTAACCTAGGGCGGTAATTGATCACTTACAACCCGCATCTGGGGGTATTAAGGACCTATTTACCGAACATGAGAGATGTAAAGGTATTTTACAAGAATAATATCAAATTATGTAATGTTTTCTTAATGTGTAAAAACTGAACAGCAGGTCCATTCATGTTGTGTAAAAGCTTGTTGATTTCGGAAAAATTTACTCTTATTAAAAATTATCCCCATAAAATTTTTCAATAAGTGTAATTTCGACTTTATACTTAAACTGTACTGTCGGCAACTAAAGTCGACTGGCGAGTAAAAAAATAGGAATTTTATTTTAATGATTAATTATATTTTTATTGTTATTTTTTGCGTGGTTTTTCAATTAAACATTCAGGTTAGTCATAGCTCAGGTGATAAAATTTATGAAATTTTACGTCCTGACATGAGTAACTACTTGATATTACTACTATTTATCACCTGGAATATCCAAACGCCATATATTTAATATGGTATCTAATAATTTAACGGTTATAGAACAATTTATTAATATACTACATGATTGGTTGATAAACAATACTCGATATTAATAAGTCAATGAATTCATAAACATTTATTGATATTATTTATTACTAGCTGTTGCTATATCCCACGGGAACCCTTAAATTTTTCTGAATAAAAAGTATCTATGATGTTGAGTAGGGATATAAGGTATCACCATGTAAAATTTCATTGAAATCGGTCCAGCCATTTCGGAGATTAGCCCGTACAAACAGACAGAGAAAAAAAATATCATTTTTGGTATTTTCCCTCTTTTTATATCCCCCTGACTTGATTTTAAGCCTTTTTTTCTGTGTACTGACATTCGACCTCTACAGTTTTATTATATGTATAGATTTGTGTGAGTATAACATTCAATTTAAACGGAAATGAAATCGGAAGCTTCTTCTTTCGGTGCAGACTGTATATCAGAGATAAATTAATAAAAAAATAAACGTGTAATCTCCATTTTGTGGGTGCCACCATAATTGTCAACGTTTTGCAAATGGCGCAACGTCCCCGATTCTCATCAGAAACGATTAAAGTTCGGTCAATATCATTACATGGAAATTGCTTTAACTGCTCACCGATATCTTTTTAATATAACCAATGATACGTAATATTTTACTGAAGACGTGATGTGCACGCCACCAAGGTGACACACAGCTAGGGCTGTCAGCTGGTAAGACAGTTTTCGATTTCATAGGCACCAAGTGACCCGGAAATTCTATTTCAGCTGTCACATCATACCTTTTTCCATATTATACCTTGTATCTTTTAGCAGAATTGTCACAAAGCCATCCTTACCAAAAATTTTCATTGAATTGGATTGCTTTCCGAAGAATTCAGAATCTACCAATGGCGAAGGTTGCTTTTAAATTTTCTTCATAAATTTTGTCTTATTTTATTGATAATTGGATTTAAAATGCTTAGATTTAAAATTACCTAATGATGCAGATTTTGCTCCTTGCATATAAATTAGTTAATAACTACATAGTGACAACCTTGCGTCATACACACAACTGTTAATTTGTAAGATTACGACGTCTTCAATTCTTAAACATTGATGTTAACGTTCGTACCAAAAACACGAGGTTACGTTTTTTTATTTCTTTCTATAGCCAATAAAATAGTAATTGATTGTGCAGACGAAAAAAAAATGAAATTTTTTAAGACGTTTAATTTATATTTAAATTGACTTAGGCGCCACTTTGTTTGTCCGACACCAGCAATTGTGTCGAGACTCAGACACAATGCTGGGAAATTAACGATTTTTTAATACAAATTCTCCATTCGTAGGGATCTTAGATAAGAATGTTTGTACTTTACTTTACTTACAAGTGGCTAGCTCATCGCCAACACAATCACAGATCCAGTAACCAATACGCCCTTAGTCGCCTTTTACGACATGCAAGGCAAGAAAAGCAGTTGGCATATTCTTTTTGTGTCCCGGACCAACACGGGACCGGGGAATTTTGAAAAATTAAGAAAAATTGTTTTCATATATTACAAGGGTAACAAATCAAAATAAGGTCCGTCTGATGGTAAGTGGTGACAATAGCTTATAGACGGCCGTACCAACTAGGTATTTTTAACGCATTGCCTACTCCATGAAAGTCTAAAGATCGCAGACAGCTAAAGAGACGAAGCCCTGTGATTAACGTAACACTTTCTCAATAAGAAATGTTGTGTACATAGCTTCTTCTGTAGAGTAAGTGTCCTATCACTCTTAATCGACTTATATGATCTTTTTTAGACTTTCATTCGTTCAATACTGCTAAACTATAACCAGGTCTAAAACATAGGGAATGCTCTACATTACTTTTAAATGCTTAGGTGAATTTTGACTTTATGCCACATACTTCAATGTCGTTTTACTTTAAGTCTATACAATCTTAAATCTGTGAGTATAACGCTGATGTTGTAATTTATTTCAACAATGCTTGTCCAGCGTTAGATATAACTTTAAAACAATTAGCGTGGGACGCGATTGACGACTACAATCTACACGATAAATTTTAACAAGGCGTCAATTTCTGATGGATGTTTTCATTAAATCCTAATGAAGAAATTAAAATAATATACCTATTAAACTGTTTACTCTGGGTTTACAAGTTTTGTTTGTTTCTCATAAAAACCTCTCATTTTATGTTTAACAATTATAGTATTTTAAGTTAAGTTGATATCGTACTTTGTAATCCCCGTCAAAATTTAATGGAGATGCAACTGTACCCCTAGTTTTTAGTAAAAAACTTTACTTTTTAAGGTGCGCTAAGGCCTACTTGCGCGGTCGAGAGTTAGCACCTAACTCTGGGGCAAATATATAGGCAAACCCTGTGTTAGGTGCTAATTCTCGACAGTGCATTATGCCTAAGAAGCGTAAGTTCTATGGGTAACGTGATTTCAGCTTCTTTCCGCTAGGGGCGCAAGTTATTGTTTATTTCACGTGTCACATACAAAATGGAGCTTCACGCAACTCAAAAATGTAGGGTGCTGAGCGACAGTAGTCCCGGCAAATGGTGTGCATTTTTTAATTACTGACATTGCTTATTCAGAAAAGATATCATAAGGAATAAGGAAATATTTGTATTCTTCCTCAGCAAAGATTTAGGTACAGTAGAGAAAAGAACGGAAAGAAAGAGAAGCCTTTTCTATTAAATTACTAAAATATTTCCAAGCAAAGCATTATTCGTTTTTTTAAACACAACGCGTCCTTCTCTTGAAGCAATACATTAATCTTCCCTGTGACAGTTTTTGAACGGTGTCATGAACATATCACTTGTTAACCTCATACTAAAAGGTGACCACAACTGAACTGAGGCCATAAAGAACAGCGTTCCATAAAATACATTCTTGATACATTTTCTAAGCCGAGAGTACAGTTAAGTCATATCACCGATTCCACACATGAAACTGTCCAAGAGGTCACCAATAAATCAACCCGTAATCAATGCCTTGGACCACTAGCAGGCCTTAATCGATTTAGGGCGTTAACCCTTAAGTCTTCGCTCGGTCTCAAAAGCCAAAAAGGGCAAAACCAATATGTGTACCAAAATAAATATCTTGAGTCCACGACGCCGATAATTGGTGAAAAGTTGGCTTACGCACACATTACTCTGATGGATAGAAGACTTCATACTTTATTGATTGTACGTGAGGTGATTTCGATTTGGCCTTCGTTTTTGGAGGGTTGGATGTAATTTAATGGTATCTTAGTTTAATATCTTTTAGTGCATTTCGTTCAATTTAGGGTGTTAAGTTAATAGTCCTTAATGCTCTTGCAAGTATTCGGAACATTGAAACATTTGGTGAGCGTTAAAATACCAATGTGTTTAAATGTTACGTATCTTATTTTCAATGTAATCTTTGAAATAAAAAAAAAACAATATAAATATTTTAAGATTCTCAGATAAGAGGAGACTATTTAAACGATTATATATTTTTAAGAATAATATTAGAATAAAAAAGTGGATGCTAAGCTGACGAGTGAGAGAGGAGAATGGAAGAGGATGACATGTTGTGCATTAGAAGAAATATTTTTTTTAATAAAAAAAAAAGTGCGTCAAATTTTTTTCAATAAAAAAAAGTGCGTCTCATTTTTTTTAAAGCTTATCCCTTATTTATTAACGAACTGTTGCCCGCGACTTCGTCCGCGGTTATTATGGTTTATAACTATCTCACGGGAACCCTTTAATTTTCCGAAATAAAAAGTAGATACTTTGATGTTGACCAGAGATATAAGGTATCACCCTGCAAAATTCCATTGAAATCGGTCTAGCCATTTCGGAGATTAGCCCGTACAAACAGACAAAGAAATAAAAAAAAACATTTTTCGGTATTTACCCTCTTTTTACATCCCCCTGACTTGGTTTTAAGCATTTTTTTCTATGAACAGACACTCGACCTGTACAGTTTAATTATATGTTTTAAGATATTCGCTGAACTCTTCAACTGTGTGTCCCGTTAGTAACACGTTTTGTAGAAATTAAACAAGATTTTTTTTCAGTAGGTTGACACTTCCAAAACACTTGGGATAGTTTACTAGGTACTTACCATTATTGAAGCAGGTTTTATTAAGTCCCAATTAAAAAAAAATACTTAATTAGTTTTCTAGAATTACTGGTTTGTCCAAGTATCTCGGGATTCCATATAAGTACCTGTTGGTAATCGAAGAGTAGCAAGTAATCGGTTCGAGATGTCATTTATTATTATTAAAAAATCGCAAAAGCAACTGCAACAGTGGTATACGTTACATAATCACATTTTTATATAGGAACTTCATGCACATATTGTCAGCCGAGGTTTGAAATTAGTACTAGTGAAAAATAAAAATGAGCAATAATTTAGCAAGATGAGGAGGGATAAAAGGAACAGAAGAGAAGTCTCATAACAAGAAAATTTCTAAATATTAACGTAAATAAAGCAACAATCAGAGAAAGACCGAAGAAATATAAATCTTGATATTTATACGAGTGAGAAAGAAAATGTAAGAAAAAGAGATGTAACACTGACACTGATTAAAGTTGTAAAAGGCAGGACTAGAAGAATTAAGCATTTATCACGAAAATTAAGTCCTTAAAAACTTTACATCTAAACATAACGTAAGTAAACCTAATATAAAATTGCGATCAAAGCAGGGCGTAGAGTACAGTAAAATTTACAGCAAATTAAAAATTTGGAGAAATTTACATTTCTAGTTTAGACAATATTACTAAGCACAAAACCAAATCTCTGGGCCTACTGCAACAGTGTATTGAAATACAAAAGATGGAGAGTTAAAATAAAGTTAAAATAGGGAAACTGTTGTAGTTGTAGGTAATATTCAGTGTCAAATGCATTCTTTAACTAGACAATGTGAAAAGCCAATAAACTGGAGAACTTCTACATGTACAATGGAAAACTCATCAACCTCTGTCAATACTTCAAATTCTGTCATTAGATGTGGATCTTTACATATTGTACATAAAGCTTATTTCCCTTAGTCTCTGAAAAGCTTTACATGCCGGAACTGAAAAATTTCATTTGAAACGTGTCATAAAATTTATATAAGTATAATATAATTATATTTATATTATAAGTATGCATTTTAGAATAAGACGAGACAGTCAATGTATTCGCACTTCAAAACACGTATATTGCTGTTATTAGTAAAGCTATTGTAATTTTTCATGGGGTTTTATTGCGGTGTCACCTCTACTGTTCTCTTTTTAATTGGGGTATAAAAATCTTGCCTTCTTATCTTATGCACACGTTGACCAACATTTTCAGTGTTACTTACACTAAAGTTCTGCTTTAAACCTCTAGAATTTAAGTATAATAAGCTATGTATAGATACGTCCCAGTAAATGAGATCATAAACGCAGATCTGGCAGTCTGTAAACAAATTCAAGAGGTTTGGTTGCAAATGTGTATGCAGGCATGTGTATGAATAGTCTATCAAAATTCCTTGAACACTGTCCATATGAACGTACAATTTAGAGTGTTAAGTGCGCCTCACCGTAAATACAGTTCAATGTATCAATTGGTAAAGACATCCGAATAACGTTCTCTATTTAAGTTTGAGTTTGATGGTCACACCTCGTTTTCCGAAGGGAGAGGAAAAGGTATTTGAAAGGAATAGTCTTCAAATTTCACCTCTTGTCCTTGTGTTATAAAGGAGAAATTGTTCCCATGCACTGAACCCCTTGTAATTCAAGGCAGGATAACCTGTGTAAGCAAGCGAGTTCTAGTTTTAGTCAAACTCATTTGTACAGCAAAAAAGTTTTACCGGCAATCTCTTACACGAGCGGTATTCTTAGTAAAAATTTACATCGTGTTTAGTAGTGACTTACAAATCTGTTACAAAATGTCATGTCAACAGCGCTTGCGCAATCTAACACCACTATAACGGGAGACGATGCCAGTATCGTTGGCTTTGGCGTTGGCAATAACTTGACATTTTAATTCAATACACATTAAATAACACTGATGACGATTGTAAATGCAAGTTAGTGTTTTTTAAAGGTTCTATGTAATTTTTGAAAACATTTAATATAATACTCAAACTGAGTGGCGGCGTCCGATTACTACTAATCAAGCCTGCATATTTCGCATCTTTTGTTTCATATTACTATTATCCCCTAAGGGTTAGTCAGAGACTAGGCAAAATCACCGCAAAAGCAGTATACTGCCATAGCTCGCGCTTCACCAAGCAGTGACTGCACATGTGCTCTGCGTGACGGGTGATGAGCCCGTCAACGCATTAAGCAATTGGTTGTGCAGTTCTAAGTCCATTAGTCGCCTTTCATATTCGTTAGACGAAATACCATAGCCTATATCAAATCAATTTTCCGATAACCTTTCATCTAAAACTATTAAGCTCTTTTTAATGTTTTGAAAACGGTCATCACCCTAAACCGTTGCTGAATCGTTCAATCCTTCATCAACATTATTGAATCTGCGCAGACGCTATAAACATCGCAATGATAATAAATCATTACTTTCTCGTAAGCAAATGAATGTTTCCTGATGATGTATGTAGTGCATTGAATACAATCGCGCATAATCATAGCCAATGTGCTCCTGTTGCATTGGAGCGGGCTGGAAATATGGCAGGGTTGGTAGACCTGTTTTTGAAACGGTCAGGTTTTAAAATTGTTATTTTTGAATTATGACTCTCCTTTGGATTTTGTTAAGCGCAAGAACTCATGAATACATATTATTATGTGTACATTATGTGTACATGTGACATTAAAGAAGGTGTGAATAATGTTTACACATTTATATTTTTGACATGGCGGATTGTTTTGATGGTATTTAACTTATTTGAGGTGAGGAGCTCAGTGGGCATACTAAACACTAGTACGCTTTGGCTTTCGATATCGAAAACACAGCTTCCTTCACTTTGGTCAGGCTTTAGATGGGTAACCAAAACTTTGTGAACTTTGTACTTCGTAAGGCTATTGCAATTGTTCCTACCTACCAACCCGCATTGGGCTAGCGTGGTGGTGTTTCTCCATGAGGAAGGCATGTGCCCAGAAGTGGGACGTATATAGGCTATGAACGGATTTTATTTGCAATGAAGTAGAATTGTTGAATAGAAGCATCTTTAATAGTAATAGGGACACTAACTAGACGTTAAGGCTGCCTGTCCATCAACGCGGAAAGAGGAAGTGGAGCGGAGGTTTTATGCAACGCTATTGGTTAATCGAGATTTTGGACGAGTAAAGCGGATATTTGAAGCGATGCTATAGGTTAATTTTGACAAAGCTCAAGCTCCGTTTCTCCTCACCGCTCCAGTGCACTGGCAGCCTTACAGGCACTATTCAAAGCACTACTTATATCACGAGGATATTTTGACACTTATTTATATTTATTTAAGCTTATTGTTTCAATGAGGTTCCCAATTACTAAACTAAGCCTTTACTAAATGGTATATTTGAACAAGCCTAACCAACATCCGTTTACAACCAATTGTCACAGCCAATGACTGACTCACAAATCCCTTTTCTGTCGGCACTTTCCAAAAATATTGATTTAGATGCCAACGATAACAGGGCTAAGTAGAAACGGGTGTTGACGACACACAGGACGCATTATGTGTAGAACACGACCGTGTGAAGGTTTGCCACTAGGGAGGTCTGTCATTTCAATTGTTCCGTGTACTTCTCAGATTGTTTCAGATAGTGTTTCTTAGTTTATGTATTCCTCTAATCTATATGCTTTACAATAATATTTATTAATATTTATAAACATGCCATGTTTATCGTTTACAATATTTACAATTAATTAAGGTTCGAATTCCATCAGCGGTAGATGTCCTTGTGGAAACTGATTTGCTTTAATTATTTGCTTGTCATGAATTTCGATTTAGGTGTTTCTTTTATTTTGACTCCGTATGCTTTATAGCTCATATCAATCGAAAGGAGTTTTCCTAATCTGTTTAGTAAATATTTTGTCCTACAAACTCGCAGGCTTGCTTGCATACAATAAAACGTAGGTGTAAATATTTGAAACAATAAAAATAAACATAAGAATTTATGGTAAATTTTCATTTTGTCCACAGGTAATTATGAAGAGAGAAATTTCTAAGAACTATCCACTCGCAAGCACAGTATCAAATTGATTGACGGTAATGTAAAACAGACACGATTCTAATTTATAGATAAGAGCAGGAAGTCGTCAGAAGAAAAACACTATTTTTGTATTGAATCCTCGTTAGAAAACCAGCCACAAACGACCTCTCATGCATGTTTGTATAAAACGAGGCACTCGATTACCCAGACTAGCTACAAATCTTTTTAAGAAAGTTAGAAGGCTATATCTAAACCCATATCCAGCAAACCTCCTACAGATAGCAGCAAATCGCCACTAACGATCTTGTCACATTACCTCGTTACAGAGAAAAGTAATTAAAATGTTCAGTATTTAGAATCAATGTTGTACGTCACGTGTCAGAAAAAGTTGCCGTGGCTTGGTCTTAACAAATGGGGTATTCCGGAAAAACATTATTACGAATCTTTGCAGCTGTGAATGTTATGCTCACATTTGTAAAGCAAAGTATGCTTTTAGTTGCAAGTTTGTGCAGCAAAGAGTTTCAAATCTATCATTTCTTTTTTCTTTATTAGTTTCTGGCCTGATACATAGATTTAGTATATACTGACCCAAAATTATGATATGATTAATCACTACGAACAAAAATCATCATCAACGTGGTTAGATACCAAATTCAAATATATTTTTAAAAGCACTGACTAATCCATGTGATAAGAAAATCAAAATCAATTTATAATTATCAACATCACACGTAAATCTAAACAAGAAAACAAGCGAGATAGCTGAATAGTTGACCTCAGAGCAAGTGTAATCATAGAGAATTATTACAATTACCCGCTATTACGGTATTCTACTAAATGTTCGAGCATTCGTAGTGAGAATGTGACATTTAGGAGCGTTAAAATCGTTTGTTTAAATTCAGTCGAGACCTTAGCGTGTGAACATTAGTACTAAGGGTCACTCGATCTTATCTCACTTTGAAATGTTCTAGAATACTAATAAAGCAAAAAGAAGTAATATGCGTCCTATTGGAGACTTAAGCTAAAATAGGGAAAAAAATATTTATCAAGCACAAAATAAACACTGTAAAAAAAAAAAACAAAGATGGCGCATTCAACAAAAATAACAAATACATGAACTTTTCAAATCTTTGTTCATCCATCCGCTTTACATGCCAACATAATCAATTCATGACGACAGGGCTTGTTACAGATGGGCTGCACTTATTTATATTTATTTAATTTCAATTCGAGATTTTATAGTAATCTTGGTAGGTTCATCCTAACGGCGCATGCGCATTCAAGCGTCCAATTGTCTAATTGGATCGCTTCAATATACGACTTTAACCACCTCACGTTCGCATTCGTAAATTTTTTAACCATTGTTTTCCAATTTTCCAATAATAACCTTAGGCATTCATGCTCATAAAACATTCCAATATATCCAATCTATGCCTTCTATTGATGCAGAGCAACTCGGGTTCTGCCAAAGAAATTCTCCGAACCGAACAGACACTAGATCGATCGTTTATTTGCCTTATGCCCAATTTTATTTCGGATCAGCGCAGCATGTCTTCCATTCGCTTCTATAACTCAAATATCATCACTCAAAGACTAGGAAGGTGGTATTACGGAAATCGGAAAAACCCGAGACATATGATAGTCCATCTAGATAATACCCACGGAAGATATGCGGACTAAGGCGCTCGCCTTCTTGTTTGAGTCCCTATCTACCATTCACTAGGTATAGCCCAAGACAAACTTATTCAAAAAATCTCAGAGCTAGATAACTAAATAAAATCGGCAATCTCCACAATATCGCTGATCACAACGTGCAGATGCAATCGCCTGCGCTTGCGCTTGTCTAAAGCGCGCGTGCGAAACTAGAGATTTGTCGTCACGTTGCTCCGAGATAAGCATCGGGAACAAAACATTGCAGTGATGTTTCGAGGGACTGCGACGGCTCGTAATTTACTGCCAGTATGCTAGAACGAAGTTCAGAGTTTAATTCGATACCTTGCGAAACAAAAGTTCGATCGAGCTTAATGCAATAAGTCAGTACTTATTTTCTGCTCGAATTTTGATTGTTAAATTGTGTAGTCTATAATCCATTTCGTAACAACACTATTACCATTTGGAGCTTTAAATGCTTTTAAATTTTTATGTTTTACGGACACAAAACTAATTTTATCGGTAAAATTATAACTCGCGGCCTTCTCTATAGGAAAATTAGCAAGCTCTACATTATGTGAAATTTTGTAGCCGTATTTATGTTCTCTAATCTATGTTTATTTATAACAAAAAGTTTAAAAAGTAATAAATGTTTTACCAACACTCAAAATTAGTTTCCTAAAATTACTTCGTTGAATACAAGATTCCAAATTACTTACCCCTTCTATGAACATTATGATGTGAAAAATCGGTTTGATGATAATGAAATCGGTTTGATTGGTATCTAAATTGCTAGAATCTAGATGCCAATCAAACCGATTTCATTTAGAAACTGAATGAGAGCTGATTTTTATTTGCTTTACAGTAAATAAATAGTCAAGTAGGTTGCCTCCGCCGCGCATAGTAAACATTTAAGTTAGACCGGCCGAGTCACGACGCTGAGCTGAGATACTTATAGTACCGATGCGAATTATCTCTTCAGATAGTCCTATTTCACTTTCACTGGCTTTCTGTTGGTGTTATCGATCATTGACAATTTCATTAATTGTATTTAAATGGATAAGATCTAGCCTTTGTATCAGGTTGTACAGAACTAGCATTTTTCATTCGTCTTCAGCCTATATACGTTCCACTGCTGGGCACAGGCCTTCCTCATGGAGAAACACATGAGGAATATGAGCCGTAACACCACCAATCTGGCCCAAAGCGGGATTTTTACTATTATTCATCACTGTAATCATCATTGCAAATATAAAGTGAGCCAAAAATATAGAACAATATTACTTAGTAATAGGCAGCGATTATACTTACCCAACCATCACCCAGACCATCTAACCATCACCCAGACGGGAAAGATTGAACATTTTATTCCACTCTTCCTACACCAGGGCCCAGTATAATATACATATATTTTTCAGGCAGTGGTAGCCGAGTTAGAACGCACGGGGCACGACTCGTTGGAGAGGCCTCGGGACTCGTAGGTTCGATCGACCACCTGTACCACTGAGTTTGAATAAACCCAAAGTCCAGTTCATTGTGGATATCGCTTGCCTCACATTTGTGCCCGGCGCTCGCAACAGGCTCGCCACCTGTTACATGGGAACTTAACATATCAGGCGGTATTTAATGTGGGTGTAAACACCTCTGCCTACCCCTTCGGGGAAATGCGTGATTATATGTTGTATTGTTATGTGTTATATTTTTCAGTCCTTGAGCATGCAGAGACTTTACTGGGTAATGTGTCTGTCTCTGTGTGTATGAGTATATCAATGTCACAGATTGGTCTTAAAATTTTAAAGTTATATGTCTTAAGAGGAGCTCGGTGGCGTAGTGGTCAGTGCGCTTTGGCTTCGGTCGAAAACAAAGCTACCTTCGCCATGGTCAGGCCGTGGATGGGTGACCAAGACTTGGTGATCTCGAGCTCCTCCGTGCTTCGGAAGGCACGTTAAGCCGTTGGTCCCGGTCGCATTTGCGACCGTTTCTAACCACCAACCCGCATAGGGCCAGCGTGGTGGTGTTACGGGTCATCCTCCTCATGTGTTTCTTCATGAGGAAGGCCTGTCCCAGCAGTGGGACGTATATAGGCTGATGACGATGTCTTAAAAGTTAACTGTCGTGCCTTTTCAGGATATAACATAGATCTATCTATGACGCACGAAGGAGCAAATGCTCTAACTCAGCAAGAACATTAAAAACTATAATGCGATAGTAAATTGAATCTAACCACAGGTAGTTCACGCGCGCACAATAGCTTCAAGTGGATTCTCCACGCAACGGCGCACTATCAACCGTGTAAACCGCTCGGCAATTAGAGACACGATTGGTACTAAGCCTGCTTTCCCACGGGTTCGTGTCAAACTTAGCTCTGAAGCTCAACCACCACGCGACTTTATGTATAATTTTTCTTGTCATAATTTACCAGTACCCTGAGTCTTATTACTAATTTAAAACTTATAGCAATACTAGTTTTTTCCCACGACTTCCGCGTAGAATAGTTACTTTAAGATAGTGTGTTGGTTTGTAGCCTATATAGCCTTCCTGAATAAATAGGCTATTCAACACTGAAGAATTTTTTTAAATTGGAACAGTAACCTCAATTGGTGGAATTGAAAATTTACTCCTACTCTATTATTAGAAGCAAAGTTCATAATGGCGTAAATTTGTCCTTAATTTTGATAAATATATATTGATAAATAGCAATAGCGTCTCATTTATAACATTTTAAATTTTTTTTATAAAGATTAAGCAAATGGATTAGCAGACTACAAAATAAAATAAAAAACCCATTGAGGTACTATTGCCCTTTTGTTAATTGGCAGACTCGATACCCAGACTATGTTTGGGTTGTCTCACCGAAATCACACATGGAACTCACACGTGTTCTCTCCAACTTGTTGGGTTACTTTAACAAAGTTGTAAAAAGATATCTTATGGGAAAACAAGGTGGAGTTGGCTGCCTTACTTAAAGATCCTATGTCTCCTAGATGGGGCAGAAGGTGTCCACAGTGAGTCGCCATCCCGGTCGGTCTTGATCTTCGCGCTTCATTTCGCTCCAAGTCTTCCCAATTTTCTTCGCTTCTGCAATGACCGTCCGCCGCCAGGTCTGTTTAGGGCGGCCTCGTTCACGCTTTCCTTGGGGGTTCCAGTCAAAGGCTTGTCTTGGTAAGGAGTTATATAGAGCTGGCTAGACCTGCTTTTTATTCCTTTCACCTTCGTATATGGACTATGTATAACTCGTTTGTATGTAGAGTTTAGTTCGTGAGTACGCCACGAGATGGCGCTTTTAACAATCATAATATAAGTGGAGTAAAATGCAAACAAACCTGAATCTCGCTATTGTGATGTCACGCAGGCGATATATATACTTTTAGGGTCATTTTAAATATATACATTTTGTCACCTAATTTGGCCTTTTATTTCTTAAAGAATAATTAGCCCCATTAAGTACCTTGGGTGGTTCATGGTTTATTCATGGTCCTTCGATTCGGATATAGGAAATTCCTATTATTTTTTTATTTGGGCACTTTGACTAGTGCAGGTACTGTGATACCTACCTAGTGTATTTTTGGAGGAAAAGGTGACGTCCTAGGTAGTGGATCGCTGCCGTAAATAGGACTGTAACAACTACAACTAACAGCTGATTCAGCAAGAAGCAGACATCGGCTGACAGCACTGGCGCTGTCAGGGCAACCAACCGGTTAGGAGATCGCGGGGCGCTGAGGTGGCGCCATCTGGAGGAGACGACTGACACCGAACGGGTTCGTGTTGGAGACAAGGCAGTGGTGTGTGTGAGTGAGAAGCAGTCAATTGTGAGTACTTTATGTATCATTTAAAAGTGAAGGAATTTGGACTTTATTTACACTAGTAATTTAACTTTTAATAATTTTAGTTTGTTTACATTGACTTAGAATAATTTTGATGTAATATTTTAGGACTTAGAATAATTTTAAAAAAGCTGTTGCTACGGGGAACCTATGCCCGATTTCAGTCAGATTTATATGTAATTTCAAACACTTAGAAAATTTTGATGTGATATTTTGAAACTTGTGTTTATCTTATATTGTGTACTGTATAGTACTTTACTTGTTGGTGTTAGATTTTAATTATTTTTACAATGCAGGCATTAGTGAATTTTCAATTAGATATTCATACTAGAATTGATAAGGCTAAAATTAATTTTAAAAAGAGTCCCAAAGAGCGTTTAACTAAAGAGTATCTTGAAGGTAAACTTGAGCTTTTGGAACAGTTATGGTTCGAATTTTCTGCCGGTCACAAAGATTTAATGCGTTCATCCTTTAGTAAAGAAGAAATATTGTCCGAAACTAAATACGTTAAAGAAGACATTCATAGTAAAACTGAGGAAATATATTTTGAATACAAGCTATTAATTAAATCTTTATTCAATAAATTTATTAATAAACCATCTGATCCAAAGGCTAGTACAAGTGCTTCGATTTCACAGCCGCAGTCGGCTAATGTAAAGTTACCAAAAGTAAATATTCCGATCTTCACGGGACAGTACTCAGAATGGAACACATTTCGAGACTTGTTTAATTCTTTAATACACACAAATAAAAATCTGGGGAATGCACAAAAATTACTCTATTTAAAGGGCTATTTACAGGGCGAAGCGGAGCAACTATTGTGTAACATTCCAATTACTGATAGTAACTATGATCGGTGTTGGAATTTACTTGATGAGAGATATAACAATAAACGTTATATCTGTCATCATATTTTGAAAAGACTTCTAAGTCAGAGGAGTATTACGTTTGAATCGGCTAGTGGTTTAAAGGGATTGATGGACACTACAAATGACTGTTTGTCCGCTCTGTCGAATATTGGTATAGAAACTAGTACGTGGGACGTTTTGATAATACATATTATAACATTAAAATTGGACCCGGAATCTAGAAGACAGTGGGAATTTAGCGTTATGGACAATAAGTCTAATGAGTTGCCTACATATCAACAATTTGAGGATTTCTTACGAAATCGTTATCGCGCTATAGAGTTTTTGGATTCCGGTTCCAAATCGATGTATAGTAAAAATGTTAACATTAAGTCACCTGTGAATAAAATAAAAACATTGCACATTTCAACTTTGAACTGTCCTTTTTGTAAAGAGGAGCATAGGCTCAGTAATTGTAAAGGTTTCAAAGATAGTTTAGTTGAGGCACGTCGCGAATTTGTAGCATCTAACAATATTTGTTTTTGTTGTCTCGGAAACAATCATTCTGCCAAATTCTGCCACAGTAATTACCGGTGTCGCATATGTAAGAGAAAACATAACGTTCTCTTACATCCTACAAATAATGTTGTGGCTCAGGAACCCCAAAGTGGGGAGGTTTCAGCTGAGGATCACGAGGAGGTAAATGCAATAGTTTCTTGTACGTCTACAAAAAATAACGTGAACAACTATAGCCAAGTTTTACTAGCGACGGCTCTTGTAAATTCGGTATCTAATTATGGTCACACCTATACAATTCGTGCCTTATTAGATCAGGGATCACAGTCTTCATTTATTACAGAGGCTATGGTTCAAATGTTGGGATTAAAAAAGATACCGGTGAAGGGGGAGATAATAGGTGTAGGTGGTACTGTCGGGCTTATGTCAAGGGCTATGGTAGAAATAAAAATATCATCAAGAATCGACCAAAACTTTATTATTACTGTGAAAGCTCATGTATTGGGGTCCATTACTTCACTTTTACCCACTGATAAGATAACAGTTGAGGAATGGAAGGAACTTGATGATATAGTTCTAGCGGATCCTACCTATTATACTTCCAATAGTATTGATTTGTTGTTAGGCTCAGAGGTATACAGTCGCATAATTCAAACCGGGGTTTTGAAAGGACCACGCGGTTCACCATTGGCACAATGCACGTCTTTGGGGTGGATACTATCCGGTGTTGTGTATACATCCACAGCATCTTCTAAGAAAATAAATGTTATGCATTGTTGCGTAGAGGTAAATCAGCTGCTAAAGAACTTTTGGGAACTGGAAGATGACGTTCCTCTGTCAAAAGAAAGGTTATATTCAGATGATGAAAAGGATTGCGAAAAATATTTCAGCAATACTACTTGTAGAGATGAAACTGGTAGGTATATTGTACGCCTTCCATTCCAAAGTGAGGGTCCCGATGTGACACATTCTTTTCAGATAGCTGAGAAAAGGTTGTTTTCATTAGAACGGCGATTGAAGATACACGGCCTGAAACAAAAATATACAGAGGTTATTAATGAATACGTTGCGATGGGTCATATGGAACAGGTGCCAGCAGATGAAATTCATAACTCTAGTGCAATATACTTACCACATCATGTAGTTATTCGCGACGATAAAGATACTACAAAGGTTAGAGTAGTATTTGATGCTTCATGCAAAGGTACAAATAATAAATCTTTGAATGATTGTTTATTAGTAGGTCCAACATTGCAGTCTGATTTGCGTCATATAGTTATGCGATGGCGAAACCATCCTATTTGTCTGTCAGCCGATATAGTTAAAATGTACCGGCAGGTGAAGGTGAATCAAGCAGATGTGGACTTTCAAAGAATATTGTGGAGAGACGACATGAAGTCTGAAGTGAAACACTACAGACATTTAAGAGTTTGCTTTGGAATAGCGTCGTCTCCATATTTAGCTGTTAAGACCTTGCAACAAGTTGCACTGGATCACGGTGACGAGTTTCCTATAGCCGCTAAAAAGATATTATCTGATTTTTATATGGACGATCTTATGACAGGTTGCCAAACTGTTGATCAAGGGGTTCTAATATATAGAGAAATGAATCAATTATTAGCTAAAGGAGGGTTTGAACTGCAAAAGTGGACTACAAATGATACATTTTTGTTAAAGGCAATGAAAGAAGATATAAAGAATGTGAAGCTACAAGGAAATAATGAAGAAAGCCTGAGGATTAAGAGTGATGAAATAATTAAAATTGTTGGACTAACCTGGGACCGTAGTGAAGATGTATTCCGCTACAAAGTAGATGTGCCCAGCTTTGAAGAACCTGTAACCAAAAGAAAAATTATTTCTGATATATCTAGATTTTATGATCCCTTAGGATGGGCAGGGCCGAGTATTATAATAGCAAAAATGATTATTCAGAAGCTATGGTTGGCGGGAATGCATTGGGATGAAACAGTTCCTAATGTATTATTAAAGGAATGGTTAACTTACCGCCAAGAATTGGTACACCTGCAAAATATTAACATTCCACGTTGGACTGGTGTGAAAACCGGAGATTTAGTTGAGCTGCATGGGTTCTGTGACGCCTCAAAAGATGCGTATGCAGCTGTTGTATACTCTCGTGTTGTTGACTCAGAAGGAAATATTTCGGTGACGCTGCTATCTGCAAAAACTAAAGTAGCACCCATAAAACAAGTCTCTATTCCTAGACTTGAGTTATGTGGAGCTGTGTTATTATGTCGTTTAATGGTAGAGGTAGCATCTGTAATGAACATTGAGAAAACTTATCTGCATGCTTGGACGGATTCAACGGTGGTTCTGGCTTGGTTGAACAGCTCACCCAAACGCTGGAAAGTATTTGTAGCGAATCGTGTATCGGAAATCATAACTAACCTTGACTCTCACCATTGGTCCCATGTATCGACAAAATGTAATCCAGCAGATGCAGCTTCTCGTGGCTTACCGCCATCAGACCTGGTTAAAAATAACATGTGGTTCCAGGGTCCAGACATATTACATACTAAAAACATTGAATACAAAAGGCCTAAAGACATTGAAACTAATTTAGAAAGTATTAAAATCAAATCTTGCTGTACTACAGTTGAATTTTTTGAATGGGAAAGATTTTCATCGTTAACTAAATTAAATAGAGTGATAGCTTATTGCAAAAGGTTTATAAATAACGCTAAAAGGGATACACTTAAAGTCAATGATGTTTATTTAACAGCAATAGAAGTACAAAATGCAATGAATTGTTGTATAGTTTTATGTCAGGCTGAAAATTTTAGTGCTGATATTGAAATGTTAAATAATAATACAAAATTACCAAAACGTAGTAGTCTCAGGTCCTTAAATCCGTTTCTAGACGAGAATAATATATTGAGAGTTGGTGGTAGACTCGAAAACGCACAGCTTGATGAACGGCGTAAACATCCTATTCTGATACCCAGGAAGTCACAGTTGACCTATCTTATTATACGGGATGCACATATACAAACTCTTCACGGCGGCCCACAGCTGATGATGTGTTATATACAATACAAGTATTGGATTTTAGGTTTAAAGCAGCTGGTTAAGTCATTTTTTAGAAAATGTGTTACCTGTGTCAAAAATACTGGTAATATTCAAACGCAGTTGATGGGACAGTTACCTGCGGCCAGGGTGACCCCCACTCGTCCATTTAAGTCTTGTGGAGTGGATTATGCTGGTCCCATTCAACTTAGAACTTCTAAAGGCCGCGGTCACAAGTCCTACAAGGGCTATATAAGTATATTTGTTTGTATGGTTACACGTGCCGTACATTTAGAAGTGGTATCCGATCTTACTTCGCAAGGGTTTCTACAAGTTTTTAAGAGATTTGTAGGTAGACGTGGTCTTTGCACGGATGTTTGGAGCGATAATGCTACTAATTTTGTTGGGGCAGCAAGTGAGCTCAAAAGGTTGTTTACTTTAGAGAAGAGTTCTATGATGCAGGAGATTGCCGATGCTTTGGCTACTAATGGTTGTACTTGGCATTTTATACCATCACGCTCGCCCAACTTTGGCGGCCTATGGGAAGCCGGCGTCAAATCAATTAAGTATCACCTAAAAAGAGTAATTGGTAACTCTACTCTAACGTTCGAAGAGATGACAACAGTATTGGTTCAAATAGAGGCGTGTCTGAACTCTAGACCTTTATCTACAATTACTTGTAATGATGACGATGGATTCAGTGTATTGACTCCTGGACATTTTCTCATTGGTGAAGCACTTGTCTCACCACCAGAGAGGAATTATGAATCATCAAGCATAGGTACGTTGCGTAGATGGCAATATACACAAAGAATGATTCAAGATTTTTGGCGCCAGTGGTCTCGTCAATACTTGCAACGTTTTTATCAACGTTATAGGTGGCCAACACAAACTTCTCAACCTAAAGTTGATGATATAGTGGTTGTTAAAGAGGACAATTTAGCCGCAGGTCGTTGGCTTTATGGCAGAGTGATTGAGGTCCATCCCGGCAATGACAATATTGTTAGAGTTGTCAGTTTGAAGGTCAAATACGGTATAATAAAGAGACCTGTTTCTAAGATTTGTTTACTTCCCATTGCTGACTAATGTTTGTTAAATTGTTATTGTATGTTAAGTATTTTGTTAAGGGTTGTTAATTTTATGTATTATATTTCATACTTTAATGTGTTGTTAAACCTAAATTAGTTTTAATGGTTCACGGTGGGCGATGTGTTCGCAGGTTTCCTAATATTTATTTTGATTCGATTTGTTACTATGTGTTTTGTTTTTTGTTTACGTTTCTTATTATGTTTGTTATTAAGAACCTAGGTAGGTCCTTGGTGGGCGATATGTATAACTCGTTTGTATGTAGAGTTTAGTTCGTGAGTACGCCACGAGATGGCGCTTTTAACAATCATAATATAAGTGGAGTAAAATGCAAACAAACCTGAATCTCGCTATTGTGATGTCACGCAGGCGATATATATACTTTTAGGGTCATTTTAAATATATACATTTTGTCACCTAATTTGGCCTTTTATTTCTTAAAGAATAATTAGCCCCATTAAGTACCTTGGGTGGTTCATGGTTTATTCAGACTATATTACTTCTGCAAATCATAAAGTCTTATAGATCTAGTATTTCAAGATCTGGAACTAAAGGACATAATGATAATAATTATAACCGGAGCTAGAATGACGATAGACCGTCTACAAAGTCGTACTTAGGTAAGGCTGTAGCCTAAATCTCAATAATAGTACAACAATAATTCTTGATACTCTATCTCCAATAAACATATTCAAATTTTGACTCAAAACTCGGAATCGTGACCAATAATAAACTTTAACATGCAGTCTTTACACCAACCACCCGTACGATAATAACTAGGAATGTACAATTTAATCCAATTGCAAGCAATCTCGAATTTGGTGTACAGCTTTTAGGGATATTACGAAATGTGTAGCTCATGTTGGCAATGTCAACACGAGTTGATTACGTGTTTCGAACACGCGACCTGTGGTTTCAAGCGCCGTACAAGCTGCGTTGATTTATAACAAGTAATATCGGTTAAAGGACTGACACGAGCCAACTTACGCCATATTTGATTTTATGTCTTGTAAATCAGATCTAATTTCAGAAACTAAACGGCTATGAACTTATTAAATAGATGTATTCAGAATATATTGAAAGACATTTATGATGACAGGAACGCCATGACGTAAAATTTCCGTTTTGTGTTAAAATAGATTCGAACCAAATAGGCAATTTTTTTAAAACTTATTTACAGCTTCTGCAGCGTAATAAGGATAGTGTATAATATTTAAAAATCACCAGCTCCTTTTAGTTTCTAGCAGCGGGGTAAAATAATAATTATGACCTATATTCCTAGACCTATATTCCTCAACTGTAGAGGTCGAATGTCTGTACATAGAAAAAAAATTCTTATAACCAAATCAGGGGATGTAAAAAGAGGGAAAATAGCAAAAAATGATTTATTAAAATTTTCTTATATCCCTGGTCAACATGTTAGATAATTTTCCGCGGTTTTTTAACTATAGTTAAAAACCATAGTAACCGCGGACGAAGTCGCGGGCAACAGCTAGTATTCCTATATTTCATATTATGATGGATAGCTTGAGCCTAAAAGTATCAGCTCAAAAATCTGTTCAATCTTCTTCTTGCTCTTTTCCCACTCTAGGTGGGGTTGGCACAACATGTCTTCTTCTTCCATTCTCCTCTGTCACTCGTCAGCTCAGCATCCGCCTCAAAAACTCAGAAATCAATATTGTAAAGAATGAATATCATCATCAATTATTACCATAATTCCACATAAAAAGCCAGGTGCGCTGGCGACTGCTTCCGATTATCCGTCGATTGCCGTTTGAAGTCCCGGTATAAATCTCCAGCGCCTTCTATCCATCTATAGATCACTCGGACAGGAGAGATCTACGCCTGCCTCTAACGATTTGCATCTGTCAAAAAGGTCCATTATAATTATTAAGATTACCGACTTATGATTGCTTGGAATCCGTTTTGTTATTGTTTGTAACCGTAAGCTTATCTGGGGCTTTCAGAAATATTATAAACGTTATTCTAGATTAAGACAGTTGTTTCTCTAAAGCTGTGGGAGGTAGCTCAGTAGTTATGGAATATTTTGATTAATGAGAGTGAGTTATTTTCCAATCAAAATTCAAACGCTATTTGAGGATCTTTTCGCGTACGCTGCTTAACTAGAGGCAAAGTTATCTGTCGCATTCTCTTATTGGATATTGTCATTTTACCTTTCATCCTTAGCAAAATTATTTCTAACCGTGTCTACGGGACCGCTAATATCAATTTGTGTTTTATCTACTCCAGTAATAGTCTTAGTATCTCTATTCTATGTCTTCTATTACTTATGACAAGATATTACTAAATAATTTTTTGTTCCTTAGGTACAGCAATGTAGGAGAAAACTTCGAATTAGTGAGTTATCACGTTTCAATAGATCGTTTACCCTAATCAAGGTTTATGGGTAATAATACCATCTCACATCTAATTAACAGAATAACCACTAATTTAACATTTATAATCTTTAATTCAATCTGCTTCTGGCGTAATGGTTTTATATAGAGAAATTGACCCTTAAGCTCCGTGTCCAGTGGTTGGCGAAGAAACGCGTCATCACTCTAACATATTTTTATGGCATACGATATAACAAAGATAATGATTAAAGAACGTAGTCTATTTATTTATCAAAATCAATTTTTTTAGAAAAAGTAATTTGCCAAATATCTTCAGTTTGTTGTCAAATTATTGTAGCTTGAATAAGTTTAGACTTAAGCCTTCCTCGGGATTCCAGGCAATTGCTTTTTTGTTGATGTGATCAGGGTCCTGTCTGGACTAATATGTAGATGCTGTTAGACTACTTTTATCATTCATGTTATCGTTAAAAAAAAATTTATAAGTATGTTTAATCAATTGATAAAATTCAGCTAATATTCTGTTTTTTTCTCATCGTCAATCCAATAACATTAATTTACCCGCGACAATTATGCAATCCGTCATATAACGAAGACGATCTCTATACACTGCCCACTCGTTAGATGCAATCAAACATAATTCAAGGCAATCATTGCGTCGAGAGATTAATTAACTCTTACCTTAATTATGGCACTATAACGTACAGAACATTGTCTCTAATAGGCTACTATAATTTAGAAAACGCACCATTAGAAATTGGAAAATGTAAGGGTTTTAATGAGGCGCTACAAATACAATTATTATTTTTGAAGATGTTTAACATTTTCGAATGATATTAACTTTTCCTCAAGTTATGAGAAAGGATTAAGGATGAATATGGTAAGCGTGACATTACTTGCTAATTTTACCAGATATTCAGTTAGTATCATATCATAGTTAATATCATATCGTCTAAAAACCAACCGAGAAGTTATTCAAATCACGACCACAATTTGAATATCTAAATCCTATTCCCAACTGTCACTCTGACAGATCCAATTTGAATTTGACAATTCTATGCTATTGCTATACGCAAACGTGATTTCAACACATGGTGCGGTAGACACAATGCCTAATAACAGACATTTTGCCTTTGAACATTGTAGCTTGCACCTGCCGTTCCTTTCGCGTCCATAACTGTCAAGGGATTATGAAACCTAAGCTAGTTGACCTAAATTCTGTTTTCGTTGGAGCATGCAAAGATTACTTTGACGGTAAAAACAATTGAAGACTTATGATGGCGAACTGGCGAACCTGTTTTGTTTTTGCTGCTTTGTTTTTATAAACTACTCACTTTTTGTTTTACTAGAGGAGTGAATTGATCACCTTTAAATACCTAATAGTTTTTTATAATAATTAGATAATAATAAATAGATCATGCGCTCACTTTAATAAACCTAGATCAAAGTGCTGTAGGGATTCAGATATGGGATTTAGTCTAAATAAAAAAATATCAAACATTATTCCAGTCTAGCTGTCCTACTCTCTAACCAAATTTCAATGGATATGAATTGGATTTCTGTCATTTCAAACACGTTTTTGAAATTATCAAAGGACATGACATCTGTCGTTGCATTAAGTCAATATTGATTTTTCAACATTGCGTTACAGGGTAGGGTAGCTGAATCTCTGAAAATGTGCGAAACCTTGAAACTGTACAAACTACTCGACTATCAATGGAGGTCGTCAAATAAATGAAGCATTTTTTCCTATTAGTAACACTTACCTGTGTCGAATTTCAAACTTTATTATTACTTACATTGATTCCCTATTCATTGGTGTAATAATTAAAAGTTTTTATAGCTTTAGGACTAGGTTTTTGCGTCGGTTTCTCATTTCATGCTTTGATCTTGAGTACAATAATATCAAATATGTTGACAGAGCATCATCCTTGTCATCGTTTGCATCGTTTGCGATGTTATATAAGGTTGGGTAGAGTAATTGTGATTATCAAGGTATCGATGCCATCAATATAGAAGAGAACTTTTAAACGGATGTAAATAAGGGTAGAAGTACTATAGCCAAAGCTTTTCTTGCAAATGTAATTGCAAATATCAATGCATTAACAAGACTCGATATACCTTCGTTCCTCTGCTGGCACTAAATAAAAAATCTAAAGCGGAAAGCGACAATCCTTTTCCTCATTATTTTGTTTTTTTCCTTTTTTTTTTCATTATGTTGTTTCCTGGAATATAGGCAATACCAATAAATATTGCTTTTGGCTTAACTAGTGTTTCGTGTCACGGAGAAGGAGATAATCCATATGATGCTATTGGAACTACTGCGGCATCAATACATTGATGTAATTTTATTAACATTAACGACAGTTCTGCCTCATACTTCGGACGCTTTATTATAATGTTCCATAGTCAACTCAGAAACAGATCACAGAACCAGTTCACTTTACAAAAACCAAAACAAAACAGTAATGACACCGTCTAGCCGCGAGTGAAACAAAAAACCAAACCACCTCCATATTGATGAGTTCTTACCGAAAATTACTACGAAATTCCTTGAACTGGTACTGTAATTTAGACCGCTGTAAATGATGCTACGGCTCTTAATCTGATAGTCTTAAAGTTGAAATTCGATTGGCTACTTCTTTTTTCTTTTATGGTACATCAAAGTGATTCAGCGTCTATCCAGCCAGACGTCTCAGGCTATTTATGTACTAACTTAGATATTATTTTAATTTGCCATCAGTACTAGAGGTATTAATAGTGAGAAATCCAATAACGGCATCGAAATCAAGTGATCAATCAGCACCTGATGATTCTCGGGGTTTGATACGGTTGTTGCATGCGTTTGAAGCATTTTATGATTTTATTTATTGTTATAGTTTGAAGAAAGTTGAGAGAAACTTTATAGTTCCTTCCACGGTCATCACACATCAGCTCGTAACTATTTTTATCTGTTCTTTTTGTAGTTGTATGAAGAAATCATTGGCTTAGAGATTCATTGGTTTTGATAAAACAAACAACAACTAGGTGGCTAATATCTCTAAAAATCTCTAGTTCTTCCGTACGTTGAAAGGCAGATCAAGCAATTGCTTGAATGCTTACAACCTTTTGTAATTAATTCTGCGAATCAATTCAGGAGTATTGGTGTTATGGCCCGTTACCCTCATGTGTTTTGTGAAAATGAAGCCCGTCTGGGCGGGTGATGATGATAATGCCAACTGCATCAGAATTAAGGAACAATGTAGTTACTTAATTAAAATATACAGTTAAAGAACAACTACCTGTCACTCCGAAACCCAAGGTATCAGGTACAAAAAATATTTGCGCCGTACTTCAACAACACTTAATGTGCGATAAAGATAATACTTGTAAAGGTACACTTAAAATTCTTTAAAATTTTATATAATAGCACTCCCAGAAACATAATGTCGACCCTCAAGAATTTTATACGATAAAATCACGTAAACCACCGAACATTAATACCGATGTTCTTCTTAAAGCTCAATTTAACAACAGAAGATAATTTATTACTTAAAACTGCAATTTGTAAATGCCACAAACAGTGGGTAGTCAAAATAACGAACGTCCAAAAGAACTTAATCACGAATAAAAATTTACTAAACTACTGGTGGCGATGTCAGGTGGACTTTAATTAACTATGTTAATCAATGAAAGAGTTATTTGACATCAGCTGACTTTGAATAGTAGCTTCGAGCTAATTTGAACACTCTTAAATCACGGCGATGTAATCAGTAAATAGTTCTAGAGTTATCTCTTATCTTCTTCTTTTCCCCTATCGACCGTCATTTGAGTCACTACTACATCACACTCGTCTAAAACATTTCCGTTTTAAAAAATTTGTTGTCAATCACCAACTTCTAGTTCAAAATTATTACAAATATCCATATTTTCTCCAATATTTTCTTCATTTTCTTCACAAATCTCTAAATTACAAAACACCAATTTAAGATATTATTAAAAATAAATAAACTGTTTCTCTAGACTTTGTGTTAATGTAATGCTCAGTGGAACAAGCCTATAAATAGCGTCGCTCAGTCAAAACCATAATGGTCGGAACGAGTATTTTCTGAAAGGTCAAAAATGGAAAGTGCCTGGCGCCGGGCCTTACTGACGTGACGTAAAATTCTGTTTACATGAAAACAGGCGTTCAGCTTAAGTTCTTGCGTATTCGCAGACCTCTGACGTAAATTATGAGCAGTCTCGATTGAACACGGGCTGTTTCTAAAGATAGTAATAAATATTCTCACTATATTTTGTAAAAAAAATAATAAGTATGTGCTTAAAAATAGCTAAAGTTCTACCACTAATTCTCGAATCAATAATATATAAATAACGCAGATTTTTTATCAGATAAATATACTATGTCTATGTCATTTATAGACTCAGAGTGCCCTGTGTTATCTCAGCCGGAGTTATCTCAGCCAGTAGGTATGGCAAAATAATACAAAACATTAATCTAACCTGATCCGATTGTCTCTTTTTTTAAACAAACCAGTAACCTTGAAAATAGCGAGTAATAATAAACACTTCCTCATATTTCATGCATGCATACACATTATTACTTTAGATGGTGAGGCTATTAAATAAGATAAAACCAATTATTTCAATATTATATCCATGTTGTGATACATTACCAAAAAGGAATATTCAATAGCGTTGAAAACGAAGTTAAGTGATTTACAGTGAGTTGATCTCTACCTTCCATTTCAACTAACTAACTAAAGCTTTACAGCAGTTGTTTTTATATTATTTACATAAGTTGTGCGCTCGAAATTCACATAAAGACTGTACCTATTTAAAATTAAATTAATTTATTTATTCCTGGAATAATTAAAATTATTTAATTTTTATATCATAACTTACGGCTGGATCTAGGCCTTTACCAAGGGTGTCTATTCTAAACTGTCCTGCGCTACTCACATACAGACAATAACTAAACAATCCTTACTTTTCCATATAATTAGATGGATTTCTTACCTCTAAATTTAAAAATATCCAAACTCCAACGTGCTAAAGAGATCAAGCTTCCTGCATAACGTTCAATATTCATGTCATTTGTTGCGCGTCGAAATGAAATAAATAATCACAAAAAAACAGAGACAGCATATACAGCTTTCCCTCACAGATCTCGAAACAAGTCCTGTATTTAATTACTTCGTTTACGGACGCTTGATTTACGAGCCTCTTAATTTGAAAGTGTTGATTTAAGTTTTGATGGCAGGAACATATTCAGAAGCTAATAATGACGCCAACTAATAAATCAGAGAAATAAATTAAATCCCGCAGGACCAAGCCCCGTTATCAATGACGTGATGATAAAAGCCTTCAACCACGTACAACTATTTGGAATGGGCTCCTTTATAACATTCATGTAGGATGGTCGTAAAGCACAATCATTTCTATAAACCCATTTAAATTCTATCTTCACATCCTCATTCATGTAATTGGTCTTAACTGTCCATCCTCAGGACAACACAAATTATATGATTATCCTTCGTTAGATTAACTTCATGGATCGTTAAAACGTAAATCGATTTAGATGCACTACACATTTTGCTTACTAAGCGATAAATGTGTCAACAACATCCAGACAGCCGGTGTCTCCGACGCAATATTAACGGCATTCATTATTTTGCAGACTTGGCCGCGTTGCGACAACTACTGGAGAGCGAGACGGGCGGCACAACCTGTCCCAGTTGTAACATGCCCTTTGACAAGGGTAAAAAGAGAAAGCTGATCGACACTTGCGGACATGAGCGCTGCTACTCCTGCATGTTCAGGAACGAAGCCTGCCCTATATGCGCGAGGAATAGTCAAGGCCGCCGGCAAGCTATGGAGCGATACACGCCGTCGCCGCAGCGACAAGAACCAGACTGGCAGTCTCCAATGCGACTTCCGAAGCCACCAAAACAGCCATCGAGCTTAGCGCAAAGTTGCCCCACACCTCCACACACTAGAAGAAGATTCTTCCTGAGTCCCAAATCCCTTCGTAGCCCGTTCAGCCAGCGAGCCTCCCGGCATTCTCACGAGAACCACGTGCCTCTATCCGGTAAGTACCTTTATCGGCATCCAATTTGCATATCTGTGGGCTCGCGCGTGGTAGCCGCCGATTTGCATCGGAATTGCGTAAACCGAGTCTGCGCGCACGCAACGCACTTCATTGATATCTTCAACGACATAGTTGAAACCTCATTCACAAAGTTGATACTCAATTTCGTGTTAGTTTCTTTTGTATTTTCATAGAGAACGAGAATCAATCTCGTATGAATTGCGAACGACAGTTGCGACAGGGCGCCCACGCGCCTCCGCCGGATGTACGTAGGGGCTCCGCGAAGGACCGGTTGTCTTGTGTATTTATTCGTTTAGGTATACTTAGGTCCGTTAGAATTTTGCAATTGAGCCCGCGCAGACAAGCCGGCTGCGAACTTTATCTCGGCATCTGTTACAGTTTTCATTTCCATTAATTATATCATTCTGGACCGCTATTTCACGATGGCAGATTGAAATATATACAGTACATTCACAGCTGTGGGTTTCTTAATAATCTATTAGTTTCAATTCGCCACAGCCCTTGCCCCCTTACGCTTGTAATTAGTCTGTCGATTGGTTATAACATTTCTATTTGTCTTTATGAATAAAGTTACCTCATAAAATTGATAATCGCATTCGTTCTTCAATTTGTTAGTGTTCGTCGCATGGTACTGTTACTTAAGCTAAACTCTTTACTGCAGCCTTTATATCTTCCCTCCAACTATCTACAGGACTACCAGAAGAAGGCCCACGAACAGCCGCGTGGCCAAGCTTGGTCTTCAATAAGATCAGATCGCTATGGTCTACACACTCATCCGTTCCACAGGGACTCAACCAATTGACAGGCACGAAGACATCTCTTAATTGGACAAAGGAATGTGGGCTCCCTATCGATGCTATAACAAGAAACAGATAAAACGATTGCCATTAATCGAGAATATAGTCTCAACGCATCGTATTTACATTCCTAAACCTCGTAACATTCTCGATAATCCGTACAATGTTTTTTAATGCACGTTCTCGTGAGGATTCGATAAATTCAGAATCAATTCTTTGTTTAATACATTGATATGGAATCCACATTCTGCTGCGTCGATACGGCACAGTCGTCGCTCTTTTGCACTTGTTTAAAGCCTATTTGCATTAAATCCACCATCAGTTATAAGTACACAGCTTTTCGTTTCGATATTATTTTCTGCATTTGTGTGACGTTTATTTTTGTTGGTAACGCCTGAGTTTTGTTCAAGTACGAAATGATTAAATTCGCATTTTATAAGCTTAATAACCGTTAACAGGTCGGCTCATGATCAGATCTCACAAAACCGATAATGACTTGTAATTTCCATCAAACTGTCAAACGTCTGAATGTGCGAGGTCTTTGAATCAACATCTAATGTTCCATGCATGACTCGACATTTTGTTCTGTAGGTAGATGAAGATACGTGAACAATCTATACGGAAATCGAGATAAGACATCGGCGACAAAAATTACATATCATACCGTGGGCGAAACCGATCATCTGTGTTGATAAAAGCATAGATACTTAAGTCGAACCAGATAAAAATCTGAAATTATGGTTCTCCAAATGGTGTATGTAAATTTTATGACAGGTACCATTGATGGCTTGGTTATACTGAAAGTAAGATGTTGAGGAACATAAATCACATGCATCCATCATTTTTATGGACTTATTGTAGGTTGAATTCTTATCCATTGAAATAGCTTAATAAGTGTTTGAATGAAACACAAAGTTATGTAATTACAAAGTATTGTATTTACAATCGCATTCGCAGTATTCCGTAATCACACGACAATTCCCTTTTTGCCTGTGTGTCCATCGGAGCACAACAACCATCTTTCACATCAGTCTCACATGGCGCGCTCTATTTCTACCATCTTCCATTTTGACAGTTCTTTCCATACAATGCCATAGACTTAATCTAGGCACAGGAGCTATCAGATACACAGCCACTTTATAATTATCCTAACAATTTTATTCAAGAGAATTTAAATAAAACTTGCACAATTAATTTCACCAATTCACTTCACGCATCGTCCAGCTTAATTCAAGTTAAATGAATCACAGTTGTGTCATTGGTACGGAATTATCATGCGACTGGGCTTATCGAGAAGCCTTATGTCTGATGTGGGAGTCGGAAGGTCGCACTCATTCAGGCATACATATAGGGCTGACTATGAATCAGGGATGCTATTATACTTTTCCATTAAAATTTTCTTTACTTTTGAAGGCAAAAAGTAATACTGAACATTCGAAGATCAAAGAAATTAAAAAGCTATTTTATTTCCAGTACCACTGTTCCGTTAATGAAGTTTCTGCCCTTCTACCTTTTGCAAATGATTGCTTAAAATAATTCTTCTATGCCTATTTAAGTAACCCTTTGCTTGTTTAATTCCTACAATTGTTTTTATAGTCAGCTTAGAATTAATATTTTATTTACCTTAAGCTCTAATTTCATAAACAAAATTGTCTATAAAAGTGTACCCATTCAATACAGCCACAGCCACTTCAACCAGCAGCCACTTCAAGCAACATCTTTTAAGATATTTTTTTTTAAGACTTTTTCTTTACGTGGTAGCCCTGTTGACGCTTATAATATGTCAAGGCAACACCCTCGCATTGTGACTACTATCACCAGGGAGCACCTCCTTCGCTAATTGATATTCCTCCTCCATATCCTTAACGCAGTCTGAGATGTCTTTAAGAATATAAATGACAGTTTATTTAAATATATACATACATATTATCACGTCTATATCCTTTGTAACGTGGTCGATGCCGATGTTAAATAAAACCTTGAGATGATGTATAGATGATGATGATGATGATGATAGATTATGTGTATAGTATATTAAATTCCAAAGGTACAACTGGAACAATTTATAAAAAGGTAAATAACACAAATCACAGAATACAAATTTAAAATAATATTTGAAATGCTATTTACAATAGTGTTATAATAATTTTATTACAACAGTTATAACAATTTATATTTTATATATTTACAATTGGAGGCCAAAACAATGAAAAAGGTGAGTTGCTTTAAAAACAGAAACAAAGAGCAAATGGCCAGAGAAGAGCGCAATAAGAGCAAAGAGTCGCTAATACTGATATAGCGCCTCGTTACACCATGAAGCGGTAGGCAGAGGTATAGTACACACCCACTCTTTGCCAGTAATTCTGTTGTTAATAAAGCTACCTTTGTTTTTAATCGAAAGCCATGGTGAGCCTGCCATCATGCCTGACCATGGCATGATGGCAGGCTCACCATGATGGCATGATGGTCAGGCTTCGCCAAGATCATAAAGTGATGGGTGACCAAAACTTTGTGATCTCGACTCCTCTGTGCGTAAAGGCACGTTAATTGCGACTGTTTCTACCCACCAACCCGCATTGGGCCAGCGTGATGGTGTTACGGCCCATGGTTTCTCTATGAGGAAGGCCTGTGCCCAGCAGTCGGACGTATATAGGCTGAGAACAGGAAATTATTATTATTGCTTCATTAATAAATTGTGATAAAATCATAAGCGTCCTCGATCTCTTCTTCTTCTTGCCCTTTTCCCACTCTAGGTGGGGTCGGCACAACATGTCTTCTTCTTCCATTCTCCTCTGTCACTCGTCAGCTCAGCATCCACTACTTTTATCCTCATATCATTCTTCACGCATTCAATCCATCGCTTCTTTGGTCTTCCTCTAACTCTAGGTCCGTCCACATCCATAAGCATAAGCGTCCTCGATAATACAATAAATGGCATACCCAAACATGCTTCAGAATCTTCGCACGATCTTAGGAACAAAATGAGGCGTTTACGCCCACGAGAAGCGTTTAGATATGATTAACCGCCTCACGACATGGGTGGGAGTTCATTAATGAAATTACTTTGACAATATGCATTGAGAGTACGGAACAACATCTTTTTTGTAAATTGAATTAACTTTCATAAAAAAATTTCATACAATGAGTTTAGTAAAGGGTGTGCGCCGTGTTTGTGGTAAGCCGAAAAGGTTTGATAGTATATCAGCTTTTTAGAGGCTTTTTATCAAATTGGATTTATGTATATATTAGCTCCTTTTTCCTGTCAATTTCGTCTCGTGCAGTCGAGTACAAAATATGTAATACATTTTAGAGGTGACAATGGTTATTTGCTTCTATTATGAGACATTTGCTGTTAAAGATGGTTACATATTTTTGGTGTCGACTGTACCATCACCCCCTTGCTTCTATGTCATTTTATTCTTTGCTAAATATTCTAATTATAGAATCTAGACAATTCTAAATCCTGAAAGTCATAAATAACTTATAAAAAGTATTTTTGTAAGCTTTTTAATTGTTTTGTTGGGGAATTTTGTTACTAAAGTGACCGTCTGTTGACTCCACTTTATGAATCTTTAAAAATAAAATATTTGCAAAGTGCAGTTTCAGAGCAAAGTCCAAAAAAGTTTCAAGAAAAGAAACCTCAGAAAATAGATAGAATATTCAACTAATTAAATTGTTAAAGGACGATCACGTTCCAACTCTGTTGTGAACTACAATAATAGTGGGCCCTTAGGATATTCTTTACAATTTAAAGCACGTCTATTTTTAAGCGAAATAGCTTCCAGTATTATTATTTACCAATTTGAAATACTAAAGAATTATTATAGACACGCAGCTCATTTTAGTGTGCGTGTAGCAAATTGTTCACATTCATAATATGGATATCTTCATGACATAGGTGTTGATTTAAAATGTTCTCGAGGGTGATAAGTGTTAGAGATATTATTAAAATGACATACATACATACATAAGTCAAGCCTTTTTCCCACAGGGGTAGGCAGAGATTACATCCTTCCACTTGCTACGATCCTTGCATAATTCTTTCGCTTCATCAACTCTCATTACAGTCCTCATACATGCTCGGCGATTTCGGGTACTTTTGACCTGGCCCTTCTCTAGAACGTCTTTAATTTGGTCGAGAAACGTTCGCCTAGGTCTGCCTTGTCCCGTATCTCCACTCATACTCGATTCATATATCCCTTTAGTCAATATATAATATTTTTGGAGTATTGTACCAGATTTTATCTATACATATAATTAAACTGTAGAGGTCGAATGTCTGTACATAGCTTCCCTAAAAATCTGATCCCTGACAATTGCCGCCTCTACAAACTGCGAAATAGTCCTCTGATATTAAAACAAGACAGGTGCGTCATAAAAAATCTTACTTAAATGAACAAAACCCTTCATGCAAATGGCTAAAAGCAGACCACATTCCTTTGATAATTCAGCCTTGACAGCACTCATCCACCCGTAGCCATAATATTGCATTTTAATTGTTAAACGCACAGCCAACCTTACAATTTATTTAGAAACATCCTTAATGTTTGATCTAATAGAGTACAAATTTGAACAAATAAAGCTTAGTTAAACTACAATGAGGAAAGCAGCCGCGTTGACATTTCCAATTCATTGATTACAACAATGAACTGTTATGGCTTATGTCACAGTCATGGGCAGACTGTTTCATTGACTACCTGACTGCGGTCATGCGGTTTCTGATTATCTATAAATATATTTCGTTATGTATAATAGCATAGCTATATTTAAGAATTATCCTTCCAATAATATTTGATTCTCGTCTTTTATAAAAAATTTAAAATGGAATTATATAATAGTTAATAACATTCAATTAAAGAAAGTCGAATAAGTATGTGTTGTACAAAGAGAGACCTTTTATTGAACGTTCACAAAGCCAATTTTAATATAGGGGTAGAGTACAAAAAAATTGGTAGCGCCATAACCGTCGACAAATAACACATTTACCCAAGACAATGTTAAGTTTATAGGCAATACAATTTAGCTGGAGTTTAACACACAATCAAACGACAAGGTAACCATAAACATTAGATAAACCTAAAAGCAATTAATTATATCCACTCTATATCCCACAGACTATAACAAAACATGCTATCAATTGATTTCCAATCGATTTTCTACATTAATTACAATAAAAACTAGTTGCCGAAGCGTTTAACATCGGCGCCACATTTACGGCTAGGTAATTTTAAATTGTTACTTCCATAGTTGATTCACCACTTTCTACACTAAATTGCTTGTAGTAGGCTGTAGGAGTTGGTCCTAGTTAGGGCTGGCAAGAGAATAATCCTACATAAAGACGATTAGGCGATTTATAAACATTTTCAGATAAACTTTTAAGTTCATCTGGATTTGGAACTACGACAGTTGCATATTCAGATGAACTTAAAAGTTTATCTTAAAGGTATCCAGTTGAATCACAAAATTCGAGTAATAATGTAAATCAGTTTAAGCCTGCTAAATCCTGTAGTCGCATTTGCGACCGTTTCTACCCACCAACCCACATTGGGCTAGCGTGGTGGTGTTACAGCCCATACTCCTCATGTGTTTCTCCATGGGGAAGGCCTGTCCCAGCAGTGGGACGGTATATAGGCTGATGACGATCCAGTTGAATCACAAAATTGGAGTAATAATGTAAATCAGTTTAAGCCTGTTAAACCCTGTAGTTAAACATATTTATGTCTAAGAGTTAAAATGGCGAGATAAATTATATAAAATCTTAAATAATAAGAGGACTTCTCGTGCTATAGACTGCTGTGTAAATTTCATAAGCTGCACAATGAACATTATGTGCTTAAATTCAGGCAGGCAGAGATTTGCAATCTCCACTTGCTTCGTTTCTGACACAATCTTTCGCTTTCTTTTCTTTCATTGTTAACTTCATACAAGCCCTTCGATCTCCTTTCAAAATTTCCCTTAATAAGTTGGCTGAAAATGAACTGTTAAATATCGGTTCATCATTCGCTAGTACTTATTTGCCTGACAGTATAGTAACAGTATCATCTTCTATCTAAGAATCCTTTTAGTTTGATGCCAGCCCTATTCCTGGAAAACTAGATTCAGTCGTACCTAAGCGTGGGAGACCATGTTTTTTGTGCTGCAATGTGCAGTCACGCAAAAACAAGACAGTGGCAGTCGAGTTGTACATTATTACCCTCTTGTGCTTTGTTTTATGAACGGATTAGTCCAAAAAAAATACATACTGTCGCTAGAACTCTTTCTTATGTGAAAGAATATAACTGTTATGGTCGAAATTCCAACTAAAAAGGTTTCAAATTAATTGACTGATGTCTGTGTAGGTTTTACAATTAGGATCTTTTAAGCAAAGTATTAATTAAGCTACTTCCCGACTAGCTGTCCTACTCTCTATCCAAATTTCAATGGATAAGAATTGGATTTCTGTCATTTTGAACACTTTTTTTTTAATTATCCAAGGACATGACATATTTGCATTGATTCAATTTTGATTTGTTAACATTACGTTACAGAGTAGGGCAGCTGTTAGTCGTTTCTTCAATAGAACATTTAAAAAATAAAACGGTAATAAAATTCTTATCATATCGATATTACTCCAACTATAGACTTTGTCCAAAGCAAATAATTTAAGTAAAAGAACCCTTTTACCACATCTATAGTCAAACTTCTTGCAGGAAACGTATTGATCTTATAAATGAGTCCGTATAAATGCCAGCCGCATCTACTCTTTATTGTTATGGACATAATGTTTTTTCAGCTTTTTGTATTTTCCTTTTATCACCAAAGCTACTTATGTAAATATTTACATATATTTTTTGCACACTTAATGCCGCATCTATTAATCTTTAAAAGAAAATCTAACTACATACGGTTACAAAGAACCTGTGTCTATCTCCTAAATGTGGGAAAAATGTGAGCCGTTTGAAGATCGATTCGCCGATTGACGCGAGATTGTTTACTACATCCGTCCATCCGTTACATAATGTAACTGATCCGAGGAAGGACGTGGCGATCGGATCCTGTGGTGTGGGCGGCCACCTGCGGATCCCGTGGGAACGGTATCAAGTTGACATTGTATCACACCGAACTTGACACTGTGACGAAGGCTAGTGGTATCTGAAGTAAACACGTATCTATTTGTACATCTTCAAGGAAATTGTGCTCTAGACCACTTGGTCATTTAAAAAAACTGTTAAAACATTTTTAATGCAAGCAAAAATCGGAGTCATAACGATATCTAATATTTTTATGATAAATAATTCAATGATTGAAAAAAATATCAATTAGAAGTTAAATCTGGATTGATTTCATTCATAATCCCCGGATTAGCACAATTGATAAGAAAACACCAGATATCGACTTTAGATTATTTTTCGAGTAAACATTGCTTATCATAAGTATGAACTTGTTACTCATAAATAGGCTTGCACATTCTTCATATAGTTCTTATAAATTATAACAGTGAAAGATAAATTTCCGTTTTTGAGTATACAAAAATACACTTCTTTAAATGAATTTTAATTATAATAATAGTGTTTAGGCAAGAATGTGGAAATTAATTTTAAAATTAAAACAAATAGTTTACAATAACAAAATAATAGTTTAGAATTGTTAAGCAACCAGCCACTAATCTCCTATTTCAATATGAAGATGATGATCATGATTGATAGTCCACAAATTATAACTTAAATCTGGATTTAATTCCTTAATAATCCCAAGTATTAAAAAAAAGATTAAATATCACAAGACATCGATTTTAGGTTGAAAAGTAAATATTGCATATAGTATTTTTTTTTTTGTAAGTAGGCTTACCAATTCTAAAATGAGTATAGATTACTCACCAGTAATAAATACACGCATAAAATCAGAATTACTTCGTAATCATACAGACACTAGAATTATTTTTACATACGTACATACATACATAATTATAATCGCGACTATTATCCCCTAAGGGTTAGTCAGAGACTAGGCAAAAGCACCGCAAAACTAGTCCTCGCTTCACTAAGCAGTGACTGCACTCAGCCTGACAGGTGGTCATCCCGTCGCCTGAGCTATAAGATGGTGGTGCAGTTCTAAGTACATTAGTCGCCTTTTGCGATACCTAAAGGAAGAGACAAAGTGATAGTATTCATTTAATAATTCGATACCACACGACTCATATAATTTTAACGTAATTATTTTTACACAATAATAAATAATAATAGTTCAGAATTGTTCACGAATCAGCCAGTATTCCCCTAGTTCGATATAAATTTTCCTTTGATTCTCTATCATGGAACGAAAACATTAAAGTTTTTACAGGCATTTCATTACCATCATCTTTATCGATGGGAGGTTGATATAAACCACTTCCTGTCTCAACCACAATGGATTTCCGAGTAAAAAACCCTCTATAAACCAGATCATCTTAATACCAAATGTGGGAAGCGTCCGCCATTATCCCGATGATAATTGGATTGACATTATGGCTGCAATAAAGAATTGCATCTCAAGGGAAAATTCTGAAGTATATCCATAACCTTCAATTGCAGCATTCTTTGATAACCTTTACGTGTGTGAACATGACCCTGGAAACCTTTTTAGAATTTTTCACGTTATTCTAAAAGTGCCGAGTATTATGAGTTTCGATCCAGAAAATAAACGAAACCATACCATCGCTAACATACAATAGAGGTACTAGTAGTAAATATATAAAAAAAGGGTCTGCTGTTATTATCGAAAACTCACAGGGCACAGAACCACTTACTTTGTTTCATAATCCAACATTGTATATTTTTGGCATGAATGTGATTCTGCATGTCAATGAATTGTGTATGTTTTCGTTTTTATTTACAGCTCCTTGTAAATTTGTAACATTGTATTTTTTTCCTTTTATGGGCGGCATGTGATTTTTTTTATAACTTTTAAAAACAATTTTTGCTTGAAGTTTTTTGGGGTTGTAAAATTTTCAGTTGCATCTGTTTTGTGTGTTTTTATGTCTGTTTTGTTTCTGCATGTGTTAATATGTGTGTTTCCTTACAGACGACGAAGGTGGTCATATAAAGCAGCCTGGGTTCGAGTCTCGGAGACAAAATGACTTGTACATGCGTCTTGGTTTGCTGCTCGGTGAGAGACGGGGCAGAAACAAAGCTAGAGACAGCTGCACATCGCTCGCTTCGCTCGACGCTCACACACTCGCTTCTCATAACACTAGCCCGGTAAGCAACTACTCACACATACACACATATAATCTCGACTATTATCCCCTAAGGGTTAGTCAGAGACTACGCAAAAGCACAGTCAAAGTAGTCCATTGTCATAGTCCGCGCTTCACCGAGCAGAGACTGCGCTCAGCGTGACAGGTGGTGAGCCCGACGCCGCTGTTAGATGGTTCTCAGGGTTGGGAAGGGTTGATAGTATTATTTTAATGAGCAACTAAGTTATGAGAAACCCAGATCCAACTCGGCCACTAAATTTAGTAGGCTGACGCCATCGCCATTGGCTAAAAGCGAGATAATCGCGGACGAACATACATACAAAACCTTAAAGTCAAAATTCCTTTTTGAAGTAATTTAATAAAAATAGAAAATGATGTTATTGCTTAATTTTTATGTGGTTTTAGTAAAGCATCACTTATATTCAGGAGAAGGGTTTACTTTACTTTCTTTCCAACATCTACATATGTATATCTAAATCGCTCATTTTTATTTAAACGTGCCGTAGTTCCAAGCTGTCGCAGCCGAGCGTTAAAACAAATCTACCCACATTTAAGTTACCTAACTTAGTTACTAGTTAGTTTTTGCTTTAAAGTGTAAATTATCGTAAGACATAGTGTTAATGCTGAATTTGGTCAAACAATTATGTCTTCTCGTAAGTGAAAACAAATTCTTAAGGGATTTATATACATCTATAATTGTAAATCTATGTCCTTCTGCCTATTTCAACAAAATCACTTTATCTTTAACGTTCATATTATCAATCATCTTCCAGGTATCAACGCTGACCGGTTCATCAGAAGTGGAAGCAGTGGCACCTCTTGGCAGAGACTCGTTGGGATCTCTGGCATCGATGTCGTTGTCAGCAGCCAGCAACTGCTCGTCTTCCAGTCCTGGGAGCAGACGACACTCCGTTAATAGTAAGTCAACCTTCAAATACAGTCGGAAGCTCCAAGGAATCAATGGCTAAGGAAACACTACATATCACCTTCATTAATGATTTCATAATGGTGAAACACATGAGGAGTATGGTTACCATCACCATGCTGGCCAAATTCTGGTATTGGTACTCGTAGAATCGGTTGCAATATCAACCGGGACCAATGGTTTAACGTGCCTTCCGAAACACGGAGGAGCTCAAGATCACAAAGTTTTGCTGACCTATCTTAGGCCTGACCATGGCGATGGTAGAAAGCCACCGAACTCCTCATATTGTATTATGTACTGGAAATAAAATATCCGCCCGCTTCCTCAGCCATCGATTCCTCGAAGGTCGTGCGCAACTTCCCATCTTCTAGTTAATATAGCATTTTATAAAACTACCAACTTGTTAGCAAACTCGCTATTTGTAACTTGTTACAAATAGCGAGTTTGCTAATAATAAGCATACTTCGATTGATATACACCTAAATTATATCACAGGAAGCCGGTACTTATTTAAATTTTATAAGCCCCGAAAAATTTTAAATTTATTCCAAGATTTCCTTGCATGAAATATTGGCATCTAATATTTACAATGTTATAATACTACTTTCAGCTCTTCAAAATGGTCGATCAGAAGAGTTAACAAGAATGTCGAGTGGATTCTTTAAAAATAGAAAAACAGCTGCCAGGAGATCTGCGAGGGTCAACAGCAAGCAGTCTTCGTCGTCTTCAGAAATAAAGAAAGGTGAGCCTCGTTCTAGATTATCAACTCCATCGTTATCACAACCTGGAGGCGTCCGCTGCCAGTTATCATGTGAGTAAAGATTTTTGATTTTTTTTTTGCTGAACGTTGCCCTCCACCTCCACAAAGTACCTTTCTAAGGATGATCTTACAGAACGAAACTTAAGAATAAAAATCTGTTTGGGTAAAGTTAGGAAGGGCGATTGTGCTTTACAGCCCACATAGCGCCAGTCAAACTTGCAATTGTGATCAGGAGTCAGGAGCAATCCCATAAAATGTAGAAAAATCTAAATTAACAGTATGATTACTGCAGAGGAGTTCTGATGCAACGATCCCCTGGACAAGGAAAGTATATGTGGACACTCACCGATGGTGGCTTCTTTGGTGCAAGTTTTGGCTGGTAGTAGTTATGCTGATGGTGGAAGCTTTCTAGGTACCTACGTTTAAATTTCAACTGCCCGTAGAACCAAGTATGCTGCTTACGGTCTCCGTAATACAGAATACAGAAATTGTTTTGTCGTATCAATTTTGTCACCTTTTTTAAACTGTCATTTATGTGACATTATAAAAAATATTTTATTCTTTTTCAGTACATCCCTCACCACAATTAACCCTTCGGCCGTTGTTCTTCGAAGTGCCGTCCACCGACCCTCAGAACTTCTTCTCTGGAAGGCAATGGCTCATGCGTGATATGGAGAAGGCGCTAGACTCCAGTTCTTCAGGTGAACATCACATTATTCTAATCTCTGTTAATTATAAAACTCATTCACGTTCTTGTCCCTGGAATAAATTATTATTATTATTTTTCCTAAAACAACTTTTACGTAAGCGAAAAAAAAATTCCAACTTTAATGTGGAAACGTCTTATGTCGACTTTTTGCAGGTATCCTGATCTCAGGCAGTCCAGGCACCGGAAAAACAGCTCTCATTCTCCAGCTGGTAGAATATTCCTGCTTTGGGAGAAAGAGGAATTACGAGTACGAGGAGCTGAGAGAACAGTGCGACATCAGGGAACTGTTACCGGAAGAGTTGACAGCGGGCCTGTTCACTCACATGGCGTCTCACGTGGTGGCCTACCACTTCTGTCAGGTAAATAAATTAATACTAAACACTGTCTCGTCTTTCTTCATGGAAAAGCACATAAAAAGCTTCTTTATGCCTTCCGAAGCTTAGAGGATCTACAAATAAGTTTTTGTTTTGGAATTATAATTATGGCCATATCTCCAATTGTGGCGTACGTATATTCCTTTCATTTCAAAGCATTCGAACTTTTCGCACACGGAACTACTAATAATAAATACTTCTTGAGTTCATCAAACTAGTTCAATCCGGAAGAAATTGGATTTGATTGGATTTGGTTTTTTTGGATTTGGATTGGATTTTTTTTGTATCTTGATGAGAAACTATTTAGGTAAAAATTGTGAGTTGTTATTGTTATGTAATGTGTGAAAAGGTATGTAATAGCTGCTCTCATAGCAGCATTTCGTTCGTCTCAGGCGTGTCTGATAAAAAAGTATATGGTCCTTGAGTTTTCTTTCAATAAATATTAAATTCATAAATACTCTGTATTGGAACATATTATTAATGTTTTCCTTTTGTTTTAGGCTGACAATAACAGCACGTGCCTTGTTGGCGAATTCGTGCACTCCCTCGCTGCACAGCTCTGCCAAGCTCCGAGACTACAAGCGTACAGAGAATACCTCCTCAGTGAATCTGATCTGCTCGCTTGCTTATCTTTAAAGGAATGCATCGCCGACCCAGACTTAGCCTTCATGAGAGGAATCATCGAACCTTTAAATATTTTAAGAAAAAATGGAAGCATAGATACTGACAACAGTATTATCTTAGTTGACGGCTTATGCGAAGCTGAGTACCACAGACCTGACCATGGATATACTATCGCATCATTCCTGGCGAGACACATCACTGAAATGCCATTTTGGTTAAAAGTAGTAGCTACAGCGAGGACGCAATTCCTTGAACTAACAAAGCAGCTACCATATACGAGGCTAAGTCTAGACGAGTCAGATAACGTCAACAAAGACTTACTAGAATATTTCAATGCACGTGTTCAAGCAGCGCCTATCATAGAAACAAACATCAAATGTTCTACCGGAAAACAGGAAGGCGTACATAATTCAGTATCGAAGTTCGCACAATATGTGCTTCACTTGAGTCAAGGCTCGTTTTTGTTCCTGAAATTAATATTAGATTTATTAGAAAAAAGCCACATTGTGGTGAAATCTACGAATTATAAAGTGGTGCCAATATCATTGGCTCAAATATTCTTGCTACAATTCAATTTGAGATTCCCGACAATACAGTCGTTTGAGAAGATCACGCACATTTTAAGTGTATGTTTAGCAGCTCTCTATCCTCTGACATTAGTCGAGATTTATTACTCAGTGAATTCCTTGTTAGTGAACACTTTCCTGCCTTGGGATGAGTTCTGTGACCGCTTTGAGAGTCTCACAGATTTCTTGGTAAAGAGAATCGACAACACGTACATGTTTTTCCATCCATCGTTTAGGGAATGGTTGATACGTCGTGATGACAATGAAAGTTCCAAATTCCTGTGTGATTTGAGAGCTGGTCACTGTGGAATTGCTTACAGATTATCAAGAGTTCAGGCTCCGTTAGACTCAGAGAAGTCAATGGAGTTAGGTCACCATATCCTTAAAGCACACATGTATAGGAATCTTGGGCCAGCACAGCTAGGGTTATGCCCAAGAGATCTGCAAGCGATGATGGTGGCAACCAGTTCCGCCAATGTTGGTGAAGCTATTGCGAATCTTCGTAATATTTATACACCAAACGTAAAAGTTTCTAGGCTAATGTTGTTAGCTGGTGGATCATCTAATCAGATCACGGAATGTCTTGGGAACGCGCCGTTGCTATGCATGTATGCATATCAAGGAATTTTGTCAATGGTTGGACTCCTGATTGAGTTTGGGGCAGACTTAGAAATGACTAACTCTCAAGGATGTACGGCGTTGTCGTTAGCATGTCAACGAGGACATACTGATGTTGCTAGAAGGCTTATTGCTGCAGGTACGTTTCTACCAAGATAATTATGTTTGTATTTATCTCAATCTGACTTTAAATCTAAATCATATAAGTAATTTTTAAATATTTTCAACCAAATTTTATTATTATTATTGTTAATTAGCAATACTTTCTTCCTTACTGATTCGTATTTTGATTGACGTCCTTTTCTATGTGTTTTCCTGTAAAAAGTGTGCATGATTACAATTACATTATTTTCCTATAATAGTACATACATATAACAAATTTAAATTCATTCTAGGCGCATCACTTAGCCACACAGACACAGCGGAACAAACCCCTCTTGTACATGCAGCTAAGAATGGTCATAGAGACACGGTAATCTATCTCTTGGGTTGCCAAAGTGGGCGAGAAGATAGAAACATCTTGGATTTCGATGATGGCAGTATAGAACAACTCGTGCCGGGATCTCGACATGCCCTCATTGCTGCAGCACAGAATGGCCATTTAGATATAGTGGAGTATCTGCTGGATACTGCTGAATTAATAGTGAGTAGAGTAGTGAAACGTTATAAAAGAAATATGTGGTTACTAATAATTATGGTGGCTAATTGTAATAATGTTCAGTTTTCAAAACAATTAGGTAACGTGATTTTTTACTACCCCTATGAACGAGTGGTTTATATGCCGAAGGCATCAATAATACATCATTTATTATCTAAACAAAATTAGTAGCGAAGTATGGGTGTGCATTTAATTAATTATCATCAATCATCAGTGCAATGTACCTATACAAAATCCAAGCAAATAACCTGTATAATTTTTGGGTAATAAATGTGAATGTCAGATGTTATTCATGTATCTAAAACTTTCAACCCCTTGGCGGGTGTTCGCAAACAACAGATATTATGTCTCGTTTTGTGTCCGTTGACTCGTTACAGCCAAATTCTAATAATGTTGGTAATTCATCAAAATGTGTTCATTTGTCCTTAAGTTTAACAAGTGCTCAAATAAGTTTTCTCAATTTTCAGCCTGATGGTATCTGTCCAGTAACAGGCGAGACGGCTCTTACTGCCGCCTGTTCAACAGGGAACGCTGCTATAGCCGATGCATTACTCGTCAGAGGAGCCACTCCATACTCCCTTAACGCTCGACAAATGTCGCCTTTAGCTCTAGCAGCTAAGAACGGACGAACAGCCTTAGTGCTTAGGCTGTTGGACTCGGGAGCAGATGTGATGGGTACTGAAGGAAAGAACCCATTGATTTTAGCTGCAGCTGAAGGGCATGGAGATGTTATAGAAATGCTATTGAATCATGGTGAGTTGATAATTCTAGTAGAGACTGTATTTTACAAAACCGTACTAGTAATTTGATTTTTGTCTGAAAAGAACAACCAAGTTTTAAAGTTCAATTTATGACAATCTTGTACGCACTTAGTTTGCAATACACAATTGTATTGGTACTACTCGTCAAACTATACAAAATTGTCAAGATTCTTTCAACCTTACCACCATAGACATAAGTGCAACATTGCTTGATGTATTTTGACAGTTTGCGGTAACTTGGTATTGTATGCACAAGATCAGTTTGTAAAGCAATTATATTATTAATTATAATTATAAAATTAAAGGTGCTGACCCCGATGCTGTGGATGCTGATGGAATTTCAGCTCTCGGCTGGGCGTGTTTAAGGTCTAGAATACCCACAACAGTTCTTCTGCTGGATAGAGGAGCTACAATTGGTGAGTACAATTTATATTACTGAGGCATAGGTCTAGCAGAAGACTGATGCTGAAGATGATAATGAATGGGCATATGACCAGAGTGTGGCGGTGCTTTTGCCTAGTCTCTGACTAACCCTATGAAGATAGTACCTAGTCGTTATTATATATTTTATGTAAGTAAAAGTCTGGGCAGTGAAAGTTGGCCATGAAAAAGGGCGGCAAATTTAAAATAACTATTTGTTATGTTGTCAACCTAAGAAATACAACACCACACGTAAACAGTCTTGTTTTTGTTTAAATATGGCATCATCGATCGGTTCTTTTCATATTCAACACTTTAAATTGTTTGATTCGTTGTAATGGTTTAAACGCAATTAATATATTACCAAACGACTACAAACAAACATTCGCTATCATGTTGGCCAGCCTCACATTAACAGGTTTAATAAAGTTGCCATGTCATGTCAATTTTGCCAAAAATCCCAGTGCCAGCTTAGGTTAGGCAAATTCTATATGTATGCAGGAGAGGAAACATGAAACAATAGAGATTGATTGTTGAACGTGGAACAGGCTAATAAGAGAGTATTTGTGATACAGACGAAATATAAAAATGATGATAAATTGTTTTGAATCGAAGTTATTACAGTAATATTTTTAAATAATTATTGTGAACGTTGAGACGCCCACTGCCGGAAATAGGCCTCTCCAAAGAACAAAACGATCGGTACTGCGCTGCATCCAGCATAGATAAAAATTTAACTAAATTTTGAATTTGTGCATTTCTCTGTTCCAGACCAAACCGACCACAACGGTAGGACTCCTCTAGGACTCGCTTGTGGGGGGCCAGCAGACTTAGTGGAGCTACTTCTAGAACGAGGAGCGTCGTTGGAAAAAGTGGATCACAGCGGCTTAAGGCCTCTCGACAGAGCTATCGGGCAGCGAAACGTTCATGTAAGAAAAAATATTACCATGCTAAAAAAATTTATAGTAATAGTAAAATGTCTCATTCAACAACCTAAATTTAAGACAGGAGTCACTTTGAAATGGTTTTACCAATTATTTGCAAATAATGAGATTGGTTGTCATGAACATGTTTTTTGTTATTTTCAGGTTGTAAATTGTTTCCTGAGGAAAGGTGCCAAGCTTGGACCCACGACATGGGTCATGGCTTCAGGCAAACCAGAATTTATGTAAGAAATATTTACTTTTATAATATTTATACTGGGTTAAGTGCTAGGGGGTATCAAGTCGTGGGGGCCGTAAAGTATAAACTAACATTGGAAATATGTTTATATTTCAGGACTCGATAATTTTTATCGCCACACAAAAATAAAGTAATGTTATAATTTTTTTAAAGTGCACAACCCTAGCGGCTTCATATTTTCGATAGAGGTCAAAAACCGCGCGAGTGCATCGTCAATAATGAAAGCGCAGAAGGGACATTAGTAGATATTTACCTACTCCTCGCAATAAATAATGATTTTAAAATTGGTGTTTTCTGTTGATTGCAACTAATATTGCATTTACAATTACTATTGTAGTTTGGAATTAATAATCGCTTGTGTAAAGTTGTATTGTACATTTGAAAATGCGTGTTCACTTTAAACTGACGAAACAAAGTACTTAGTAGATTGTATGTTAACATAAAAATATGTACGTACCTAGTTAAAAAAGTACCGTATTAGTTTCGAAAGACATTTATCAGAAATACTCTCCGAGGCGGTAACTAGTAGGCAGGAAACTTTAGTGTGAAATATTACTTGCCATATTCGATCTTTAGAAATTTGGTTAGGTCTAAAACAGCCGTTTGTCTGTTAGGGTTGCAACAGCGTTGTTTGTTTTGAAATATTTAAAAAGCATTTCCTCCATAAATATGGAGCTATATTAAAAGTGCTTGAACAAAAGTTGTCAACAATCATGTGTACTTTTTCACCCTTTCGGCTCGATACCCCCTAGCATACTAACCCAGTATACACTACTAACCATAATATCACACATAAATACCATAATATCACGCATAAATAGACCTAACACTCGTACCACGTGCACATTCCCCGAAGACAGCGATGCATTATACGCCCATACTTAACAGGGGCCAAACCTATAACCGTTACCGGGCACTATATAAAAAACTATAACCACTCTGTAAATCAGACCAAAATTCAACAGCCAGGGCAGATGTCACATACCACTAAATAGAATCTGTGCAGTCCAAGCAGCATTTCAATTCAAATTTAGTGTTAAAAGTAGAACTGAAAAAAAATTCATGTATCATTCCTTCATGTATCTTTTTTCCTTCCAGGCTCATCCTGCTGAACAAGCTCCTCGAAGACGGGAACATGCTGTACCGTAAGAACCGGCCGTCGGAGGCCGCGCACCGCTACCAGTACGCGCTCAAGAAGATCAACACGCTCATCAGCGACGAGGGGCTGTCGGCCGGCAGCGCGCCCGTGCCGCACGAGCACATCTCGGCCTTCGTGCAGCTCAAGACGCATCTGCTGCTCAACTTGTCCAGGTGTAAGAGGAAGTTGAACGTGAGTTTCCATAACCTCGTCGTCTATTCATCACCACGTTGGCCCAATGCGGGTTGGTGGGTAGAAACGTTTGCAATAGTAACCGGGACCAACGGCTTAACGTGCCTTCCGAAGCTCGGAGGAGTTCAAGGTAGCTTTGTTTTCGATACCGAAAGCCAAGGCGTACTAAGCACTACGCCACCCCGCTTCTTCGAGTATTACCTCTAATTTTATTTTGCGTTAGGATGTTCGCTCAGTGTAACGTTATTACAGGCATTCGAGCATATACGTGCCTTGTAATGACACAACTTGTAACATCAGTGCAATGTTGTAATCAAAGCCTGAATCACATAGACCAGTCAGATAGCGTGGTAGTATCGTAATGTCGAATCTGTCTGTATCATTACAAGCAAATGCTTCTCGCAAGCATCTTAAGTTTCGTGGATGTTTTAAATAGAAATATCATTTCTAGAATTGTCAGGAGAGAAATTAAATTTCATAGGTACTAAAACAGATTTTATTTGACACACATATAGTATTGATATATCATGAATTTAAATGTAAAAACATAATTTAAAGAACTTTTGTTTGTTTCAGGAACCATCTGAAGCTTTAGACTTAGCTGCTCGCGCTTCAGTGTTGCGGCCGAATGCATTCGAATGCGCTTACGCTATGGCCAGAGCGATTCTTGCACTTAACAAACCCTCCGAAGCTCTACCCCATGCGAGGAGAGCATTACTCTTAACTCCACCCAACGATCTATCAGCTGTGAGAACACTGAAAGCTTTACAACAAGAGATTCTCACCAGGATCAACACTGGGACCCATAGTTCAAACGGCGACAGTAGATCTATAAGAAACTTTGACACGATCAGTCTAAACATGCCTTAACTTAAGTACAAATTCAGAACCGAATCTTTTGAAATATTTGGAAATGTACAAATATAGAAATGCAATCTGTATGTAATTAAAAGGAATAGTAATCGGAAGATACATTTGATTATTTTTACAAATTAAAAATGAGATATGGAAATGTATTATAACATTATAGAACGAACGACAATTTTAAATAATGTATTAAATATTGTAACTATAGGTATTTTCTAGTGTCCTGTTTTTAAAACAAAAGATATTTTTGTTAATATTTTCTACGTAGGTAACATTTTTAACCTTTTAAAATTAGAAATGTAATTCTGACAGAAGTTAAACTATATTCTTGTAGATATAGTATATTTTATGTGATTGAATGAGAATAATGCTTTGTAAATACTATAAGCCAACATAATTATAATATCTGACGATGTACAGTGTCTTTACATAAATTAAGCCTCGAATATGTATTGTTCTTTATATTTTGTTTATGGATGCTTGCCATTTATTTATCTTTGAATGATTTAAATTCTTTTTTGTATTAATAAGGTGGATCAATAGCAAAATTTAATAGAAAAATTAAAATTGGTGCCTTTTACAATTAGATTTAGCAAATGATGCAATTTTAATAATTAATTTTAGTTTTGTTGTTATTTTTTTAAATAACTTTGAGTTAAACTCAAACGCCCGTGCCCTTGCTTTATTTTAATTTATTGAAGATGGTTTTTATAATGATATAATTTGTGTATTGGAATTTTTTGAAGGCATGTTTTTGTGTACTTTTGTTTGTATGTGTCTTATTATATCAGAGTGATGTATGAATTTTTTTGTGGAACTACTATTTATTCAAAAATTTTGATGAATTTATAAAATAAAAATATACGTATTAAAAAAAAGGAAATATACATGAATGGCTCTGGTAGAAAATTCTTCTATAATTACAAATGAAATGTGTAATAAATCTTTGACGTAAGAGTATCTTGTGATAACATTCAAATTGAGCTATTTACATAAAAAATACATCATTACAATGTGTGATTTGTTTGATATTCTTAAGACTGAAATTTAAAAAATGGGACACATCAATCACCATAAATTATAGGCAGTAATAAAAATAAATAAGATGTATTCTAAGTACAATAGTTATTGTGACAGTACATAATTATTATAACAGTTATCTAAATAAAATTTTTCATATTGCATTTTGAGTTTCTTTTGATTATACTAAGCTCATACAGATCAACACCAGAACCCATAACTAAAACCGTGTCAGTTAATATTTGTTAATTTGACTATTTTAAAAGCCAGATAAGGCGTCAGCCAATTACAGCCCTACGCTTTGACGGATTGTGGTGGGGTGATTGAAGGTGGAAAGAAGGAGGATAAGGAGTATGGCGCGTCCTTAGAAACATTAGTAAGCCAGGCTTCGAATGGAATTGTGTTTATCAAAAAGGTGTATTATTTAAAAAAGTGTTTAACAAAATGGTACACTATTTAAGATTTTGCAATGTTTTAAATGTGACAATCATTTGTTGTGACGGTTTGTGACAACGTAATAAAACAACATACGACTTAAATTATTTTATTATCAGTTTTAAGTTGGTCTTTGATATTTCATACACATTTACCTATTGTCAACCTACTAACCTACTTTTTAATATACAAAGTTTATTACAATTTATAAGTCTCATCGGTATTATAACTGTTGACTTCACAGTCTGGATGGGTAAACAAATTGGAATTCATCCCAAAATTAAGGAGTCACTAATCTTTCAGTTGATTTTTGAGTCTCCATTTCGATTTGTAATAAAGGAGTTTGAGTAATGCTTATTTGTTGTGATTCTTCAAGAGGACTTGAAGTTGTAGCCTTACGTAGATATACGGGAAGAATAACCAAAGGGGCTTTAGGAGGGTTTTTCACATCAATAGTCCTTACTGGAGGTACTTTCTTTCTGGAGGAACTAAGCAAACCATAGTCATGTATTGGTTTCTTTTCTGTGTACGTTCCGTAGTACTTCTTAGGTCTTACCGATAGTTTATCTGACGAGTTGGATCGACGGTATATCATGTCTAAATCCTCAAGCAGTTTTACCAGTTGGTTTTCAGTCATATTTCGGTAATCAGTAGGAGAAGTGCTGTAGATGTCTCTGAAGAAATCGTTGCATCTAGCAGTGTTCTTTCTTTTTGAGATGGGACACGTCTGAAAATATTGTCATAAAAATATTGTTTGATATAGCAATCGTATAGTGCTAGATATCTTTAGCTGTAGCAAGAATATCATTACCCCTTGAGGGTCAGCGAGAACACCGGTGATCGGTAACAATTGATGTGTCTATTGTGTCTAGTTGTGACCATTGGGAGGTCAAAAAATCAATTAAATATTAATAACTCCTGATTTAACTCTACAAATTGATACCTTGGACTTGAACACCCAAAGTTCCCTTTGATCATCACCACATTAATTATTAATCAATTGGTCATCACACATATCACTAAACATTAAAAACCTCACAGATTAATTAACAAATTTCGAAAAATATAATGTTGGAGTGCAAGAGATCTTACAAAGTAAATAAAATAATATTCTATACTTACAGTCAACATTGTATCTATAATGTTGAGAAGCTTTTTTGGAGAACTGCAATGCTGGCAATACAATGGAGCAGTGTTTATAGTGTTTATGTATATCGGGGAGAGCAGTGACCATTCAGTGTGGGATCTGGTGAAGGCGCGGATGCTGTTTGTCATTTTGAAGTGGTCCATGAAGCTGTACTTATTCAGGACTCCCATTTTGCTCATCAAACAGAGCGTGGATGGTGACGAGTCTTGACACTGAAATAATAAGAGCAATGTGGTGCAATGATAAAATAAATAAGTAATTCAATCGGTAGCTTTTTTACAAGAACATTTTGAAAGAGTTGATTAGTTACCAATTCATAATCTTTTTACGGAAATGAGAGGCGAATAACACTTACACAAGGCAACTTGCACAGCAATGTTGCTAGGCCAGCTTTTTTCTGTTGCCTTGACTACGTTGGCATATGAACTCATCCATCTAACATCAAGTTTGGATGAGTCTGCTGAACTTTGAGAAAATTAATTACGTATCAAGCAAGCAACCTTGCAAGCAAACTGTCAAATCTTGCAATATCGTCATAATTTGCGGTCTCACACAAAAACTAAATAATGTAGTGGTAATAGAAAGCAGTCAAAAGGACTGATAATTAAAATTAGAACTGAAATCTTACCGAGTATGTAGAATGCCATCCATAACGATATTTCTTCGAAGTCCCTTCATATTTAACGGGTGATTCTCGAACAAACTCCATGGTATTGATACCTGATGCTCCACACTGGGTAACTATTTGGATGTCTACCATACTTGGCAGTCCGCATATGGACCGACGATGTTTCTAAAAAAAGTTTATGGGTGAAGGCTATGGCCTAATCTGATATGCACTAGCCAATAGCAAATGTTTATCATCCACTACCATCCCTCATAAATTCTACAGACGCGACAGCTGTATCTTACCAAAGGATCTTCGTAATGATCGAATCTGCGGGTCATGTATCAAACTTTTTTCATCTTCACCAAATAGGTCTACATGGCGAATGTTCTTTGTGCCTCTGTGTGTCTGCGACTCGAGAAACTTTTTGCCCCATAGGCCAGCAGTTCAGATCAGACAGCATTCATTCAATATCTGCCTAAACGTCGCCCGGCAGATCCATCGTGATGATAAGTTATGTTGTTACGTGAAACAATTGAGGTGGATACATAGGCTAACCTGGTAATAACAATCCTCAGGCATGCTTCGCGAATAAGATCACTATTCAAAAGTACTTTAATTATAAAAATAAATGTAATATCAAGATGAAGTCTTAAAATTTTGCATAACAATTAATAGCAATCAAATTTAGGTACTTCCTGTCCAGGGCCCAAAAAAATTTTCCATCCTGTATCTTCTTCTTCTTCTTTTATGTTCTGCCCTGTTCCCAATTCTATTTGGGTTCGGCGCAACATGTCTTCTTCTTCCACTCTCTTCTATTACTCGTCAAGTCAACGCTCACTCCCATCCTCATCATATCATCATTCACACAATCCATCCACTCTGCATATTCAATCAAAATAAATAGAACTTACAGGTCTGTATTTTGATGAGGATATTTGACAAATGGTGTGATTCCTTCTTGAGGGCCTAGAACTAAAAACACATCATCTTGATAAGTTTTACTATAGATTTTTTTAAATTAAGGTGAAGTATACTATACTTCGTCCTCAACCTATATACGAAGGATGGTTCTGAAAATCATTATTCCTTTTATTTTTGTTATTGAAATAAATATATTTTTATTTTATACTTTTACGGTATGATCATCTTGAAAAGTTTTTATAGTTTTTTTACGAAAGGTGATGTATACTATACTTCGTCATCAGCCTATAAGCTGGGCACACGCCATCCTCATGGAAACAAACACATGAGGAGTACGGGCCCTAACACCACCACGCTGGCCCAATGCGGGTTGGTGGGTAGCAACGGTCACAAATGCGACCGGGTCCAACGGCTTAACGTGCCTTCCGAAGCACGGAGGAGCTCCAGATCACAAAGTCTTGGTCACCCATCCACGGCCTGACCATTGCGAAGGTAGCCATGTTTTCGAATCGATTTCGAATCGAAGCCAAAGCGCACTGACCACTACGCCACCGAGCTCCTCGCTGACATATAGGCTGATGACGTAATCAGTTTTAACTTTTTATATTAGTTCAGCATTAATATAGAGCTAAAAGTGTACCATTGAAATATTTACCTGCAGACATCCCCTTTAACTTTATTAGGACAGTTCTGAAACGACAAAAGAAAAAAATAAACGATGGCATAGGAAATAACTAAAACTTAAATATAACAAAACAGCTTTTATACTATAATAATTCAATAAACAGTTTTAAGCAATCATTTGTTTTTTAATAATTTTATATCCTTTTCTATTGTAAATAAAGCATGCCAGGCAGTATAGCAACGGCAATCCGTCCCGATGCGAATCACCATAGAGAATTTTCAAAATCCGTAATTAGACTAAAGGTATGGAACATGTTATATAACTTGTTTTATAACACGTAGACATTATGTGACCTTGTTATTCAACATTGCAACAAAAAACAATACTGTACACATTACACATAAAAATGCAATATACTCGTAATAATAATACGAGTATAAAACGATTGTTGTTTGTCGTTCTTCAGTGCTAAGTTATAAAACATTGTTGTACAAATCATGTATATAACATTCATTGCCTACATTATCTGAAATATGTTTTATAGCAATGTTCCACAGCTCAATTCGACAGGTTTATGTATTATTTGACAAAATTATTTTTAAATTTAATATTAGGAAAATATGCAATGGATTATCATTATTATATTATTGCCTATAAAAAAATTGCATAATATGAGATTTTAGACTACTTGTATAAGATGTACTAACCTCAGTCAAAACATCGAACGTACAGCTCAGCATCCTGTTAATCTCACAGTCAGCCTCGTAGCCCTGGCTGTTCTTGGCCAGGCACTGCGTGATGACCCTGGCCTTAGCCTTCGTCCAGGACAGATGAGCCGAAGTAAAGTTATCCAGGAACTTAGAATACGCCTCCAGGTCCAATACACCAGACTCTGAGATCACGTTCAGCTTTTTGAAGATGCACGTCTCTTTGTCGCACTGGAATATAATACATACATATAATCACGACTAATACCCCGTAGGTTTACAGAGACTAGACAAAAGTACCGCATAAGCAGTCCCCTGCCATAAACCGCGCTTCACCAAGCGGTGACTGCTATGTGCTCAGCGTGATAGGCGGTGAGCCCGTTGCCGCTATAAGCTATTGGTTGTACAGCTCTAAGTCCATTAGTCGCCTTTTACACAATCCAAGGGAAGAGATGGGTTGGTATAGGTCGCGTCACGTAAAAAGAACGCTGGAAGAAAGTGGAGGGGGTGTTTTGGCGCATGGGACACTCGCGCACGAAAGTACTGAGCCTATTATTTATATATATGATATAACTAGGGACATGCAAAATATATATAACAAGATATAGTTACTTCGAATTATTAACATGTTTTATTCAGTGTAGATTGTTTAATTACAAAATAACTGGTCTTATTAAATAAAAAAAAAAATTAAATTAATGTATTTCCTTCCATCATGACCGTTTCGTAATAAAAACACTTTTGTGCCCGATGGTATTTGGAGAACGAACGGAACGTAGATACAGTGCGGGATGCAAAAGTCAACTGACGAACCAATAGCGCGCCGGCGAGCATCTGCGTGTCCCGCCCGCCCCGCACCCCCCCAAATAGACCCATAAATCGCCTAGTGCGCGGCTGACCGCCAGCATTCTTTTTACGTGACGCGACCTGTATCATTCTTTTTAAACAGGCGCTACCACACGACTATAATATAATAACTCAGCATGTAATCATTACCTCTATCCCCGAAGGGGTAGGCAGTAGTGTTAACACCCACTTTTAGCCTGATATGTTAAGTCCCCATGTACCAGGTGGCGAGCCTGTTGCCATGCACCGGGCACAATGTGAAGCAAGCGATATTTAATCAAACCCTCGACCTCTTACAGGAGAGACGTCTATCCAGTTGGGAAAGACCTCTCTGGTCTAGTGGATCACACCACCGGGTGTTGATCGGGAGGTCCGGGTTCGATTCCCCATGGGCCAGAAGTTTTTCTGTTCGGTTTGGTTGATGGTAGGGCTTCTAAGCCCGCCTGGCTAGCTACCACCGTCTTACCTAAATTTGTCGCCATAATAACAATGTTTTAAGCATTGTTGTGTTCCGGCAATCAGAGGTAAGATAGCCAGTTCCTCAGTTGTTGAGTATTACAGGTGAAGCTCGCTTCCACCTTCGGCCTTATCGTCACTTACCATCAGGTGAGGTGAAGGTCAATAGCTTACCTGTCGTATGTAAAAAAAAAATAACCAATTCTTTTTCTCCATTTCCATTTTCTTCTTTTTTTTCTAGCTCCATTTCAATGTAGCCTCATTGTTTTGAGAATGGAATTACTTTATTTTTTATTTGTCTCACACGTCTATTTCATAAGAATAGGTGTAAACCTTACATTTCATCAAAAATGTATTCCATCATGTTGCACCAATCTGTTATTTTTAATATCACTCGCCTCACAGAGTGTGAGGCAAATCGTAGTAAAAATCACGTGAAAATACACAATGCTTAGGATTTATCTATGCTCAAATACAAAGAAAGCAACCGCATGGGTACAAAAATATTGTTTACTACGTCGAGAATAGTTGCCTCGACCTAGCTAGGGCCCTAGGGCCCTAGATCTCGTGGAAGACCCAAAAAACGCTGGCTGGACGTCCTTCAAGCGGATATGAGATAGAACGACCTTACTTCTGGGGATGTCGAAGACCGGGCAAAGTGGAGAAAGAGTAGTCGGAAAGCGGAAACTGGCGTAAGGCCGAGAAAACGTTAGGCAGAAGAGAGAGAGAAGACTTACAGACAAAGGCACAACTTTCACATCTCTTTTTAGTGATGTAGCGACTGTGGTTCTTTCTGGAGGCACTGTAGTGGTTAGGGCTATGTCCTCCTCAATTTTGAGTCGCTTCTCTCCGTTCCAAGATATTCTAAAGTCGCATTCTGACCTCCACAAAGGATTAATAAAGGCATTCACGTCACAGCAACTCAATGGATCAAAATCCTGAAAAGCAAAATAGGTTATTACTGTTTGGGTGTTATTTAAACAGTAAAATTTTTCAAAAAATACTATTAGCCAGCTAAAATAACGAATTAGTCAGCAACTTATGAGCAGCAAATATTAGGTCCTTACCTATGAAATTGGTGTTTTGTATGGAGATTTTGGGGATGTCTGCATTTTCCATACTAACATTTTTTCAGATTTCTCCACAACGACAAATCCAGAGATAATAATATTTAGCACGTATCAAGCTTTAGCAATATGTGTGTGAACACGCTTGATAAAAATTATTCATCGTTTTTATTTTAATGTAAATCAAATGATAAATTATGATGGGAGGCAGTTAAAAATAATTGTCTTGTGTTTAATTTTAACACAATTAAACTTACAAAAAATTATCAAATTAAATAATACGAGCTCAAATATATGGTCTATTTTTAGATGAGGCAATTATTTTATAAGAATGTTCTGAAACTTAATAGTTACGGACAAATTGCTAAGACAGAATAAAAACACCAATTTCATAGGTAAGGACCCAATATTTCTAAATTGGTCAGTTAAAAGTACTGGACAGCAACTTATGGGCAGCAAATATTTCTTATTGGTCAGCAAAATAACTAATATGGCAGCAACTCAAATGTTTTTTCTGCATCCAAAATGTATTTGTGACACAAATTTTGTTTTTAAGAGTCATAAAAAATAATCTTAAACTAAATTAGGTTATATCTATCAGAAAACATTTCCTATGAATTGATCCTTGATCCTTCATTGATCCTTTTTCTAGATTATATACATTTCGGGTAACATTTATTTATTTTGCCAAATAATTATTTTGCCGCCCAAATAATTATATTTCTGACAAAATATTTCTTTGCTGCCCAAATGATTAATTGGCTGTCCAATTAACTACTTCCCTTACTGTTTTCATATTAATGATAAAAGTCTAGATACACGTAGATTGACCTAATAAAGATGACTTACGTCTTTATTATTTGATTCCTCGGTAGTCTCACTTGTGTCTAGGTTAAATTTCTGTGTTATCTGAAAGTATAACATTCAAGGATAATAGCTTAATATCAGTGCTATGAGGTCTGGTATAATCTAGACTAGACGTTTAGAATAGATAGGCGCCATATTTAATTTTTTTTTCTGTAGTTACGCGGCATTAACAAATTGCCCATAGGCGGTGTCGCACTCGTAGCGACGAAATATCTCTACCAAACTCACTAGGATAAAAACCTTGACAGTTATTTGACCAGGAGCAGAAATTCCAACTCACCATTAAATTCTGCTGCGATGTCCGTGAGCTTGAGTTGTGCTCGTGATACTTCAAAAAAGAACCAAACCCACACTCTATCAGCAATGAAGAGTTAAACAAGTTTGGCACGTTGCAGCACTTTAAGCTGAAATACTGAAAAATTTAAAATTACTGAAGAAATAGTAAAACATAGCCACTGAATTAGTTTAATATCAATAACTTTATGACTACCTCCGTAGTCGAGTGGTCTGTATGCCGGTCTCAAGGCGTCGCTATTTCGACAGGTTCTGGGTTTGATCCCCGGTTGGGGCAAATGTTTGGGTGATGAATTTTCAGGCATTTGTTCTCCAGTCTTGGATGTTTATATCTATCTATTTACTATACGATATCTATTTACTATATTTATCCGTCATCTAGTGTCCGTAACACAAGCAGCATTAGTTGCTTAAAATGGGGCTAGTTGATAGGTGTGAATGTTTGAAGATATTTATTTATTTATTATTTAACTTTGTGATTACTTTATACATTGATAATTTTTAAGTGGTTGGAAAAATAAGCTACTTTTGTCAAAGTCAGTCCTGGGATGGGTGACGAAGATTTTGTTATCTCTAGTTCCTCTGTGCTTCGGATGGCCCGTTAAGCCATTAGCCCCGGCCCCTATTACAATCGTTTCTATCCACCAGTTCGCATTGGGCCAGCGGCGTGGTGGTATGACCCGTATTCCACTTGTGTTTTTACATGGGGAAGGCCAGTGCCCAGTAGTGGAACGTAATAGGCTAGTTGAATAAAATAATGTGCCATTATTATAGTATTTAAGACAAGAGTCCGAAAATATACCAAGTTCACACACACAAATACAATGACAAGATGGTGGCACCGCTGCTCACTGTCAGCGACGCGTATATACACGCTAGCGTACATGTTAGACGACATTACACTGACAACTTGTTTATACATACATACACATACATAAACGAAGGGGTAGGCAGAGTCCAAGGTGTTCCTTAAGACCACATTTAGCCATACAAAAATTGGGTTAGGCCAGATGAAAAATCGTGCAAGAGTAGTGGCTAGCTCATAGCTCATCGGCTACACAGACACAGACCCAGTACCCAATACGCCCTTAGTCCAATACGAAGAGCAGCTGGTACATTCTTTTCTTTTTCTTTTTCTTTTTCTTTTTCTTTTTCTTTTTCTTTTTCTTTTTTCTTTTTCTTTTTCTTTTTCTTTTTCTTTTTCTTTTTCTTTTTCTTTTTCTTTTTCTTTTTCTTTTTCTTTTTCTTTTTCTTTTTCTTTTTCTTTTTCTTTTTCTTTTTCTTTTTCTTTTTCTTTTTCTTTTTCTTTTTCTTTTTCTTTTTCTTTTTCTTTTCCTTTTTCTTTTTCTTTTCCAAGTTCGATAAACATAAATAAGGGATTGCTGTAGAAACTCAATTTAAATAGGTTTTATTTTTACTTATTTTTTCATCTGCCGAAAACGCTTTCCACCATGTTCGTGACATTATTTGAGTCGTTACTCAATGTAAACAATTACTACGCATGCTCAAAATCCGTCAAACGCCAGTCGCAACCAATCAAGCATAACTGTCGGCTATATAACGCATGCGTATTGAATTGTTTACAATAATCGTGACTTTACGGCACAGATAATTCATAGATCGAAGGCGTTTATGACATTTAAGCCAAAATGTAATTTATAATTTAAATTTACTGTGTTATGGGCTTCAGAAAAATATTGTATTATTTTTTATGGTGATGGCTATCAGTAATTAATCATTTGGGGCCCTTTAAAAAAGGGTCAACTAGCCTATTAGCTGATAATGATGATTGATTTAACTTAACTAGGTCACTCACTTAAGCTGTTATGTATGTAGAGATGTATTCTAGTAGAATAGAATAGGCCATAAAAACACGATGCTTAGCCAATGCTGATTGGTGAATAGAAGAACGTTTAAGGCTTTGAGCTCGAGTGTACAAAGTTAATTGTTAAGTGATAATAGTAACTTGTTGTTAGTATTAATCTCAACTTTTCATTAGTTACAAGCCTTGTATAACAAGGAGACCATCCTACGCAATAGAAGGTAGAACTATAATAGATAAAATTTTCTGTGATACATAAAAAAATTATGAATAACGAACTTTTTGCAACCAGGCAGGTCGATGTTCCTTTGGTATACTCTTCTGAAAGTTCTGATATCGGCTGCAAAAAAAAGACATCGAAATAAAATATTGAAGCAAGGTTAGCGTGATCCGAACATATTTTTTTTTATTATTATTATATAGGTGGTAAACGAGCAGGCGGGTCTCTCATTTTACTAAATAAATAAAGATTTGATTAAATTATTTGTTTTTATTTAAATGAAAACAAGGGAGAGCTGTAGTGTATGTGTGAAAGAGAAGGATGTACTCTGTCTCCTGCGCACACTGGTTACCGGACGAAGCCGGGGCGGAGTGGTGGAGAGGGTACTTGTGCCCGGACCACAGTGAAGGACGGACGTGTCAGTGTGACTAAGGAGCCGATACCCAGGAAGCTGGGATACTACATTTCGCAAACAATAGATGCTTCTAGTGTCTCGTATTGTGCCCGTTGACTAGCTATTGCACTTACGAGGTTATTATATCACTTACTTTTCCAAGGGAACGTGTATACAGTTGAAAATAGCTTGAATTTAAATGCTACGGCAAAATGACATGGTGGGTCAGAAATCTATTCTTTCGATAGTACATAAAAATTTACAACGTACAATACATAAAACAAAGAGACGAGTACAAGAGGTAGGGCTTATTCCTATTAGAAATAACTTCCAATCCACCAGCTGTAGGAGAAATGATGAGAAGAGACTGAGCTGCGTGTACTAAAGATTATTTATCTAATAGCTGTTGCCAGCGACTTTGTCCGCGGTTACTATGGTTTATTAACTATCCCACGGAAACCCTTTAATTTTCTGGAATAAAAAGTATCTAAGATGTTGACCAGGGTATAGGGTATCACCATGCAAAATTTCATTGAAATCGGTCCATCAATTTCGGAGATTAGCCAAATAGACAGAGAAACAAAAAATTAAAAAGAAAACATTTTTTTGGTACTTTCCCTCTTTTTACATCCCCCTGAATTGGTTTTAAGCATTTTTTTCTATGTACAGACATTCGACCTCAGCAGTTTTATTATACGTGTAGTCCAACTCGGCTACCGCTGTCTACCTTATATGTATAGATTACAGAATACGCTAAAGAAGAATAACTAGTATATAACTACAAAGCATACCATCACTAAAGAATCCATATTACAATATAATGCTCCTTACAAATCCCGCGGGGGAAAATGTTCCAATAATGAACAAAACCATTTGGTCTTCAGTTTATGCTGTTTATTATACCTTTGAAAGAACATGTAGTTAACACCAACGCTCGAGCTCACTGAAGAGCAACCATCGTCTTTCCTCCAGTGTTCTTCTGGACAATTCTGGAACATATAAACGCAAAAAATGTAAAGTCGGGTACAAAACATACGACTATTTTAGAGGTGTAAATTTTTATTTTCTTCTAATAAAAGTCATTTACTTTCAAAAGTGGTTATATGTTTTTAGGAGTCGACTGTTCCTATTTTGTTCTTAATGTAACTAATAACTTTAGCAAATAAGAAGCGAAATTGAAATAAACCACATAAATCGTAAATTAAAGTAAATACATAGCGAGTCGTGTGGTTGCGGCTCGTTAAAAGAATACTACCAACCCATCCCTTCTCTTGGGTGTCGTAAAAGGCGACTAATGGTCGTAGAACTGCACAACCATCCAATATCTTATAGCGGCGACGGGCTCATCACCTGTCACGCTGAGCAAATGTGCAGTGACTGCTTGGTGAAGCGCGGACTATGGCAGTGGACTGCTTTTGCGGTACATTTGCCTAGTCTCTGTCTAACCCTTAGGGGATAATAGTCGTGACTATATGTATGTATGTACATAGCGAGAAGAAGACATTGTAGAGAAAACTTTAAATAAAAACTACTTGATAACGTTTTAAGAAGGTGAATGCTTACATTCTATCTCTCATCCTTTGTTGTGACCGAAACGAAGATGCGCGACTGCGCGCGCGCATTGCTTGACTACCTTCATTTATACTTACTATGTTTCTTTGCGCACCAATGCACAATGGGGAAAATAATACTGCTACATTTGATCGATATTGTAAAACTTAACACCGGAGCTCGCGCTCGAGAGACTACAATTGGTGAAATATTTCTAACCAATTTATTTGCCGATAATTAGAGTTTTGATATAGATAAGGCTAAAACCATGGATTTAAAAAGAAAATGTGTGGGGCGTTGCTACTTTAATGGCTTAAACTATTATTATTGTAGCTGCTTTTGCGTTTGTGCTTATATAAGTAGAATACTAGAGATAGAGATGCGCCGAATATTCGTTTTGTATTCGGTATTCAGCGTATTCGGCATTATTTCTACTATTTGTATTCGGCCGAATTATTCGGTTTTTGTGCAGAATATATTCGACTGTATTTTCTTAGCTAAATGACCTGGTATAGAACGAAAGTACATAACTTCTTCTCTAAGATTCATGTTATTCATGTCAACATAATCATAAGATAGGCTATTGGTAGTTTAGTATAGTCAACTTTTATTTTAACATCGCTTGTAGTGCGTACATGTTTTCTAAGTTGTTTCCGTGGCTAAGCAAAGTAATTGTAAACCGAATAATTCAGCCCAATATCCGGTTCGGTAAAGGTTAAACCGAATAATATTCGGTATTCGATTATTCGGCGAAACCCCTATTCGGCGCATCTCTATAGAATACTTACATCAATCAAATTATCGATGGCACAGTGCATCAGGGCTTGTCCGGCACAGGTGTTGCTGTAAGTCCTCGTTCTGTTTCCGTAGCACACGTCAAAAGCCTTCTCCGCGGCCTGATGCCATTCTCCGGGCAGTGAGGACTTCAAGACTGTGTCGTACTGCTCTCGGGGAGGAAGCGACGGTGGAAGACCCAGTCTTGTGTTCAAGCAGTTCCATTGACGACACTGCAACTTGTACAGTACAAGTTAAGTTACTTATAATCTATGTTATATCTCGGACGCCGGAACTATAACCGGATCTACATTGGTGTGTACTGTCTTCAGCCTATCGTGGTCCCACTGCTGGGCACAGGCCTTCCTCATGGAAAAACACATGAGGAGTACGGACCGTAACGCCACCACGCTGGCCCAATGCGGGTTGGTATATTGGTATGTCTGGCTCTCTAATGGCATCTATTGTAAGAACTATTGTGATTGTTTTATAAATGATAAAACTAGTGAACAGTGAATAATTGTTAATTATTGTCTCGTTACAAATTTTAGATTAATACATCACTAATACATCTGCTCTTCTTTTGTTAGTGTTAGGGTCAGTTTTTTGATCGGTGGTCAGGTTGACCAGTAGGTTAAAATATGTATCAATGGCGAAAACGTATGATGTCGTAATATGACAACTTGTCCAATAGTCAAATTTTCAAATGTAACTTAAGTTAGATAATCACAACAATTTAATCACAACACGGTGCTGGGATTAGTAACAGCGGCTGGCGGCACAGCTGATGTATATCGCTTTGAATTTTCATCGCAAACTTACCAATTTGTCAAGCTGACGTCACACATTTTTGGCGTTTCCATTGACGCTTTTGGTCTAGAATTTAACTATTGTGGTTACGAATCAAAAAATCTCGCCCGTAGTGTTTGAAAACTTTTTACCAATGTCTTCGTGACAAAGCCTTCTTGAAGTTTTTCTTTTTTGAAATGGCATTTATCTAAACAATGCAGTATATCTATGCGAAGCATAATATTACTTCTATGAGTGTATCAGACTATAAATCTTGTAGCAAATAAAAAGATGAAAAGTGTTCTTAACACTGATTTGTAGGTACTTCACACATGTCGGAAACTAAGTACAAGTTCAAAAATTTGTATTCATATTCGACAGGCCATACTCTTTAGTCCCAGTTAAGAGTCACTAACTGCTAGAATGTAACAAGGTAGGTATACATATTTTTGTAAGTGACTTTACTGAAATGCCTATTTTGTACAAAATAACATACAGAAAATTGTTAACAGTTTCTAAATATTATATTTCTGTACCTCGTTGTTCCGATAGTAGCTATTATAATATAATAGTTATTGTTTATACTTATAGCATAACAGTTAGTTTATCAAACATTTTATTGCACGTAATACCTTGAGAAAGAACTTTGACATCGTTGAGATAAAAGTCCAGATATTTTTTGTTGTAATATTCTCCCATGTAGGGAATGCAACGGGAACAAAGCCTATACAGCCATGTCTTCGGTACTTTGTCTTCAGTATTTGTATTGAAATGCTAGTGTAATGCACTTCAATGCATCTTTGGAAAGTTTGGCGTCAAACGATCGATGGCAGACACTGTGGTGTTGCTTCGATGAGGTGGCTTCCACGATAAAGATCTCATCGTTTTTCGAACCAATTGAAGCCTATTTCGATGATCCTCCACATTGCTCATCGTTATTGACACTTATTATACGGAACTACACTGGTTTTACGCAACAAGATCAATATTTCAATTATTGAAATAAAAATCAAGTCCGTCGGCGCCACATGGCGCCAAAATCTCCCAATTTCTTTTTTATTTTTTTATTCCAAAAAAGTTACAATAGGGCACAATCTCTATGTGTACGTTAAATAGATAAATAATAATAATAATAATAAAAACATTATTTAAATTCTACAGCACACAAAAAATATAGAAAAATAAAGAACCAAAGACAAGTTTTGTGACAGTTTGCTTCGTGGAAATTAATAAACCATAAATAAAAATTACTGTCAACTTTTTACACAACGTGTAGACATCCTCGTATCATCATCTCTGCCCAGACACTTCCACTGCTGGACATAGGCCTTCCCCTAGGAACTCCACAAGGACCGGTCCAGCGCTGCCCGCATTCAGCGACTTCCCGTGACCTTTATAAAAAAATCTCCAGGGTTGATTTTTTTATTCGTGGTTAGGGTGTCCAAGTGGTTAAAATATTGACCAATCGCGTAAACGTATGATGTCGTGGTATTTCGGCTTGACCAATAGTCCAATTTCCAAATATTTCTTTAGTTAGAAAGAAAATAAATTTATTGACGACATCGTGGTCGAGTGGTCTGAGGCTTTAGTGTAAGTTTTTGAGTATAAAATACGTTACTATTGTAGTTGCGTTAAGAGTCCAATTTGTATAGGAGACGTGAATAGCGCCTCTAGCGGAACGTAACGCATACTAAGTTTCCCATAAAGATTGAGCTCTTAACGCAACTACAATAGTAACGTATTTTATACTAAAAAACTTACACTAAGGCCTCTGTACGTCGGTCTCAAGACGTTGAAATCTGGAGAGGTTCTGTGGTTCGGTGGGGACAAATGTTTGTGTAATAAACACAGGCTCGGTTTGTTCTCCAGTCTTGGATGCTTATATATGTATTGTATATATTCTGAATATTTATATGTATTTATCTATTAAATATAGTTATCCGTCATTTAGTATCCGTAACACGAGCAGCATTAGTTGCTTAAAATGGGGCTATTTGATAGGTGTGAATGTCTGAAGATATATATTTTATTTATTATTATATTATTTTCGTCAATAGACACTTTACAAGAAATGACAATGATAAGTATATAAAAGCTAAGTAAACATCTCGTGACTGCAGACGAACAGGTTGCCAGTTCAGCGGGTGGTTGTAGTTAAATAATCATGGCTATTTCACTACAACCCGATGCTGCGTATGCAAAATGGCGACTGACGGCACAGCTGATGTACATTGCGTAGATTATTCATCGCAAAAAACATTGGTCAAGCTGACCTCGCACATTTTGGTGTTTATATTGACGCCATTGAGCTGGGTTTTTACCATTGGGTTAACTATTACTACGGATCAAAACGATCACTACTCAACACTGCTGAGGCTGTAGTGTATGTTTTTAGTATAAAATACGTTACTATTGTAGTTGCGTTAAGAGTCCAATTTGTATAGGAAACGTGAATAGCGCCTCTAGAGGAACGTAACGCATACTAAGTTTCCCATACAAATTGAGCTCTTAACGCAACTAAAATAGTAACGTATTTTATACTAAAAAACTTACACTAAGGCCTCTGATGTATATTGCTTCGCAAACGCCATTATTTTCATTGTAAATGGACCTACTTGTTAAGCTCACACATTTGATGTTATCATTGACGCCATTAGCAAATATTTTAACCATTTGGTTAACTTGACAACCGATGAAAACTGCCCTTCAAGGTTATTGAAATTGGGTGGATTTTGTTAAAATGCGAAATTTCGTTTTCGTATACATTTTATATTGAAATAATAACAAAATAAAATAAAGCATACTTACCAATTGAAGATTGGTCACGTAAGGAGTACCAAATTTGGCTTCGGAATAGATTACCTGAAAAAAAAATAGTTATAGGGCATAACAAAACTAATATTGGTTTTGATTTGAATTGAAATAAGTGTTTGTTTTGTACAGAGTTCAATTATGGAGACTGGCTCGCGTTATTGCTGTTCATCCGGGACCAGATGGCATAAACCGAGTCGCTGATATCAGAACACCCAACAGAGAAGTGAAGAGAGCATTTTGCAAAATATGTCCGCTGTTAGATGAAGAATAGTGTTGTTGAAAGCGGTGCTTTCAACGTTGGGGGCAGTTATGTGTGCACGCTTTTCAGTAAATGAGTCTTATTAGAATAAAGACTGTCACCTGTCAAATGTGCATATTTTAAATTAACATGCTTTTGAACTTATCCGTACATTCATTTGACGACCTCCGTGGCCGAGTGGTCTGTACGCTGGTCTCAAGGCGTCGCCATCTCGAGAGGTCCTGGGTTCGATCCCCACTGGAGGCAAGTGTTTGGGTGATGAATTTTCAGACATTTGTTCTCCATTCTTGGATGTTCATTATACGAGTATATGTATTATATTATGTATATTCTAAATAATTATGTGTATTTATCTATTAAATATATTTGTCCGTCATCTAGTATACGTAACACAAGCAGCATTTAGTTGCTTAAAATGGGACTAGTTGATAGGTGTGAATGTCCGAGGATATTTATTATTTATTTATTATTTATTATATAAACTGTAATGTTATAATTTCTTGGAGCAACTGCTCTAAGTTATAATTATTCGCTCACTACCACATTAATCTAAGATACGAGTATGTTCAATAAGTTGTGTTCAAAACATTAACTGGTCATTGAGCTATCCAGCCAAGGATTTTATATAGGTTGAGCTTACACAATACTCTTTCTTTTGCACTAGTAACGAAAGACACACCGCTAACTGATAAAGGAGTTTATCCCATTTTTTTTGACAAACTCTACATCACACTCTATAAACCGCATATGCCAAGATTTTTTTCTGATAAAGGTAGGTTTAAAAAACATTACTTTTTTATACCACAACATTTTTTTTTAATTGAATACTAACTGTTGCTCACGACTTCGTCCGCGGTTACTGGTTTTTTAACTCTCCCACTAGAACCGGAATCAAAGTTTCTGAGATGTTCCCCATGCGAAATTTCGTTGAAATCGGTCCAGCCATTTCGGAAATTAGCCCGTACAAATAGGGAAACAACATAATTTATAAATAAATGGCATTTTCCCTCTTTTTAATTTGATTTTAAATTGATTTTAAGCTTTTTTTTCTATGTACAGACATTCGACCTCTACAGTTTTATTATATGTATAGATATAGATAAAAATGTTTTTGTAGACACAATATAAACATCTACTCGAAACCAAAATCAATAATAATTTTATTTCATGTGCCAAACTTGGCACGTAAAATCATTAAAATTTTACATATTAAGTATCTTACAAAATAATAATGATTTAAAAGTTTCATTAGGTAAGGACCCAATATTAAGATTCAGAGTATTCCTAAAAAATAATTACCTCGTCTAGAAATAGACTATATTTTTGAGCTCTTTTGATTTGTTTTGATAATTTGTTGCAAGTTTAATTGTGTTAAAATTGGACACGGAGACAACTCTTTTTAAGTGCCACCCGAATACATCATTTTATTTGCATTCACTTAAAAACAATAAATAATTTTTATGAAGTATGATATTACACATATTACTAAAGCTTGTCTAATGATGGATGCCAAATATTATTATCTTTGGATTTGTCGTTGTGAAGAAAACTGAAAAAAAAATTGTATGGAAAATGCAGAATTCCCCAAAATCTTCATACAAAACACCAATTTCATAGGTAAGGACCCAATATAAACAATAGAGATAAGTACTTACATAATATTTCTACATTATTACAATTTTTAATGGCAAAGTAATATTTTTTTTAATTTTTAGGAGTATTACGTAACCCAATAACAAACTGTCAACATTCTTCTTTATTTTTTGTGTTTATGAAATTTAGATTGAAAATCTTCAGGAATGTTGATAGTTCCAACTGTGCAACAGTCTCAAGTGTTGCTGACTGTTCTTCAATCTAGTTGAGCCTTTTTAGTCTAGGAGCCTTCTTTGGGGCTTAAGGCTATAATCTTTGAGCGATACAACGCTCAGAAAAACATAATATAATATAACATACCATCTCGCCTCTATCACCGCAGAGGTGTTAAACACCAACCTTTCCACCGATATGAAATCTTATAGTACGTCTCAATCCAAGTTGCCAAAAAGGTAAACAAAAAAGCCGACTTACCGAATTTGTTATTCAATAATCACACTTTTTACATGGACATTGTCACGTAAATACAATTAACGGTAACAATTGTTGTCCGTTTCAATTGATTTCAATTACCTACAGTCATCACAAAACATTTTAGAGATGAAACATTACCTTTGTGTTATTACCTTTTTGGCAACTTGGATTGAGTCGTACTATAAGTACAGTTGTTTGTGAATACCGCTTGCCACACATTGTGCCCGGCGCATGGCAACAGGCTCGCCAGCTGTTACATGGGGACTTAACATAGCATAGAAATATAGGTGTTTAACACCTCTCCCTATCCCTTCAGGGATAGATGCGTGATGATTGGTCCTCAGCCTATATACCAACTGGAGAAACACATGAGGAGTATGGGCCGTAACACCACCACGCTGGCCCAATGCGGTTTGGTAAGTAGAAACAGTTGCAATAGCGACCGGGAGTAACGGCTTAACGTGCCTTCCGAAGCCCGGGGGAGCTCGGGATAACAATGTTTTGGTCACCCATCCACGGCCTGACCATGGCGAAGGTAGCTTTGTTTTCAATCGAAAGACAAAGTGTACTAGCCACTACGCCACCGAACTCCACTTATGCGTGATGATATGTAATGTTTTTATTTATACAACGAATTAGGGATGACAGGTGTATAATTCATTGGTTCTAAACGCCTACCTATTCTATTATTCCTCTACTTTCATCCACGTTCAATGCTTTAGTCGCGAAGATAATTCTAAAAATAAATCTATAGGTCAAAAATATTACTCACCAAGTGTAAAAACAAGAAACACCACAATAACCACATCCTTATACCTTGCACGTTTAACTACAACTGGCTGACAGTTCGCACGGAACTAGTTCGGTTAGTTTCGCAAGTAAACTAATTAATTTATTGATGTAGCACTGTTTTCAAATAACTTACTCTGTCCTCCTTATTATTTGTAAGCCCAAATGATTCAACTTAATTATTATCATGTCATAATGATTGATATTAAGTAAATGACATATCTATCAATATTTTATTTACTCTCCCATTTTCATTTAGAGATCGACTAAAGTAATTCTTATTTGTCTTCTAAAGTACAGTATACAATATATTAGGTCCTTACCTATGAAATTGGTGTTTTGTATGAAGATTTTGGGGAATTCTGCATTTTCCATACTAAATTTTTTTCAGTTTTCTTCACAACGACAAATCCAAAGATAATAATATTTGGCATCTATCATTAGACAAACTTTAGTAATATGTGTAATATCACACTTCATAAAAATTATTTATCGTTTTTAAGTGAATGCAAATAAAATGATGTATTTGGGAGGTACTTAAAAAGAGTTGTCTCCGTGTACAATTTTACCACAATTAAACTTACAACAAATTATCAAAACAAATCAAAAGAGCTCAAAAACATAGTCTATTTTTAGACGGTGTAATTATTTTTTAGGAATACTCTGAATCTTAATAGTTACAGACAAAATACTAAGAGAGAAAAAAAACACCAATTTCATAGGTAAGGACCCAATATTTTAAGCGAATTTGCACAAAGATAAACAAAACGAAAGTTGTGATAACAGTACCTACTACTTAAGTGAAATCAATTGAAATTGATATAGCTAATTACATTCATGTAGCAATATCCGTGTAAAAAGTGTGGTTAATAATTAACACATTCGGTGAGTCGGCTTTTTTGTTCACATTTTGTGTAATATTGATTGAAAGATACTTAGATTTAAACACTTACATTTCGCCAGATATGTTAGGTCCCCATGTAACAGGTGGCGAGCCTGTTTCAATGCACCTTGCACAATGTGAGGCAAGCGTTATTTACAATGAACTGTACATAAGATTTATTCAAACTCAGTGGTACAGGCGGTGGGATCGAACCCGTGTTTCCCGCGGCTTCTCGAACGAGTAGTGCCCCGTCCGTCTAACTCGGTTACCGCTGCCTCTAAAGTTAAAAACCGTAATTTAAATATTTACGTATATTTCTATACGTATATTATCTCATTACGCAAAAATATCTCATGATAAAAATATCATGAATTCATTTGCACAGAAAGTCGCAAGCAAAAGCTTTTTCTATAATCCATTCTAATATTATAAAAGCAGTAACTCTGTCTGTCTATCTGTCTGATGATCTCGCTTTCACGTCAAACTAACTGAACCGTTTTCATCGAAATTTGGTACACAGATAGTTAGAGCCAAGGAAGGACATAGGGTACTTTTTATCCCGATATTCCTATGGGAACGTGTACCACGCGGGAGAAACCGTGGAAAGACACTAGTAGATAATAATTAAAAACTAATTATAGTTTATATATATTATCATTGACAAGAAAATGTCAATGATAAATAAGTAAAAACGAATTTTTTGCAATCTTAAACGACAATATATTTACAAAGTTAGGTTATAATTACATTTTCATTAGGTATCTCTATTATTATACATAATAGGTATATTAAAGTAGATACTGTCTAGGAACTATCATAAATAAGAAAAAAAAACAAAAGGCGGCGGCTTTGTGCAAAAGATTTTTTGAGTGAATTCTGAACAACATTTTATTGTTTTATTTTAAGTTTCGTTTGTACGAAACGAGACGTATTTGAACTAAAATAACTAGTTCAAAATCAAGTCGCGAACTCTACTGAACGATTGTACAATTAGTTGTCAGTGGCCAGCACTGCTCCGACGCATCAACCACGATGATACCAACAGTCCCGGTTAGGAAAGGCCGTGAACTAAAGATAAAACTTTTATAGTAAATTGCGTACCGATTAATATTGCTAAGAATCGTTTACTTTGTTATGGACTAATAACTAAATCTAATATTATTTTTTTGGGATTTATAGCCCCAGTTGAATGCCGCTAAACGTGCAAGAAGTCGCCATCATCGCCTGAACCAGAGTTTGAATATTTAAATAACAAATAATAATATTGATATAGGTATGTACTCAAGATTTATTTCATAATAATCACGACTATTATCCCCTAAAGGTTAGTCAGAGACTAAGACAAAAGCAGTCCTACCATAGTCCGCGTTTCACCAAGGAATGTCTGCACTGGTCTGCACTCAGCGTGACAGGTGGTGAGCCCGGGCGGTGTTGTGCAGTTCTAAGTCCATTAGTCGCCTTTTACGACACCCAAGGGAAGAGATGGGTTGGTAGTATTTTAATGAGCCGCAACACGACATACTTCCACCACCAGAAATATTATTCAAGTATATTTTAATAATCTAGCGCAAGCAACACTGCCAGAGAGAACCGAGCGAGCAACGTTACACATCTTTTAATTTATAATTTTATGTATTTTTATACCTACTAAAGGTATGTTTATCTTATAAGGTGTATGAGAGTAGCAGTGCACTATCTAGAATTGAAGTACATATTGTTTTCCCTCTCTTTTTCTTTTTGTTTAGGCATCTACGGAAGACCAGCGTCGGAGCATTATTCAGATGCATCGACTATGCTGAGTAGACCTATTAAGCATCGTGATGTGTAGTACAAATGTCGAATCTATTATTAGATTAAGTGTATCATGGTTCTTAATAAAGTTTATTTCTTTCTTTCCTTCTTTTCGAACTTTGGTTTACACCACGACATTTCACCCATAATCGGCAAAGTTTCACAAATTTCACAAGCCCCGCTAGTAATCTGGGCGCTGTACCGTACCCACTGCATGGATACAGAACACCACGCTGGCCCAATGCGGGTTAATAGCGATCGGGTCCAACGGCTTAACGTGCCTTCCGAAGCAAAGAGCTCGAGATCACAAATATTTGGTCACCCATCCATGGCGAAAGCAGCTTCGATTTCGATCTCCTCCCTCCCTCCCTGCCTCCTATTTTACATGGAATTAAAACTTATCAGGTGGATTGTTAACTCGGCAATGTCTGCCTACCTCTTTGGGGAAAGAGGCGTACCTATGTTCCGAGTTGGGACGGACGGGACACTACTCTTGCTTTCTAGTGTTGCAGAATTTCAAATAAAGTTTTACTCGTTGGAGAGGCCGCGGGAAACGCGGGTCCCACGGGATCCCACGCCTGTATCACTGAGATTTAATAAAACTTATGTACAGTTCATTGTGAATATCGCTTGCCTCACATCGTGCCCGGTGCGTGGCAACAGGCTCGCCATCTGGGGGCTTGACATATCTGGCGAAATGTGGGTTAAACCTACCCATTCGGGGACAAAGGAGTGGTGATATATTATGATAAGTGTAACATATCTAAGTATTTTGTAAGGTAATTCCGGTTTTATATTATTATAGCCTTAGAAGGCTAGTCAACTAAGAATACATCACGGAAATCCATTTAATTATTTCCGAGCTACAATCAGGGTCAGCATGCCAACGATTGTTTTTTTTTTACATATGACAGGTAAGCTCTTGGCCTCACCTGATGGTAAGTGACGATAAGGCCGAAGTTGGAAGCGAGCTTCACCTGTATTTCTCAACAACTGAAGAACTGGCTATCTTACATCTGAGTGCTGAAACACAACAATGCTTATATCATTGTTATTATGGCGACAAATTTAGGTAAGACGGTGGTAGAAGCTCTACCACCAACCAAACCGAGCATAACGGCCCGGCACGGCCCGGCACGGCCCGGCACAGCCTAAAGTATAATGACAAGAAGAGTAAATTTATGGTTTTTACGGGAAAGAACCGTAAACCTAGATCAATACCACCAATAATACTGAATGGTGCAGCCTTAGATTGTGTTTCTCAGTTCAAATACCTTGGACATATTTTGACTGAGGATTTAAATGATAACTTAGACATTGGTAGAGAAAAAAGGGCTATATCAATTCGTGGTAATATGTTGGCCTATAAGTTTAATCGTTGCTCCGTATATGTTAAATTAACACTTTTTAGAGCATATTTTCAAAATTTTTATTCTTGTGGTTTGTGGACAAAGTTTTCAAAAAAGTCATATAATGCTCTTAGAGTTCAGTACAATAATGTCCTCAGAGCGTTGTTGCGGCTCCCACGCTACTGCAGTGCATCTGGTATGTTTGCAGATGCACACATTGATGATTTCTATGCAGTCATCCGTAAGAAAACAACATCAATGTTACAGCGTGTGAGGGGGAGCAGCAACAAAATTCTAAGGATGATTAGCGAAAGGTTGGACTCAGCCTTATACAAAAGGTTCATCGACTTACATATAAATTGTGTGGGCCGATGAAACCTTACATAGAAATTTAGCCTAGTGCCTTTTTTACTAACATAGATCTAAGAATATTGTTACTAACAATATGGACTGTAAAATTGTCTGAAAATAAATGATTTTTTTTTTTTTTTTCTCAGCTCAAGGCTGGTGAATAGAACTCAGTTACGGGCTACGCCAAGTATCTGATTTCAGTTATGTTTGAAGTGGTGAGTTAGATAGGTCATCCTGCAAAAAATGGCGAACCATACGACACGTGTTTAGTATCGCCGCCTTCTGCATGGTAATGTAAGATTTCTCCGGTAAATCTAATATTTTTAGGCTATGGGCAAGATGTTTGGGAATAACTCCTGTACTAGAGAGCACCAGAGGTATGATGTATACTTTATTTAAATTCCATATCCTAGTCATCTCTTCCTTTAGATCTGAGTACTTGTAGAGTTTTTCTGAGATGGTTTTTTGAAGGTTATGTGTACACGGTATTGCAATGTCAATTAAATATGCTTCTTGTTGTACCTTATCAACTAGGGTTATGTCCGGTCTATTACAGTGTATTGTTTTGTCGGTAAGGATAGCTCGATCGAAGTACATTCTGTATCTAGGGCATTCTAGTACTGGTTTTGGGTTGTATTGATAGTATGGGACTATTTTGTTAGAAATGAATTTATGTTTTATAGCTAACTTTTGGTGTATGTAATGAGCAACTTGGTTATGGCGATGTGTATAATCGTGTTGAGTGAGCAAGGGCATCCGTTGATTATATGCTGTATAGTCTCGGATTGGTTGCGACATTTCCTACATTTATCATCTACTGATTTCTTAAGAATGAATTTTTTGTAGTTTTTGGTGTTAATTATTTGGTCCTGTATGGCTATGAGAAAGCCCTCAGTTTCGGGAAATAAATAACCTAAAGTAAGCCATTTATTTGATGCCTCTATGTTTATATGGGACTGTTCTAAGTCATGTAGGTGCCTACCATGAAGTTGTTTATTACGCCATCTTTCTATTTTTATTGTTTCTATTTCTTCTTTACTTTTAAAAGCCTATATCAGGGGTTTCAAGATTGAGTACAGTATAATTTGTGTCTGCTTTAACTATGGTTGCATGAAATGGGCTTTGTGTAGCTTTTTCTAAGCAAAATTTACGTAAAATCTGGGTTTGACTAATATTAAGGTATTTGATATCAATATTATTATTATTATTATAATACCTCTGTCCCCATGGGGAATCGAACCCGGACCTCCCGATCAACACCCAGTGGTGTGAACCACTAGACCAGAGAGGCGGTTTACATTTCATTTTATTTACAGTGCACTAAATAGTATTTTTATTTGGTTGGTGGTAGGGCTTCCAAGCCCGCCCGGCTAACTACAACCGTCTTACCTAAATTTGTCGCCATAATAACAATGTTGAAAGCATTTGTTGAGTTCCGGCAATCAGAGGTAAGGCAGCCAGTTCCTCTGTTGAGTAATTATAGGTGAAGCTCGCTTCCTTCCATATGTGATCACTTTTGACAGGAGGTAAATGACTCTTATTAGAAAAGATTGTCACCGCCAAAATGTGTATAGGTACATATTAGGTCCTTACCTTATGAAATTGGTGTTTTGGCATGTATCATTAGACAAGCTTTAGTAATATGTGTAATATCACACTTCAAAAAAATTATTTATCGTTTTTAAGTGAATGCAAATAAAATGATGTATTCGGGAGGCACTTAAAAAGAGTTGTCTCCGTGTCCAATTTTAACACAATTAAACTTACAACAAATTATCAAAGCAAATCAAAAGAGCTCAAAAATATAGTCTATTTTTAGGCGAGGTAATTATTTTTTAGGAATACTCTGAATCTTAATAGTTACAGACAAAATACTAAGACAGAATAAAAACACCAATTTCATAGGTAAGGACCCAATATTTGAAAGTCGACTTACACCGTAAATAAATAAAAGTAGGTACAGGAGATAACCACTTCTTACCGTACCGCTGGTTATGTATCGCATGCGGCCTATGTTAGGTACCTAGCTGGTAGAGCTCGCCTTTACTGTTCATTAGGCCCGGCGCACATTATCGGCATCGGCACGGCTCAGGATTTTAGGTGATAAATAGCATTAAACATTAACTTCATGGCAATAAAGTAGAAATTGCCTTGATATATGGCCGTAGTAACAAAAATACCGCATCAGTATGCTTGAGGCTGCTGCATCGGCGGCCTTAGGATGCTTCGGGATCCTTCAGTACGGTGCCGCCCGCTGCGCCAAGGTAACACTCAGCGGTAGTTTGGACGGTACGGCATGCTTAAGGACGCTTCGGCACTCACAAGTTGCAGCATGCCAAGACATAGTTGCCGACAGTGTGCGCTTGCATGTAGGGATGCCGAAGGATTCCTTTCCTTGCCGATGCCGATAATGTGCACCGGGCATTACACGAGCTGATTTTCCATCTTTGTCCTTTCAAACCAACTACTACCTACGAAGCACTACCGCATAGTACTACCTATATATGTATATCTATGATGTTATCAATATGGAAACTTCTTTGTGTTGTCAATATGGAAACTATTTGTACCGATATTATTGACTTTTTGGTAATGTACTTACTAGTGTCTATATTGAACACCTTGAGTGTTACTATTTGACGCTGACTGTACAAAATTTAACAATTTAAATAATATTTGTGTGTGCAGCTCATAAGGAATTTCAAATCACTGTCGTGCACTGAAATAACAAAATAACTTACCATAATTGAATTGTTTTAAGTATTTTTGCTAAAATATTGGGTTCTTACCTATGAAATTGGTGTTTTGTATGGAGATTTTGGGGATGTTTGCATTTTACATACTAACATTTTATCAGTTTTCTTCACAACGACAAATCCAGAGATAATATTTGGCATGTATCATTAGACAAGCTTAGCAATATGTGTGTGAACACGCTTGATAAAAATTATTCATCGTTTTTATGTTAATGCAAATCAAATGATGTATTCGGGAGGCAGTTAAAAATAATTGTCTTTGTGTCTAATTTTAACACAATTAAACTTACAAAAAATTATCAAATTAAATAATACGAGCTCAAATATATGGTCTATTTTTAGAAGAGGCAATTATTTTATAAGAATGTTCTGAAACTTAATAGTTACGGACAAATTGCTAAGACAGAATAAAAACACCAATTTCATAGGTAAGGACCCAATATTATTTTACGGGCGTTTTTTGAAAAATGCCTAATTGTATGTATGTACAAACGTTGTTTTGCTTGTATAAGTAAGCAGAAATACTACGTAAAAAAACAGTTATGTACTTCCAATACACGGTATGCAATGGGCAGACTTATCTGCAATAGAGATCTCAGCCAACCCACACAATCCATGCACAAACCACAATTTTTTAACAAACCACAAAATTGAAATAAATAACCAAATATTAAAATTATTACAGTCGAGCTTTGCGGTCTATGAAAGTATTTTTAGAAGCGTTACTAGCAACTTTAAAAGTATTAAAATTATATAATCAAAATACAATATTGATCTATGCTTAACGATAATTTAGCTTTTCTTTTAAAAAATAACGCTTCAAAGAGAACTATAAATCTACTAATCAGGTGTAATCTGGTAACGGTTTAGTTTTGACATTATTTTTAGGTTATGTCATCCACTTCTTTCAGCAATGAAAAACTTGGAACAGCAACATATTATTATGGAAGGTTAACTAAAACACCGGGTGTTGATCGGGAAGTCCGGGGCTCGATTTCCCAGAGGGCAGGAGTTTTTCTGCTCGATTTGGTGGTAGTAGGCCTTCTAAGTCCGCCTGCCTAGCTGCACACCGTCTTATATAAATTTGTCGCTATAATAACAAAGTTTAAACCATTGCGTTCCGGCAATCAGAGGTAAAATAGCCAGTTGCTAAGTTGTTGAGGATTACGAGTGAAGCTCGCTTCCACCTTCGGCCTTATGGTCACTTACCATCAGGTGAGATGAAGGCCAAGAGCTTACCTTTTTTCATGTATTTAAATAAAATGGTATGTAAAAAAAAACACGAGACATAAACTAACATAATTTATTGGATCACTCCATAAATTAAAAAAATCACAATAGATTAGCTACTTACAAAAATGAAGCAATGTGAGACTTAAAGCATTTCAATATACCTAATATAATGCAATACATAACTTGGTTTAAGAATGAGAGGTTTTAGGCAGTGGCAGTTTGTATGTCTAAAAAAATAGTACTGTCACATAACTTAGGTTATTAAAACAAGAGCGTGTTTTTAAAAAACAAGCCGAGTTATGTGCAGTTACAAAGACTACTTTACCCACAATATTTTAATTTAGAAAAATAAAAATTCATGATATTTATTATTGGCTGTCTGAAAAGCTTTTGCCATAATTTTGCGAACTTTTAAGAAAACTTGCAACATGCAACATTATGGTCATTATATTATGGGGTTTTTTACCGACTTCATTAGTAGATTAATAAAATTTTATTTTGATTGTAATATTTTGTTTTTAAAAAGTAAGTGTAAGTACATGAGTGTAGATAGACAAAAGAAATAAGAACCCATACATTATCACTTATAATAAATAACAGATGTAATTTATGTAGTTCGCTTGGTGTCAGTAAATTCCCTGTCAATATGACTCATTAGTCAGAAAGACTCATCTAACGGAATGACTCGTTTATCATAAAGATTAATTCATCAGAAAGACTTGTTTTTCAGTAAGGGTCATGATCAGGAGTCCTGCTAAGCCGTCGATATAGGCAAGTAGGTCTACGACTTAAAGACAAACTTATTATATTGCTCGAATCACCGATGCCACTAAACTGACAATGTTACTATAACTTGAAACGTATGGAGATGGATTTGGCTAAAACAGAGTGAAATGAAGGTACCAAATAAAGAACAGATCCTTAATTTGATAATAAATCTCAAATGTCAGTCGTCTGTAAATCTCATATTATTATGTATGCGAAGTGTCGGCGAGTAATAACCTATCAATATTTAACTAAGAATTGTCCAATAGGACTTGAAAGACATATTTGGCTTAAAGAGGAAATAAGACAAAGATATACCATAGAGGCAGTCGTGCGAGAGGTCCTCGGATCAATCCCCTGTTGACCAGAAGTTTTGTGAATATGGCTTGCCCACACAGCCCGGTGCATGACAAAAGGCTCGCTGTTATATAGAGGATTAAATACTCACTGATAACTCACTGATATAGGTAGAGCTATTTAGGTTCATTGACCGCAAATATTGTTGTTAATATGGATATTCCTCGGGATTCCAACTAATACTCCGGGATTCGATTATTATAATTATTTTCATCATTTTCATTTTCATTATTTTTTTGATTATTATTATTATATTCAATGTATCATGGTTCTTAATAAAGTTTATTTCTTTCTTTCATCAATAAGTATAAAAATGGAATTTCTTTTGTTTCAATTAGTAAATTATTTCGTGTTGGTAATTTTGTTTAAGATTTTATTGTAGTTAAATACAAACAGGTTGCATTAGACAATCATGTTTCGATTTTTGAGATACAAATAATAATATACAATTATGATATATTCTTATTCAATCACGGAACGTACATGTTAAATCAAATTAAAGTCCATATGATATGAAATTCATATCCATACTATTCTATCATATTGCAAGTACATAAAATAGCTCTACCTATTCCGATCACGATAACACCTCTGCTTTCCCCTTCGGGGATAGGGGATAGTGATGTTATCTGTAATACAGGCCTATCAGATGCCAAATCTAATTTGTCAGTCATAAATCATCAATTGCGAAATATCCGTGAATCTTTATTTGTAAGTAGTCAGTTACGTTGGGCGCCACAAAACCGAATGAAGCATTTAAACTCATAATTGCTATACAGGATTATTTTTAATCGACAACTCGCAATACGGTAGCTAATAATAACATTTGTTCTACGACTTTTAATAATTAAACACATTAAATTTTAACTTTCATACAAAAATAAATATCAATTTCCGAATGTGCGTTCGCGTTCTCGTATGAACGGAACGGAGCTTGTAAAATCATTTTTAATTAATGTATTGAGTTATAGTAAAAGTCGCAGAACAAATGTTGTTATTTACGATGTAAGCTGCCTAGACTTCCGAGGTTGTTGATTATTTTAAAATAACCCTGCATAAATTCATCACAGTTGCATTTAACAGAAGAATCGCAGTACTTAGAGCCGGAAATTATATTTCTTCTTATTATTGATATTATGAATGAATCTGAAACAAAAAGAACACTTATTTACCCGCTTCTCTGGTCTAGTGGTTGTATATAAACTGTATATAGTGGAAAATATTGTATATTTTCTGAATATTTATATGCATATATCTACTAAATATTTAACCGTCATCTGGTATCCGTAACACAAGCAACATTAGTTGTTTAAAATTTAACTAGTTGATAGTTGTGAATGCCTGAGGAGGACATTTATTAGTATTTTTTTCCCAGCGAGCAGCTGAGCGAGTCCCACACGCCTAATCGGCAGTAGGTAAGCAGTTTGTCCCGGTCGTTATTTCAACCCGCGTTGGGACAGCGTGGTGGTGTAGCGGCCCGACGAGGAAGGCCTGTGCCCAGCGGTGGGACACATTCGATTAGGTTTCGGATTGGTTCTCCGGTCTTGGATGTTTATTATATATGTATTATAATATTATAAATATTCTGAATAATTGTATGTATTTATCTATAAAATATATTTGTCCGTCATCTAGTATCCGTAACACAAGCAGCATTTAGATGCTTAAAATGGGACTGGTTGATAGGTGTGAATGTCTGAATGAGGTGTACCTAATTGTCCTAAGCTGTGTGATCAGAGGAAGGCGCCGAAGCCGAAGGCGCGCTTGATGCTATCGAAGTAGTAGCGCCGCCAGTTGCCACGCGTCTGCTCCACCTCCGCCGCCGGCACCAGCTCCTGCTTCAGCGACACTAGGGTGTGGTCTTCCTGTGGCCAACAGTTCGTTCATTTATTGGCGGACTTACGACTAATATCGCTCTCTAACTGGCAAACTGTCAAAGCGGAGATCTGGTGGCGGCTTAATAAAACTATAACGCATACATAAATTTAATCTCCGAAATAGCTGGTTACCTTATATCCCTGGTCAAAATCTTAGATACTTTTTATTACGGAAAATTAATGGGTTCCCGTGGGGAGTTAAAAAACCAGCAACGGCGAACGAAGTCGCAGGCAACAGCTAGTACATAATAAGATGATGATTCATTATGTAGAATGCAGTTTTTTGTCGGCATTTGACTATGACGGATTTGATTTTTATGTCGATGATTGTAATATTTTTTCAGAGTGAATATTGTTACGTATAGTACGTCTCAATCCAAGTTGCCAAAATGGTAAACAAAACAAAGGTGAAAAATGAAAAATGTTTCATCTCTAAAATGTTTTGTGATGACTGTAGGTAATTGAAATCAATTGAAACGGACAACAATTGTTACCGTTAATTATATTTACGTGCCAATGTCCATGTAAAAAGTGTGATTATGGAATAACAAATTCGGTAAGTCGGCTTTTTTGTTTACCTTTTTGGCAACTTGGATTGAGACGTACTATAAATTAATTGCTTATTGGTTCAGTTCAATAAGTACAGTAAAGTGTAACTGTTCAACCAACCTTCTCCTCAATGTTGATGGTGACCTCAGAGAAGTGCTGGTCGGGCCACTGCTTGTACCGCCAGTACTGTACGATCTTCTTGCCCGGCACAAGCTCCCGGAACTCACCAGTTATGTTACCCCCAAAGAGAACGAACTTGCCCCCTTTCTCTGCTTCCATTTTGACATGGCCCTGAAAGAAAGAAATACTTATTTATGTTGTAATAAATATTTAAGAAATTAAAACTATGCAACTAATTTTGATTAATTGTCTATGTCCCAAAGTGTGTATGTAAAGGAAGGGTCTATCCCTTCCTTTACAGCTTGCTTAATTTCTTGCCCTGCCTTCTCAAAACAGTCAATAAATTCATTGCTTTATAAAAGTATACTATAATATTAGGTCCTTACATATGAAATTGGCGTTTTGTAAGAAGATTTTGGGGAACTCTGCATTTTCCATACTAACATTTTATCAGTTTTCTTCACAATGACAAATCCAGAGATAATAATATTTGGCATGTATCATTAGACAAGCTTTAGCTGTATGTGTGATATCACACACACAAAATTATTTATCTTTTTTATGTGAATGCAAATCAAAATTCGGAAGGCACTGAAAAGGAGTTGTCTCCGTGTCCAATTTTAACACAATAAAACTTACAGCGAATTATCAAAACAAATCAAAAGAGTTCGAAAATATGGTCTAGTTTTTAGAGGAGGTAATTATTTTTTAAGAATACTCTGAATCTTAATAGTTACAGACAAAATACTAAGAGAGAAAAAAAATACCAATTTTATAGGTAAGGACCCAATATAATATTGATAACATTGTGCCCGTGCATGGCAAAAAGCTCACCATATCTGGCGAAATGTGGGTTGTGAAAGTCGTAATGATAAGTATGTATTTAAAATAAATCTACAGAAATATCCTCCATAAGCACTTTTGAAATAAGGTGTCAACTTTTTTTCTTGTTCAATTAATTACCATGTTAATAAAGAAAACAATGGCAAGTTTCCCTACTAAGAATTGTGTGACTAAAAAAATTTTGAACACTCAAAAAATTTGTTGTATGAGCAAGATCAAGCAACAACTCTAGACTCCATAAGTGAAGTAATTTCATAGAGATCATCATCATCATCTTCAGCCTACTCCTGTCCACTGCTGGACATAGGCTTCCCCTAATGCACGCCACCGCTCTCGATCTTCGGCCGTTCTCATCCAGCCCACTCCAGCCAACCGACGAATATCGTCATCTCATCTGGTTACAGGGGCGACCTACACTACGTTTACCGAGACGTTGACGTTACACTCGAGAATTTTACGTCCCCAACGGCCGTCAGTTCTACGGCTAATATGACCAGCCCACTTAAATTTGCTAATCCTGTAAGCTATGTCGGTGACTTTAATTCTCTGAGGGATCACATCATTCCTGATGTGGATATAGAGGTAAAGAGATAAAGCCAAAAAATATATTACAAAAAATTTTTTTTTGGTTACATGTGTCATAAATGCATTACTGTCGTTGTAAAACATTTGTGTAGATTTTTTTAAAGATTGAGTTTTAGATATCCATCAACATGACAAGAATCAGATTAAATGTCTAATAAAATAGCATAATACATGCAACTAGATAATTATTTCTTTGTCGACAATCAATTAATGAATATTACATGGATACAAATTAATTATTTACAACCCTGTTGTTATCATGGACAACAGACTTCCATTTGATATTTTTTTAAATACATAATTACAATGCTGGCTTTTATGAAAATATTTGAATATTCGTAAATTAAAGAAAAAAATTATAAAAACTTTTTAGGTATGTGAGATTTGTGTTCGCTTTGGAAATGTCAGGCAATTTTCTGCCATTGTTATTTTTGTTTTTATTACCTGTGTGAAGGCTGTAACCATCTCTATTCTTGTCATTGCATCGTAAAACTCCTGTGCCCTGCATTGAAACTGTTCCGATAGTTCAATAGTCTTTGTATCCAATTTACAGCCAACCTGCTGGCTATTGTTTGACACTACAGGATTCATCATCACTTTTTTATTAAAACCACTGGTAATTGTAGATACATTGTCAGGTTTTACTTGCTTTTCATCTTTCTTGGGCAAAATTAATCCTTTTGAAAATTCCTGCTTCAAACTCCTAATGTATTCATTTAGTTGTTTCCGGATTTCATCCCGGCCAATTTGGTGCATGAACGCTTTTACCCTTTGTGCTTCCTCACCGCTACTAGAAATTGTAACAGTTATCTGAAATTTTTTATAATAGGATTTGAAATGTTTGTTGTTAACTCTCTTAAGACAACTCCTATTCAATAAAATTCTAAGTTTGCTAGAGTTCTGTAAATAGAATTCAAATACATATCTTTCAAATATTTTAAAACATAAATCTAATATTATTATGAAATTTAAACTTAATAATATTTCTTTACAAATATCAATCACTCCAAATCATGTAAATACTAAGTACAGTGTGTTATATTGTCACTGTAGAATTTCATGAATGATGCATTGCATATTTTGTTAGTGGATGTATTCCTGAATAAATTTTGTACACAGAACTACTTACATCGACTTCGCTGACGTCATTTTCTTCAGATAAATTGGGAATATGAATTTCCCCTTTGACTTTGTCATGGCCACCACTCAGAACACCTTCCCATTTCAACTTGATGTCCCATTCATAGAAAAATATTAGCTTGCCTTTCCTGTTGTTCGCTGAGGCATCTCCATCAATCTTCTCCAGCTCCGTGATCTTGCAATCCACACCGTTTTGAGCTATTTTTAAGTTGGTCAATAATTCTTTCAGTCGATCTTTTGACCAAGGTCCCGCGTTTTTCTCCGTCCAGTGCCAGTTGTTCACGTTGGTAGCATCAGGCCGCTCCTCCACAATCCACCTTGGGTCACCCTCGCCCCATTTAGCCATGATCCCGCAGAAAAACCACAAATATGACACAACTCAAAGTCAGTAAATTCGCAACAATTTGCTCACACAATCCACTATGAAAGACAACTCCGATATCTTTCAAAATAAACAACGCGATTCAATTTCTTCGATATATTGAACAAACTGAAAAGATCTAATTTATGTTTCGAGAAACGTCGTGAATAAAATTGACTGACTGAGCTAAACTCATCAACTATCAACCATGCTTGCTATTTCAACAATGACAGTAGTAGGGTTGCCGTTTTATTATCAATGTTTACCCTACTAAGCAGAAAATAAAACACTCCAAAATGATAAATCATCTTGTAATTTTATTAATTCTACAACAATTTGAAACTTATGGCTGCGCAAGATATATGTAGTACATACTATTATCCCAAATGACTTTATTTTTTGAAAATTATTAAGCTATGAAGAAAATATTTAATTAAATAAAGAAAATTAAGTTAAATTAAAAAGATATCATGTAAAGATAAGATAATATATCGTTGCGCATTGCTATTATAAGTAAAATAATCAAGTCTGTATTAAAGCTGTGCAAAATTAAAAACAATAGTAAACATCATAAACCTTACTAATTACCCTTCTTAAGTGTTAGCTCTATAATAAATAGCAGCACTGTAGTAGTTTCTGCAAGTTTCTAGAATCCAGTTGCACCAACCTTCCAAACAGAAACATCCGGATGTCAAAATTGCGTTTTGTTCCACGGATTTAATAGTGACTTAAAGCTGGATCGTTAATAATCAAATTAAATTAATAGCTTAATGAATGAAATTGTATCATAGGTAATTAATTAAATAAAAATGCAACAATATTATTTAACAATTTTATAATTTTGTGTAAAGTTCGGCGATCAATGAAAGAGTATAACTACGAAAACGCAGTAATGTTTGGCGTACTGAATTTAAATAGCAAATATTGCGAATTGAATAATACACACGTTGCTCTAATATTTTCCATAGGAGAAACTCATTTCGTAGTAACACACAATACAAGGAAAGTTGTTAAATTTATAATGTATGTACGGTGAGCATAAAATTTTGCATACTTTTTGTCTTACAATTTAAATAAAAAAACAACAGTAAATAAAAAAACAACACATAGTAATAACTGAGATCATGTATCACTGAGATACCGTCGCTTCATCGTTTATCATCATGAAGGAATTAATTACACCTTTTATTGATGAAAATACAATTTTCGTAATCGCTCACTATTTCGTAATACATACCTACACGGATAATAGCGTCATTAGCGACTCACGTAACTTCTTAAGATAACCCAGATTCACCCCTATAAGATGTCAATGATGATAATAATATAAAAAAATAACTAAACAGCATCTGAAAACTTTAGCTAGTGCAATTAAGCTATTTTAAGTACGTAAAACGTATTTTAACTACAATTCATAGCGTTTTCATGGTCGTGCTAGCAAGTTTTTTAGAGTCGTTACAATACAACCCAACATCAAAGGTTACCTACCTACATAAAGTTTACACAAATAGCAATATTACAGATATCAGTAACACCTACTCATGTAGGTATTACTGGTGAGTAGTTATGTATTAACTAATCAAGATAAAAAGATGTTAGGTGTTGAATAACATTCAATATTGGAGTTGTATGGCGCATCATCCGCCAATCAGGCCACCAGCCGCGGTTGTCAGTAAGGATCACATGGATAAAATAATCCTACTCGTATCATTGATATAAAACAGATGTTTTATACAATATACCTCGTCTGTTTGTACAAAATAAAACGGTTGGGATTCTATTTAACTATTAAACATATTTACACCCAACAAAATTATTCTTAAGGAAAAATTCAGTTAACACCACGATAATAACATAAGTACGCTATAAAAAATATCTCAATATTCCGATAGCGATCATAAATACAATAGATAATTCGTTGTTGGTAAGTACTTAGTAATGGATTAATCAACCTTTAAATTTGACAATGTCAGCGATAGAGTGTTACTAGACCAGCCGATCGACGTCGATCAAGAGCATCGATCGATGGTAGAATCGATTACTCGTATGGAAGAATCTATCGATCGACGTCAACTAATCCATTTTACCATCGTTTCATGTCATCGATCGACTATCGGTTGGTCCGGTAACACCCATAGTCGACAAGAAGATAAGTTTCTTCTTGTCGACTAATGGTTGCACTATGGTTGCACTACTCGCTGGTTCAATCCTCACCGGTAACCACAAAATTTGGATAAATCTTGAGTAAAAAAAATTTTAAACCCCCGACCAATAAATAACTAAAAACAAAAAAAAAATGTGGCGTCGTCGGGGTCCGCTAAGTACCTAGGTATGCCCTTAATTGTTGGGTATAGTGCAGTCATCTACTTTTAATGCTAAGTTACATAATAAACTCTTGCGATAAGTAATTATGTGCATTGCAATGTCTTTTATGGTCTTACTATACCTATAACTCAGCGAAGTACAGCAAAGATATTACCAGATGTTACGAAATACATAGAACCTGCACTTATTATGTTAAAGAAATTCAATAAATAATTCCATAATATCATAAATAATTCGCCCTTCACAAGTCTAACTCTACGTCCGGCTTAACATCTACGCCACGTGAGGGGCGGACATCATAGACATAGTCAAAAACTTATGATGGCTAACAGAGCACTAGCAAATCCTTCAACATGGAGAGACAAATTAATCGTACTAGTATAGAGTCGCTTCCCGGGGGCGATCGCCGGGGCACGTCTGGGGCTGACGCTGGACGTCACAGCATGCGAACCGTCAGTGGCTCTCCGTTGAACAGGCGGGCGGGAGTCGGGGAAACCGTATATGCTACAGCCGAACGGGGTAGGGCGGGGACGGATGATGCTTTGCAGGGTAGGGCTTCGCCCACAGACTCTGTCGGCTCATCTGTATCGACCACAAATAATATAAGCGATGATAGACGAAGAAAGTGGTCAATAGAGGAGATGAAAGAATTAATGTTCTGTTATTTTTAAGCAAGATCAGGAGGAGCAGGTTACATAGGTAGATTGTATAGCTTATTCTGCGAAAGGAATCCTAATAACCCAAAAATACACAAGTTTAAGTTCTCGGAGACACGGTATTTGTAAACAACACGGATCAATCAGGCTCATCAGACACAAACATGCAAACCGTTCAAAATACACACACACCTCAAACACAACACACATCACAACAAACAAACATCACAATCATAACCAAAGTGAAATATAGTTATAGGGGAATAAATATCTTTTTTACTGAAGGAATCAGGACGGGATATTTATTAACACCGACAAAACGTCGAGAAACTCAAACGAGAAAAATAATTCCATAATATCAGGATAATGCGTTTCTGATTACCTCCTTATACTAACTTTTAATCACTAAAACGGAATATTGTTTTTTCCGATCACCGATTGTTTTCTTAGGCTACGTACGAATTAAAATAACATTACAATTTTGTTGTTTGATAACTGAGTCTGAGCGAACGAGATAACACGTTTGTGCCCTTCAGACCAACATCAATTTAAGCCAGTATTATACCGACCGGCGTTCGGCGCGTACGCATCTCGCGATTTCATACGTAATAATGTTTCCTTTACGCCGCGTTGGCACCAAGGTGCGACTTATTCCTCAGTTTAGTTATTAATTAAACCAAGTATTTCTGTAATGTTATATGTTTGACCTGCACTTCCAGGTCTTGGAGCAATGGAGGGCTCCAATCGCTGCCGTTGCTCAGAAGAACTACAGCTCCGAAGTAACCACGCCTCGACCGCTATCGATGTTGACAGAAGATGAACTGGCCATGAAGGAGACAAGTATGTTTACTTTTTTTGTACAAAACTTTTACGTAGGGTTTAGGCAAAGAGGTTTTAGGTTTTTTTTACCATTTCTTCCTTTTCCACCATAGAGGTTTTATACAAGTCCAGTTTGTACTAAAAAGTGTAAAGTTAAACTTGACATATCGAAGTGTTACTTTTATTTACTTGGAAGGGATAGCTATTTAAACCAAGTGTACCTAACCTGGGTTACATGGGGACCTAACATTTCTGGCGAAATGTGGGTGTTTAACACTTCTGCCTACCCCTTCGGGGAAAGAGGCGTGATATATTTTGTGTTATGTACTTAACCTTTAGTCAATGTTTTAGAGGCTTTAAATCACTTATTATTATTTAACTGATTTTAAATACCAATTAATATTTTTATAATAATTCAGTATAGTGGAGTGATAAGGAACCCAGGCACAATATAAATATCTGAAACAGGATTTACTAGTATTATATTCAAATGTTTTTGTTCGTGTCTGTATTATGATCTATTGTTAGATTGCCATAATGAAATAGTTATTATTCTGTAGTTAAATATCGCAGAACGCGAAACTTTTGTGAATATGTTTAATTTAATTACTTTAAAATAACATAACATCATCATCGTTAACTACATATAATAGTATTATTTCCTATTGCTGATTATATATTATTGTAATAGTTACGTTTGGGTACTAACAAATGGAAAAAACACTTTTTGCGTGTTCTTTGAAGTGAAAGAAGGAATTAATTTAATAAATAATAATTTTTTAAAAACACATCTTGCCAAGTCAAATATTCGTAACATTAAAATTCAATGTTAAATACAAGACGCACGAAATGTCAATTCTATTGAGAAGATACAATCTATTACTGGACGAGATGTGTCCGCATTGAAAATTAACCTTTGATCTAGCAAACAAATACCGCCGCTGGTCTTTTCGTGGATAAGTTCTAATTACTTTTTTTCACTCATTCAATATTTTTTGATATTGTACATCTAAATTTCTTTATACTATACCTCTATCTTCTAACACTCACACCTATCAACTATGTTTAGAAACCCATAAGAAGCTAACTAATTTCGTTTGTTACTCTGTGTGCATTTGTGGTACGGATTCTAGACAACAGATATAAATATAAATATTTAGAATATTCTCGATAAAACAAACAAGTCTGGAGAACACATACACACATATATATAATCACGACTATTATCCCCTAAGGGTTAGTCAGACTCTAGGCAAAAGCACCGCAAAAGTAGTCCATTGCCATAGCTTCACCAAGCAGTGACTGCAGTTCTAAGTCCATTAGTCGCCTTTTACGACACCCAAGGGAAGAGATGGGTTGGTAGTATTCTTTTAATGAGCCGCTACCAAACGGCGCCACTGGCGAACAAATGTCTTTATTCATAACACATACATTTGCCACCTCTTGGAATCGAACACCCAGCCTCTTCAGAAGGTGGCGCCTTAAGAGAGGCGTTCAAACCACATAAGCGCAAATCACTCAACCACGCAGGTCGCCAAATTTTAAGCAGACGTTTGACGTGGTTTCACACATCTCGCCTAATGGCAAACGTTTGACGTGGTTTGACCCATACATCGCCTGATGGTAAGCTATGCTTGCATTTGTGTAGTCTACGATTTATATTTTTGCACGTACAGTCGAGTGCAAAAATATGTGTGCACTTTTAACCCTGCCCTTCTAATAAGAGTCATTTATTGTCAAACGTGCTACAAACTTTTTGACTTCGACTGTACCAAAGTTGTTTGTTGTTTTTTTTCTTATGCAATAAATCTAGGATGGAACACATTTACCTCATACTTTATTCACTCTCGATATGAAGGCCCCAAGATTAAAGACGTCTGGGAACATCCGATTCAGGCAAGAAGTTGCATTCCCTGGCAGTACGAATAATAGAGTAATAAAACAAAAATAAAACGCATGGTTGCATTGTTGAACTATGCAAGGGTAAGGTCTTATAAATATTATATCGGGATGGACGGCACCACTCGTACGAGGTCACCAGACCGATGCCACCCCCACTGAGTTTGAAAAAAAACTTAAGTAGGTACAGTCAACTCCAAAAATATGTAACCACTATTGACAGTAAAGACTCTTATTAGAAGGGAAAAAAATTGTTACCTCTAAAATATTTTTGTATGTAGGTAGGTACATTCTATAACGCTGCCTGTGTTATAAGTCTATCTCTATCGTGCTATACAGGCACGAAGCTTAGTCTTTGAATACAGGGCTATTTTCAATGAATCTACGACCTTGCAAGTCAGCTAACATTTAATAACAACGTTTGTTCTGCGAGTTTTAGCATAACTCAATACATTAATTAAAAATGACTTTACGAGCTTATAATGTACTAGCTGTTGCCCACGACTTCGTCCGCGGTTACTGGTTTTTTACTATCCCACGTGAACCCTTTAATTTTCCGGAATAAAAAGTATCCAGGATGTTGACCAGGGATATAAGGTATCGCCATTCCGGAGATTAGCCCGAACAGTTAAAAAAATCAAAAAAATTAAGTCAAAAAGTTAGGTCAAAAAAATTAAGAAAAAAAATTTGGTATTTTTCCACTTTAAACATCCCCCTGACTTGGTTTTAAGTATTTTGTATTCCATGTACAGACATTCGACCTTTACAGTTTTATTATAATGTATAGATTGACATGACATTAGTAAGTCTATGTCCCGTTCATAGGAAAAGGCGACACGCGCGACGATGCGCACGCGCGCTATGCGCATAGATAGAGTTTAGAATTCAGAATTTGATTTTTATTTTGTACGAAAGTAAAATGTGTCAAATTACCAAAAGTCGTAGAACAAAAATGTTGTTATTATGTTCTTCAAATTTAAATTATTACACCTTCTCTTGAATGTTAAATGTCTCTCTTATAATATTATAATTATGTAAAATAGTTTCGACTGACGAACGTTTGCCACGCCTCTCGAATTTGACCCTCGGTTTTATCTGCCTTTGATAACAAATAATGTTATCTTACGAACATATAATATTATATTATACTTCTATTTATCTATACATATTACGTTTATTAATGTAATATGTACGAGTATGTTATTTATTACGGAGCTGTTTTAAAAAATAAGAATATAATTAATGAATTTCTGTGTCCAAATTAAATTTGAAACCGCCACCCTGAAAATACTTTTATAGTTTAGTTTTATTTGCTTAATTTTAAATGATAATGATGGATAATTAATTAAAATAATACTTTAAAATAAACAAAAATCTTAAGATAGATAACAAATTATTATTTTATTTTGAATTTTGCATTGAACTGCTTTTATCGAGACTATGCCTATGCACCACTTCGGCTCTACGAATCGACAGCTTTCTTTTTATGTTTGATCGTTATACTATACTTTTTGTTAATATGGATAAGTAGATAGCTAGATAGTCTAAACAAATACAGTAGTAACTTCAGTTCTTAGGATTTTTCCTCTTACCAATACGCTTTTCAATCAGCTCGAGCAATTATACATCTTGTATCTAACGGCGCATCACAGAATTTCCTCATCAAAATTTACTAACAGAAATTTAGTTTGAATCAATTTAGGAGTGACACCTTTTCGCATACTTTTATATTAGGTGTGTTTTTTCAGTTAAACATACCTATCGTCGCCTGTAATTGTAATAATCATTACATTTTGATCATCATCCATTATGTTTCTCAGCCTACATTAGTCCACAACTGGGCAATAATATTTTGATTCTTCTATTCACACGCGTTTTGCTGTATAAATATGATTGATCCATCCACATAATGTACTTATCTTTCTCAAACACTTTGTAGTTTTTCTTTCACGTTAACAATTAATTAAACTATAATTTAACTGTATTAATAGAATTAATATGTTTTTTGTCCTTTTATAAATATTTTTGCATATATTTCTGTTCCGTTTTGTGCACTGGTGTCGCTTCTCTCACACCACAAGATCCCACACACCTGTAACGGGTTGACTGGAAGATATCCCTATTAGAGATAAGGCTCACCTTGTATATTTTTGTTTTTTTATGTACTGTTTTTTGGTTTCTGTGAAGAGAAAGAGTTTAAAGAGAGTTTAACTCTTAGATATAAACGTACCTAAATTTCTTGCTTGTGGTCGAACTGCAGATTCTATTGTGATATAGGTAAAATCTGTCCTATGGGTGTTGGTATCTTGGCTTTAGTTACAGAGTGGTTAAGGGTTTTCTATTACCTGGGTGGGACCAATTAAATAACTGGCAAAATGTGAGTGTGTGAAGTACGTATATGTATAAACATATACAAGACAAAATAGAGCATACACAAACACGAGAAATATATTGCGTTACCATGCCAACGCTAAAGATAGATAGGTATTATTTAAATTCATGACGATGTGTGATTGACCTTGATCGCTACATGCGGAATTTGTTTTCGCTGTCTGTAAGATCTTATCAAACTATCACATGTAGGTGTAGGTGTAGGTGTTCTTTAATTATATCATGATTTTGTAGTGTATAATTTATTACCTCATCGTCAAGATAAGTCCGGCAGTTAACGCAACCGTTTTAAGATTTGGTTTTTACATACATACATACATAAAATCACGCCTGTAATCCCCGAAGGGGTAGGCATAGTCCAAGGAGCACGTGTTCCTTAAGACCACATTTAGCCATAAAAAAAATTGGGTTTGGTCAGATGAAAAATCGTGAAAGAGTAGTAACAAGTGGCTAGCTCATCGCCGCTCGTGGCTTTGGTTTTAAGTTGGTTTAAATAATAATCTGCCATACATCTATATACATTTTATATAAGTCAATACTGCAATATAACTGTTAAAGACTTAAATATAAAACGCTGAAAAAAAAACTGAAAAATGCGATATCGAACACATAGAGTGTGATAGTGGACTGTATGGATCTGGATGGAAACACAAGCCAGATAATAGCAACAGGAGTTAATTCGCGAAATATATAAGAACGACAGAACAATAGTATGTAAAGAAGAGTGACAGCAAGAATAATAAGAACAAATATGACACTATCAAAATATAGATAACTTGCTATAAAAATGTAAAGCCCTGCAGCCAGTCGCCAACATTCCTGTATTTTCTTGATTTCATGAATTGTTTACATTTTTAGTTGATTATGTAATTTGCTCATTTAAATCAATAGATAACATTTTCATTATTTCGTATGTTTTTTTATAGGTATGGTCTCTTAATAATAATGTTTTAACTATGTTTCATCATCACTATCATTACCGCTACCTTTACCCGTCTTCTGCTGGAAATAGGTCTCCTAATGCACGCCACCTTCTTTATCTATTCCGTGACGCCACCGCTCTCGATATTTGGGGGCGAGGCAGTTGCTTTGCACCGAGCACAAAGTTTTATCGATATTCGTACTAACTGTACTACTTAAGTTCAATTCAAACTCAGTGGTAGGCGTTGGGATTAGGGTTCTGCAGACATTCGTATCGATTTTGACATCTGTATTGGCATCTCCATGAAAAAATCGGATCGATCTGGCGACTCTTTGCACGAGTACTGCCGCTTTATAGTTAAGTGTAGGTTGAAATGACCTTAAATACTGTACTTGTGTTTTATCGGTAATTACTTTAACCACACAACCGGAAACTGCAGTTACTACTTTGTGTAACATACATATACAGACAACTCTTTTTCATCATGATAAAATCAGCCAACGCTCTTTGAATCCTCTTTTCATAAGCCATCAAACATAGGCCTCCGTTCTGCTTTATCAATCGCATTTAACGCAAAATATGTGAGGAATACGAGGAAAAAGCTTGTGCGATATAACTTTAATAGCGACTGTGACCCTCGTCTGGCGTACCTAACTAAACATACTCTGGGCTAGTGCATGTTTATGCTTTCGAAGAGCATAAACATGCACTTTACACATGTGAATAGTTGGAAGATCAAGTAGATGTCAGATGTAAATTCACGTAAAACACGGCGTTACCCTCCTCCGTTGATTTCTTATCAAAATTATTACAGAATTTGACAAATTTATCATACACGAGCAGTTGGCAACGTAAGGAATTAAATACATTTAAGTCAGTGTAAACATGTTATCAGTAACAAATAAGTAGTGGATTTTTTGGGACTGTCGAGTAATTTGATTGGGTGATAATGATAAGCGATGTAACTTTTTATGTAAGAGTATAAACTTCAGTTGGAATTTATTGTAAGAAATTGAAATTTTATCAACTTCACATTTTATAATTATAAAATTTCAAGAATCAGCTTGCTCGCAGTACGATGGCCATTGGGGCGGAAAAGTTCCCGAGTGGTGGTAATTTATAGAAAACGTAGCATTGGTAGGCTCCCAACGAGGTGGACCAACGATTTGGTAAAGCCGTGAAGGACGCAGTGTGGTAGTGTAGAACCAATTTTCGTGGAAATCCCTTGGGGGAGGTCAATGTCCAGCAGGAGACGTCAGCCGACATGATGATGATTTAAGAACATGCTAAACATCACCAACCCAAGTCTTACACCCAATAAAGAGAGACATAGCATGTCCTCAACCTATATACGGCTTACTGCTGGGCACAGGCCTACCTCATGGAGAAACACATGAGGAGTATGGGCCGTAACAACACCAGGCTGACCCAATGCGGGTTGGTGGGTAGAAACAGTCGCAAAAGCGACCGGGACCAACGGCTTAACCTGCCTTCCAAAGCACGGAGGAGCTGGAGATCACAAAATTTTGGTCACCTATACACGGCCTGACCACGGCGAAGGTAGCTTTGTTTTTAATCGAAAGACAAAGCGTACTAACCACTACGCCACCGAGCTCCTCGACATAGACAGAGCATATTGCTCGCAAAAAATAACTGCCGCCGTTTGGACGGAAAAGTTCTTGATTGACGTACTTGGAGGCGTAGCGTTGATAGGCCCACGTACCGTAGGTCCTAGACCGCTTAAATTCGTGGAAGCCGTCGCCGAAAAAATTAGGTCGCCGTCCTCGAGGACGGCTTATGTCATTCAACGGATGTCTATCAGCTGACACAATAAATATCTTGGAATAAATTTTAAACAAATATTGTTCGTTATGATGAAAGTAAACTTAAATAAGTATAGGTAATTAGGTGTTTTATTTGAGAAAACTTGCATGCTAATGAAAGTGAACGAATACCTTTACAATATGGACATGCCGTAACTAGAGGTCAATATCAGATTAATATAAAATTATGACCTATCTTAAGGTTAAAACTGATACTCAATAAGTTTATTTTGTTATCTTGAGCATTGATAACATTAACATTTGTTACCGACCAAAGTCACAGTTTAAAAAACACAAAGTTTTTACGCAGACCTGTGGTTTGCACGCTGATTTTTGGTGGAATCAGCTCTAAGGTTCTGGGTTCTAGTTCCGGTGTGGACAAACGTTTATACAGGGTTATTTTTAATGAATCAACAACAGCTAGCATTGCAATAACAACATTTGTTCTTCGAGTTAAACCATAACTCAATACATAAATTAAAAATGATTTGACAAGCTTATAATGACTATAATGTACTGTCGTGACATTAGTAAGTCTATGTTCCGTTTTTACGAAAAGGCGACACGCGCGATGCTAGCGCGCGGTTCGCACAGAGCTAAGAACATTCAGAAATCGATATTTATTTTTGTATGCTAGTAAAATGTGTGAAATTGTTAAAAGTCGGCGAACAAAAATAATAGGTTCATATACTCGTAAGAATATCTTACGAGTTTGTTGATTCATTAAAAATATCCTTGTACTCGTATAAGGAATTAGAGCATTTGTAATTCTCATTCATACTCGTTCATTAGTGGCCGAGAAGTCAGTTATGTATTAGGTCCTTTCCTATGAAATTGGTGTTTTGTATGGAGATTTTGGGGAATTCTGCATTTTACATACTAACATTTTATCAGTTTTCTTCACAACGACAAATCCGGAGATACTAATATTCGGCATGTATCATAAGACAAGCCTGAGTAATTTGTGTAATATCACACTTCATCAAAATTATTTATCGTTTTTAAGCGAATGCAAATAAAATGATGTATTCGGGAGGCACTTAAAAAGAGTTGTCCCCGTGTCCAATTTTAACACATTTAAACTTATACAACAAATTATCAAAACAAATCAAAAGAGCTCAAAAATATAGTCTTTTTAGACTTAATACTCGTAAGAATATCTTACGAGTTTGTTGATTCATTAAAAATATCCTTGTACTCGTATAAGGAATTAGAGCATTTGTAATTCTCATTCATACTCGTTCATTAGTGGCCGAGAAGTCAGTTATGTATTAGGTCCTTACCTATGAAATTGGTGTTTTGTATGGAGATTTTGGGGAATTCTGCATTTTACATACTAACATTTTATCAGTTTTCTTCACAACGACAAATCCAGAGATACTAATATTCGGCATGTATCATAAGACAAGCCTGAGTAATTTGTGTAATATCACACTTCATCAAAATTATTTATCGTTTTTAAGCGAATGCAAATAAAATGATGTATTCGGGAGGCACTTAAAAAGAGTTGTCTCCGTGTCCAATTTTAACACATTTAAACTTATACAACAAATTATCAAAACAAATCAAAAGAGCTCAAAAATATAGTCTATTTTTAGACGAGGTAATTATTTTTTAGAAATACTCTGAATTTTAATAGTTACAGACAAAATACTAAGACAGAATAAAAACACCAATTTCATAGGTAAGGACCCAATATAATGGCAGTAGAATAAATAAATAAATATCTTCAGACATTCACACCTATCAACTAGCCCTATTTTAAACAACTAATGCTGCTTGTGTTGTGTAAAAGTCAATAGATATATACATTCAGAAAATATACAGTACATATTATTCACTTGTTACCTACTTCAGACATTTCCTTTCTTACTTGAATACTCATTTTTGGAGATTTGTAATTAGTATAGAATTTTACTATATTGCTGTATGTTTATATTCATTATTGAAACTGTGAATCTTCCTAAAATAAAATAAATAAATATATAAACTTCCAAGACTGGAAAGAATGCCGGTAATCTACACACAAACCTTTGACCCCACCGGGGATCGAACCCAGAACTTCTGCAGATGGCGCTTTGAGACCGGCGTACAGAGCACGTGGCCACGGAGGTCGTCAAATAGGTCGAGGTCGTCAGTATAGCATGAATGTACTCAATAAATTTTCCAGACTTTCTTAATTATATTAATTACCATCTTCGTTTGACGTTCTTACTCTTATTTACACCCATATTATTATCGTCTATTGACGTAACACTGACTTTTGACTGGTAAACTTGTTTAAACCTAGTATAGATGCCTATAATTGTAATATTACTAAATTTTCAATATAATTTCGTAAGAGGTCAAGTTCCATGACACCGAATCTGTTTTATTATGGAGTATTTCTCCCGAGATTTTTCTAATAACAGTGGAGAGGAATTGGCAAGTTTCGCACACTCCCTCTTGCACAAGGATTTAGTAAACAAATAATGCAAAACGTTTAACAGGTGTAACCCTAAACTCTTAGCAATGTTAGCAAAGACATCTAGCAGCTAACATACGAGTATGATTCGGAATACCATTACTAAGTATTAAAATTGTTCACTTATTTACAGTCAGGAAGCTGGCTACAGAACAGATCGGCCCCCTCGTCAAAAAGATGGAAGACGAACACCGAATTGACGACAGCATCAGGCAGTTGCTCTTCGACAATGGAGTAAGTATAATCACTTCTGCGCACCTCTGAGCTGTGGCACCGGTTTCCTACTAAAATAATTTTGATCATATTTATCGTTTAACGGAACATACATGAGTTAAGGTCTCTGCGACCTTCCTACATGGAGAAATACTGAGGATGAGACGGAAGGTCTTACGACAAGGTTGCAATAACGACTGGCACCAACGGCTTAACGTGCCTTCCGAGGGACAGAGGAATTTGAGATCACAAAAAGATGTGGTCACCTATCCAATTGACTGATCATGGCCAAAGCTTGTTTTTTTTTCACTATCACAATGTCTAAAGTGTACGAACCATTATGCTCCTTATTAACATGGATAGTATAAATAAATAATAAATATCTTCAGACATTCACACCTATTAATCAGTCCCATTTAAAGCAACTAATGCTGCTTGTGTAAGGGATACTAGATGACGAATAAAAATATTTAATTGATATATACATATAAATAATCAGAAATATACAATACTTAAATAAACATCCAAGAAGAGACCAAATGCCTGTATTTATCACACAAACATTTGCCCCCACCGGGGATAGAGCGCCAGAACCACTCGAGATGGCGACGCCTTGAGACCGGCGCTCAGACCAAATTATATGTCCACCATACAATAAATCAGTTCCTTCAAATCAAATGCTAAATCCTCGTACAGTTCCCAATAAAATTGTTCCATTTTTTCCAGCTCATGGGCATCGAAACCCCGACAGAATACAGCGGGTCCGGCTGTGGTTTCCTGACCATGATGCTGGTGGTCGAAGAGCTGTCTAGGGTCGACCCGGCGGTCGCGGCCTACGTGGACATCCACAACACACTCGTCAACTCACTCTTCATGAAGCTAGGAACTGAGGAGCAGAAGAAAAAGTACCTCACTAAGCTTTGCACGGAATATGTAAGTTAAAACCGTCTCTTATATTACTCGTACATAAGTAGATAACGGTTAATCGTATAGCTAAGTTGATAAGTATAAGAATAATTTCGCTTGAATGGTGTTTTCCACACTTCAATCTTATCTACTCAGTTTTACGTTAATCATACATACATACAATCACGCCTGTAATCCCCGAAGGGGTAGGCAGAGTCCAAGGAGCACTGTGTTAATCAATTTATCTTATTTCATCTAATTATCTTTTCCCACTGTTATTCTTGTTGTGAAATTATCGCAATCCACCCGAGGGCAACGTTATTGTAGTAGACGTTGGGAATACATACATACACACATACTATCACGACTATTATCCTCTAAGGGTTAGTCAGAGACTAGGCAAAAGCACCGCAAAAGCAGTCCATTGCCATAGTCCGAGCTTCACCGAGCAGGGACTGCACTCAGCGTGACAGTTGGTGAGCCCGTCGCCGCTACAAGCAATTGCATGGTTGTGCAGTTCTAAGTCCATTAGTAGCTTTTTACGACACCTAAGGGAAGAGATGGGTTGGTAGTATTCTTTAAATGAGCCTCTATCACGCGGCTCCTTACTAACTCACTCATTACAAAGGGATGAACATACCTTTCAGTAAAGCTTATGACCAATAATTTATATTTTGCAGGCTGGCAGCTTCTGTCTGACTGAACCTACATCTGGCTCAGACGCCTTCGCCTTGAAGACCGTGGCGAAGAAGGAAGGCGAGCACTTCATCATCAACGGCTCCAAGATGTGGATCTCCAACTCAGATGTGGCTGGAGTTTTCTTAGTTATGGCCAACGCTGACCCTTCTAAGGTAAGATTTACACCAACAGGTTCTATTACCGTTTGATGCATAAATTAAAACCAATCATCAGGATAAATTAGATTTAAATTAATTAAATTCAATGATTTCTGAGGAAAAGGAATAAATGTCACGGGGTGGAGGGTGAAAGAGCTCGCTGGCGTAATGGTTATTACGCTTTGGCTTTCGATATCGAAATCAAACCTACCTTCGCCATGGTCAGGCCTTGGATGGGTGACTAAAACATTGTAATCCTTAATAACATCCATGTTTGATCCCTTCAACACACATTACAATTTATCACCTTTTCTCTTTGTTGCCTTTTTATGTAAGTTTCAACCGCTAAATGAAATATTTATAGGTATGGTATGAAATATTATAGGTATTGTAGTACATATTTATCTCATATATAGTAGTTTATGTAGAACGCCTACCTTTTCTTACTTTCCATCTCTGCCCAGAGGCCGCCTGGTAGATATAATAATAATAATAAAAATCTTTATCTGCTCCAATACAGATTTTCAAAAGTGATATTTAACACTGTTTCCCACACTAGGATCCCCTGTGTTGTGGGCTCCAGTCTCTCTCGTCAGGATATTATTGCTATTAGGGTTAAGGCCGTCTGTGTTGCATTGTATTTTTTTAATAGATAAAATTCTTTATTGCAACTAATAAAAACACAGATATATAGTAAAGAAAAAATACAATGCAACACAGGCGGCCTTATAGTTAATAGCAATATCTTCCAGGCAACCTTTGGGCAGAGAGGGAATTAAAGAAAAGGCAGGTGTAATATACTTACATATATAAGGTGCATATATAAACTACTATATATAAATAACATAATATATTATATACATATACATAAATAAAATTACATACTATATCATAAATGCTATAAACCAGTTTAAATATTTTATTTAGCAATATATTCTTACATTAAAAGCAACACAGAAACACAGTTTTAGGGAGGGGTTAAAGATGAAGGAAATGGGTATGGACCAGATTATTAAAGGATGCTAAGGATTGGGATTTTTTTATTGGTAATGGAAGGTTGTTCCAGAGACGAATGGCTTGGACAGTAAAGGAATTGTTGTAGAGGTGGGAAGAATGTGGAGGACAAGTAAGGAGGAGGGATTGATAGGATAGAGTATTTCTATCATGAGTGGAATGAAGGAAGTGGAAGCGCTCCTTGAGATAGGAGGGAGTTTGGGGATTAAACAGCACGCTATACAGTAGCGAGAGAATATGTGCATCACGACGAAGACGGATAGGCAGCCACTCGAGACGACGACTAATCTATGTATCTGTTCGTGTCAGGGCTACAAAGGCATCACCTGCTTCATCGTGGAGCGCGACACGCCGGGCCTGTCGGTGGCCAAGCCGGAGAACAAGCTGGGCATCCGCGCCTCGGGCACCTGCATGGTGCACTTCGACAACGTCAAGGTCCACGAGACCAGCATCCTTGGGGAGTATGGGAAAGGGTGAGTTGTGGCAAGCACTTTGATTCACAGGCACACACAACGTGGTGTTAACCTTTATAGTCTACTCCTTCAGGGCCTCTATCCTTGTAATATACACAATAATCACGACTTTTATCCCCTAAGGGTTACTCAGAGGCTAGCCATAGTCCGCGCTTCACCACTCAGCGTGACAGGTGGTGAGCCCGTCGCCGCTATAAGCTACTGGATGATTGAGCAATTCTAAGTCCATTAGTCGCCTTTTACGGCATTTAAGGGAAGAGATGGGTTGCTAGTATTCTTTTAATGAGCCGCTATCACACGACTGCTCCCTCCCTGTATCCGTGTTATGATATGGAAAATAATTGAAAAAGCAATTGCTCTTAGGCTTGGGCTAAAGGTATTCAGAACGATCCTGGAGAAGTTTGGATTCAATCCGACCCTCAAGCAAACCCTATGAATTATTTCTCGCCTTTTCCCCACAGAGGTAGGTAGAGATTACATCCTTCCACTTGCTACGATCCTCTCATTACAGTCCTCATACATGTTTGGCGATCTCGGCAACTTTTGACCTGGCCCTTTTGAAGAACGTCTTTAATTTGATCGAGGAACGTTCGCTTAGATCTGACTTGTCCCGTATCTCCACTCACACCCGATTCATATATCTTTTCATCCATCCTTTGCGCATGTCCAAACCATCAACTCAACTCAAGCAAACCGACGAATATCCTCATGCTAATAGTGTGACCTATATCCTCAATTATTGAGGAACTCGCTGACGTAGTGGTTAGTACGCTTTGGCTTTCGATATCGAAAACGAAGCGACCTTCGCCATCGTCTGGCCATGGATGGATGAACAAAACTTTGTGATCTCGACGTTAAGCCATTGGTCCCGGCTATTGCAACCTTCTCTACCTACCAACCCGCATTGGGCCAGGGTGGTGGTGTTGCGGCCCGTAGGTACTCTCCGTGTCTCCGTGAGGAAGGACTGTGCCCAGCAGTGGCAGTATTAATGCTGAGGACGATATCCTCAATATCAACCGAAAACCAAAAGCTATATCGACCTTTAGTTACCATAACAAAAATTGTGTTTTCTAGTTACAAGTACGCAGCTGGTTTCCTGAATGAAGGTCGTATCGGCATTGCGTCCCAAATGATCGGTCTGTGCCAAGGGTGCATGGACGCCACCATTCCGTACACGCTTGAGAGGAAACAATTCGGCAAAAGCATTTATAGTTTCCAGGTAAGCATATAGCTTAATTCGGGGGTATTCCCCTTATTTTTGACTTGTAGTATCTACTGTTCTTGAATACGTAATATAAAGATGTATTTATCAATGATTCTAGAGAAGAAAGGCTGTAATAATGTTGGAGTGTCAATTGAAAAAATGAAACTCACTATACTTGTAAGCAATTATTTGTAACTCTGTAAACTTATTTAAAAAAAAATAGCGAAGCGACCTCTTTTGTCACAAGAATAAATAAATTTATTTTCAAGAACTAAATTTAGCTTCGCCGTTCGATATTCAAAATTGATGAAAATAGCGAAGCGACCTCTTTTGTCACAAGAATAAATAAATTTATTTTCAAGAACTAAATTTAGCTTCGCCGTTCGATATTCAAAATTGATGAAAATAGCGAAGCGACCTCTTTTGTCATTGGGCTGAATGCATGATGTCTAGTGCCAGTAAGATGTACGCGAACTTTTTGAAAGAGTTTTTTTTTAATTACTTACCGCCCTAGGGCGTTTCTAGCTACATTATTAACCTAGGGCGGTAATTGATCACTTACAACCCGCATCTGGGGGTATTAAGGACCTACTTACCGAACATGAGAGATGTAAAGATATCCTAGACGTCGACTACACAAGTGTCATTACAATTTGGCGTAGCGAAAAAATCCTAAACCTATGAGTGATTAAAGTGATTTACTAAAAAATTATTTAAAAAATTAAAGGCAGTATCATTTTCACCTACTATATACCTACACAGACAGATGGACCAAGTTTTTTTTCTTTTTTCTAGTAAACACGGCAAAATAAATACTGAGTGGTTTGCTTTATTGGTGCATTTGATGAAGATCTTTATTGTTCAGTCTTTTGTGTCTAACAAATTATTTTTTACTCTAATAATTATCAAATTACCTTCCCCCTAGGGTATCAGCTACCAGATCGCGCACCTGCAAACGCAGCTGGAGGCGGCGCGTCTGCTCACCTACAACGCCGCCCGCCTCAAGGAACACGGGCAAGAGTTCGTCAAGGAAGCCGCCATGGCCAAATACTATGCCTCAGGTATTAGTTCCAAATTGTTTGATAAAAACATCAATAAGAGATTATTGATGTTGCTAATGATGGTAAACTCACAAGGAATATTACGGGACATGAGGGTATACATGAGGGTATTTGCATTGTATTATCCGTAAACTATGAACTATAATGATATTAAAATAGAGTTGCTTTTACCTTTTTGAAGCAAATCTACCATAATCACAGTGTTTTGTTATTTCTTATGGGTCAAGAAGTTGTAGGCTCTAGGCCTGGAGTTTTATAATTCATACTTCTGATACTCCTCTGACCTGATGTTTGCGATCAAGTGATCAATTGCTTCGCTATAAATAAAATAAATACACTATGAAAAGTGGATAACAGCTTTTCTTTTTGACTGAACCTTTGTTACTACAAAAAAAATTACATTTATGTATGTTATGTTAAAAAATAATATCACACGGATAATATACAGGGGGAGGACATAAAGCCTACATTGAATGACATTGAGATTTATTTATTTCAACACTAAGCTTTAGTTAAATCAAACAATATGTAAATTTCTAATTTCAGAAATCGCTCAAACCCTGACATCAAAATGCATTGACTTCATGGGAGGAGTTGGCTTCACCCGTGACTTCCCTCAGGAGAAATTCTTCAGGGATGCCAAAATTGGCACCATCTACGAAGGAACAAGCAACATGCAGCTGCAGACAATAGCTAAACTAATTGAGAAGGAATACAAACAGTAAACTTATGTGGCATTTTAGAGATAAACATATTGATAGATGTTAAAGGTTATACTCAGTTGAAATGGTCGTTATACAACTCACTTGTTAATAAAAAGTATTAATAATATATTGACTATTTATTTAAATAACAACCTAATCAATGACATAATTATATTTACATAAAACTGTTAGATAGCATTGGGTGCCTATGTCCAGCAGTGGGCAAATAGGTTGCTAATGATGGTAAAGTCTTTTATTCAAATAGTAGTTTATGGCTTTGGATCATGTGGTAGCTTAAACCCTACCATCCTTGCAGTATCTTCCACAGTTCGTTCACCTCTTCCTTTAAATTCTGTGTTAATTTCCTTGTATATTCTTGAGAAATGAAGATAGCTGTAGTATGTTTTAGCCTTGTAATGCATTTCCTCTGCAGCTTTACACAGTTGTTGGTCAGTTGTTTGATGTTTGCGGTATTGGCTTAAAATGTACTGTACCATTTGATTGTCTGACAACTTTTTTGTAGTGCTTTGATGCCTCAGTTCTGATAGAAGTTGCCTTAACGTCACAAGCGCTGGTTTTGTTGTAATTGATGCCATGGTTCACACCTTCAAAAATATTAAATATTCAACTTTTCTATCATAAGAGAAGTAATAAATTCTTCTGTATTTTCATACACTGGCTTTTCACCTTTATTCCAAAACTCTACAGGGACACTTTCTAATTTTTCCTTGGGAAAATAATGTAGAGAAGTGTCATTGAATATATCTGTATACTTAAAATTGTTTTCCAAAACTTTTTCAAGGGTGTATGGGTGAATTTTGTATAGGTATGGAATAGTTTCTAATAAGATTCTGCTTGGATGGTTTTCAATTATACTATTGAAACTATTGCAAATAATAATGCAATTTTTAAGCTTTTCTCCCCAGTTACTCCAAAGAAAGTTATTAGTTAACTGTTTAGGGCAGTGTGGAAGGTATACCAACGTTATACATTCATCAGATATTGCATAACTTCCTTCACTATTTTGTTGTATAATTTCAAGCGAGAAGTTCTTCAATACTTCACATTCATCTCTATAGAATATAGGATCGTGTACTAGAACCTTTTTGGGCTTGCAGAATTCTTTTAAACACAATAAAAATGCCAACTGGTGTCTCGAAATGTTACAACACGATATTTGACCAAGACCAAAACAAATGATTTCTAATACATTTCTGTCATTTAATATTGTACTTACGATTTTAGTAACTTCTTTTATATACTGTGATTCCCGTAAATCTTCAACGGCAGAATTAATAAGCCTAAAATGATGAAAACAATTTGTGACATAACCTCAAAATATGAACTTATTAATTTTATATATAACCTTAATATTACCGAGTAGATTTCCCAATATCAACTGATAATTCTTCTTTCTCGTATTTCTTGCCTTTATATGGTATTTTGGTATGTTTGTTTTTAGCAGAATGTTTCGATTTTACTACTCGAAATCCATCGAGGTCGACTTCAAATTTTGACATTTCAGGTTTGACACTTTGACACTAATTTAGTGTTGCTATCATAAAAAATAATTCATTTGCAAGATAATCGTAGAAACAAAAAATAATTACTATAAATATTTTCGATTTGACTAAGACATAAATAAATAATGTAAAATAATAATTCCGTTAAATGTCGGAGCAGTGAGTGTCGAGTTGGGAAAGACTTCGTGCAAGACATGACCGGAACTGCCGAGACACCGGCATCGGCGGTGGCGCGGGGTAGTAGTTGGTGGGTCTACGTTTCTATATCGAAACGAACCTTCGTCTTCGTCAGGCCTTGAATAGATGACTTAGATGACCAAAAATTTGTGATCTCGAACTCCTCCGTACTTTGAGTCGCTAGGTAGCTTGATAGGTACCAATCCGCATTGATGTTACGGCTTTTATTTACTCCTCATGTGTTTCTCCATGATGAAGGTCAGTGACCTACAGTGGTGTGATATATATCGGCTGAGGACGTAAAATTTCCATTTATATACGACCCCTTGGCGAGCACCGCGAACACCGGTGTTCGTAAACAATAGATTTTCTCATGTGTCTCGTTTTGTGCCCGTTGACTAGTGAAGGTTAAACTGCACTGTCGCTACGCGGCAGCGCATCTTCGCTTCGGATTTCGGATCTTCGCTTAGCCGGCACGCTTGCTTCTCTCGCTCGGCTCGTGCGTTAAGGTCGCAGTTTTACCTATCAGTCCTCCTCGCTTCGCTTGTCGTCGTAACGGACACTTTTCTTTACTCCTCGAGTTATAATATTTATTTACCTACGTACTATTTTGACCTATCAATATTATTATTCAGTATTAAAATTATTCTGTGCGATATATTTCGTAGCCTTCTCGTGTTTAATTACATAATAAAGTGACGCATATTATAATAATTTGTATAATATTTTAATCATTTATTTATTACGTTTATTTGCATTTGATATCGTCTCGAAGTAAGCATACGATCACCTTAAGTAGGTACAGGTGACATAATAAAATTATTCATAATATAAATTATTACGCAGGAAGACGTTATGTAGAATGTCTGTTTTATTTTTGTCTATATACTTTTACGTAATGTTTTCAAACATGTTTTACCTGTAGTTAAGTATGTTCTAGCACACACAATGAAGTGCTAACATCCGGTTGGAGGAGAGCCATTAATACGTAACGAAGAAGAAAACATGCATTTTATTGTAATCTAAAATTCTTACTGATACCACTGACACTACCATTTCACCAGATATATCCAATAATATTTATAACAGGGGGCGAGCTTTTTGCCACGCACCGGGCACTATGTCAGACAAGCGATGTTTACAATCAACATAATTAAGATTGTTTTTTAACTGTGGTATAGGCGGTGACGGCGCCGGCGGCAGACAGCGGTAGCCGACTTGGGACGGACGGGCGGGTTCGATCGCACCCCTGTACCACTGAGTTAAATAAAACGTATGTACAGTTCATTGTGAATATCGCTTGCCTCATATTGTGCCCGGCTCGCCACCTGTTACATGGGGACCTAACATATCTGGCGAAAAGTGGGTGTTTAGCATCTTTGCCTACCCCTTCGGGGAAAGAGGCGTGATGATATGTATGTCTAGGCGGTGAAGATCATTTGTAAGAAAAGTAATATTCATAAAAAATGGTATTTAGAGGTAGGCACAGACAGGGATCGAACTGGCGACCCCTTACTCGAGCAGTACCGTTTTGCAACTAGGCTCTCGATGCTCGTGTTGTTAAAAACACGATTTGATAACTTCATTAAAGTAGGACATGGATTCTAAGCTGGCCCCCTCAATAGGTACTCCTTTAACACTATTTTGTTTCTTGCTGGTTTAAAAATAAGGTTGGAAAAAAATCATTATTCTAAAGCTCGTACGGAAAAATGTAAGTGGAACAAGAATGACCATGTCAAACAGAAGTAAGGCATTGTGTTGTATGTTACCTATTTCCCACACAAAACACGCGTCCTTGATCGGTTATTTGGGCTAGGAAAATTGTGCGGCCGATGGCCCCGCATATCAAACACCCATTGTCCAGGTACACAGACGACCATCGTCATAATAAACGGCCCAAACATTCAAAGCACGCATCTGAATTGGTTCCAACATACCGTACGAATAAGGCGACAATAAAGTGTAACTGCTCATCAATATTAGTCAACCAAGAACGCAGGACGTCGCTTCCATCGCCTGAAGCGCGCGCGAAAAAAATAAAATATATTTTTATTTCTAACGCGTTCCTAATTCAAATTTAAAAGAAAAATTGATCTGTGGTCTAGTTGCTAGCAAATTAGTACAATTTACTTTCTAATTTATCTAAGCGTCGCGGACATTTATGTTAGATGCATTCGTTATGACCGCTTTATTTGTAATTAATTCGATTCGCTTCGGTGCCATTTATATAATAGTTTAATGTGCTCATCTCGTAGTCTTAGTTTTTAAGAGATTTTAGTTTTGTTACGGCGGTTGGCAGAGGTTATCGTGTCTTAGTGTTAGTGAAGTGTAAGTACTATTGACTTTTGGATTGGTGCGTGAAATGGAACGTTATACGGTGACCCGGCGATCTAGCCGGAGTAAAAAAGACGGTTTTTTGACGAAATGGAGAAGAAAATATGTAGGGGGAATCTTGAAGAAGCATACATGGATAAGCAGTGGGTACGACTTAAACGTAAGTACCTACATTAGATACTTATTATTAATTTTTAGTTTCTTTATCTTAGGTATCCTTCGACTGCCGTCTGAAAAAAGTGAAACTGGCGCGCGAAGCGTAACAAGTTAGTACCAACCACCCGACCAAGGAGGTCGCCCATCTCAATAGCTTCTCTTATTTTTACGGCATTCTATTTGATTTTATTCTAGTACCTATACAATGTGGAGGAAAATTCGAAATATGTTTATACTTATGACTTGTACACACATCAAAAAAGTTTGCGATCACTTTGAAATAGGTATTAGATCACTTTGATACGGTAGATTAAAAGTAGATATTATGTATTCTTCTTCTTTTAAGATTCTTTATTTAATAATATATAATTAGAATATTAAACAACAAAATACCTAGTTCAATTGCTTTTCCATAAAAAAAGGATTTCGGTCCTAGCTTACGCTCATTCAGTAATCTGTTCATTTTTTACCGAATTATAATACTTTTTCGCTGAAGGTTGAAATTTAAACTGCCCAGAGGATTATCCGAAGTTATACGATAAAAAATAATGACTTTGAGGGCTAAAGGATACACCATGAAAGACAGCGTACCATTACGCACAGTGGCTATATCACAATCCTATGTCGGGACCACATGGTACCACGAGATGGGTAATATAGCTGACCTACCTCGTAGTCGTTTAACGTTTTAACTGACTTCATGATAGCAGACATGTTAAAACAATTGGTATAACAATTGGCACCCATTTGTACTGGTCGATGAAAATGCGTCCGCGAATCCAGCTTAACGAGTCAATGCTACTTTCCGAGAATACAGCTCGACCGCCTTATATTGGGTCCTTACCTATGAAATTGGTGTTTTTTTTTCTCTCTTAGTATTTTGTCTGTAACTATTAAGATTCAGAGTATTCCTAAAAAATAATTACCTCGTCTAAAAAAAGACTATATTTTAGCATTTTGATTGGTTTTGATAATTTGCTGTAAGTTTAATTGTGTTAAAATTGGACACGGAGACAACTCTTTTTAAGTGCCTCCCGAATACATCATTTTATTTGCATTCACTTAAAAACGATAAATATTTTTTATGAAGTGTGATATTACACATATTACTTAAGCTTGTCTAATGATAGATGCCAAATATTATTATCTTTGGACTTGTCGTTGTGAAGAAAACTGAAAAAATTTTAGTGTGGAAAATGCAGAATTCCCCAAAATCTCCATACAAAACACCAATTTCATAGGTAAGGACCTAATGTTCAATAGAAGTCGTGTGGGATGCTCTTAAACGAACCGTCAGACACTTCCCCTTTTTCATTATGATTATTTACAAAATTTTGGAACTATCTTACCTTTAATTGCCCGAACACAATGCTTTAGAACATTGTTATTATGACGACAGATTTAGGTAAAACAGTGATAGCCAGCCAGGCGGGCTTAGAGCCGTTCTACCAACCAAGCCGAGCAGAAAATCCCCATCGCCGACCCTCCCGATCAACACCCGGTGGTGTCATACCACCGTGTGCTGATCGGAAGGTCCGGAGGAACAGAGAGGGCGGTTGAAACCTACCTTTTAACTACCTACGTCTTAATCAAGGCAACTAGTATGATGAAATTTGTATGATGTTATTTGTATAGCGCTGTTTTAGACTACCAAAAGTGTTTGACAATTCAATAGGTACATGAACTCAAAAGCTCCTGACATACTTCGAAATTGACCTTCTTACACAAGCGATATTTACCTGAAGTGAATTGTTAAGGCATCTATTAACACTCAGCTACTGTAACTATGGCTTAAAGTTATTGTCGAAAAGATTGATGTAGGGCAGTATAGATCAACATAATATTAATTGATATTGAAGTCCCACTGCTGGGCACATGTCTCCCTACAATAAAACACATGAGGAGTATGGGCCATAACACCACCACTCAGGCCCAATACGGATTGGTAAGAAGCAACAGTTGCAATAGAGACCGGGACCAACCGCTTAACTCGAGATTACAAAGTTTGGTCCGAAATTCCGTACGACTCCTCTATTTTTAATAATCTGCAAATTCTTGTGCACTCGGAAAATATAGTAACGCATCTTACTTATGCACGTAATGTATTAGGTCCTTACCTATGAAATTGGTGTTTTGTATGGAGATTTTGGGGATGTCTGCATTTTACATACTAACATTTTATCAGTTTTCTTCACAACCACAAATCCAGAGATAATAATATTTGGCATGTATCATTAGGCAAGCTTTAGCAATATGTGTGTGAACACGCTTAATAAAAATTATTCATCGTTTTTATGTTAATGCAAATCAAAAGATGTATTCGGGAGGCAGTTAAAAAAAAATGTCTTTGTGTCTAATTTTAACACAATTAAACTTACAAAAAATTATCAAATTAAATAATACGAGTTCAAATATATGGTCTATTTTTAGAAGAGGCAATTATTTTATAAGAATGTTCTGAAATTTAATAGTTACGGACAAATTGCTAAGACAGAATAAAAACACCAATTTCATAGGTAGGGACCCAATATTAGTTAAAGTAGAGAGATAACGTTCGTAATTATCGCTAATTTATCGCTAACAATACAAAGCGATACACATCTTACCCATGTCTAGAAACACCATTACTGTTTTCCCTGTATTTGTGTCTTGTCCTCATTCAGACATTGTCTTACAATAATACAAGATAAATATGATTCCACCTAACCATATTAGACTGCACAACAAAATAGTTACCTAGTGATTTATCGTTTCGTTTGGTCTCGCCTTTGTATGTGCCCGATGTTCCCTAAGGGACAGGTAGATGTGTTAGCTAGCAGTGGCACCAACTTTTCGCCCCACGTTTAAATCCCTGGTACCATCGTGTAGTTCCCGGGCACAGTAAATGCCGGCTTTTCAATGTTATACGTCAACAGCTAACAAAAGGCCAGCGGGCTCACCACCTGTCACGCTGAGTGCAGTCACTGATTGGTGGCAATGTCAAAATGGCAATGGACTGCTTTGCGATGCTTTTGCCTAGTCTCTGACTAACCCTTAGGGGATAATAGTCGTGATTATATGTATGTGTGGTGTCGTGTGCATTGGGTCGTTACGTTCCCTAAAATAGGGTTGAGCGAAGCGAATCAGCCAGATTCATGCGTCATGTCTGTGAAAAGGTGCCACTGTCGCTGTCTGGTCAATGGTCGTGATTATATGTATGTATGTCACCAGCCTGCCAGCCTGTGTGCCTTTCTTGCCTAGCATGTCGTAAAAGGCGACTAAGGGCGTATTGAGTACTGCGTCTGTGATTGTGTAGGCGATAAGCACTTGTAACTACTCTTTCACGAACTTTCATCTGACCAAACCCAATTTTTGTATGGCTAATTGTGGTCTTAAGGAACACAGTGTTCCTTGGACTCTGCCTACCCCTACGGGGATTGCAGGCGTGATTGTATTTAATTATGTGTATGTATGTCACCAGCTTAAATGTGTTTGACTGCTAGGCACAGGCCTTCCTACAGAGAGAAGCACACAAGCACACGGGATGCTGGGTGGCACAATGTGGATTGGTGGGTAATTACGGTTTTAATAGCGACCGGAACCAACAGTGATGAAGAATAACTATATTTTTTTTTTCACTTTAACATGACCTATAGGTTGTTAGCAAAATGGTCACGAAAATAACGCTTTGGGTCATTTGAAGCATGGAGGAATTCGATATTGTAAAGTTTTGGTCGCCCATTGGACTAACCATGTCGAAAGTGGCGTTTTTTTCAGTATCGAAAGCCTAAGCGTAGAATTCACGTCATAATTAAAATTTATTCAAGCACAGTGGTACATTACACGGAGTGATTGTACCGGCGGTTGAGTCGTCGGCGCTCTCTGGCATATACCACCCTTTATCCCACACACTTTATCTATTGCTGCATAAGTAAATAAAGATTTAGATAAATTAGTTACGGCCACCCACTCCTTATAACAGATGAACCAGCCGACCGTGAACTATGAAGCAGTCAGTAGCTTACACAAACAAATGACTGTGATTGCTACAAAAATAAGAATAACCTAAGCCTTGGAGGTCTGATGAGCTTTTTTAAATTCACATAGATCTTTGTTTCCATTCATTATGACTATTCTAGAAATGCTTTCAACCTTTTAGATTACTTATGAAAAATTCTATGTAATAATTAGGGTAAACAAATTCTTTTTCTCAATTTTGTAAGACGTTTTGGCGTCTTCTTCTATTAATTTCTTGTTTTGATTTATCAACTCTGTAATAATTACTATGTATACTTTTCTTGTAGGTAATGCAAGAGTTTGATATATGTATTATCTTAATATTTTTTTTTAATGCTTGTTTTTTTTATTATAGAGGCTATTGATTCATTTCCTCGTGATTATAGGATAGGATCAATCGAATAATTTTTTTTTTGAGCTTCGACATGTTTATTTGCCAAAGTATGCATAAAACCGGCGTTGTGAGATCTTAATCTTAAAAAGTTGTATCTTAATGTATGAGTATGTATAGGTTTGATATATTACTACCCCAATGAGGCTACCTAATTTAATTATCCTCACGAACGATCTTAATAATTGATTGATTTGGTTAGTTGAAATTTTATTTATATAAAAATAATAAAAGTATAACTTACAAAAAACACTTGACGAGTGATGACATTTTAATTTGTACCTACGCCCACTGAAGCAGACAGGATGTGTTGCAACTAGCTTATACTGAGTAATACCATCATTTTGCTGTAGTACCTACCTATATGGTAAACGAGAAACAATGTGCAGGAACTCTAATCATTCTTCATTAACCGGAGTGTAGAATCATCGCTTATTTTGTCCACTAAGTTGCATGGGTCGTAACATATCAGGCGAAATATGAGTGTCAAGATAACACCTATGCCTAACCATCCGGGAACAGAGGCGTGATGGTTTTCTTTGAAATAGGGATTTTTTTTAAATATGCTGTTTCATAAATACATTTATTTTTCGTATCGTTCTACCTTTCTAATTTAGAGCCGGCAAACTCCGTTGGCCAAAATTTTTAAATAAAACTCCTGTGGTGTTGCCATATTAACACGTAATTTTATTACTACTATATTGGTAGAAAAATTAAATCTAATTTCTCTACACAAAGAAGCGTCAATGCACCTTGCATTTCGCCCGCTTTCACCATTAAAAGTGATTGTTTGTCTTAATTTGGTAGCGTTCCATTTGCATTACACCACACATTGTATGTGCTCTGACTTATATATCACGCTAAGCAGACTAAAGCCAAATTATTTTTTTAGAAAGCATAAGGAAGAACGTATCAGACAGCAATAAACAGACGAACAAATATTGCTTTAGTATTAATGTTCATAATTTACTAGAGGAGGGGTACATCAGTGGAATAGTGGTTTCTCATATAAAGTGCTTATTATTATTATTTTTTCGCTTTGGTTTCGATAATGAAAACAAAGCAACTTTCACGTAGTTGAACATAGGATGGGTTACCAAAAATTTGTGCCTAATCTTGAGCTCCTCAGTGCCCCTTTTTTAAAATTCATAATAAACACTACAGACGCAATAGACATGTTTAAAAATATTTTAATTATACCATAAAAATGTTTATATAATGAAAAGCCACTTGGAAAACATCAACATTAGGAATGTTAATGTCTGTTTTTCACAGGTAGACATCATAAAACGATGCTTTACTTATTGCCTTGGTCCTTTTTCATCTTAATGCTTTAGCAGTGAGCACCCAACAAGCTTATTCAACTTTCAATACTTTTGAGAATACAGCGGAATCAATAGGTACATATTTAATTATATATCTAAGCCACAATGGATCAAAACCACACCGTTGCACATATTCTCACGAAGATGGTGTCATAAGACGACGGAAGGCATATTTCATTAGTCTACAAACATTATGAGTTACGTGTTGTATTGATAACGGTAAATAATATGCAGCTCATTAGCAATGTAAAGATAGTAATTATTTATGTTGTTTTTATTTCCGTCTAATATTATGTTTAATACAAGCACACAATATGCAGCTTATTTTGGTCTAGGTTAAGCATTTTTTTTAAATGACAGATAAGCTCTTGGCCTTTGTCTCACCTGATGGTAAGTCACGATAAGGCCGAAGGTGGAAGCGAGCTTCACCTGTAATCCTCAACAACTGAGGATATCTTACCTCTGATTGCCGGAACACAACAATGCTAATAACATTGCAAAGGCGACAAATTAAGGTAAGACGGTGGTAGCTAGCCAGGCGGGCTTAGAAGCCCTACCACCAACCAAACCGAGCAGAAAATCTTCTGCCCCCATGGGGAATCGAACCCGGACCTCCCGATCAACACCCGATGGTGTCAACCACTAGACCAGAGAGGCGGTTATTGCTTCGTGCATTAGTAGATATTTAATTAATTTTTATTTTAAGTTAACAAAAATATATCATAATTTGTGTCATAGATAAATAAGTCAACGAATAAACATTCGTAATTTTAACCTACAGCGATTTTACAATAAAATTTATGTAGATTTTGTACGTTTTAGTTTTAGGAAAGAATGGTATACAAATGGTTAGAGACAGCAGCCATACTATAGTTTTTTTTAATAACCTCTACTACAGATTAATGTTCAAATAGTGAATAGCGCGTAAACTACGTACGGTTATTGCACTCAAAACCTGCATATTCCAAAGGACAGGTATATCGAGTACCTACATTATTAGTATCAAGTTGTCGAGATTAGATCTCGAGTCGAATCGACTCGTTTGAAGGTGTATTACGTCGTGCAAACTTATCTTTGCGAACACGAATCGCAATTATCAAGCCATTTCAAACCTTATCTGTAAATAAATAAAGCCGCAACAGAATTCGATTTGGCATCCTTTAATCTATTGCGACATTCGGTCCTACGTTCGAGTCAACGTTTCATACTTATAAACTTTATGCTTGTTGTGTTGTTTAGTTGCCGACATAGAGTTAGAAGGGAAAGGTTCGTGCTAAATCGTATATCTAGCATGTTAACATTTTCCATAATATAAACAGACAGTAACAGATAAATTAACAAATGTGATAAATGGTGATAATAAAACGTGCGCATGTTAATAAAACGAAACTTTATCATTTTTATTTGACATTTTCGCGCCAATGTTTGGAAAAGGAACGAAAAGTGAGTTCGAATTTCGAATCAACAAAAAGGTTTGAGTTTAAAAAGAATAGTGCCTTGACGTTTGTGGATGTTGGTGACTTTTTTAATTTATAGGTCGGACAAGGAGAAGTGACATTATGCCCCAGATTTTCTTCAAAAAAGTGATGGTTGTGCGGGAACGCGGCGACTTCGAGGTGAGCTACTTTCACTTTCCACGGAGCCGGCCGTTACGCTCCTTGCGGGCTACTTGCTTTATTATCTGGAACGTTGTAAACATATTAGAATAAAATAACTCTTAAGTGCTCGCGGTTATTGTGAGGTGCTTTATGACCAACTTTCTATATCTACGTAACTTAAAGGTGAAAATGAAAGACAGTTTAACTAGAAGAAAAGTTTTACTTACTTACATGTCGATTGGCCTGTTGATTGTGATGTAGATAATCGGAACTACTGATAATCTATGAGTTACTTCCGATCTTACGTGATCGATTACAACATAGGTTATTAATAATAATGTCATTATTGATGAGCGGTTTCTTATTTATATTTCTTTAAAAAAAAATCTAAATTGGAACGGCATACTTAAATTTTAAGATCATATTAACATAGAAATGGAAACATACCAAATTAGCTTCCGATATAATTATGTAGAGATGAAATTCATAAATGAAATATGCAATGAATTTTTACGACAACGAAAGAGACCAGCGGCAATTGGATTCCTATATACTAACCTTCATATAGCTTATGCTACAAGCATATTTTTATGGACGACAGGGTACCAACTAACTCTTTTTCGCCCGATTGTAACCCTTACGGTTTAAATGCGGTCCACCCAAGAAGGGGCGCGCCAGCCGCGGCCATTTTGAATTTTGTTCCCGCCAGTTGAGAGGATAAGTATGAAATGCAAAAGAAAGTTCGATAAAAATCAAAATGTTAATCGTTTTTTTCTTCTGTTTACTACAGTAGGCTACAACCACAGTTTCTTTCTACCCATCAAGTCCGCTTTGAGTTAGATATTATAGTGTGACAGTTCCCCACTCCTAGCATGACCACGACCCAACACGATAATTATGACGAAGTGATATCAAAAAGAAAGTATATAAAGAAAATGTTTAAAGATTATGGCTATTTATAAGTGAATGCTTTTTTATCCTTGGTCGTCCTATAAGGCGATCTTCTTTAGATCGATCGCGTGTTTGTGACGATAATGTAACGATATCCAATCTAGAAAATAATTATTATCGAGTAATAGAGTAATAGTTTAATTAGCAGCTTCAATAACTCCCGCAAGTTTTTTTTAAATTATTAATGACAAACTACCTACATACAATCAAAATGTTTCCGCTATATTATAACTGTGATTTTATCAAACAAAAATTGAAGGCAATTACAATTTACATTCGGAATGCCAATAAGATAAAGTTCTGGAAAAAAAGTAATTGCATTGATAGCCTGTGAGTTTTGTTGCAAAATGGCCTTCAAGATATTAATCAATCACGTATTCAATATTTAATGAGTAAGAAGTTGTTTGTCGCATTGAATTATTTAATCAACGTAATGACAATGTGTAAACGTAAAATTTTTGAGTCTAGGTACGAGTGTATCTGGTAGTACAGTCGACTACAAAAATATGTATTCACATTTTAGAGGTAACAATCTTTATTTCCTTCCAATGACTCTCATTTCCTGTCAAAAGTGGTCACATATTTTTGGAGTTGACTGTACAAACGAGTAAAGCCTGAAAAGAATACAGCATACTTACCTTGTTTGCCCGCTTCACGCAATTCCCTGTCTATTTAAGTTAGAAAAGCATTTCTTAAATTTTCTATCACTCAAATGCTAAAATAGTTTCCTGTAATTAATTAAAAAGGTGCAAATAAAAAAAAGATGTTACGCAAAGATGGTCCGTTGTGTGATTAGCGCTCACAGGCTGATGCGCGTGCGCTTATCACACGACAGAGGTTCCGTGCCATTAAACGCGGAACCAGAGCTTGACCGGCCCGTTGTGTAACCATAGTTATTTCTATTCATTAACTACAGCTTTATAATTAGGTCGAATTGATTCTTAGCGTAAATCACTTTGATTTAACATATCAGGTGAAATGTTGGGTGTTTAACACATTGCCTACCTCTTCGGTGATGATATCTCATGCTTTTTATGTCTCACTATGTGTTTATGAAAACAATCTTTTTTTACCCGCGACGCAATAAGAGGGTTGTTGTAAGTTTGATGTGTGTGTGTCTGTCAGTCAGTCTGCCTGTGGCATCGTAGCTCCTAAAAGAAAGAATCTATTTCGATTCTGTTTCTTTTGTTTGAATGTGTAAGGCCCGCATTACGGAACTAAACTCAAGCGTAGATCTCTGCTTGAGCACTGTTAGAGAGGGATGGCGCTATTGATCCCACACAGCGCCATCCCTTTTTAACTGCGCTCAAGCAGAGATCTACGCTTGAGTTTGGTTCTGTAATAGGTTGGTTTGGTTTGGTTTGATGTTTGGCCTTAGTCGAGTTTTCTTAGCTATGTTACACAAGCACTGGTTGAGCCTTTTGAAAGTTATGAGGAATGATAACAGGAATAAAAAATCGTATGTTTACAAATCTGCCCGTGTTGAGTATCAAATGAAAGGTCACAACATCACAACTTAAGCATCACGATACAGCAAGTTGTATGAAAATCGGTTAAGCCAAAAGGCTTTTTCACAGTATCGAAATTATAGTGTTTTTATTGCCATCCCGGTGAATTAAGGATTTCAAATGCAATTTCCATGATTATATATTAAAAAAATATTGAATATTTTTGTCATAATCACGTAAATAAATTCACGTCTTTTGAGGTTGATACCAAGCGATCGTAAACGGAAGTTAAACGACGAATGACGTCATTCGTCAGTACATAAAAATTACAATTTTACGCGTTAATACTTAATAACATGTTTACTCACATTAAAATAACTGAACTATCCTTAATAGGATCTCGACGTGTTAGCTGAACTTTTTTCGCAATTGAACCTTTTTTGGAACAATAATAAATTTATTATTATTGTTCCAAAAAAGGCCGACGCCATATTGCTGGAGCAAGCGTTTTGGCTACGAAATTCAAACAGTGTATTTAGAAATTATTTTTTTCAATGAAATACTAAAAATTATCTAAAATAAATATTACTTTAGAATACTTATACTTCACCAAACAATGTGAGATAGTTTTCAAAAACTAGTCAAATAGCCCATTGAAAGGAATAAAAGAGACAGTGATAAATCTGTTGTTTACAAATATACGCGAGTGGGGTATCAAATGAAAGCTCATAACTTGAACTTCATTTAAATAACAAGAAATAAAAAAATAAAAAAACCCCGACCAAAAAATAAATAAAAACAAAAAGTCGTTGTCTTGTTGTCGGGGATCACTCTACAAGGACATACCAAGGTACTTAGCGGACCCCCGACAAGATTTTTTGTTAGAATAATCTGTAATTTATAATCAGAAATGGACTGGCCGGCTGTGCAACGTGTGCCTAACTACATTTAGGTCGTGATTTCAAAGGATATTTTTGATTGAGATAATGTGACTCAGTACTACGACTACTACTACTTTTTTTTACGTCGTTCGTTTCCCAATAGATACGCATACGCCTAATATAGATTTTCTTACAATTCTTAACATAGATTTAAACGCATTAACTACTAAGTGTTAGTCCATCTAATTATATCTACACGTGCATTGACAATGAACTCATTGCAACGTAGACAGGAAAAGCTCAAAAAAGCTAAAACGTCTTAAAAGAAAAGCAAAAGCATAATTAATGTTCTGGTTAAAGATGCATTGTACTCCATAATTAGATGGCAAAGGAATGTAGGCCATAAGATATAGGATATAAGATTGAGAATTGATGTCGCTAGCATGCCGGCGCGTGCGTCATTAGTACAGGACGTGCAAAAATTTTAGTACTTTGTCACTATTACAGTTTTAGTAAAATGATTGCTGTGGCCGCAGTAGATACTAGTGATGTTAAAACGACAAAGTAATAAAATGAGTACGTCTTTTAGCTCGTGACTGTAGCTTGTTTTATTGATTGATAGAGTAGCATTTTGTGTGACCTTTTTGCATGATATCCTATTCATTATTTCAAGATGCACCGTTTGTATATAATTAAATTAGTTGTATGACACCGGTTACTGGTATCAGGCGTGAGGTAGCTGTGTGGGTGTACCTACTGGATACGTGATATATCTATGCTATGTGTTGCAGTCAAAACTCTTTAACCAGTAAAAAGAACTTTTGACTGAACAGGTTGGAAAACAATATTTTTAAGAGCCATAAAAAAATAACCTTAACCTAACATTTTCAGTCAAAAATACTTTTGACTGACTTTGCTAGTCAAAAGTACTTTTAGTTAAAGAGTTTTGACTGCAACATATGTACTTATAAGAATGACTACCTTATTAGTTTATAGGTAGAGTTTTAATTCTAGTTTGATATCTAAACTTATGGGTCGTTATTCGTATATCCTTATTTTGTTTATTTACAAATACTCGTCGTGCCACACACCGTACATAGTATCTTTTCTAACTGAGACTAGCAATCAAATCATAGCTAAAGACCTTTATATCGATATTAAGTAAAAAAAAAACATAAAACAACCACACACACACACACCAAACAACCACCTACACACACCAAACAACCCCACTCACCCACATACATATGCATATTATAGATTTAAATTTATTTATTCATTTATCTCATTTTGACAAAATTATATGATTTATATTATAAAATGGAATATGAAAGAAAATGATTGTCAAATAATAATAATTAAATTGATAATAATTTAAGTATATAATGTCAAATATGTAATAATAAGATTCATTCAATTGTCATACTTAATAAGATTTAAATAAGAAATGTCCAAATAATAATAAAATATGATTACTTAGTGTAAAGTCAAAAATAATTATTATTTATAAATGTCAAGACAATTAAAATTAAATAAAAACGCATGTACGTACGCACGCCAACCGTCAGCATGTATATTGTTCATATTTAAATTGTCTTTGTATATTAGAGAGTGGTTTCATTTATGTTGGTATTGGGGACGGAGCCCATACATTTTTTGCCATTGTCTTTTATAATAGTAATAGGTATTACGCCACAAGACGTAGGCAGATGTGTCAATTCGTATTCAATGAAAAAAATTTCGGGTTTTTATTATTCAGGTTTATGTTCAGGTTTGCAGTGGTGCCCACTGACACAGGCCATACGCTTAAAAGGAGGCACCTGCCACAGTGAAATCTACTGTAAAACGATATACAAATAAAGATTATTATTATTATTATATAAGACAACCAGTCATTCTGATGCTCACGAGAAGTAGAACAGTTCTATTCCACTCTATGCTGTGCCAAGTGTTATTAATGAAAACGTTAGGTACGCCTTTCATACAAATTCTTGGTTTAAAAGATTTCAACCACCATTCTTTGACCTTTTCATCGTGAAAGTAACTCATCATTCTCACAATAAACACATCTCAGACAATTAGGCGAGTTAAGTACCTAGTTTACGTCTTGCAAATTAGACTTTATTACCGGGGCGTAGTGATTATATTTTAAGATCTATTTGTGGGTATATTTTGATGTGATGACAGGTAGTGCGGCCGAGAGGTTGTGAGAAAGGTTGGAAAGGTGACTTATGCAATAGGTGCTTGGTCCAAGTCATGAATGTTTTTCCTATAATAGTAATATATTTAGTTCAGTTCGTCCGCCACCTAATGCCTTTAAGCACTGCTATGACTTAACTAGTAACTAGGTACATGTTAAAATTTTCCTTAGTTTTCTTTAAGAATAGAAAAACATGGCTGAAAATGCGAAGAATGATCCAAGCTGTATTACATTTTTCCTTTATTCCCGGTCGACCCCACTCTGTCGTGCCCACTGGGTACGAGTAGGAAAAAAAAGTTTCGTTCGTCCCCAGTGGTGAAGATTAGATCTTTTTATTTCCCACTCGTTTCGTTCCTATTTCCTTAATATTTTCTTATATTATAAGTTAAAAGTCTATAATACACCACAACACAGTATAAGAACTTAGGCCTTTTCAATTGTTTTTAACTAGATTATTTATGTCGACTCTCGGTCTATAGCGTAACGAGTGGAAATAAAAAGACCCAATCGTCACCACTGGGGACGAACGAAACTTATCACTGCTGATAATAGTAGGGTCGGTAGTAACATTATGTCATTAGTGGCAAAAGGAATACGCTTTTATTAACGCTGCCATTAATAATACGATTTAAAACAAAATTATTAGGAAAAACGATAATATTGAATGATAATCTAGAAACCCAAAGTAGTTTATATAGTTGCTACATTAGGATCTATGTATTAGCATTCTTGTTTGTTTATTTCCTTATGTAAAAAAAAATATCCTTAATTAGTGCGGTTTGCGACAGTATGAAAAGTGTGTCTGTTACGGCTGCGCTTCAATCATCATCCATTTTCTAGATTTTAGTTATATCTACAAATAAAATGTACCTATTGTTTTTGCTGCTTTATTAAGTGTTTTTCGATCACAACACTTAATTTTTTTACATTTTTAAACATTTAGAATCGAATAGGGGGTCGTTAATAAGTTCGCCTTTGCCAACTATTGTTTCTTTTATGTATTGTGTTTTTTTTCTGTGTGCAATAAAGAGTAAAGAAAGAAATATTAACGTTAGTCATGTCAATCAATTTAATCAAAAATAACTATTGCATAATGAGGTTACTGGATCAAATAATGAGCTATCGCAATGGTCCTGCTTCTTTTTTTTAATTTTCCTTTTATTTATATGTTAGAAAAAAAAGTCTGTAAAGGTATGTTCGGTATGTTTACTACTGATAATAAATATTTAAACATTTATCAAAACTCAAACCTAATCGCCAGGTTTTCCTCACTTGGGCTAGCGCCCTCCGTCACATTTTATCACGTAAAGTTACCAATAGCAGCTTATCGTTTTCTCTTGTTAGCACGTTACTTAACAATTTTATTGCATTTTCTTAAATAAAGTAAACAGTGTCGTATTGTAAACCATTTCGGGGTATAATCAAAGTTCGGGGGTTTTGTGACAAATGACAATGAATATTGAACATTTATAAATAAAATGTTAAAAGGAGTTGAACATAATATTTGATGCAATTTATAGTTATTAAGTATAGTATGCTTGAGTTAGTTAATAATTATGTTCCTCGGGACGGACCACAACAATCCTTACTAACAATGTATGTATTCTGACGACAGATTTAGGAAGTCGGAAGTAGCTAGCCAGATGAGTTTGGAAACTCTACCACCAACCAAACCGCACAGAAAAAGTTCTGAACCTTAAAAATTAAAAAAAAAATTCAATAGCATTTATACAGTTTAGATGCGTCTTAGCGCATGCTTATGAATGTCATAAAATTTTTACAATATTACGTGAAAGAGAAAAAACTACGCAATCCGTTCACAAAAACTACCAGGAGGCCTTGTTCTGAGAAGAACGGGCAAGAAACTCAGCAAGTTTCTACCCTCCCTTTACATTAGCATTATTTTAAAAAATGTCATGAACATAGGGAATCAAATCCTGGACCTCCCGATTGAAACGCTCAACTATCGAGTGACAGAGGAGTGTGGAAGAAGAAAAACCGAACCGATAACCCCACCTAGTGTGATTCATACTTTCTAATCACATGTCCGATTACGGAACCATTTCGACGCTTACACAAAGAAATAATATTTAAAATAAATACAATTATTTCGGTAAACAGCATAGCTAAGCGTGGATGAAAAATGGTTTGTCAGTTCAAATATTTGCATAAAGAACATCGTTTAAGTAAAAGTAAATGAATATTAATGAACAATAACAAAGAAGTCGTAACAAGTAAAAGTGCTGTTCCGAGCTACAAAGTCAACAAGTTGAAGCCAATAACCACTCAAAGAACTCAAAAAAAAACATACATATAATCACGACTATTATCCCCCAAGGGTTACTCAGAGACTACCCAAAGCACCACAAAAGCAGTCCACTGCCATAGTCCGCGCAGTGACTGCACTCAACGTGACAGGTGGTGAATCCGTCGCCGCTATAAGCTATTGGATGTTGTTCTAAGTCCATTAGTCGCCTTTAACGACACCCAACGGTAGAGTTGGCTTGGCTTGAAATGAAATGAAATGATTATTTATTTGTGAATATAGGTAATACATTTAAGTTAGTATAATAAATTTTTGATCGCTATATTCGACCCATTGGGTATACAAATATCTTCAAATTAGGATTATAAAAAGTGAGAAACATTCTTGGAATTACAATTAAAATAGTAAAAATTACACATTCATTTGAAAATAATGTCAACTTTTAAATTTTTACAATACCATTTATATGTCAAAGTGTAAAATAATAAATGTCACAATTAAGGAAGCCAAAATATAGAATTAGTACTTATAACGATTAGTCCAAAAGGTATTCGGTTATACTGTAATATGCTTTTTCCAGCAGCAGCTGCGTCAACTTTTTTTTGAACAAATGTGGACTCGCTATTTTTATTAATTCACTAGGTAATTTATTATAAATTTGAGGACCTTTACAAAACACGCTGTTTGTATAAAGCGAGGTATTGTGTGGTGGTATACATAATTTATGGCGATGCCGAATACTACCCAGATTCTTATATAAGCCGATATTACTTCTCACATAACTAGCAATTTCATATATATACATACAAGGTAAGGTTAAGACATCTAAATCCTTAAAATATGACTTACAGCTTTCTGTTTGCTTTAATTTACAAATGGCTCGTATACATTTTTTCTGAGGCTTGAATGCAAATTCCCAGTGTGTTGAGTTACCCCAAAATATCAATCCGTATCTCAGAGTGGATGCAACATATGCATGGTAATGCTTGGTTGGCTTTAACATTTTTATTTACTTAAAAATTCAATTTGTTTTCAATATTGACATATTTTACACAGTTTTTCCAAACTACAAGATATTACGTAAGCTTCTTGGTATCGTCGGAATAACTTTCCTTTCGTCTTGTAATAAATAATAATATTCAAAACGATATACCTATGTAAAGTTGAATGGTTTATTGGTTCACACTAATTAATAGCCACGTAATTTATTTGCCATAAAAAGTTGTCAAATCCATCAATCTTTCATTATCGTTATTAAAAATTGCCTCTCTCTGATATTGGCAGAAGTCTCATCAGCTTATATATGTCTCATTATTTTGGCTCAGGCCTTAATTCCTTTACATCTAAGATCATCATCACGCTGCGCTGCCTGGGCAATGCTGTGATGAGTAGAAACAGTTGCGATAGCATCCAACCTTAAAAATATTTCTTCGCTATTGGAAACCCTTAGAGAGATCCTGGAGAGACGCTGGCCCAATGCGGGTTGGTCGGTAGTAACGGTTGCAATTGCGTCCGCGACCAAATGGCTTTGTGCCTTTCGAAGTACGGAGGAGCTCGAGACCAAAAAGTTTTGATCACCCATCCAAGACCTTACCATGGCGATGGTAGTTTTGTTATCAATATCGAAATCCAAAGCGTACGAGCCGCTACGCCACCGAGTTGCTCTACGATTTGTTTGTATTTATTAAGTCTCTATATTAACATTTGTTGGCTTATAATCAAATAACCTATGATTTTCGAAAAGCCTTTCAATTTGTAGCGGTTTAGTCCGCAAATAGGACTTTGTACAAAAAAAAATCTAACAGGTCTAAATGTTGCTGATTAAGGCCCGTATTACAGAACCAAACTCAAGCGTAGATCTCTGCTTGAGCGCCGTTAAAAAAGGATGGCGCTGTTTGGGATCAATAGCGCCATCCCTCTCTAACAGTGCTCAAGCAGAGATCTACGCTTGAGATTAGTTCCGTAATACGAGCCTTAGACAAAAAACCTCGTTACTACACCGTCATAATGTTAAACTGTCGTTAAATACCAATCCGTAATTCCAACTAGCGGAGTCACCGTTACCAGCTCAAGTAAAAACTTTTCCGTCATAAACTCGCATGCCTCATCCCGTTTCAGAGTGTTTCCAGTAACTGCTGTGGGAACTGCTGGCTGTGACAGCTATTATGGAGCTTGATGTAATGTGTACAATCGACATCGCGTCGAGGGGAACACTGTTTTTTTCTGTTGCTGTGGGGTTGATATCTTACAGAAATTGAATCTAACTTTATACCAATAGCTTTTGCTTTTCGCTCGCGCTTAGAAGTATTATTATTAATTAGGTAACTTTCATCCCCTATTTTATCCCTTTAGGGGTGGAATTTATCAAAATCCTTTCTTAGAGGATGCCTCTATGATGCAAAGTTTCAGCCCGATCGGTTTAAAATTGACAAAGTTTCATACAAACTTTCATCCACTATTTTATTCCCTTGGGGTAGAATTAATCAAAATCCTTTCTTAGCGGATGCCTACGTCATAACATCTACCTGCATGCCAAATTTCAGCCCGATCCGTCCAGTGGTTTGGGCTGTGCGTTGATACATCACTGTGTCCGTTGTGCGTTGATACCTTTGAGTTATTTAAATTTAGATTACCAATAGGTACCAACTTTCGTTATTAAATCAAAACAGGCCCGCTGAGTTTGGATAAAACTTTGTTAAATTCGTTTATAATGATTATCACCAGCTCGGCACGTGACAACAGGCACGTTTCAAAACAGTTATAACGGGCGAAATCTGGGTATTGTTAGAATGTAGTGGTTAGTATGCTTTGGCTTTCGATTGAAAACAATGCTACCTTTGCCATGGTCAGGCCGTGGATGGGTGACCAAAAAGTTTGAGATCTCAAGCTCCTCCATGCTTCGAATGGCACGTTAAGCCGTTGATCATAGTGGCTATTGGGACTGTTTCTCCCACCAACCCGCATTGGGCCAGCGTAGTGGTGTTACGGCCTATACTCCTCATGTGTTTCTCCATGAGGAAGGCCTGTGTCCAGCAGTGGGACGTATATAGGCTAAGGACACTAGAATGTGTAAGCTATTAATGATTCTTGTATCCATTAAAAAAATATTGCATTTCACGCACCTTGCTCTTGGCGAAGAATTTATAGCTCGGGGAATTGTGTCGGCAAACTTAACTCACTTTCACAGAAGGGCTTATGGAATACCCATTCCATATCGAAGAGTTTTAGTGGGTATTCCCAGCACCGCCAAGATCAGGCACTGGGTGAGTCCCACACAGCTCGCCGCAGGTAAAATATTTGAACAACAATGCCAGAAAACAGTCCAACTGGTACCGTTATTTTTGTTTGGATGAATTATTTTTGCCGTTAAATAAAGATTAATGAACAACAATGATGCTCATGTTACTGTATACTCTTTATTGCATTTGGAAAAATGTACAAAACATATAATTAGTAATATTGTTTACAATGGCGGGCTTATTATGTTCATTAAGTGGCAGTGGGCAGGACACATCACTCGTAAAACTGATGGCCGTTGACAGCCTGGCACCATAACAGTGGCGAATGGGACGGGTGTCTCGCATTTACCCTGGAACGGACTGCGTCGGCAGGGCGGACGTAACTACTGCCAAGGGAGTTCTTCGAAGAGCTGTGAACAGGCTTTGCCTATTGCCCACAACAGGAAATTATTATGTGGTGGAAAGATGTGCTACCACGATGCTTTCAACGTCGCGGATGATGTTCACGCCGATACAGCGCGATCCAAGCAGCTGCGGGGGAAGGGTGCGTGGAAGGGGGGCCGCGGACCCGCCGCCCGCCCCGCCCCCCGCCCCGCCCGGCAAGGACATGTATACGAACACGAGAGCTAATCATGCATGTCAAACTTATGTATAAAAAGGTCTATCTATAATTTCATCGAACCTTGCACAGGGTGGAAAGGTTTTTGAGTGGCTACCACGTGGGAAACGTAACGTACGAAGGCCCCCAATGAGGTGAACCGACGATCTATCAAAGCCGCTGGAAGTCTCTGATGCGGGCGAGGCAAGACCGGTCGTGGTGGACATCATTGGGGGAGGCCTATGTCCAGCAGTGGACGACAAAAGGCTGATGGATTAATCAGTTATTTACAATCGCTATTAACAGTTCCTGTCTTAAATTAACAATTTACTGGTGAGACTAACAAGCCTTTGTTTTATTCCACCGAAAATATTGGGTCCTTACCTATGAATTTGGTGTTTTTATTCTGTCTTAGTATTTTGTCTGTAACTATTAAGACTCAAAGTATTCCTAAATAATAATTACCTCGTCTCAAAATAGACTATATTTTTGAGCTCTTTTAATTTGTTTTGATAATTTGTTGTAAGTTTAGTTGTTTTAAAATTGGACACGGAGACAACTATTTTTAAGTGCCTCCCGAATACATCATTTTATTTGCATTCACTTAAAAACGATAAATAATTTTTATGAAGTGTGATATTACACATATTACTAAAGCTTGTCTAATGATACATGCCAAATATTATTATCTCTGGATTTGTCGTTGTGAAGAAAACTGATAAAATGTTAGTATGAAAAATGCAGAATTCCCCAAAATCTCCATACAAAACACCAATTTCATAGGTAAGGACCTAATATAAAGATGGTTACATTTTACGCTCAATAAACAGTGTCTCAAAATAAATTTGTATTTATTTTCAACTCTATTATGAAAATAAATCTTTTGAACGTTAACTATTTAGATCGCAATTAATTATTTTAATTATGCTAACGTGTGTACGGCGCCAGTCGTAATAATTCTCTGTAAGTAAATTATATATATATAAATAAATTATAGTAAGTATATGCCTATTTAGATAGTGAACAGTTAGTTCCATTAGTACCTGTCGCTTACTAGGTCAAGTAGAACTAGTGTAAAACCACCTTTACAAGCTTTGATATAATCTGTGGTTCTGGTTTCATTTGTTTACTTTTCAAAAAGGTCCTGTACCCCTAGTTAAGTTATCATTGCAAAAAGTTTAACTTTTTTAGTTACGTTAAGAATGTAATTTTCTATAGGAAACGTGATCTCAGCTACTTTCCGCTAGGCTTTTCATGTTTCCCATAGAAATTGACATTAGACCTGATTCCGTAAGCACAAACTAAAACAAACTAAATTAAATTGTGTATTTGTCCTTCTTTTTCCGATATAGTTAGAACGAGATAGATATACAGTTTACTGTAGTTTGTGCCGCCGGAATCGGCCCACTACACTAAAAAAGGTAAGTTTTTTAAAATGATAACGAAAGGCAAAGGCAACATCACATACAGATATTCAGTCATAATTATGTTTAAATTTTTATTTCAGTAGTTTTTATGAATTTATAGTGTAGATAGATACGTACTATTGAACTACCTTTTTGGATATTTTGTCGACAAAATAAACTTCATGAGATCTCCTTATTTTTAAGCTTCTTATCTACTATTCTTGTTGACGCTAAAAGTTGATGGATATTAGTTAACAAAAGTATTGAGTAACTAACTATAAAGTTTATTTAAACACAATATTGCAAGCAATGGTGTGAAATCATATATGTAGTGTCAAACAAAGACTAGTCGAAGGACTCAACACCTCCGTAATGTAATTAAAAATGACAAATTATTTTTATAGGGGATAGATCATTGAGTTATTTCTGTACCTCTGACATTAAACCTAAATGTTGATTGACGATGTTCGTAGGTTGGCCGGAATGGGCTGGATGATAGCGGCCAAGGATCAATCATACTTTATAGAAGACCTATGTCCAGCAATGGGCAAGTGTCTAAAAGCTAATACGTAAGAAAATTTAAGCCAACAAATATAAGGTACCAAAGTAAGAATATTGCTATGGCTGCATCTAGCATGACATGACGATCCGTTGTCCTCAGCCTATATACGCCCCACTGCTGGACATAAACTTCCTCGTGGAGAAACACATGAGGAGTCGACATGACGATCCAAGATAGAATTTTTTTGAGAAAACTATAAAAAGTTTCTTCAATATGAAAGCCAGAAAAAGTTTAAATAAGTCCTAGAAAATCAAATTTGTTTTATGATTCTATCAAAAAATGGCCAAGTGACGTCTGGTGCGGCATTCAACAATACATATAAGTACAATTTCTATATAGAAATTCTATATAGAAATATATATAGAAATTGTACTTATATGTATATTTGGGCATATTTAGGCTGTGCGTTGATAGATCACTATGTCAGCCAGTCACCATAGCGATCTATCAACGCACAGCCCAAATCAGTGGACGGATCGGGCTGAAATTTGGCATGCAGATAGATGTTATGACGTAGGCATCTGCTAACAAAGGGTTTTGATTAATTCTACCGCCAAGGGGATAAAATAGGGGATGAAAGTTTGTATGAAACTTTGTCAATTTTAAACCGATTGGGCGAAGACTTTGAGAAAAAATTAAAGGGATGGATGGTGGGATAGTTAAATAACCATAGTAACCGCGGACGAAGTCTTGGGCAACAGCTAATTATAGTATAAATTTATCCGGCTTACATAACTCATTGCACTTAAAATGGAATGTATAAACCTTCACACTAAGCAACAGTAAAGTAATATACCCTGGCATTGAACTTTTCGGATGTGTGAATTTGGAGGGGACTGCACATAGACCATAGATAACAAATATACTGACGTACATAGACAATGAAAATCCACAGACGGCATAGAGAATATATTTTTTAAGAATATTACCTTTACAAGGTCAGTCCATGAGGCGGAATCTGTATCTAGTGGCGAAGGATGTAATTATGCAAGAATTGGAGTGAATGGACCGTAATACCATTTAGCTTCTACGAATGTATAAGATTACTGGAACTGAATATATTAGTTAATATACAGAATTAAGTATATAAAACCATTTTAACTACTCTATGTCTGTTATTATCACATATTTGAAGTCACCTGATTTTGAATAAACGCTACGTACAGTTCATTGTGAATTTCGCTTGCAACACATGGTACCTGGTGCATGGCAAATGACAAAACCACCTGTTACATGGGGACTTAACATAGCTAGTGAAATGTGGGTGTTATCACCTCTGCCTACCCCTTCGGGGTAAGAATATTTTAACTTTACAATGAATGTTCATCTTGAATACATACTGCCTTATTGTATTTTCCTTTCGCGGCTCTACATTTCGAATATCTATTAGAATTTCGAATAGTATTTATTTAAGCTCTCATTTTCAAATTTTTTCAACTCTTAAGTATAAATTACGTAAATCTGGCTGTGGGTATAGCGGTCTTATCAAGAAAGAAATAATGTCGACATGGTCCTACAACTTCAATCACTTTGCCTTTCATTAATAAGATAAGTAACCAAAAACAACAGAACATTATACTTTAATAATCTATGCAGCCAATCTATGGCGGTGCCGGGTCACCGCTCTAGCGCTGGCGGCAGGCCTTGGTATCGTTTCCTACTGTGTGTTTGTTCACAGCCTTATTTGAATCGGTAGAGCGTGGCTATAAGCTTTAGGCTCTTAAATATAGAGTTGTTATTATAATAACATCTGAAAAAATTGTAAAAGACCACAACTTTTAAGGTAGCCATTTTTATGGTAAAGGATCTGTTTTCTGTAAAGGCCAAGCCATATATGACTTCAATTGGGTTTTGTACTACTGGTAGTAAGTTATACATATGTAATATGAATTCAAAATTTATTGACTTTAATAATTTTAAAACAAACCTTTTCTTATCTCTTGTTTTTTACTGCTTTTCTTTCTTTTTTCCTTTTCCCATTATAATAAGCGAAGCTAACAATTAGCAAATAAAGCCGTAGCCTTATTAAAACCATCTACCTCTATAACATTTGATCTAAAAGTGATATAACTACTAAATACTTGATTTATTATTGAAAACAAATTACTGCAGAGATACGATGCAGTGATGATTATCAAAAAAAAACTGCTAAAATTACTTATTACTTATATGAAAAACACAATTCATGTTTCCTTCGCCCTGAACTCCTGAAACAACAATAGCTACAATATGAATAAGCAATAATGAAATATATTCAGTAGTCCTTAGTCCTACAACTACTCCACCACCGCCGTGTTTATTCTGTTTGTGACCTTTCACACAATACATACATCATAATAATATCTGCATGCTGCATTCGCCGGCGCCGGCATCCGCCATCGCAACCTGTTATGTTAACTTTAGTGAACTCAAGCGGACCGCGAGCGCGCGACGTGCGAAGCGGCCATCTTAAAAAATAAAACTTTTTGAATTTCGAACCGTTCCAAAAAGGATAACTTTAAAAGTTTTTAATAATTTTGTGAAGATTAAAAATATACGTTTTTATTGTGACTATTTTAACGGTTAACGTTATGTGCCTTGGATTTCTTTTGCCTTTTATGGGATAACTGTTCCATTCAACATAGGTAAGTCTGGACTTTTTAAAAATATGTAGTTTACCTACTGCATAATTGCATATGCGTATAAGAGTATTTAAGTATGTACCTATTTATAATAATTTAATTAAAAAATTTGAATTGAGATATACATGGTGTGTAAACAAAGAATGTTTGCCTGTTTGCCTTTACCTATTACTTCAAGGTCGTAACGATATAGTAAAAAAGGTGGGGTTTCTTTGTAGTTAAAGAATACAAACGTACAATTATGTAATTCAATGATAAAATGTTTGTTTTTATCATATTCACGTAATTAAAATAAGATTTTTAGTGTGTTTTACCTGTACACAGTTACCTACTACTTTTTCAAAATAAATATTCTTTATCACAGCTACACTGTTTACATGTTTAATGTAAGCGGTTTTTAATTCTTTAAACGTTTTTGTAATACGAATAAATTTACCTGTGTGTTTGTTATGGTTCTTTGATTTTTACAATCGAATTATATTAATTTACATAACAATATTTATTGTAGACTTTATAAGTTTAACTAACCGACATGTGAATATTAAACTCATAAATACCTATAAATCATACACAGTGAAAAGGCATCGATAGCCAAGGAATTAGGCTCTATATAAGCATGTAGTAGCTGGTTTTATTCCCGCCTATATTCCACTGAGATGGAATAAGTTTATTGAGTACACTTTGGCTTTTGATATCGTAAACAAAGCTACCTTTGCCATGGTAAGCCTTGGATGAGTGACCAAAACATTGAGATCTCAAACTCCTCCGTGCTTCGGAAGGCACGCACGCATTCGGGACGTGGACCAGTTTATTAATTTATTATAATCGTCCGAGAAAAATGGGTGTTGACACCTACTTAGGGGATATAATCGTGATCATATGTTATGTTTAAGTCAATAACATTAGCACTGTATTCATGCTTTTCCTTTTTTGATATTTTTTTTTTATAAACTCGTGAACAATGCTTGTAAGTAACATTGTCTGGATTGAAAGAGTGTTTTGAAAACTTAAAAGTGTGATAGTAGGTTTAGATACAATAAGCCTTGTTTTGGGTTCTTTATTGGGTTGTGAATAACTCTCTCTTTTTTGTTACCCTTTATTAGGTGCATACCTCAAACAGACATTTCTCAAAGATTATGAAGAGTTTACAGTCTAGGGCAAGAGCAATAATCTGTTCACGAGGTAATAGGTAACTGATTATTGTAATAAGAAAAGACATTAATGACTTGACTTATGTCAGTCTGTTACTTACTCTACCACGCCTATAACTGTTATTTTTCAATGCCGATATTTTGATAATCTATTAATGCGTCGCTTATCATAAAGTTAAGTTCGACTATAGAATTGCTTTACCACCTCAAGAGAGAAGGTCGTTGGCATGTCATACAATAAGCTCAATTTTTGCATTTATGTAATCTAATTTTAGTTCTTGGCGGTTTTTTACATAGAAACTTCGTAGTTTCTGGTGAAATTTATATTATTTAGTAAAAATTATTATTTATTGCTGCATTTTAACCTGCCTTGGATTACGGTCCACCAACCATGACAATACCACATACGAACATCAATCATGAGTCTTAGTGGAATCCGAGCATAAAATGTCTGTGTTTTAAGTTTTAACATCATAGATACTTTGTATTTTATACAAAACTCAGTTGAAAATAAAAGGAAAACAACTTTCTCTATGTTATGGTTACATAAAAACTCATGCAAATGAGTCATAATGCAATTGGATGCACAATGTGTTTTTCAACATATCTTATGCCTGTACATTCAGTGAACGTTGCGAAATTCACCTACTTACCTTTGAAAAATATAGCTTCATTAATCTATTACATTGAAATTATGTCTTTTGAAACAACATTTTGAACGTGACTCGCGTGGGACATACTTATAATATTCTTTTACTTTGTTGTTGGTTACAGTAATATTTAGAGCAAATCCAGACAAATAACAAATGGGAACTTACCAAATAACAACTAACGTTTATATCCAATAGGGTAGGTATTCTTAATCTTTGTCCACATAGCGTTTTTTTATGTTGTTGTAAAATTCTCCCATGTAGGGAAGGCAAAGGAAACGGAGCCCATACAGCCAAGTCTTCGGTATTTTAATGTCTTCAGTATTTGCATTGAAATGCATTTCAATGCATCTTGGGAGAGTTTGGCGTCAAACGATCGATGGCAGATGCTGTGGTGCTACTTCGATGAGGTGGATTACCACGATAAAAATCTCATCATTTTTCACACTACTCGACGATTATTTCAATGATCCTCCATATTGCTCATCATAATTGACACTTATTACACAAAACTACACTGATTTTACGCAACAAGATCCACACAACAATATTACAATCACTGAAATAAAAATCACGTCCGCTATAGTTGAATGCCGCCAAAAACCCCCTTTATTTTTATTTATTTAATATTCAGTTTTACGGCTCTGGATGCCAGGACCTTTTGAGCCACACGTTAACAGTAGAACACTTTTCTTCAGTAGTTTGCATTGACATGCTAGTGTAATGTATTTCAATGTATCTTGGGAGAGTTTGGCGTCAAACGATCGATGGCAGACACTGTGGTGCTACTTCGATGAGGTGGATTACCACGATAAAAAACTCTCATCGTTTTTCACACCACTTGACAATTATTTCAATGATCCTCCATATTGTTCACCATTGTTGACACTTATTACACAAAATTACACTGATTTTACGCAACAACATACACTCCGAAACAATATTACAATCACTGAAATAAAAATCAAGTCCGCCATAGTTGAAGGGCGCCAAAAACTCCGGTTTTTTTTATTTTAAAACCGCAGCAATTGACTTAACGCCACTTGATGGTAAGCAGAAGGAGAGTCCATTTGCCGAAATAGCTAGGGCCACAAAGAACAGAAGCACGAGCGATTATGTTAAATTTTTGTTTGTTGTCACTTACTTTCGATCGTCGTGAAGCAAGCAATATTTCAGAACAACAAAATTACCCTGGATAATAAAAATAAAAGCATATTAATGTCCTAATCTTTATAAATAGTAAAATCTTTAATTATACAGCAATAGTTAAGCCGATACGGATCTAAGTTAAGTCTTGAACTAGATTGTGAACAAGTTAGATCCCATTACCTATCTGTATATGTTAATTCTGCTAATGCGTTCGATAAATAGACAAGATTGAGAATGCTAAGCGCCCTATGTATTTTCTAAGTTTTTCTCTATCATGATTATGAAAATGCGTATGAGTATACTTTATAATAAGACCTAGGTAACTTATAATTTTCGACGTAAATCAATTAAACCTCTCTGTATTACTATGCCGCCACCACCGAGACATCATAACATCTACTTCTAACTAACATCATAACTAACCTCATAACATCTACTTGTGAGCGCGCAGTCCCGTTGATAAAAACCGCCTCTGAGATTACGCTATAGTTGTGAACAAGCGATGGACTCTTACTTCAAGACATGAAGTCGATATTGCTTACACCAATTACTTTTTATTTTCTTTTTTATTTCAGCTTATAATTCATTAAAGGCGCCAACTCGAGAAATAAAAAAGAGTACATTTTTAAAACAATTTTTTATTGTAGGGTTCCAAAAAGGCTCCGTCACCAAAAAAGTTTAAAAACTGCTGGCAAAGGGGATAAAGTACCTGCTCCCATCATAACGTTCCCTCAGGCAACTTTCAGAAAACACATTACCCACTAATTTTGTTGCAAGCTTTTGCTCCACCTCTCTTGTCATCATCTTCAAGTTAAGTTCGTCCAGGACTAGACATCGTCGTCACCAGCCTATATATGCCCCACTGCTGGGCACAAGGCTCCCTACAAGGAAAGATTCAAGAGGAGTATGGGCCGTAACAACACCACGCTATTCCAATGCCAATCGGTGGGCAACAGTAACCAGGACCAACGGCTTTCAGGACATTCCATTTAGTCCCATCTTCAGTTTGCTAATTCAATAGGCTATGTCAGTGACGTTTTCTCTGTCGCATCACACATAAATTTGCAATCATTTTTCTACCACTCTTGTACTTGATAATAATCTTAACCGCCTCTCTGGTCTAGTGGTTCGCACCACCGGGTGTTGATCGGGAGCTCCGGGTTCGATTCCCCATGGGGGCAGAGGTTTTACTGCTCGGTTTGGTTGGTGGTAGGGCTTCTAAGCCCGCCTGGCTAGCTACCACCGTCTCACTTAAATTTGTCGCCGTAATAACAACGTTATAAGCAAATGTTTTGTTCTGGCAATCAAAGGTAAGATAGCCAGTTCCTCAGTTGTTGAGGATATACAGGTGAAGCTCGCTTCCACCTTCGGCCTTATCGTCACTTACCATCAGGTGAGATGAAGGCCAATAGCTTACCTGTCATATGTAAAAAAAAGTCTCATACTATTCATATGACTCATTTCAATCCTTTAAAAGGATCTATCAAGATTTGCGGTATAGAGGAATGCAGCCAGCGCCTATTACGCAATGTGACCGCTTTATGTTAGAGTCGACCGACCGGAACGGTAACCGTGTACAATTCTCTATTCAATCCCATTCTAATGGGCTGATCATTTAGTATGGTAGGGAATATTTTATTAATGCATTTAAATGTTGGAGGGTCTCGGTGGCGTAGTGCTTAGTACGCTTTCGTTAGTAACCTTCGACATCGAAAAAAAGCTACCTTCGCCATTTTCAGGCCGTGAAGGCACGTTAAGCCGTGTTGGTCCCGGTAGCTATTGCGACTGTTTCTACCTACCAAACCGCGTCAGGCCAGCGTGGTGGTGTTTCGGCCCATAGTCCTCATGTGTTTCCCCATAAGAAAGGCCTGTGCCCAGCAGTGGGACGTCTAAAGGCTGAGGATAAATAAATACACAATTTTCACTATGAACTGTTAACATTAATTAACTGTAGAACGATTTAATTCTTTTTTTTTACTATTCATTCATAAGTTGTGATGATTTAAAGGTGTAGATACCAAGAGTTTTGGCATGCAAGATCGACAGTTTATCTCTCATAGATGCTCCAAGAGGGAACCTCTTATATCCGATCTGTTTGGAAATGTTTAACGTTTCTTCTGTTCCGTTCCATCTGTGGTTTTGCACGGAACTTCAACAAACTAATTTTAAAATTTTAAAAACCCCATTCTCCGAGATTTTGGTAGCATACCTAGTTACGCGTTTCCGCTCTACACACCTTGTAAAAACAAGATTGATGGTATAACTAAACATAACCGTTGATCTGATAGCTTTTGAAATAGTTGACTCAATGATTTTAGTTTTATTGGTGTTCTTTTATAGATTTTATTGTTATTACTAGCAGAATTTGTGCAATAGCTTCCGTGAGTGGATAACTATAAAATATAACGTGGGACCTTAAACGTGATGTATAATATTACGAATTGGTTCACCATTTCCGTGCTTCGTGTGAAGTTCGGTGGCGAAGTGATTAGTACGCTTTGGCTTTCGATCGAAAACAATGCTACCTTCGCAATGGTCAGCCCGTGGATGGCGACCAAAAGCTTGGTGATCTCGGGCTCCTCCGTGCTTCGGAAGGCATGTTAAGCCATTGGTTCAAGCCCTTAATGTATGTAACACTGCTCAGCGCCATATTGAAACATTTTAGTTCCAAGTTGTGCCGATAGATGGCGTTGCTTGCACGTTAAATCGCGCTATAGAGTTCTGTCGCCTGTATTACAATACAAATATTTTTTTATGTTTATTAAATTACCCAGAACAGCTAATTGAGATTCCATTTCATTTTGATCCTTACTATTAGTCACATAGTACATAGTTCACCTAACGTAGTTTAGGGTCTTAACACCCCGTCTGCGATCATTTCTACCCACCAACCCTCGTTGAGCCAGCGTGGTGGTGTTACGGCCCATAATCCTCAAGTGTTTCTCCATGAAGGTCTGTGCGCAGCATTGGGACGTACATAGGCTGAGGACCAAAATGTCGACATCAATGAGGTTTGAGGTTACATTATCGCTTGCCTTATAGTGCCCGGTGCAGGTCGACCACCCCCTGTGGATTTAAACATATCAGATTTTAAACTTTCGCGTTGCATTATAAATAAAAGTTATAACCCCGGGACTACACGCGACGTACATAATGTAGTATATATTGGATCCTTACCAATGAAATTGGTGTTTTTATTCTGTCTTAGTATTTTGTCTGTAACTATTAAGATTCAGAGTATTCCTAAAAAATAATTACCTCGTCTAAAAATAGACTATATTTTTGAGCTCTTTTGATTTGTTTTGATAATTTGTTGTAAGTTTAATTGTATTAAAATTGGACACGGAGACAACTCTTTTTAAGTGCCTCCCGAATACATCATTTTATTTGCATTCACTTAAAAACGATAAATAATTTTTATGAAGTGTGATATTACACATATTACTAAAGCTTGTCTCATGATAGATGCCAAATATTATTATCTTTGGATTTGTCGTTGTGAAAAAAAATTTGTATGGAAAATGCAGAATTCGCCAAAATCTCCATACAAAACACCAATTTCATAGGTAAGGACCTAATAATAGTTTTGACTGCACAAATTGATAAACTAGTATTGTTTTATTTGTTATCGTTTATTTTCCTTATATTTATTGTGAGTACACCGCCATAATATTGTTTGCCTACAGTGCACGTATGCCCAATTCTGGGTCATCTCGCCAACGGGACCGCTAACCAGTTCTAACCAGACACCGCTTATCTGCGACTGATACCAGCTTGTGGGATCATGTTGAACCCTAAATACATTGGTATTGGTATCTGTTGATTAACTCTGTTTAGAAATCAGTACTATTATAGTTTTTATTACAAGGACCTCGCTGGTGTAGTGGTTAGTAAGTTTGACTTTCGATATCGAAAACAAAGCTACCTTCGCCAGGGTCATGTCGTGGATGGGTCACCAAAACTTTGTGATCTCGAACTCCTCCGTGTTTCGGAAGGCACATTAAGTCGTTGCTATTCCAACCGTTTTTACCCACCATACTTTTTATATGTTGTTTCCATGAGGAAGGCTGTTAAGCCGTGGGATGTATAAAGGCTGAGGAAGGACGGACGGACACATTATTTATTGGCTGGGTCTTAATACGGATTGGTCGGTAGAAACGGTATAAAACCGACCTCGGTACATTCGATAAAACGCTTATTCATAAAAACACGTTAATCAACTACCTAAGCATTATTTACCTAATCAACTAATTAAGTTATAAGCAATGCTTGATTTTCCATATTCATAAAACAGTTATAATTAGTATTTATCCTTCACTATGACAGCCCGTTTGGTAGAAATTGCGTCAAAAATTAAAAGCTGTTTATCGACCCCCATTTTGTTATTTAGCATATACAGCAAGGCGCTATAGGATATTGAGTGTGTAAAATGTGAGGACCGCATTCTGTAAACAGATTGAAACTTGAATGTTGTCAAGAGATTTCTTAGTCCATTTTTTTATTCGATCGAGTAACTTCGAGTAAAGATTAGAAAGAAACTTAGCGCTATACTCGTAGTAACTTTTATTCAGTAAAAAAATAGCTATTCAACGATATAACTTACATAGATATTGGAAAGTGGCACCAGGATCTACATGAGGCATATAACTTCTATGTTTAATAAAGAATTACTCTAGGCGCAATAGTAGCTTTTATTTAGTTCATAAATACCTTTCCAACGATGTACTCGTGACCAAAGTCAAATTATTTATTGCACTGTACTGTGACGAGGATGCCGGAGATTAACCCTTGTAAACTTATTGAAACTTGAACAATTAATATAGTTACAGATTATTTACTCGTATTATAATTTAATTATTATCACTTATTATTGTTTTTTAATAATATTTATATAATAATTTGCGTCGAGCCAACCGCTCCAGACGCTGACTCTGATAGGAATAAAATTGGAGACCAAAAACAATGAAAAGAAGGAGAAAGATGGTTAGTTAGTTTAAAAACAAAAACACAGAGAAAATGTTCAGAGAAGAGCGCAATAACAGCAAAGAGTCGCTAATACTGATATAGCGCCTCGTTACGGTACTATGTAACTAAAAATAAGGGTGAAAGTTTAACAACAATACATATAAGATAAGATAAGATAAGATAAGATAAGATATCATTTATTGGATGTAGGAAAGCATCACGTATCATGCGTGATGGTTTAACTATGATATACTTATAGTTATTCAGTAATCAACCTCTAATTTTCTCCCCAAACAGTCAATTAGAATTCCAGACAACTCGTTTTGTATATTTTTATGAATTTTGTATAATGCCTCGGGCAGAATACATGTATTGATGTTTAATAGCTCGATTATGCTGCGGCCATAATATCGTGGAAGCCAGGGATGTACTAAGAAAAAAGTCTTGGAAATAGATTCAGTCAGTAGCCAAAATAAAAAGTAGCCTATTTAGTTTTTCCCAATTCGTAATGAATTTTATATTAAAGTAGTTGTTGCCCACGACTTCGTCCGCGGTTACTATGGAGAAACAAAAAATGTAAAAAAAAATTGTATTTTCTTTCTTTTGACATCCCCCTGACTTGGTTGAAAGTTTTTTTTCTATGTATTCTTAACAGTTATATCATATGTTTAGATAATGCAAATTTAATATCCGCAATCCATTGCAAATTTGTCTTAATAAAAAATATAGACCACCAACTCAAAGGAGTTTTAACAACACCCCTGCATTTGTTCCTTGTTCATTCAATTCGTTGTTATGGTTATTTTTGTACAAACAACACGTAAAACTACACAAAGCCGACATAGTTTCGGGTATTTTTAACTTTTGACTGTAGTAGTTACCCCGCGACAAAGTTCCATTTGTGACGAACACTGTAAAAACTGTTTTTTGTATTCTTTTCCGCTATAATAACATTGAAGTGACAATATTAATATATGTTTCTATTATATTTCATTTTGTGGCCATTAAGATGTTATTAAAACAATTTTTTTCTTGTTTTTTCGCCTTTCATCTAGAAGAATTATTTTTGGTACTAAATTACTTAACAACTGCAATTCAAAATTATCTTTTTTATTTATTCCATACGAGTATAAGTGTTTACTATCAGGCTGATTAATTGTGTATTCGTTCGTTCTGTGCCCGGTGCATCGCAACAGGCTCGCCACCTATTTAATGGGGACATCAGACGAACTGTGGGTGTTAAACACCTCTGCTCACCTTCGTCGGGATAGAGGCGTGATCAGCATTAGGCCAGCGTGGTGGTGTCACGGCCCATACTCCTCATATGTTTGTTTCCATGAGAAAGGCCTGTGCCCAGCAGTACGTAATAAATAGACGGAAGACATAAAAAGTATTGTTTTTTTCAACCTGCTCCAGTCCGTGCCTGTTAATGCAGTATAAAAGTAATTGGCAGTGTTCGTATAGAAAGCCGACACACTTGCCTCATTCGGAAGCTCGTACAATGCTGTGACATTGGTGTACTGGGTCACTTGTATCACTTGTGATCGCGATGGTATATTAGAATGCTGACTCTATCGCTTTTGTAGATTGAAAATGAGATTTTGCGGTGTGGAATAGATTTTGTAATCGATTAACAAGAATGCTGGGTTCAACGTGTAAACAATATTATACACTTTTTAAACAAAGATTATGGTACAAATTTGATGAATCAAAGTAAGTAAGAGCTTAAAACAAATAAATACTATACAAAAAAATCAAATATAGTTTTTCTCTCTCTGTATTTTTGAATAATTTTTGTCATCTTACAAATCAAAGTATATCATTTGATATTACGACATTTATTTGCACGCTGTACTGAAGGGAGAAAATAATATTTCTAATTCTTAAAAATGCTTCTTTGTCGAATCCAAAAATTTTATGACACATTTATATATTTTTCTACCGCTGTTAATGTGGTTGCGCGTAAAAAGATGATAAATAAAATAATTCTACCACGATAAATTAATAAAACTAAGTACCCGTAGGTTTGTAACTCGCGTGGGCTGAGGCCATCGGAAGTATTTAGTTGAAGATGCAATAAATCTAGTTCCCCGTTGTAACCTTGCACTTGTGCGTCATAACAAAGTCATATGATGCTCATCGTTTTGTACTCTACTAAGGGACGTAGCAATTACAAAGTCTCTCCTTCTTCTTGCCCTTTTCCCACTCTAGGTGGGGTCGGCACAACATGTCTTCTTACATTCTCCTCTGTCACTCGTCAGCTCAGCCTCCACTTCTTTCATTCTCATATCATTATTCACGCATTCAATCCATCGCTTCTTTGGTCTTCCTCTCACTCTAGGTCCGTTCACATCCATACTCAGCATCCTTCTTGTAATGTGACATTCATCCCTCCTCATCACATGTCCAACCACGCTAACCTATTGCTGCTAATCTTTTTTGTCACTACTTTCAAACTTCCTCTAATATACACGTACTCATTCCTGATCTTGTCCATTCTAGCAAATATTGGGTACTCACCTATGAAATTGGTGTTTTTATTCTGTCTTAGAAATTTGTCCGTAACTATTAAGTTTCAGAACATTCTTATAAAATAATTGCCTCTTCTAAAAATAGACCATATATTTGAGCTCGTATTATTTAATTTGATAATTTTTTGTAAGTTTAATTGTGTTAAAATTAGACACAAAGACAATTATTTTTAATTGCCTCCCAAATACATCATTTGATTTGCATTAACATAAAAACGATGAATAATTTTTATCAAGCGTGTTCGTTCACACACATATTGCTAAAGCTTGTCTAATGATACATGCCAAATATTATTATCTCTGGATATGTCGTTGTGAAGAAAACTGATAAAATGCTAGTATGTAAAATGCAGACATCCCCAAAATCTCCATACAAAACACCAATTTCATAGGTAAGGACCTAATACAATGTACAAACAAATAATAAAAATTCTTAATAGATGTCAGTAAGCAGACTGAGTATCAGGTCGTTTTGTTCTGAGCTTATCTTATTCTTGTCCAGCTAGTAGTGTCTGTAGTAAGCGTGTTCCACGAAAGGAAGGTTCTGGGGGAGTTGAGTCACTTCGCTTGATGAAATTTAATTCGCTTAATACACACTATGGCTCACTTACAGTTGTATCTCCGAAATTGTTATTCCTACCGATTTCTAGTCCGAATCACTCTTCCGAAAAGTTTTTTTTCTAAAGATTTTATTTATTCAATTTGTAGTGCTGTAGTCGATCTTCATAACACTCATTTTCACGAAAATTTTGTAATTTTATTTGTAATTTTTGCAGATGTAAATTTATTTAAAGTCCTAGGTTTTTATCTTTAAACATGATTTCATATCTTAATTTAGAATTGTAGATACCTACTGTTGATTTAAATGAAAATTAGTTGACGACCTTAAAGTCGTTTCTGGCAAAAACAATATTTATTGCATTATGAAGTTAAATGATTCGGATAATAACATAAGAAAAAAGGTAGTTTGGAATTGAGATTCTTAGGATGAAAAATTTTAGGAATAACATTTCCGAATTGTAATTTTAGGCAAACTTTGGCGCGCCCCACACCATACAGTCGAGGAAGTGAGAAAGACAAGTTTTTTTAGGTAGCGTTCTTTTATTTCTTCTGTACGTCCTCCCTCTTTCATGTAAATCGTGGGGTATAGTGCGAATCCGCGAATCGTAATACGCAAAGTCCGCGCATCTGCAATAAATCGAGTTTTACAGGGAAGGTTAAAACTTAATAAGTTGCTTATCTGCGACTTCTTCCGCGTAGAATAGTTACTTTGAGATAGTGTGATGGTATGCAGCCTATAGCCTTCCTCAACAAATAGGCTATTCAACACTGAAACATTTTTCAAATTGGAAAGGTTGCCTCAATTGGTGGATTAGCGTGGATTGCACGCGATTAACTCAAATTGGCAAAATTTGTCAGATACGCGGAATTGTCTATCGTTAGTTACGCGGATTAGCACTGTCCTCGACGAAATCTGACCCTATCACTTGCGAGATGAATAACTCAGCGGCGCTTAATATTACGGGCCACCAATCATGTCAATATCACATATGAACATTAATAATGAGTCTTAGTGAAATTCGATTTGTATCAAAGTTTTTGTCAAAAGTGGCAAAGCAATTTTATGGTCGAGTATACAAGCAATTATCATTAGATTAGATTATTAGCTTGCTTTCAAAATTGCGACAGTTTTGAAAAATGAGATATTTTTATCAAACTAAAATAAATCTTTCTGACGATAAAAGAAAGCTCTTATCTTAGTACTTACAGAATTTAATATCAATGTTCAAATACTTGAAAACCATCTAAGTGATATCAAGAAATTTCGTGTCTTTCTGCGTTATCAAATTGACCGGTTCCTCTATTTCGCAAAGCGATTTGTCGCAATTTTTTTCCAATAAAAATAATATTTTTATTAGATTATAATATATTTATTAGTAGAAAATAAAAGCATAGTAAAACAGAGTTTTATATATCAAAAAAGTATTTATTTATTTAGACGCTTGCATTTTATTTTCAACAAATTCATTGTTATTCTAATAGTAGGTATTGATGATTGTTGTTATCCCGAATAAAAAAAAAATATTGTTATTTAATAAAATTTAATTTTTATAAAATAATAATAAATAAATACAGCTATACTCAGATTGACCTTCTAGCACTTCTAACTTCTATGACCCGAAACCAAATGTTTATTCAGCACACAAACATCTTCCCGACGAAGTCAAACCTCTAGTCACAACAGTTATTTATTATATCACACAAAACAAGTCCTCATAGTATTAATTGGTGAAATCTTCTTCAAGCAAAGTCGCATGAAAAACGAGGTACAACGAGAACACAACAATCTCGCTTCCTCAGCATCATTAGGCACCTTCAAGAGCCATGTAAAGGCTCTATGAACAAAATTATACTTGCAGGTCTCGTGTTGGTCCAGGACTCAAAAATAATGTACCAACTGCTTTTCTTGCCTAGCATGTTGTAAAAGGAGACTAAGGGCGTATTGGGTACTGGGTCTGTGATTGTGTAGGCGATGAGCTAGCTACTTGTTACTACTCTTTCATGATTTTTCATCTGACCAAACCCAATTTTTTGCTCCTTGGACTCTGCCTACCCCTTCCGGGATTACAGGCGTGAATGTATGTATGTTTGTAGGTCGACAAGATCAGGGTGGTCAAAATTTCACCAGCTACCCTTGTTCTGAACCATTCTTTTTTTTACATAGGACAGGCAAGCTCTTGGCCTTCATCTCATACGATGGTAAGAGACGATAAAGCCAAAGGGGGAAGCGAGCTTCACCTATATTCCTCAATAACCGAGGAACTGCTTATCTTAGGCTGTGGACGATTGTAATTATGGCGACAGATGAAGGTAAGACGGTAGTAGCTAGCGAGGCGGGCTTAGAAGCCCTAACACCAACCAAACCGAGCAGGAAAACCCCTGGCCCCGTGAAAATCGAACACCGACCTCCCGATCAAGACCCGGTGGCGTCAACCACTAGACCAGGGAGGCGATTAAGGATTCTTACTTAATATACCCTACCTACCTACTACCTACTTTAGCCTACCGAATAAGCAAGCTGAAGTGGCAATGGGCTGGCCACATTAGCCGCAGAACCGACAACCGTTGGGGTAAACGAGTTCTGGAGTGGAGACCGCGCCTCGGCAAGCGTAGTGTAGGGCGCCCTCAGGCCAGGTGGAGTGACGATTTGCGCAAGGTGGCTGGCAGGAGCTGGATGCGAGAAGCCGAAAATAGATCGAAGTGGCGTGAATTTGGGGAGGCCTACGTCCAGCAGTGGACTGCCATAGGCTGACGACGACGACGACGACGACTTAATATCAAGTGATATGGAATCAGTTATCCAGTAACTTTATAAAAAATCTTGGTGCATAATGTGTACACTTAATAGGCATGTCTAGTTGCGATGTTGTACTATACGGATAATTATAAATGTCAAACTACTTAGCACATGTCTTGTAACAAAGGCTTCATTTAAAGCGGCTGATAATTAAATATGATTGTTTTGTACGTCCTTCACATACTTATAAACCAATCAATGTTCGGTTTACATTTGAGGATCACCATAACAAGACGGTCGTATCACTACGGCGCATTACTATAATCGGCAACTTAATAGCATAGTAGACCATACGGGGTGGGAATAAAGGTCATAATTCCAATAAATCTGAGCGCGAATGATCAGTCATTTATTTTAATAATTTATTCAATGTCTGCTCTGTAGTATTTGAATCTCTGTTCGTTCAGTCACAAGGTTGAATGTGGAATAATATTTATTTATGAATCTATAGGTAATGCACCTCGGTTTATTAGCAAGGGTTGTCAAAGTTCATCAAGACAACTATTAAAAATATCAAGATATTTTAGATTTTTATGGTGTTGAGCTGTCATTATTGGTGGCTCCATGAAAATTCAAGCATCCATCTCTTGAACAAAGAGAAAAGTATGGATCAATTACAGAATCATGTATTCATATAAAATTATAATTTATTAAGATATTTTTTTTTTCTGAAAATTGTAGAGCTAATAAATTTAGTTTTCTACTCCATATAGCAACATCGTATAGAAAATATTGGATTTGAAAATAAAATTATAGTAAAGTTGTATGTACTTAATATAGTCTGTGTTTAATATAACCTAGAAATACACATTTAATATTTACCATGACATTTTCATGAAAACATAAATGTTTCTTGTTATTATATTTTTTAAGACTTAAGTGTCCTTTGAAAAATATTTCATAATTACCTCTACACCTTCAAAAACAACATTATAAAAATATTATGAAATTGAAATTAATTGACAACCCTGACTTGCAGATTGCTATCTTATCTTTGAGTAAGAAAAACACGTACGGCTTGTCTGTGCGCTGTGGGAATATTTCTGATAAATCTCGAAGACTTTAAGTACCTGATAATTAATAGTATCCATTATTCTAATAGACATTGAGCTCATTATTTTCTCTCTTTATGCTAATGACATTTTTTATTAAAATTCTGTATATGTATTTCAATTAACTTAGATTTGCGGTGGGCTAATTAGTGTGAATGCGAGTTTAATTTATTATATGTTACTAGTTGATTCGTTGAGGTTGCCAGTTCAATCCCATATATACCATTAATTAGGCGAAATCAACTCTTAACGACTAACCCTTCGGTAATGCAGTCATAATGTTATTATTAACAGGCATTTGTTCTCCAGTCTTGGGTGTTTATATATGTATATTATATTCTGAATATTTATATGTATTTATCTATTAATAATATTTGTCCGTCATCTGGTATCCATAACACAGGCATTAGTTGTCTAGTATGGGCCAGTTGATAGGTGTGAATGTCTGAAGATATTTATTATTTATTTTTATTCCGTCCTCAGCTTATATGTCTACGTCCTGCTGCTGGGCACAGGCCTTGCTCGTGGAAAAACACATGAGGAGTATACGGACCGTCACACTACAATGTCGCAATAGCTATCTTAACGCTATTGCGACCGTTTCTACTCACCACCACCAGGCTTAACGTGCCTTCTGAGGAGTTCGAGAACACCATGTTTTAGTCACCCATCCAAGGCCTAACATAACATTATATTGGGTCCTTACCTATGAAAATGGTGTTTTTTTTCTCTCTTAGTATTTTGTCTATAACTATTAAGATTCAGAGTATTCCTAAAAAATAATTACCTCGACTAAAAATAGACTATATTTTTGAGCTCTTTTGATTTGATTTGATAATATGTTGTAAGTTTAATTGTGTTAAAATTGGACACGGAGACTACTCTTTTTAAGTGCCTCCCGAATACATCATTTTATTTGCATTTGCATAAAAACGACAAATAATTTTTATGAAGTGTGATATTACACATATTACTAAAGCTTGTCTAATGATACATGCCAAATATTATTATATCTGGATTTGTCGTTGTGAAGAAAACTGATAAAATGTTAGTATGTAAAATGCCCACATCCCCAAAATCTCCATACAAAACACCAATTTCATAGGTAAGGACCTAATATAACAGTCATCACTCTCTGTAGTCAGTCTCTCAGTCAGTTGCATCTGGATCGGACGATTTGCCTCCACCGGTTCCTGTCCAGGTAACTTACAACCGTGTAAAGTTTGGAGGACGACGAGTCTTTCACTTAATCGCTCAATTCGTTGGTGAACGACCGCGCGATCTTTAGCCTTCGGTGTTCCCAACTACAGTCATAATGTAATGTATATAAGACTATGTGCGTATGTAAAAAAAGTCCTAAAACTAAATTATGTGACGCAATTATGCAAAATAACATCGCAATTAAAGATTTGTTTAATTTAATTTGTCATCGTTCAAAGTTATTCAAATACATAACAAAGTACGAAGGTAAACAAAGAGGTAGCAGAGAGGTAGGTTATAACAATGATAGGAGCTCACGGGAATTAATTAAGAATGTTTTGTTGATAACACTACCGATGTAAAATAATCTTGTATTATATTGACTCGTAAATTGTCGTATAACTCGCATAACGTGTTTTATTTCATGTTATGATTTGTTTCGAAGGCATAATTATAATTGGAAAAATCTTAAGTAAAAAGCGAAAAATTTATACCAGATTTTTTTTAGGGCTTTTACTTAAAAGATTCTCGATCTGAAGGCGTATTACGTGCCGTTTGTTCGAATAACTTTTACTTGTATAATCAAATTCAAATAAAATTGTTATTTGATATTTTTTAAATTTATGTGAACACTAATAAATAAACAAATAGTGCATTAATATCCCAAGAAAGAATGTTATTAGACATATCCGTAAACATATTTCCATCCACCGCATTCCAAACAACACAATAATTAAGAAAAACACAACACCTTTGATCCATTATGGTTAGGATGATAAAAATAAAATGTCTGCTTTCTTAAAGGGACGCTTGGCGTCGCAACGAAATTAGAAACTCATTTATTTAAAATAGTAAACACGGTGTTTCTTTGGATGTAGACGGACGTAGAGCAAAAGGAAGATCAAATAAGCGATGGATGGAATGCGTGAAGAATGATATGAGAATAAATGAAGTGGATATTATGTCGACCCCACCAAGAGAATAGGCAAGAAGAATAGGTGTTTTTATACTTAACTGGTCGGTTATTGTAAGTTCTGTTTCGGTTCGGTGCAAGATTTTCTTATAGTTACTATCTTCTTCTCTTCAGGCACTAACCATAACGCCACTTACTCTTTTTCTCGTCTTTAACGTTATTTTTCCATTCATACTTTCATTATCATCTCTCTTGAATTTTGCCTACATTCTAATTATTGTCATATTCATAACCATAAATGTTATTTCGGTAAGGAATGAAGATCATGATATACAATCGAAGAAATAGATTTCTGAGACTCCAAAATGTCATTTTGCCGTAACATTTAAATTCAAGTTAAATTCACCTGTATACAGGTTTCATTGGAAACGTACGGAGAAACGTCGTAAGTGCAATGGACTGTTGTAATCGAAATATTGTCAAAGTGGGTCATAAATCTGGTAAAAATAAAGGGTTAATTTTAATTATAGAGCAGTAAGTTAAATGTTTAGAAGCTAATAGAAGATTCAGGTGTTTAGGGTCGTGGTTAACCTAAATCGTGAACCTATCTAATGTTATAATAAGTCTTCATTCTTGTAAATTATATTTAGATGAACTTTTTCCATCTTAAATGAAAAATGCTAAGGTATATAATTACTTAGTTCTGTTTCCAGTTTTAGACGAGGATTAATATCTATTGAATACTGTAAAAAGACAAAACAGCATTTATATTAAAGGTTAAACGATAAAGTTCAGGGTTCAATAACGGTCTATCTAATGCAGCTTTAAATGTCAAAGAAGAGATTTCGTTACGACATATTCAAACGAAGTAAACAATTTATTACATTTGTAATTAGACGAAATATTTGATATAATAGGTTGGGGAAAAACTTTCTTCGCATTTTTTAAGAAAATTCAAAACATTTTTTAATATAGTTTATTTACATTTAACTAAAGTATGTAGGTACCATTTTGTTCGATAACTTTTTGCCATCTTGTAGGTAGGGACATGATCCCATTGCTATAGAAATTTTGGGACTTCTGGTCAAAATACCGCGACAAGTGGTTTTGGCAGTCCTCTCGTGATGTTAACCTGACACTGCCTAAAGAATTCTGAAGAGACCGAAACAGGTGGAAATCTGAAGGTGCAAGGTCAGGACTATACGGCGGATGCATTAACACCTCCCAGCCAAACTCTCTTAATTTTTGCTGAGTGGCTAAAGATGTGTGAGGTCTAGCGTTATCATGATGAAAAACCACACCCCTTCTGTTGATTAATTCCGGCCGCTTTCTCTCTACTTCTTGCTTTAATCTCATCAGTTGTTCGCAGTAGAGTTCAGAATCGATGGTCCTGCCTGGTGGTAACAGCTCATAATGAATAATGCCCTTCCAATCCCACCACACACACAGCATCACCTTGTTGCGAGTTAACCCGGGTTTCGCCACAGTCTGTGAAGCCTGACCGGCCTTTGACCACGACCTTTTTCGCACGTTCTTGTCGTACGTGATCCACTTTTCATCACCAGTTATCAGCTTCTTCAAAAATGGTTCGGTTTCATTACGTCGTAATAAAGAATCACAAATGAGTACACGGTTCATTAGGTTTCTTTCAGTGAGCTCGTGAGGTACCCAAATGTCGAGCTTTTTTGTGTACCCAGTTTTTTTCAAATGCGCCAAAACTGTTTTGTGGTCAATTCCCAGTTCTTCAGCTACGTCGCAACTACTGACATGCCGATCTTGCTCCACTTTTTCAAAAATGCCATCCATTTTATCTGTAATAGGGCGACCAGAGCGACGTGCATCTCTGACATCAAAATTTCCGGATTGAAAACGCTTAAACCAAATTTGTGCTACTCTCACAGACACTGCACTAGGTCCATAAACATCGCAAATTTTTTTCGCGGCTTGCGTTGCATTTTTACCTTTTTTGTAGTAAAATTTTAAAATGTATCGAATTTCTTCATTAGATTCACTCATCTTGGCGGTACGAAAAACAAATGAAAATCACACATTTCCCTAATTTGAATTTGGAATTATGTTCTTTAAAATTTAAACTTTCAATGATACCAAAACCAGCCAGATACAAATAGTATAGCCAAAGAGATTTTATTACAAGTTTATACATACTATAATGCGAAAAGACTTTTTCCCCAACCTAATACATAAATGTCGAACGTTTTATATAAATACGCTTTATATTATTTTATATTTATATTATTCAACAAAGTTGGCAATCAGACGAGCGGGTATGGTAGATTCAGATAGAATTGGTACCAGAATATACATAGTCTTTTTTTTGACGGCGACAAAATCCTGTTTACAGGCCTTACCTACCGCTGGTGGTGTGTGGGACTCGCTCGGCGTTGGCCGAGAATACCCACTAAAACTCCTCGATATACCGTCTTTGCCCCTCCGTGGGAGCGACCCGGAGTCTGCCGAAGCAATTCTCCGAGCCAGAATATACATATTAGCCTAGCCACCTTCTAACATAAGTTACTTATTATATAATTGGCTATCTTACTCCAGCCCTACAAACTGAAAAGGAGGTTACAGTACTTACCTATTAAAGTCACCTTTCTTCCCTTTTAAACCAAATACAGAAGATAATTCAAGCACTGCTAGACGGTATAAATAGGTAAGATAACGGACTCAGATTCCATCCCGTAAAAACCATTTGTCCTTATTTTCAGAAACTTAACGTTCAAAATTCTTTAAAAGTTGTGCCCCTAAGACTTTAGTTTTAAGTTTCTCAAAATTAACCAAGATAACATTGGCCGTGAACTTTCAAGTGTAGACGAACGAGGGTGTTTTGGAGGAAGTGGCTAATTAAGAAACACTTATAGACACGTTTGATGGATCTGTTTTGTAAGGGGAGAGTGAGTAAAGTATATTACTTACAGATTTTGAGGTGGTCAGTGTTTATTTACTTTCTAATTTTTCACGTACGGTTAAAAAAATCGAAAATTAGGCAGCTTGCCTTGCTGTTTTGGTATTAAGAGTGCAGGTTTTAACGCTATATTTGCGTTCTTTTGATCCCTTGCTGTATTTTACTAATGTTATAATTATGAAATTCACATGGAAGATGTTTAAGCATGCACTCTATATATCATATTGTTTAGAAACACGATTACTCGTAGTAAAAAATAACAAAGACACCTTAAAAAAACGAATAAGCCCTTACTACGGCGTCAGTGCTTCACGGTTAGTAATCGGCTTTTGAATAAACAAACCTACATGTTTTCCATAACGTATATTGCCTATATTGTCGAAATGTGTATTTATTTTAATAATACGAAAAAAATACTTAAATTAGCGCGCGGACCGTCCATCCTAGTTAGAGCCGCTGCGCTTACGCAGCGCCAGAAGCTCGGTTTACTCATAAGGGTAAGCCTTAGTGAATTTCCTGACTTAGTGAATACCAGTAGGGTAGGTATTGGTGACTTAATTATAAAATTAATGCCTTGTTCTGCTGTTCCGCGAGTATATAACTAAAACAATAAACAAATCCTTTGGGCGACGGCATAATATTCTATCAAAAATGGATCACAATATACTTACATACATAGAATACCCCTAAATGACTTTCAACTGTTCGCAGTCAGAAGGAGTACTTTTTTTTAATAGAAACCCGGCATTAACATCTTCTCTTTTATTTTGATATTAACCGCAGATGAAACCTAACGACCTAAATTATTTTTTCGTAGCTTGCACGGCAAACACGTTTCTCATGCACTTTTTATGTAATGGTGTTTTCACGGGAACAATGATTGTATCCCATGGTTTTTTATGGCCAGGGAGTGCCAGGCGACCATCCAAGCGTGGCGGGGCAGGGCTACTGGACCTTGTAACTGTATATTTTAAATACGTTATCCACGGCCTTGATGAGCTAGTGGTTATTCGTAGGCTTCAACTTTCGAGATTAAAAACAAAGCTACTTTCGCTACGCTCAGCCCTTGGATGGGTAACCAAAAATTTGTATCTCGAGTTCCTCCGTGCTTTGGAAAGCACGTTAAGCCGATGGTCCCGGTGGCTACTGCAATCGTTTCTACCCACCAATCATGTGGGGTGAGCCTGGTAGTACTGGTAGTATAGTCTGCCGACAAACTGTTCAGCAGTTTGGCTGATGTTTAATATGTTAACGCATTATATATTATTGTGGGACTTAAATAAGCTGGTGACATTTAACAGGATTGCTCTTTACCACAATCTCAACCACAGCTGTGATGTGGTCTACGATAGAATGAGCTTAACGTATGCAACCTAAATTAAAATACCTGTGGGATATTAATTTTAATATGCTACCGGGAACACTGACGCCGGCAGTGCATTCCACACCATGCTCGTGCGCATCACGAATGAAGACCTAAAACGCTTGGTAATAAAGGGCACGTCGACTACAAACGAAGACCGATACATGTATAATTAAATAGCTTAGAGCATTTTGTAACTTATCATTATAAAATGTAAACAGTCATGAACTAGTTCATGGTTTACGTTAATTGAAACGTCTGGAAAATACTAGTTATTCTACTTCGTCCATCATCAGCCTATATACTATCCAGCCTTCCTCGTGCAGAAACACATGAGGTATGGGCCGTAACACCACCACGCTGGCCCAATACGGGTTGGTTTTTTAAACTTACATAAATGATTTTAAGTACAAATATTCTACACAGTGGAAGACAACTGATATTGAGGACACTGTATATAAAAAAAAACTACACTACTACTGTAGGTACTTATACTTTTATTTTAACTTAGAAACCGATGCCTCTTAATAACTCTAATATAATGAAATAAATAATTTTGAGGTTTTTTTAAGAACTGACAACCCTACTCTTCTTCCAAACCAGTGGCCCTCATGAAGCATCCGGGTCTAGACAACCTTAATGAAAAGCGATTCAAAATAAACTTTATACCATAAGAAATAGTGTTCTAATCACAAGCACATCTGAAGGAAGTTAATTTAGCTTGACAATAAAGCGTAATATAACTTTAAATCTTTTATGGTAATAACTATGAAAATGTTCGATTGAGAACAGAACAAATTCATTAAATAATAACAAAATTTGTATGGTGGATATTTATATTACAATGAGAAGAGTCCTAGAAGACCACAAATGGGGTGGAAAAACGTGCAAGAGACCGCAAGATCGATACAAATGGCGTAATCTGAAGGTGGACGATTGGTGTAGACTGTAGATCAATATGGTTGAGAAATATAAAGAAGAAGATCATTTAATTAATGAAAAAAATGCATTTCTACTTAACAAAAATATCTGTGGGAAGATAAAACAAATCGAATCTTTCCCAATTAATTGTTTCCAATTAAAATGTATCACAAACGAAACACCTCTCATTAGCCCTTAGCCTTTCTAATCCCGAACAAGTTATGAATATTAGAAAGAAACAGCATTAGAAGAAGACAGCTGATTATCGCGAGGTCATTGCCCTGGACCTGTCGGGCGGCACTGAACTTGCCTCAATAGACTATAAACTTTGAGATGACTGTTTCGTAAGCTGTACGCGAGCTTTTTGAGTCGCTACCGTAATACGTAAGCGATAAGCGGGATTATACATTTTTTGTCAAAACTTTTTGGGTTTTAAGCTGTTTAGAATGTTTCATTTAGGTTTCGTATTTCGATACAGTAGAATATTATAAGTGTTCAATCGTTTCATACTCAGTATATTACATAATTTCTTATTTATTTTGGTAAATGTCACCAGACAACTTCTTTCACTATATTATTTCAATTATCAAAAAAAAATGTAATGTGTTGGTCTTTGTGATGACATAAATAAGAAGGTATAGGAAGCATTAATAATAACAAAGACTTAAAAAAGAAACGATGAGTTTCTTATGGCTACAAACTATAATCCAATAATTTTGTATCTTGGAATTGTGTGTGCGTCTAAAGTCAACACAGCCTCAGCTTCAAAATAAATTGAAAAAAAAATATGAAACTAATTTAATATCAGACTGCTGACATAATTATACCCATAGAAATGATTTCCTATATCTATGATACTTAATAGTCAGGGTTTTTCCTTAGACACGCAAATCGCTTATCGCTTATCCTTTAGCACACATATACTAGCGCCAGTATGCAATGTGGTGGATCCGGGTGTTTGCATAATTTATCAGATAAATTAAATACAGCGACATTGTTAGGTCATATGTTTGGTCTTTGTCTTTTATTTGGGAAGAGGAAAGTAGTCTCTTTGTTTGTAATAATAGGAATTACGTAAATTTTTATTCCATATTACTTTAAAAATAGTTTATTGTGAAAAGTAATGCCTTAAAACAATTTTAACGTCATCAAATATTTAAGTAAGGGTCTGGAAAAAGTTTATAAATAACTTTAATTGCTGACTAAACGACAATTATTGTAATTAGAGTAGGTATAAGAGTACATCTAAGCGGCAGATTATATTCCTTCATTTATTTAATTTAAAGGTTTCCCGGGTTGCAATATTTTTGCCTTAGTTTCTTCGAATTTCAAAATGGATATGCTCTCTTCTTTTTAACCTGCCGTAAATTTCGCCGGCCGAGCCCCATATGCCAAAATTTCCAGTTTTCCTAAATTTTGCCACGTTTATTATTTAAAAAAGTCGACCATAATTAGAACTGGCTTGTAAGCTCACGTGTTACATGTTTTTATCGAGTAAACGAGACAAAAGGTTAATGTCAAACCTTTTCTCACTGTGCTGTGTAACTAAACACTATTGTTACCTAAAACAACCATTGTTTTGAGAAAGTTCGTAAGTAAAGTCACTGAACACGTAATCACCTATCCAAAATGTCTATGTGAACTGTAAACCAAGTGGAAATGTCACACCAAAACCACCCTTCTGCGTTTAGCATAGAGTCCTCATTAACTATTTTTGTTCACACTCCTAGAGATGGGAAATGTAATAAGAAAGTCGATTGTTTTATTTTAATTTTCTAATTTGCTAACAAGGGCGTTATCAAAAATTCTCAGAGATTTTGGTGTTTTATTTACAATCTTAATTTAAGAGACGTAGAGTCGTTAATAACTCCTTGTTGTTTTGTTTGATAGCTCAACAACATAATATCTTGTACTGATAGGATATTTATTTTTCAACGCAGTGGCAAACGTCACATTTAGGCCCGATTTTTCAATCCTCAGATAAAATTATCCGCCATTTAAAACTATCATTGTCACTTTCTAAAGTCATAAAAAGAAAAGGAACAGAGCTAACATTTGAGAGACAGATAGTTTTATCTGAGGATTGAAAAATCGGGCCTTAGTTTGTCAGATCGTGTAAAGATAACTGGCTGCATTCCGTCTACACTTACCTATATTAAACTAATAATTCTAAATAAACTAAAATCTCTTCATAATTACATTTTTATACGCTTCCTAAAAAGCTCCTAGTCGACAGCGACCTGCCTCCACTCAACCAAAGATTCAAATTATATTTAAAAAATATTTACTATTTTTGTACGTTACTTAATATTTTGTTTTCATTTTCAGGTAAGTCGTGAACAAGCGAGTGGAAGAAGGGGTCGTGTATGTACCTTTTAATTAATATAAGTTATTGTACTATGTTTGTTTTTCAACATAGTAAAAATATTTTATTTATGTTATATAAATTTACGTGGTCGTATATAAAAAACAAAACATTTGTCAAAACAGTCCGTATTTATTATGTATATACATATTACTTATTATTAACCGATACCAAATAAAATATATTCTATTTATGTTAAATTCACATTTGGAATATTATTATTTGTTCTTGAAATGCGTGTAAAATTTGTCGAATAAAAAACAATATAGATTTGCCTCAAAATTTAATAAATTTACATAGCAACGTTTACAGTAAATAATAATCGAAACGTAAAAACATTAATATTAATTCAACCAAGTCTTGTGCGGCAAAATCAATCAGTAGCAATAATTACGTAACCAAATAAACTAATTTATAATAACTAATTCTCAACGCGACACGGAAGCTAGCCACTAGAATTTTAAATAGTTTTCTTACTTTGCAATTGTTGTGAAGTGAAAGTGATACTTTCAATGCTAAATACTCACACATCTATGTATTTAAAAACAATATTTCCATATCTATAGTATAGACCCCTCGTAAAATACACACTGCGTTTACCTGTAACCGCAAGCGCGGTGTAAACTAACTACAAGCTGAAATCAGCTGACAATTTCATAGGTAAGGACCTAATATATAATTAGGTCCTTACCTAGGTAAGGACCTAATATATAATTAGGTATGAAATTGGTGTTTTGTATGGAGATTTTGGGGAATTCTGCATTTTCCATATACTAAAATTTTTTCAGTTTTCTTCACAACGACAAATTCAAAGATAATAATATTTGGCATGTATCATTAGACAAGCTTTAGTAATATGTGTAATATCACACTTCATAATCTTAATAGTTACAGACAAAATACTAAGAGAAAAAAAAAACACCAATTTCATAGGTAAGGACCCAATATAATAAAAATCGGCCAAGAGCGTGTCGGGCCACGCTCAGTATATGGGTTCCGTAGTTTTCCATTTTCTAAATAATTTTCCCATCAAGTTCAAAATAATTTTCCTATAAAGAACTTATAAAGTATTACTTTTGAGGATTTTGCATATTTTTTGAACTTATGGTTCAAAAGGGGGGGACACATTTTTTTTAACTTACGGAGCGATTATTTCAGAAAATATGCATTTTATCGTAAAATGATGTCAGAAAACCCGTATTTATTTTTGAATAGCTATCCAACGATATATCACACGTTAAGATCCAGCGGAAAAAAACAGTCCCTACATTACGTGTATGTCCCTAATTTAATATTTTTTCCCCCTTTTGATTTGTGCACTTTGTCGGCGTTATTAATATCCATATTAATTCAAAATTTCAGCTCTCTAGTGCTAACGGTCACTGAGATTATCCGCGGACAGACATGGCGAAACTTTAAGGGTTTACTACTAGTTTACTACGGAACCTAACAAACACACACGTAAATATATCATCATGCCATTTTCATTTTCCCCGAAGGGGTAGGTAGAAGTGTTACCACCCACGTTTAGCCAGATATGTTAGGTCCCCATGTAACAGGCGGCGAGCCTGTTGCCATGCACCGGGCACAATGTGAGTCAAGCGATGTTCACAGTTAAGGACACAGCACACATATCAACTCGGAAAGGGACGCATCGCGGTTTGAAGCCTGTTCTGAGGCGAGGCGCTTACGTTACGATTCCGATTAGTGTGCGTTGCAGTAGCGAGTTTCATACAAACAATACTACGGTTGCAGAGCTGTAAGTCGCGGCCCGCTCCCTGGCGGCTCACCGGGCTTCCCCGAACGGGGTTCCACCTGGGGGGCTGACCGCACCGAGGGCTGCGCATCTCGCACCGTTGAGTTGAGGAAAAGGAACCACAAAAAGAAATAGGATACGGAGGGCGAAGAGAAGCCCACCGCCGCGCGCCGGCGGCGTGTGAATTGATGACCGGGGGTCCAGGTGGCCCCCGAGAAGCTGCTCGGGCGAAGAGGAGTTCCTCGAAGGCCCGCACCTCAGCCCTACTGCTGAGAAGACTGCGCTAGCTACCTAGTACAAACAATACTGAACATCTCGAGGTGATACGGTAACGATTCCTTTCCAAGTTGACTTATGTGCTGCTACCTTTAACTGTACTTATGTTTTATTCAAACTCAGTGGTGGCGGCGGCGCGGCGGTTGGATCAAACCCGCGGTTCCCGCGGCCCCTTCAAAGAGTCCCGTCTGCCCCAACTCGGCTACCGTCCTTGACATAAATTTCATATAAAAATAATCATTAATGAAGACTTTAGATTCTTTAGATAACTTTAAGATTTCATAATACCAGTGCGAAGTTAAAGACGTGCTCTCTATCATACAATACATATAATTAAAGTGAAAGATATAATAAGCCGTCGCCATAATTAACGCGTTAGCAAAGCAGATTATCAAGTTTTCTAAATTAATAACGCATAACCCTAATTATAAATACGCTTATGTAATTAGTAATTAATTAGAACCATTAATATAAGTCATATTAGTAACAAGCCGTTATGTGACCATCTAAGTCTCTCATGCTGTAAGTTGTTACATTTTGTGATGGCGAGTAGCGTCGCTCTTAACGCCTTAAGATAAAGTCTAAAGTTGAATGATTTAATCTCAATCCATACTTTTATTATAAATGCGAAAGTGACTGTCTGTCTGTTTTACTTTCACGTCAAAACTACTGAACCGATTCAATTGAAATTTGGTACGCAGATAGTCTAGAGCCTGAGAAAGGACATAGCTACTTTTCATCCCGATATTCCTATTGGATCGGGTACCGCGCGGGTGAAACCACGGTTATCAATATCTGCTCGACCGAGTATTAAGTGACATATTCCGTCGAAATGTAATTTCATTTCGGTTTTTAAAATGTCTCGGCATTGTAATATTATGACACGACAACAAAGATTTATCACCATGACAACAATTAATCAGATGACAATGACAAGAAATGTTATTTTCATTATTTTAATAATTAAAATAATGAAAATAACATTGAAAATAATAATAAATTAGTGTTTAGTTCAACTATGGAATATAATGTTGAGCAGAATGTAAAAACAAAGCAGTGTTAACAAACACACAAAAACTTTTATGTGAACTTTCATCAGATATATTTAACCGATTGAGCTAAAATTTTGCATTATTTGCTTATTTTTAAAAAATATTTTTTATTTGTATATCGTCGAGAACATTGAGAACGTATCAGGTATGATTGTAAGTATTACAATTAGAAGCGACTTGATCTATCTGTTATCTCACGGCAAGTAGTTAAAATACTTGTTAAATTTACTTTTTATTCAAATAAAATCTCAAGCTTATCCTAGATTCGGTTTTGATACGTTTTGAATTAAATATGAAAGCATTGAAATCTGGGAAAAACCGCAGAATGTATTCTGGATATCTTTATTTGAATAAAAAATGCTTGGTCACCCATCCAAGGCTTGGCCATGGCGAAGGTAGCCCCGCGCTCGATATCGAAAACTAAAGCGTACCCCACTACCCCACCGAGCCTAAATTTATGTATTTTTCTAAAATAGGTAAAGGGAGACTCGTTACTGATTCGTCTCCACCTACCTCAATCTTATTTTTTTACGCCGCAAAGCAGTTCTCGCATTGCTGTGGAGAAAATTAAGGCTTAAAACAGCAGTACACTCGGCATCTTCCCCCCTTCTATTGTTAACGACTTAAAAAACATCTTCTTTTTAACCATCTTTTAACTCGCTATATTTGGTATAATCAACTTTACAAGCACATTCTTATCATCTCGCGGTCTGAGTTAAATAAATAAACAAATAACCAATTAAAAAAAAAATTGCCACTCAACCTACAATTACTGTTTACTGTGACTTACGGTGACTACTGACTATTATAATATCATATAATGTCAAAATTATACAAGTGCATTGAGTCCTTATTTATGCTATCTTAAAGTTGAAATTTATTTGAGGCAGTTTAAGACGATATAGTGGGAAATCCGTGCAAGCTAGTATAGTTCTTAAAATATGAGAGTAGCCAAGAGTAGCAATGGACTTTTGAACGAGAACTGAATTAACTTCTAGAAGATTAATATGTATTCTAGGCGCCTCTTTACTGCTTGTTTGTCAACATCTAAAAAACTAAACACAAATTCAACGTGAAGTCATAGAAAATTCGAGGAAACCCGTATTTTGCAAGTTTTTAAGAAGAAAGCAATGATAGATACTATTATATAAAAAACCCTCCGTTATAGATAGTGACGTGCTGCGCGTCATACATTGAGTCAGAACCTGGAGTAATGCCAGTATACAGTTTAGTCATTCACAAGACTTGCACAGTGGTCTGATTTGATGAGCTTTTAAAAGACAAAAGTCATAATATTCATTAAGGGATATCAGAATACTTAGGAACTTAATAATGCTATACGAACCGAATACGAAAGGAGTTTTCATTCTGTTTTTACAAAAACATCGTCTGAGAAAAAAATCTTAAAGCTTAAAGTTGCCACATTTTCGCATTTTACTTATCTACTTCTTACTGTGTTTAATTGTTGTTTTTCATATGAGAAAAAAAAATTATGAATATCGCTTGCTTCGAGTTGAAATTAGACGGTTCATCAAGATTGTATAATTTTTGCAATAAATGATGGATGAATGATGAAAACTTTTATTCTAAATTGACGTTCATCACACCGATTTACGTCAATTTAGACATTTCATTTTCGGCATTTCATCGATGATGAATCGAAAATGAATGCAAAAATTAACCGACTAATTTCAACTTTACAGTTAGCTCTTTGACATAGGCTAGAAGATAATGTCATGTGTTTGAAACACATGTTTAAATAAAAACGTAGAATTTTCGTCCTTTTTTCTTACAGCTTAACTCACAACAAACACGGGGAAATGAAAGTCGGCACCAAATGCGTTAGTTGCGTAAATGTGAAATGTCAGATGATTTAATAAGTGAAAATGTCTCCGCAAGGTTTTAACTGAGCGGTTCCTTCGAATATTTAAATGAAATAAAGGACATTCAACTACGAAAGTCAACGCGTCCAAATTTACGTAACGATAGAGAAATTCAACTTTCGTGACTCGCGACAGAGTTCAATTCAGTTTTATATAAATTGTTACGTGTTTTTGCGTGAATAAATAAGTAATTTTAATAATTTTGTACATAAACTGCATCCTTATTACATATTTAATTAAATATTCATCAGAATGTAACTAGATCAACATCTGTCTGGAGAATACTAAATTGAAAAAATTATTCAAGAATAATTGTTACATAGCGCAATTTAAAGGAAATCTTTATTTAATACCTAAGATTACATTTTATTTTGATTTTTTTAAGGTTTGAATTAAAAAGTTTGCAGAACATGATTTGCATATTTTAAAAAATATAACACTTGTTCCAAATTTAAAATATGAGATACCACACTCGAACAACTTTTCTTTTCTCGTGAAAATTACAAAAAGGTTTGAATGCAATTCATGCAATACATTTTCAACAATTTACTTGTTCTTATTCAAGTTGAATGAGTTTCCATTTTTTACTTCTCTAACCATTGCCCCACTTTAAGAAGCAATAGAAGAAAAATATTGACTTGTTAAATTTGTCCAATAATTGGACACAGCGGGCATATATCCGGCACTCCCGTTACTCATAGCAATAAACACTAAATATACCGCGGCTATTGAACTACCGACCGATATTTCTCTAATACAAGCCAGGGCTGTCTATTTCTCGAAAATGAACTCTAAACTTCAAACAGTAAGGAGAAAATTGTTTAGTCTAAACATACAGAAATTCGATTATTTTGAAAATACACATTTTAGGTCAGTTCCTGATTATAACAACTTACATAATAAATTAGGTACAACGCAGGTGAATCTGTTTTTGCTGAGGATGGATGCAACTTTTGGTAAGACTGTTATAATTATGAATATGATGTCCTCAGTTTAAAATAAGTTGCGGCGTTAATAAATCCATAATATTTTTGTTAAGTCCAAAAAAAAACAATATTGACATTATTATCAATTGGCAGTCACCTTTGCTTTTAGACTAGTGGCTTCCCGCGGTTACCTGTTCCTATATTGGGACAAAAAGTAGCCTATATCCTTTCTCAGGTCCTAGACTATCTGTGTACTAAACTTTGATTTACAGAGTTACTTTCGCATTTATAACATTAGCAATTAGTATGGAAATATGAATAGTATAAATTGTTTTTTTATATTCAACACACGGGTTAATTTTGTAGTTGAAATAGGCAATAATCGTTTGTTTATAGTAGACTTGGGTACCAATAGAAGAAAAAAAAAGGTGTCGAACGTTACATTATTAAATTTCTAAATTTCGGAGAGTTCTCCGAAGTGCCAGCCCTATTTCTGTAGACATAACACATTAATCCTCACCAGATAATTGTGTTTTTCTAATTATATTAGAAAATTAATCTTTAATGAATATTTATTAAGTTCTAGTTCACATATGAATGATGAATTTGAACGGGGCAGATTATACAATCAGGGCCCCGATCGCGCTAAATAAGACCGTATTTACCACAAACAATTCTTAGTCGAAAACGTTACGGCTCGCGACACGAGGCGACGCGAGGGAACGCGAGTACGAGAGTATGGAGAGTAGATGAGCCTATTGCGAACAGGCCCCAGAAGTTGGCAGGGTTACCTTTTGTGTGAGATATTACTGTCATCATCCACTGTCACACATCTCTTCCCGTGGGTGTCGTAATAGGCGACTTAGGCCCAATTGCGCGGTCGAGAGTTAGCAGCTAACCCTGGGGAAAATATATGGGCAAACCCTGGGTTAAGTGCGCTAACTCTCGATCGTGCAATCGGGCCTTATGGACTTAGAACTGCACAACCATCCAATTGTTTATAGTGGCGACGGGCTCACCACCTGTCACGCAGGGTGCAGTCACTGCTAGGTGAAGCGCGGACTATGGCAATGGACTGCTTTTGCCTAGTCTCTGACTAACCCTTAGGGGATAAAAGTCGTGATTATGTGTATGTATGTATCACCAGCCTGTAAACACCCCACTGCTGGGCACGAGCCTTCCGACATGGAGAATCACATTAAGGGTACGGGTCGCATAACTTACCACTGGCCTAATGCGGATTGGTGGGTCGAAACGGTTGCAATAGCGACCGGTATCAATAGCTTAACGTGCCTTCTGAAGCATTGTGGTCACCCATCATAGGTCTGACCAAGACGAAGGTAGCTTTGTTTTAAAAATCGAAAGCCAAAACGTACTTACCACTACGAGCTCCACAGATTGTTAAGTAATTTCAGATATTAAGGAGTAACTATTACCAAACTCATAGTTTTTTGACAAACAAGTCTAAATAACCTCTATTGTGGCAGCGGTAATCGTAGACAACTTTTGTCGTTCCGTACCATACAAAAAATGATATTATTGATTCAATATTGCACTAAATTTTGCGGCATTTCCTGACTTTGATTCAATCTATTTGTCAACCTTGTGTCCACGGCCATAGCAGTTAAATTGCTTTGTTAGTCATATAGAACCGCTTACTTTGAAAAGATTTCTTGTCATAGTTTTTGTTTTGATGAAAAAACGAAGACATTATCTGTATTTGTTGTCTATGGCCACAAAAACGTAGCATTGAGTCATAACATAACATAATTGAGCCGTGTTATTGCTGCCGATTTAAATTAATTATAATCGTTTCAGGGATTTTGTTAAAATAAAATAAAATTGATCTATCAGATAAGAAGATTACAAAAATTAAACAGATAGGAATACTTATGACAAAAAAATACAACGAAATAAACGAACAGTTACTTGAACTCAGAATTTCTATTTTGAAAAACAAGACCAGAAAAAAATAGGAAGAAGAGATCATTATTACGAAACGACCGATTTTTTACTTTCTTGCTGGCTGAATATATGAATGAGCTTTAAAAAGTAAAACTAAATCATAGACAAAGCTTCAGGACACAGGTAATGCACAGGCTCGTGAATTCGTGATACCGTTTCGTAAATAGGACAAATTACGAAAGCGAAAACATATTAGAAGAGATGCAACCGTGGTCTTAACGGTCCAAAACCTACGTGATGTTTAAACAGAATTTGAGCGTTGTCGTGCGTTCGTTATAAAGTTCTTCTTTATTCATTTTTCACAATGATTCGGCAGAGGCGTTTTTGGGGTCAGCCATGATTTCTTAGTAAACAAGCATACAGATTTTTTTGCGATGATTAGAGTCGACGGTATTGCTAACTACATTATCGTGAGTCCTTTAAATGTTAGTTGCACCAGTCTCTTAAAGTTGATGCAATTTTAAGATATTTGAATTTATGTAAAAACAGTTTGATGTGTAACTTCACCTTCATCGGTCACTAGAAAAAACGTTTAATAAAAGATCTGACAATTTAACAATTGTGCATCACTTACCAACAGGTGTTTCGTATACTTAGAACGATGAATGATCTGGAATCGATGAATGAATGGATTAATAAACTAAATACTTATCTTACCAACTGAAACTAATAAATAATCATCTCTTAGAGAATGTTTTAAAAGCTACCTTTGTTATTTCACCTTATACAATACCAATCGTTTAAGAAATTAATGTGTACAATAATATAACTTACTAGAAGTTATTAGTACTAGTACTATGTTTTGTGGATGTAATTTTCATAAGTATTTTTATTTTCCGAATAGAGAGCGAAACATGACTTTTAAAGTAAAAAATTCCAATGGTACAAGTTTATAGATTTTCTAGATTACTGATGCTCAAAGCTTAGCAAAGAGGGCATTCACTTGACCAATTGAACAATTTATGTTAGAAGGGTCGAACGGACCCGCAGCAGGACAAATAGAAGATTAACCCCTGACATTCCTTCATTGGTTAATTGTTACGAAATACAAGGAAGTTGAACGAGTTTGTTCAACGGCTGAGTACAAAGCCACGCAAAATTGGTCGGATTACAACAAAAATAAGTCTTATTTCAATATACCGAGAGGGCGGTTCCCACATAATAGAGAAAAAGCCTATTGCCATTACCAGGTACTATTGAAAATCTTTATCAAAATCTAAATCTATTTTTTTTTCTCTTTTTTTATTTATGTCAAAATTCCTACAGTCAAGACCGACAACAACTAAATAGTTAGATATCTACAACTAAATACATATCTATTTAGTTTTCAATTTAAGAGTATCAAGTATCCCCCATTTGAAAATCAAAGCTGAACAAACCATCTGAAATATGACTCCTGGATAAATATCTCCCGAATCATGCAGCTTTACTTAATTCACCTAGTTTGTGATTTTTTGAATTTCTGCTTTAATGCCTAGTACTACAGTATATTTTCGTAGTCTATCTTATCTTTTTTGTGAACTATTCGATCAAATTTACTTAGTAGCACAAAAATGTCAGATCACGGAACTTAACAAGCACAAATTATACTTGAACGAATTCAATGTCAAAATATCGTCGAGTTTATGTTATTTAAAAACTGAACTATGTCACATTATAAACAAAAGCAACTAATCATGAACAATAACACTCATCCAAAGATAATCCTCATTCCATTGAAGAAAGAGTTATTACATAATTACTATATAAAGACAATACGCGAGCCATTATAGTATTTACACACATGGCCAAACTAACAAAACGTATTGAAATCTTCGTTCTTGACCAAGTTTTTTTAACAATAGCCAAGTGTGGGTAATCAAACACTCAATCTGACAACCCATCCGCGTCAGCACTCTTGAAGGACGTCAGAAGACAATGATATTGACATATTAAACGAAAGTTTGATCACTGTTTGGAGATAAGAAATGTTAATACGCACATTATATGCAAATTAGAAAGTATTTATGTACCAATGAGCTACTTAACATATTTGATCCGGCTAAAGGTTATGTTTTGAACTTGAATTGGTGGACCAATCTGTAACTCCATTTTCCTATCACATCCGTAAAGGAAACGGTTTTGTATTTATATTTCAAATCAATAGCTCAATATTTACGACGCATTTTACATGAATGCGTCATATTATTCACATAAAAGAATATTTTGAACGCGGACAATATTTCTGTGTCACGGAAATGGATCAAAATGGAAAGTTATGTTGTATGGAAAGTTAAGTTGAAGCCATATTTTGCGGGGTGCAATGTACGGTACGATCACATTCAAAAGTCCATTCATACTAAAACATCTTAAAAACTAAAATAGCGTGCACGGAAATCAACCACATATTAACATAAACTGGCTCAAATAAATTTCAACTTTAAACTGTCATAAATTAGGACTCAATGTATTTGTATTATGTTTCGACGGGCTCTGCTCCATGCGATAATTTTTACCGACTATGAATGAACTTTTGAATGTGACCGTACGTTGAGTTCATTTTGGTATTTCTGGTCTGGTTCCTAGATCGTTGTTATTAAGGAATTTGATGGGAAAGACATCAGCAACCATTTCCCATCTATCTTGATTTTATTCTCCACTGTCTCCAACATAATGTTTAACGACAGGCCCAGTAATTTCACGGTTCGCAGTCCGTTTGCCATGCGCCCGCACACATGTGCAACATCCTCTGAGGTTGTTTTGTTCACATGTGGTAGATCATTAGCATTTCAACTGTACTAAACGATGTCTTAAGAATGCCTATTCAATATACACATACATCCATTGTTAAAACTACACGTTTCCACATCTCAATTTCAAAACAATCATTATTTATGATTTTATGTTTTGTTTTGTATTCCAATTCCACATTCCAGGTTTTTCGATTAATGTAATATATTATTGTATTGTAATTAAAGACTAAGTAACTTAATTACCTACCGCATCATCGTCTCATTAGTCATAGCATTTTTCGAATCTTCAAAGCGGCACAGAACCTTTTGAATTAATTGAATCAAAAGACATCAATCGCATTCAAGTGGCTGACTTTTCCATTCCAAACTTGGAAACGATGTCGTTTTAATTCTGCCCATTCTGAACTGAGCACAGCGCCCAGGCATAAAACATCCAGACGTGAGTGTATGTTTGCTGATACACTATAAATTGCAAAGCGTTCCAGCGTTTTTGTAAAGGACTCGACTGCAGGAATGCGAATTTATATTGTGACACATAATGGCTTTAATTCTATGTAAATCTTTCGTAACATCCAATATTGTTTGGTTCATGGTTTTTTATCAACTAACCAAATAAAACCAAACTAGTTGCGAAATCAAAAGATAGATTTATCATACGTTCATTCTAAACTCAGGAAGACACGAAAGAAATAGCTGTCGATATTTTTAATTCTGATAACTCGTATCCGTTGACATCTTTCTAACGGTATCGCAATCGTGACTGTCCTTCAAGATAAAGTTGTCTCTTGTTTGCTACAATGTTCCTTATAAAACTGTACTATTACTCAAAAAATGTACACAACAATTCAATAACCATTACCAAACCTCTAAAAAGTTTTAAATCGCTCAAACGGCGTGAAAAGTACGGTCGACAACTGGGAGTCCAGGGGTCGAGCAAAAAAAGGACAAAAAGCCCAATTGTGGTGTTAGGGCCATAACAGCCATTCATAAGCGAGGAAACGAGACGAACTGGTGGTAAGGAGAAAACGGCTGCGTGTTCGAGAGAGTGAGGGAGATTGCATTCCAAACAAGTATTATGTTGGCGGCGCGGGCGCAGGGTACGGCCGCTCACTGCGCGCACGGCGGCGCGACGATTCGGCCGCGTAACGTTTACTCCTTGTTTTTTTTAAACTGACGTCACTCCCGTTGTGCTCACTGATGTGATCCCTTAGTGAATTGTGTTTTGTGATATTGAGTGCTACTGACTATAAGGAGACCCGAGAACACTTTCACTGGACTGAAAGTTGAAAAAAATTCTTTCGGAGTAACTCCTTCGAACGGGATTCTGTTGGAAACCAGCGTCGATGAGGTAAATAAAGTTATAAATGCAGCTAAAATTAGTAGAACTGAATTGTTTGTATTTTGTTTGGTGATCATAGTGCTAGCGATGTTTGTTGCTTACCGTTTAAGATTATTGATTTAATTATTGACCTACTTAATACGCTTATTATAATTAATCAAATCAATATTTACTTTACCTATAAGACTCCAGCAAAAGTAATTGAATACTTATCAGCTACGGATAATTAAATAGAAATAACTGCAAAACTAATTAACCAATGCTTAGAAAATTTTCGGATAATAAGTGTAACTGTTTAGAAATTAGTAAATGAGAATTGAGTGAATATTTCTCAGTATGCTATTTATCTGGCAATGATGGATGTACGAGGCAAGAAAGCTGTGTGACAAAAAGTGACATTCACATCATGTGAATTGAGATGCCAATAACGATCAGTCTCGCACGTCGATAGATCATTATTGTGATAATAATGCAGCCTCTTTATCGATAAATTAGATGAAATCTGTTGAAATGAATAACCTCGTATAGTATATAAAATAGCAAAAACTAATAAAATTCAAACTCTAAAACAAAACAACATAACAATGAAATTAAACATTTTCTAATTTTTTTTTTCATATTTACTGGAGCTAAGTTTTTAATGTTTCTTTAGAAAATGTTTCGAACTTTCTAAAGAATTTTCTATAGATTACTCAAAACTTTAAAATTGTGTCGGTAATAATTTAAGTTATTAAAATAGTTACGAAGTTAGTTTAATCATAAATCTTACAGATACGATATTTTAAAAAAGCGTGTATAATTTCTAAGATATAGAAAAGATCAATGAGTTTACGCACCCTTCAGACATATGTATAATTATAAGTATTTAAAAAGAGAGGGAAGTCACCAGCTGGTGGAGCAGATAATAATGACAGCTGTATATTTGTCATTTAAGAGTGATGGTTTAAAGTGCTAAGTTTAGAACTCCTCACCACTTTATAAACAGCTCATAATGTTTATTCGTTTCTAGAAAATTTGGCTGATAAATATTATGCTCAGACCATCAAACTTAGCTTAGTTAATGGGACCTAGGATAAAGGTTAGGGTAATCGTTAACGAACATAATTATGATACTTAAATAAGTATTGCTAATGGAATATATTTTATAGCTATGAATCATTCTTATTTTTGTATTCGTCACATAACTGGAACTTCTACCCGGAATCTCGGTGTCGACACCTTTAGACCGGCCGGCGTACAAACCACTCGCTCACAGAGGTCGCCCAATAAGGCTTATTCCATAATTCCATACTAATATTATAAATGCGAAAGTAACTCTGTCTGTCTGTCTGTCTTGCTTTCATATCAAAACTACTTTGAACCGATTTGATCAAAATTTTAACATAGGCTATTTTTTATCCCGATATTCCCATGGGAACGGGTACCGCGCGGGTAAAACCGCGGTTATCAATATCTGCTCGAATATTAAGTGACATATTCCGCCAAAATGTCATTTCATTTCGAATTTTGAAATTTCTAGGTTTTGTAAAATAATGACACGACAACAGAGATTTACCATGACAACCATTAATCAGATGACACTGACAAGAAAATAACGTTATTTTCATAATTTTAATCTTTAGAGGTTTTAGTTCAACTATTAATAACATTTTACTAAATAAGAGGTAAGAATGTTATTTTAAGCATTTTTTTAAAATACAATGCTGTCTTAATTTTACCAACAAAAATTTTTTGTCAACTTTTGTCCGGCGCTAAATCAATAGCCACGCGAAAGACGTCGCGGACACAGCTGTTTATATAAATATATAATATACTACGCCTGCATCCTCAAAGGGCTGGTCAAAAGACATATAAGCTACGTTTCGAGTGCTATTTGTTTAACAAAAACTGATTTTGGCATATGATTTAATATTGCTTAGCATCATCTTTTATAATATCATTTATGGAGGAGGCGACCGCTTGATAAATTTGGGTCCAAAAATGTTACAGGAGTGAGATGATAAGTCTTTTTTACCAAACATATACACCAATGGTAAAAAAAAAAATTTTATCTACTCGCATAACCTTAACTCATAAAAATTTTGTTTTTTAAACATGGCGTCTAGATTACCGTTAAAAAAACGTGTAAACATGATTATGTATCGATTTTAATAATAATCCAAATACTTTTTGTTTCAAAACCGCCGTCAAAAGGTATTTATGCCATTATATTTGCAAATATGAAATCGCAGAAGGCTTTATTAGAATGTTGTTATTTCCCGATTGCGACAGACTGACAACATCCGTGTTTAATTTGGAGCTTGATGTAATCGCATCTGAGTTTTAGATATGATCAAGGTTTCGTATGTTGTAATACTTATAATTGATATTGAATAATTCTACCATTTCATTCATTATTTTCATTTATAACGGTATTTGTAATATTAGTATGGTGAACAGGTTAGTCACGTTCATTCTTTTAATTGAAATTTTAAATAAAGAATCTTTGATAAAATTTTTGAAATTTGATTTTTTCTAAAGCTTTTCAAATCGAAAAATATCGAACTCATTATGAATAATAATTAATTTTGTATTTAAATGATTTTTTAAATTTTCACTAGACACAGTAGAAACCTTTTTCAAAAATATAAGAGCCCCTATCTTGGTTTCAACACATAATAATATGTCAACAATTTTATATGTTATTGGACTTATTTACCATTTTTCAATTTAAAATGTTATTCGTTTTTTTAAGTGCAGGCGACTGTATAAACATTACTGGCCACAAGTCACATTAGATAAGAGCCATTAATTGATTTTTCTACAGTAAAATACATTAAAAAACTATTACAAAATTTGCAATAACTGTCCGTAGTACTAAATTCGAATGTAACACGTCTACAAATATGCCAGTCTTCTTGTAGTTCTTGTAGTAAGGGACAGATAACGGGACAATTTACAATAAAAGACGAAACTGAAACCATCGCCATACATCTTCCGCAACCGTCCGTTAATAATGTTGAATGTTCTAAGTGTTCAACGTTCGTATAACAGTATAGACAATACAAGAATAAAAACTTGTCCTATGTTTTTACTAGCTTTTGCCCGCGACTTTGTCCGCTGTTTCTATGTTTTTTTAACTATCCCTTTAATTTACCGGAATAAAAAGTATCTAAGATGTTGACCAGGGATATAAGGTATCACCATGCAAAATTTCATTGAAATCTGTCCAGCCGTTTCGAAGATTAGCCCGCACATACACACAAACAGACAGAGAAATAAAAAAAAATAAAAAAAAACATTTTTTGGTCTCTCCCCTCTTTTGACATCCCCCTGACTTGGTTTTAAGCATTTTTATTATATGTTTAGATATTCGTTAAGCCAACGCTCTGTTCGATTCTATTGAGGATTAATTTTATAGAAGTCGCAGAACATTGTTATCACGATCCTCTTGCTATTCAGTTTTCACCCGTCATTCTGCGTCAGTCTGCATTGAGAAACGGCTCACATCAGTGTCATGTATTTCTCCATGTAGGAAGGACCCAGAGGGAAATATACAGGACTAACCTTTACTTTAAAAAATTTACAATATTAAACTAACGACGATCTTTATAGCTTTTGTGATCTTTCAATGTTCCAAATTTTGAATGTAACAATAGACACCGCTTTCATATCGAGCGTCGTAGCTGCCAGTTTCACATCCTTACCTCAGATTTTGCTGAACTCGTTAGTCTGTTACTTTTAGCAGGTCTAAATCCAAACTAGTTTGTAGGTCATTGCCCTTAATCTGCAGCAGCATCTCCGTATCTTTATAACGTTGATAGTTTTATACCTGTTTTAGACGGTACCATGGTAAACATATGGCTTGCACGATGATAGGATGTTACCGTAGTTAACGTTAAATCACTTACACAAATTCTTCGATCTCTTTGATACATCATCTCATAAATTTAATCGTATAGAAAAGAATATAGGTGGCTATTTAAGCATTATTATGATGTTGCATTCATATTATTGTTAGGTATATTATCCATAATACAAGCGCGTTAAGCACATCTGCGACTCATAATTGTTAAATAACATAAACAAACAAGAGCAATGAATGAAAGTATTTTGCATTTGTATTTTGAAAGTATCTTCATTGATTGTACTTTTTTTAAAGTAAAAATATACCATGTGAAGTAAAACGCAAGTTCAAAAAATATACGCTTTATTTTGTCAAATAACTTTCGTGAACACATCGAGGCGAGCTGGCATTTTCCTGGTATCACCTCATTATTAGTGGAACTAGTAATTAGCAGCCGTAACGTATCGCTAGAACAGGAAGACCTGCTTTCTTACAAGCCCATTGTACTACCAGGTGTTATTGCATAATTCGATGTAGTACAGCTTATTGTATGACTAGTACGTAATTTTCAATGAAACTCATGTTGGTACGCGCCATTGTTTTAAACTATTGTGATTTGTTACTTAAATTCTTTGAATGAATGTCATAAACATGAGGTACTTACAACGAAAAAAAAACAAAAAGTTATGAAAATTTTTTTATAAAATTTTCCCTATAAAAGGACGGCAAAGGGAACTGAACCCATAACAGCCATTTCTTCCGTAATATGTCAAGTGTAAAGCATTTCAATGTATCTTAGAAGGGTTTGGCAACAAGCAATCGATGGCAAACACTGTGGTGTTACTTCGATGAGGTGGATTACCACGATAAAAATCCCATTGTTTTTCAGACTAGATATTTATTTATTATTACACAAAACTACACTGATTTCACGCAAGGAGATCTACTCCGAAACAATATTACTGTTTCGGAGAATTAATCATTGAATTTAAAAATCACGTCCGCCATAGTTAAATGGCGCCAAGAACTCCCTCTTTATAGTTCGGTTTAAAATTTGTGTTTTTTTTGTTGTATATTACATACACATGTGTTTTTTTTCCATTGAATAAGATGTTTTTTTGTTTTGAAGTCTATACGCTCACTTATTTTCGGTTAGCTTTCAAATAAAATGATGAAAATCAACCTTCTCCCGTCAATTTGTTGAACCTAGTTCTTTCCACCGCTCTCTCATCCTCTCTCTCTCTCTCAGCCTCTCTCATCCAGCCCACTCCAGCGAACCTACGACTCCCATCCTTCATTAAAGGTTGAAGAATCCTACGAATTCTATCTTGTCTCTTATCGTCCCACAATATATGCTCCAAGTTGCCGTCAGTTCTACGATTAATGTGATGAACAGCCCACTGCCACTTCAATTTACTAGTTCGGAAATAAAATACATACATACAAATCAATCAATATCAATAAAAAATCAATAAAGCATTTTTCAATCATGACTTTTATCCCCTAAGGGTTAGTCAGAGAGTAGGCAAAAGGACCACAAAAGCAGGTAAGCATTTTTGGTAAATAAAAAGGAGAACTTTGTCAATTCAAATTTACTATAGTCTGTCCATTTTGATCTGAGACAAAATGTAAACAAAGAATTTGTGGTTGACAAAACCTTTCGGCAATGAAGTAATGACATAATAAAGAACCCTTTTTATGGTTTATTTACCTTTTGTCTCAGATCAAAATGTATGGACTATAGTTTTACGACACCCAAGGGAAGAGATGGGAGAAATAAAATACGTATATTTAAATTCAAGTACCTACCGTTTCTGGTTCTAATATTAGATTGACACATAATAACCGTTTCTCGAGACAATACTGAAATAACTCATCGAACACTGGGTCCATACATTACCCGTCCCATACATCACATGATACGAACACTGATTGTAAGTCTTATGGACCCGCCTTAAGGTTGGTAATCGAAGTGTTGTTTTGTAACCATCCTTACTATTATCAGAAGGAAGTGAGTGCATCATCGGTCACGTTATCGTCAACTCAAGAACTTGCGAACTTGCGTCAGAGAAGTTGCGTGCCATGCGAAACTTATACTTAATGATCTGTTCATAAGGCGTTTATTTGGTTTTTCGTATACTGTGAATTAATATCATTGTTATAATGTCACTGGTTGGCACCATACACTGTGAATCCTCTGGGAGTTGCAAGCAAATGCAATATTGTCATATTAACGGCCGGGGCGAACTGTTGACTGTGATAAAAAGTTTTGCTTACAGCCCTGACAATGGCAAAAGGAGCTTTGTTTATGCATGTCATATAATAAAAAAAACAGTTCAGTAAAATAAAGATTTAACTAACTGCCTATAATATTGGGTCCTTACCTACGAAATTGGTGTTTTTATTCTGTCTTAGCAATTTGTCCGTAACTATAAAGTTTCAGAACATTCTTATAAAATCATTGCCTCTTCTAAAAATAGACCATATATTTGAGCTCGTATTATTTAATTTGATAATTTATTGTAAGTTTAATTGTGTTAAAATTAGACACAAAGACAATTATTTTTAACTGCCTCCCGAATACATTATTTGATTTGCATTAACATAAAAACGATGAATAATTTTTATCAAGCGTGTTCACACACATATTGCTAAAGCTTGTCTAATGATACATGCCAAATATTATTATATCTGGATTTGTTTTTGTGAAGAAAACTGATAACATGTTAGTATGAAAAATGCAGACATCCCCAAAATCTTCATACAAAACACCATTTTCATAGGTAAAGACCTAATATTAGGTATGAGTGATTTTGAACAAAATCCGGACACTTCTTTCACAATAATTTTGCAATGCATTCTAGTCTTTTTGCGTTTACAATAAGCAGTAAATAGTTCGTTCTTAAATTACACCGGGAAGTACCAATCAGGAAATGTCAGTTCCATATTTAACAGCACAACTCTCTCGTCAAGTTAACAAAGTTGTTCAAGTCTTTTTATGTATTCAAAGGGTTTCTGGACACACGTGTTTGTAATGAGCAATCTTTGTAGTTTTGTGGGAATATGTCTCCAATTTCGGCCTAGGATTCGCAAGGATCTAGAACTTAAGGCCTAGCCTATGATAGGGTCATTGATAGTATGGAATAGAATTCAATATTAGAAATTTTTAAGCTAAGCTAGCAACCTATTTTGATACTATAAATTTTTTTGATTATTTAAACCTTTTGATATTATTATTGTTTGTTTTTTTTAATGAATATTTTTGAGTTTTGCATTGAATTTGTCATTCAAAGAGACAAAAGAGAAAAAAAAAAAAAAAGAAAGAACACACTCATAATTCGTATTTTTTAGCATTTTTTCCACTTATATTTTCAATTTCTATAGGCATTGGTTCCAATCTCAGGGACAGTCGACAGGTAATAACTTATTACTTTTTATTTTCGCTTAAATTATTTAAGCGGAAAAAAGAATCAGTTTAATTTATAATTAAGAAGAGATTGGAACTAGTTTAGTGATTTTTCATATTAGATTGCTTTAGTACAAACCCCCGAGGCAGCTGTAGCCGAGTTGGCACGGACGGACTACTCGTTAGAGGCCGCGGGAAGCGCGGGTTCGATCCCACCGCCTGTACCATTGAGTTTGAATAAAACTTATATGTACAGTTAGTTCGCTTGCCTCACATTGTGCCCGGTGTATGGCAACAGGCTCGCCACCTGTTACATGGGGACCTAACATATCTGACGAAATGTGGGTGTTTAACACCTCTGCCTACCCCTTCGGGAGGCGTGATAATATGTTATGTGTTGTTAGTAAAACCCAGCGTAATTAATATTTCATCTTAAGCCAAGATTTCATTTCCACTTCGGTCGTTTTGTGAAATCGCATTTTTGTTCGGTCATAATTATTACCGCTTTTACCGACTTGAAATGTTCTCATAACTGTTCTAATTAGAATTTTCTCATAATAAAAGCACTTCTTAAGTAGGGGCGAACTGTAAAATTATTAAACTTTAGCGAGAAGACAATATACAACGGTTCTCATAAGAAAAGAGTAAATTATTTTGATACCGGTCGGTATGATGGTAACCAGTCATCTCTTGTAATATTTTTAATGTTGTAACGTAATTAGTTATTGTGTTCGTTTGAGGCATTATTTTTTTTATGGTTCAAAAAAATCTGACATCAGTCAACAGCCAGACTGTACAAAAGTACCTACCAAAATCCCTTTTTTTACTGTAACACCTTTCAAGTGATCTAATTAAAGAAAAGAAAGAAAAATATTTAAAATTAATTAATTAACTAAAATGATTGTGGAAAACAAACGCAAAACTACTGTTCCAAAGTCTTAAGTCAGGAAAGCATCTTCACTATAATCTATTCTGCATTCAAAATTTCACGCAGATACTACGCGCTAGCTAATGCCGGTTAAATAGAATTCTTTATTCAAAATTAAAAAAAAGCAATTTTCCTACAATCGCCAGTAACTTTTCTATCAAGCGCTGAACTGAATTTATAAACAGAACACCACAAAAATGGTGTCTATATTCAGTGCTACTAATCTACTAGACAGAACTGATATCACATTTAATTTCTTTTCTAAGAAACTCATAATAAGGTACCTACAACAACTCGCCAGACTTCGACAAACTGAACACAGTTTCCTTAATATTTTTTGATCTATATGTCTAACGCGTTTAGGTCGAAAATCTATTGAAGATTTTTTAAAGTTTTGTATACTTTAACGTACTATTTAGTATACAATAAACAACTTAAGAGTGTTATAGGCGAGCTATAAACCACTCGTTTTACGACTAAACAAGGTCGCTCCAAAACTCAAATGGTGTGATCTAATTATAGTTCAGTCAGTTCGGCTTATTTTTATTCAACGAGATCTTTTAGTGGTTTCTTGTTCTTGATTTTATTTTCATGCTATATACAGTCTACGCTAATAAATACAAAACTGTCAAAATTCAACATTAACCTGCAAGATGACATAGAGTGCAAAAAATTCACTCAAAGATTTGAATAACCAGCTATTGAGGTGCAATATCCGCCTATAATATATAAATCGATTTCATCATAATAAAATGCAGTCTTAGCTTGCGTGTTGCGAACAGCATTATTCGAGCAAATAAAAGTTTAAATAGACCTACTTATATTGGGTCCTTACCTATGAAATTGGTGTTTTTTTTCTCTCTTAGTATTTTGTCTGTACCTATTAATATTCAGAGTATTCCTAAAAAATAATTACCTCGTCTAAAAATAGACTATATTTTTGAGCTCTTTTGATTTGTTTTGATAATTTGTTGTAAGTTTAATTGTGTTAAAATTGGACACGGAGACAACTCTTTTTAAGTGCCTTCCGAATACATCATTTTATTTGCATTCACTTAAAAACGATAATAATTTTTAGCAAGTGTGATATTACACATATTACTAAAGCTTGTCTAAGGATGGCATCTATCATTAGACAAGCTTTATCCAAATCCAATCCAAATATCTTTGGATTTGTCATTGTGAAGAAAACTGAAAAAAATTTAGTATGAAAAATGCAGAATTCCCCAAAATCTCCACACAAAACACCAATTTCATAGGTAAGGACCTAATATACAAAGACTGTTTTGTCGGAATAGGTCATATCTTAACGGTCGAGTTATGCTACGAGTATAGTGTGTAGGTAGTGGGCAGAGAACTTTAATACACTTAGTGCCCGGCAAATGAGTACGGGCTCGCTTTTTTTTTAAAATACGAAGGTGGAAGCGAGCTTTACCTGTAATCCTCACCAACTGAGGAACTGGCTATCTAACCTCTGATTGTCGGAACACAACAATGCTATAAGATTGTTATTATGGCGACAAATTTACGTAAGACGGTGGTAGCTAGCCAGGCGGGCTTAGAAGCCCTACCACCAACCAAACCGAGCTGGAAAATCCCTGAACCGTGGGGAATCGAACCCCGGAGCTCTCGATCTACTCCCGGTGATTTCACTAGACCAGAGAGGCGGTTGAATATCAGCCGAAATATGGGTGTGGATTAACATCTCTTACCCCTTCGGAGTAAGTATGCGTGTATGTTTATAGCAAATAATAAAGTTCTAAGAAGTAATCGTAAAGAGCTTAACGACGTAAATATTTTACGGAACTCGGAGCCACATCCGCGCACATGCGAAAGGTCAGTAACTCCCTCTAATAATAGTATGGGAACTATGTATATTTATAGACAGAACTGCAGTTTCTTCACTAGTTCGGAACGCGGTACTGCTTTGAAATATTTTCCATGGGATTTTGAGATGAAAAAAACAGTAATAACTGTTTGTTTCAGGGAAAATTGGGTAAGAGCAAGGCTGTAAGAATTTCTTGCTTTTCTTCCGAGATAAAAGCGACCTAGTTATGCACCACAGGGTATATATTAAAAATATACATTTAATTTAGGTCTAGAATACAAAGCAATAATTTTGATTGTTAGCTGTAAATATATTATAATAAAAGATAATCATGTAGTTATGGAAGTTAGTATATAAAATAACTATTAATTTTATATCTATTAATTATACATTATTCGGCTAAGTATTTATAACTATTTCGTTATATAAACACGTAGTCGAATATGCCATTTAATTATAAATACCGTATCTTTTAAGAGAAAGTTGATTTTATCGGATTAATTAATAACACGACGATAATAAATTTATTGATAGCGGAAGCTAATATTTACTACTACTACTAGCTGAACTAGCTGTTGCCCGCGCGCGACTTCGTCTGCAGTCACAATGGTGGTTATGGTGGTCATAAGTATCTCAGAGGCTATTAAATTTTTCGTAATAAAAAGTTTCCAAGATGTTGACCAGGGATATAAGGTATCCCCATGCAAAATTTCATTGAAACCAGCCAGCCATTTGGGAGATTAACCCGTACAAACAGAGAAACAAAACAAAACATTTTTTGGTATTTTCCTTCTTTTTAAATTCCCCTGACATGGTTGTAAGCATTTTTTTCTATGTACAGACATTAGAATTTTACAGTTTTATCATATGTGTAGATAATGCAAATCCATTGCAAAATACCCCTGCATTTGTTCCTTGTTCATTCAATTCATTGTTATTGTTATTTTTGTACAAACAACACGTGAAACTACACAGAGATGACATTGTTTCGGGTATTCTTAACCTTTGACTGTAGTAGCTTAGCCCGCGACATAGTACGATTTGTGACGAATACTGTAAAAACTGTTTTTTGTATTCTTTTCCGTTATAATAACATTGTTGTTATAATCAGTAAATTAAAGATATAGGAAGCAAGATCGAGTGATGTGATGCTGGATACGACAAGCCAGAAGAGCGCAAATTAGGAGGCCTATGCAAGTCTTTGTAGTCTAGCAATGGACTACTAGGCTAATGTAAATAAGAGTAAAAGTGGAATTGAGTTAAAGAAAATGTTGATTACAGATCCAATGAGGAAAAAGTTATGGACAGCCATGATCTACAAGATAATAATACCCGAGGAAAGCAGACAGAACCGCGGGCGGATGTTTACCTATTATCATTTAATATGTTGCCTAAACCCACGGAAGTGTGTCAGACAAGTTTAAACAACCTGCCATTTTTTGTTTATTATAGTTTACGAGCAGTTATCGATTTTCGATATCGTAATAATTCAAGTATTCACGACACCACCTACTTGTGTCTACAAGGTGTACCTATTATTATTATCTGTATACATAGTTAATTTTATAGAATAAGATCTAAAAACTACTTTCTAAAAATGTAGACTTCACGTTAATTAAAAAGCGACGAAATTCACTGATTCTCTAAACAGTTTTGAAATGAGATCATCTATCGCAAGTTTTATAAAAAAAAAATATGACTATTGTACTATATGACAGTAAATCGATGTATGTGGCAAAACCGGCACGTGTTAGTAAATTAGGTATCCAGTATTTTTAGGGAATGATTACGGATAACACTTACGAGTAGATAAATTTCGTTATCAATACTCGTATAGCTTAATTTTGATGGTGGAATTTACTCTCCAAGCGACAAGTCAAGTAAACGTACTGTTCATTATATTCCAAAAAAATACTATTTCTATGTTAGTTTTTTATAGAGAGTTTCAATATAGAATTCATGTGATGGAAAGTAAAAGTGGAATCTAAATGCCAGAGGTGGTACTACATGCTACAACAAAAATACTTCATAGATCGTTAGATATCGTTCACACTGTCGGCTTACACAGTCAGCCAACCCTTTCATAATCAGCTTGCATAGAACCTCTTTACGTCTCTTGATAGACCCAAAAATATAGAAAGTAGGGATCACAATGATTTCCATCTCTAGATCTTGCAGGTAATAATTTCTTACTGCGCGCTATTTTCGTCCCAACTGACCAAAATTTTTCCACTGCTCGACATAGGCCTCCCCTAATACACGCCATCGCTCTCGATTTTCGGCCCTTCTCATCCAGCCTACACCAGGCAGCTAAAGGCCTATGTCCAGCAGTGGACCAACATAGGCTGATGATGATGAGGAACAAAATTTTGTTTGCCCTGGTTTCTCTACACTTAGAATCCTTTTAGCTGATCATCCCTACATCACACTACATTTAGCAACCACAGTCCCAAAATCTCATGCATATTTTCAATGTATCAAGACTTGTGTCAAACAGTAACCGCAGACTGACATATGACCAATGATGCAGATCAACAAGTCATAAGTTCGTCGTCGCCACCTAAGCTTGACATATAAACAACACGAATATATACAAAACATCTTGTACATCATTCATCAATAGCACACATACTGAAGTCAATGCGTAATCATATCGGTAAATGAATCATCGAGATACTAGTTGTCGGAACCAATGATAGCTCATTCGTATCTGGATATTGAAAAGGTGTAAATGTGTGGTTATAGATTTTTCAAATATCTTGTTGTTTTTGCAGTGAGTTATGTTTGAGAGTTTGAAACGTTGGTGGGAGCACGTAAGTTGTATTTTCTTTTTTATCTCTCTCGTTTTCCATGGATCTCACTCTTGCTCCTGACCTTGTCCTACTTACCTACATGTTATCGACATTCTCCATTCTCCACTATCGCTCATCAGCTCAACTGCACCCACTCCCACTTCCTTTCTTCATATGTCATGTTTCACCTTTAGTGTTAAATTTGTTCATTCTTCTTCTTGAGATATTCATTCCTTCTCATCACGTGTTGATCTCTCATCTTGTCACGTTTTATAACATCTCTTGATTATCTTGAATATTTTAAAGGCTTGCTGATAGAATAGATTATGTGAAATTTATTCACACAACTCAAACTAGTGTTACATTATTGTATCGCCTAGTTATCTAATTTTACAAGAGCGGTTGTGAAATGACATTGATAAGGCATCTTGCCGTAACCTAACCAACAAGTCTAGTCTAAAAATATCCTGTTAATACCCATAGTTCGTTTAGTATGTTTACGTCCATCTTCAGAGGGCTAGCCTGTTACCACAAACAAAACACAGTAATGAAAACCATGCGATATTTCACAGGAACGTATTTAACCGGCGTACTTTTGTATGAATAGGCACGTAGATACAGATGTATCGATATGATCAGGATATAACATCACAGCGTGCATCGCTGGCCCATTTGCAAAATTAACAGTGTATGTCTTCCGAACACCAGGGACTCTAGGCACCCATCAAAGGTACAAACAGAGCAAAGTTGCTTGGTGCGTTAAGTAAACCACTGTGTAAAGTTCCTGCAGAAAAAGTTACCCTTTTCTTTATCTGTTGCTTCTTGGTCCACTTCAAAGAAGGAGACGAAAGTCTACTGAGGAAATATGAAATAAGTTAATACTGCCGACAAACTGTCACACAGTTTAACAGAATATAATAAATGAAATGTAAAAAAATAAAAAAAAACATTCTGGAAAAAAAATTGCTTCTCAAATGTCAATAGGTTATTGCCAAAACAGTCTAACGAATGGTATGACCTGTCGTTTAGTAACAAACATTTATTTACAAACAATACAAAACAGACAAACTGTTTAAGCTGGTGATAGTATAAACAAAAACACATTTGACATGGAACCTACAGGAGCTTGGTGGCATATACACAAATACAAAGCAATTATCGTCCTGATTGGCCAGAATAGGTGTCCAAAAATTTCAGGATCTCCAGATTTTGGATGGCACTTTAAAGTTTCTGCTCACTGAGCACCTATTTAGAGAAGTAATGGTTTCCGGGAATAAATAAAATAATGAGATATTGGTGTGGAAGAACTCTATTAAGACCTACAAGGTGATTGCCGGCTGATGCAATTTGCATCTCGACTTCGAAAGAATTGCTTTTTAAAGTGGCTGATGCCGATTTTTATACCGCACTACCCTTGCATCTGGACCCTACTCATATTTATTATCATGTGACGTGGACCTGGAGCGACCTGGAGTCTAACCTTTATAAAAAATAAACTGACATTGACTAACATATCAGACAAGTAATTTTGTGGTGCTAATGAACTTGTTATTGTTACTTGCATGTAAGTTCTTTTAGTTTTACCATTACCAACCTGTCGTTCTTAACAAATGGGTCATCATAGTTACCCAATCACGTCACTTGTCGAATACTATTAGTTGGGTAACCTGCCAGCCGAGAGCCAATCAATTATTGACGGTTCTAGGCCTTTCTACGTCTGCAATTTTGCTATTATCTAAGACACAAATAAAGATATCTGGAAAAGTGGCGCAGACGTTTTGTTTTGTTTTCATATCTGTTGTATAATTTATGATATTGGAATACAAACCTCGTTTGAGTGGCGTATCCTTTAGGATTATCATTTTCTCGGTGTAAGATCCATTGCTGGCGCTGCCGCCGGATTAGTGATTATACTATTTCTCTAAACTTATTTATATTAATTTGATGATATCATCGAAAATCAAACCTGATACTTTCCTCTGTCAAATAATGTCATTGAAAATCAAAACTATCCTCCAGTCTCCTCGTTTGATGTTTATCATTTTTATTTTTGAAGCTTTGGGGTGTTTTGTAGTACAAATGTGTTGTGTAATTCTAAAACTATTAATTTTGTTTTTGGAGAAAATTATAAGTCATTTGAGTCCACGTAAAGTCTTTCATCATTGTTTTTTTATGCAAACAGGGAGCAAACGGGCAGACAGCTCACCTGATGGTAAGTGATTACCGCCGCCCATAGACATCTACAACACCAGAGGAGTTGCAGATGCGTTGTCGACCCTTAAGGAGGGAATATGCGATCTTTTTAAAACTTTCAAGAGGGTATAGATTCCATAGCTTGGATGTACGTGGCAAAAAATGACGTGAATGACGAGGGGTCGTGCACAGCCAACAATCCAAACTGTGGGGATGAATTTGACGTCACGAAGCCCGGTGACGAAAGGCAGCGGCCGGTATAGTGAGAACACTACCTCTGAACACTCCCCGTAACAGAAGCGGTAGAAGATCAACTCTGGTATTACTCTAATCCATAATCCAGCGATCAAATTCTTGCTCATATTGGCATTGTACATAAAATAAATGGACTAAACCCTTACAAAATACATTTATTATTAATAATAGGAAATAAATTCGATGTAAATAATCTCGAATTAGTGTAAAATGTCCGATTCACCACTGCCAACGAGCGTAAAATGATAAATCATGAATGACCATAGAAAGTTGCTTGGATTATCAGAACCGGGATCATTATTCGGCCATTATAGAAAGCATCTTGTTTACCGTGCCCACATAATGTCCAAACATTTACAATCATTCTTATTTAACAACTACTACCACAAACAATATTTCATCTTCCATTACACTTTACGTGTGACCAGTTAAGGTCGAGAATCGTTTGGAGTATTTTGACGTTTCTGTAAGTTTCGTGACAGTAGCAATCAACGCATCAGACCTTATGTGGCACAGAGAAAGTTCAAATTAGCTTACGTCAGAAAACGTCAAATGGAACTTGATACGTGATCCACTTACCGTGGTTTTGTAATTTATACGTAAGCCATTTTTTTTATTGACGTCTCTAATCACGCGAATTTTCGACGAGTTCAAAACGTGTCAATTGGGTAACGTAACTTGTCTTTACTTGTACAGCTGTCTATTTTAGTGATTTTTTTGTATATTTAAAATCTTATGAGCACATGTGTAAAGTTCTATACCGTTTGTTGACCCTGGAAGCTTTGTTCTATAAGAAAAACTGACTAGAAACTTTGCAAGTTTAAAACCTATCTTTATATTGTTGCTAGACCCAAGGTAGTTAAACTTACATTAATTTATCAAAACAAATCAAAAGAGCCCAAAAGTATGCTCGATTTTTAGAGGAGGTAAATTAATTATAAGAATATTCTGAAACTTTTGTAGTTACAGACAAAATACTAAGAGAGAAAAAAACGGCAATTTCGTAGGTAAATGCCTATTATTATACATAGAACAATGTTCACAGTAAAAATGTTCTATTTTTGATCTACAAATAAATAAGAGAAATTAAAAAACACATCAAAAACATATAATCAAAAATATATAATTGTAATTAATCTTGTAATATTATCGTCGTCGTTTTTCGTTTTATATTATTCTTATATTCTAATCAAATCTCTATAGAGATAATCAATTCGTCAGTCGAATTATATACTTAGGGTGCTAAAAAACTATTAAAATAGATACATCAAATTTAACATTCCTTGAAATCACTACATGCTATTATTAGTCGACGACTTGACAGACTTGTTATCACGCTAATATTGATCAATTAGGTACCGCTAAAATGTATGTTCTTTATAATTTTACCTACACTATAAGTTTAAACACCTTTTCCTTGAAAACAACAGGCTCGCCACACGTTACATAGGGACTTAGCATAAATTGTAAGTGTTTAACACCTCTGCCTACCCCTTCGGGGGAAGAGACGTGATGTTATGTTATGTGTTTCATCAAAAATAATCATCACGCTTACATTCCCGAAGGGGTAGGCAGAGGTCAATTCCCTTTTTCATGTTATTAGTCTTATTAGAAGTATAAAAAAGACAAAATAATGCAAGCTGCGAACACATTTTACATGTCCATATGCAACACGCATTGAATATTTCAATAGTAATACAGTTTTTTAATCTATTAGGAAATGCTAGTGCTCGGAAAAATTCAATAAAATCCTAATCCCTACTAATGTACAAACGCGAAAGGAAGTGTGTTCACATTAACGAATAAATTACTGAACTATTTCTCATGAAAATGTGCATACTGTTGTTTATTAAGAAATGCCATATTATAAATTTAAAAAATCTAAGGGCAATTTCGACCAAATTCCGTGTTAGGTTCGGGGATTCGGACACCATGAATGCTTAAACATTAGTCGAATCCGCTGTAATGACGGATTCCGTGGTATCTGATCGACGTACATAACTATACTTCGTAATTAATACGAGTATATTTCCCACAAATTCAGAGCCATCTCACGGCAATGAACTCGCCGAGCTAGAACAACTCGAATATCTCAAACCTGTTGGCTTCCTCTCACGGCTGGCAATCGATACGGAAACTGTAGTACTGTTATATGTCTTAAACATTCTTATTACGGTTCATTATAAATTCAATCTTATACGGATCAGATTAAGATAGAAATTATGATCAAGCTTGACTATGATCCGACGCGCGACAGACAAAACATAAAGTCATAAGTACATAGTGAATGTCTTTAATGTATTTTGATATAAAAACGGTCAAAATGTAAGACAAAGATCTTCCAAATCAACCTGTTTTTGGGTTTTTTGTTGAGTTTTAATCAGATAAGGTTTTTTTTATTTAGAAAAAATAGGTAGGTGTATTATTCATGAACTGTTCTTGTTTATTCTCAAGCTCAAAACACGAAACTTGATACATTTCTCAATCATAAAAAATCCAAAGTTAGTTACGTTGATGAAAAATTTTCAAGTTTATTTGAAGATTATTATCACTATCAATTAAAAAAATATGTAGAAAAATTGAAAATGACTATCTAAATTAATCTGTGGCAACTTGTTTTTATTTGGCTTTTATTATTTTCTAAACCTCATTAAATAACGAAAAGGCCGCCCGCTCATGCCAGTCACGCTGAGAGATCCAGGCCCTCATGGGTATAGTACCTAAACGTATTTCGATATAATACAGCGCTTGCAAAGAAAACGCGCGCTGACAAAGAATAGATTAGAGGTTTAAATTTTGTCTCACGTCTTATAGTTCTTATATTGCAATAGGTAGGTAAATTCAACGAAGTGACGGGATGCGTGTGCTCGATAATGATGTGTAATGAATATAAAATGAGTAGTCCATTTCTGCCTAAAGAATCAGCATTTTGGTCTTTTGTCCGTGAATTTATGTGTATATTACATCTGCTATCATCTACTAAATATACACTAAATCCAAGAATACATTTACATGGCGCCACCTTGGCAGAATATTACTAGTTTATATTACTACTGCGATTATTATTTCACTTTTAGCCCTGACATTTGTTTAGAATTTCCAAACAGTTTTCTGTGATTTTTTAAATAAAATTATCTAAAATCTAACACCTTGAACAATATCTGAGTTTATCATAAAAAATCCGTGTTATGACAAACTTATTGATGTTTGAAGGTAATTTATGTTTATTTGAATCTTTTTATTTTGATTTTATTTCATTGGGACTAAAAAACGCAAGTGATGAAGTCAATGCAGTTATTTATAACGTCCAGCTTGTTTATAAACTGGACGTTATAAGCTGGTCCCACTGCTGGGCACAAAGCTTCCAACACGAACTAAACATGAGGAGTTAAACCGTAATACCACCACTCTGGCCAAATGCGAAATTGTATGTACAAAGGGTTCAATAGGGACCAGTCATGTACATATAATAATACGAAATACCTATTACCAATTAAAATATTTTATTAACGCTTCCTAATAACTAATAACTGATAAGGTTTCCCGCGACCTTCCTTTTCTGTACGTGTACTCATAGACAGCTCATTACCTTTTCTCCCATCTAGTAATTATTGTAAATTAATGTAAAAGTGGGACCGTTAATTACTCGAACAACAGTGAAAGCGGAGTAAAAAAACAATCCGTCGAGGTCGGATTAAGGCATTAGTTCGAATCTATTTGTCTAACAGAGCGTAGTTCCCATGGAACTTCGATAAGCTTATAACTTGACCCCAAATAAGCTTAGACATACATTCATACAATCACGCCTGTAATCCTCGAATAGGGCAGAGTCCAAGGACTGTGTTCCTTAAGACCACTTTTAGCCATACAAAAATTGGGTTTGGTCAGATGAAAAATCGTGAAAGAGTAGTAACAAGTGGCTCATCGCCTACACGATCATAGACCCAGTTCCCTATACGCCCTTAGTCGCCTTTACGACATGCTAGGCAAGAAAAGCAGTTGGTACATTATTTTTGTGTCCCGGACCAACACGGGATATGCTTAGAACTTGCCTAAAAGATATAAGAAATTAGAAGCATCCAAGACGTTGTCACCAACCTTATATATTAGGTCCTTACCTATGAAATTGATGTTTTGTATGGAGATTTTGGGGAATTCTGCATTTTCCATACTAATTTTTTTTCAGTTTTCTTCACAACGACAAATCCAAAGATAATAATATTTGGCATCTATCATTAGACAAGCTTTAGTAATATGTGTAATATCACACTTCATAAAAATTATTTATCGTTTTTAAGTGAATGCAAATAAAATGATGTATTCGGGAGGCACTTAAAAAGAGTTGTCTCCGTGTCCAATTTTAACACAATTAAACATATAACAAATTATCAAAACAAATCAAAAGAGTTTAAAAATATAGTCTATTTTTAGACGAGGTAATTATTTTTTAGGAATACTCTGAATCTTAATAGTTACAGACAAAATACTAACAACACCAATTTCATAGGTAAGGACCCAATATATATATACATATCTATGGCCCACTGCTGAGGATTTGCCTACCTTAAAAACAAATGAAAAGAGTAGTTATCACGCTGAAAAATCCTTTTTTCACATTTATAATTTGTAGACCTAGAACTGCACAACCATCCAATAGCTTATAGCGGCGACGGGCTCACCACCACTCTGAGTGTCGCACTGCTTGGTGAAGCGTGGACTATGGCAATGGACTGTTATTGCGGTGCTTTTGCCAAGTCTCTGACTAACCCTTATGCGATAATAGTCGTGATTATATGTATGTATGAATGTAATTTGTCAATAATACTTAACATGCGTTCTGAAGCACGGAAGATCTTCATATCTCAAATTGTTGGTCACTCATCCAACCAACTTAAGGTTGCATTGTTTTCGATTATTATTATACGTCCCACCGAATTATTGCGTGAGGGTTACCGTAATAAAGCTTATAATATGATTTTTTGTAATCAGATCGCAAATAAAATAAAACAAACCCTTGGGTAGGTATATTGGCTGTCCTGTCCTCAGCCTATATACGTCCAACTGCTGGGCACAGGCCTTCCTCATGGAGAAACACATGAGGAGTATGGGCCGTAACACCACCACGCTGGCCCAATGCGGGTTGGTGGGTAGAAACAGTCGCAATAGCGACTGTGACCAACGGCGTAACGTGCCTTCCGAAGTACGGAGGAGCTCGAGATCACAATGTTTTGGTCACCCATCCACGGCCTGACCATGGCGAAGGTAGCTTTGTTTTCAATCGAAAGCCAAAGCGTACTAACCACTACGCCACCGAGCTCCTCCTATAGGTATGAGGTATATTGGCTACTTAGTCTGAAATAAAATATATTAAGTTTTCCTAAGTTCAAAAATCTTCATCAGCAATAACAGTACCTCGATCTGCTCAGGAGTTGGACGTTGTGTCGTAGAGGCACCTTGTCCATCATACAATCTAAATATACATGTTATGCCGTAGAATTATCACTCGTAACATAACAGTGCAATTCTGTATGAAATTACACACCTTAATCACAATAAACATTTCGCTTGCTATCTTATCTTGAGCTTAAATAATACTGATTTTAATAATACCTACTTACTATATTTATAAATACTTTACAGTCTATGTAACAATGATTATGGTGTGACAAAAACAAAACACGATTAGTACCATTTTTCGCACACATGACTACAAGTATATCTACCTTTTTTAATATAAATATAAAGTACTGACGACGTTGTATAATAAACAAAAATTTATATTAGGTCCTTACCTATGAAATTGGTGTTTTGTATGGAGATTTTTGGGAATTCTGCATTTTCCATACTAAAATTTTATCAGTTTTCTTCACAACGACAAATCCAGAGATAATAATATTTGGCATGTATCATTAGACAAGCTTTAGTAATATGTGTAATATCACACTTCATAAAAATTATTTATCGTTTTTAAGTGAATGCAAATAAAATGATGTATTCGGGTGGCACTTAAAAAGAGTTGTCTCCGTGTCCAATTTTAACACAATTAAACTGACAACAAATTATCAAAACAATTCAAAGGAGCTCAAAAATATAGTCTATTTTTAGACGAGGTAATTAATTTTTAGAAATACTCTGAATCTTAATAGTTACAGACAAAATACTAAGAGAGAAAAAAAACACCAATTTCATAGGTAAGGACCCAAAATACTAATTTAGAAATACTATTTGTAACCATAAACAGTTGTTATTAGAAAATTTTGTGCCGCACCTCAGTGAACCGACTCGATGTAAATATAAAATACAAGCTTTTGCCCGCGACTTCGTCCGCGTAGAATACGTACTTTGAGATAGTGTGATGGTAGGTAACCTATAGCCTTCCTCAATAAATAGGCAATAAATAGTGTTGAATACACTGAAAGATTTTTCAAATTGGAGCAGTAGCCTCAATTGGTAGAATTGAAAATTTACTCCTACTCTATTATTAGAAGCAAAATTCATAGTGGCGTAAATTTGTCCTTCATGTTTTTGGGAGGCGTAATTTAATTTTTTTAACATTCACCCGCATGGCACCCGTTCCTATGGGAATATCGGGATAAAAGGTAGCCTATGTCCTTTCTCAGGCTCTAGACTACCTATGTACTAAATTTCATTTGAATTGGTTTAGTAGTTTTGGCGTGAAAGCGAGACAGACAGAGTTACTTTCGCATTTATAATATTAGTATGGATCATATATGCGATAGCTACTTGACGATAATCATTAAAAGACTGGTCATAATTTGGCTAATTCTCACGTTACCATCTTATACAACACCGTATTATTTTTATGTTTTCCAATTTGTATAAAAAAGTTATTAGTGAATGTATAAACTCAATTAAAAATACATAAGCGTTTCGCAATAAACTGGGTACTTGAACACTCAATAAAATTGAGTAACGAATCGAGTTTTATCAATATTATGTAATATATTTAATTACATAACGGAAGTAAAAGGAAATGATACCTATATAAACATTTTAGCGTTATTGTTTTGCAATAATAATACTTAATGAAAATAAAATTAACTACGACCCGTGCAAGTATCAATACCCTTTTTCCAAATATACTTAATTGTGTTAAAAGTCTATGATAACATCTTCATCCATTTTTAAATCTAACTAGCTGTTGCAGACGACTTCGTACGCGGTTACTATGTTTTTTTAACTATCCCACGAGAATCCTGAAATAAAAAGTATCTAAGATGTTGACCAGGGATATAAGGTATCACCATATAAAATTTCATTGGAATCGATCCAGCCATTTCGGAGATTTGCGCGTACAAACAGAAACAAAAAAAAACGTTTTGGTAATTTCCCTCTTTTGACATGCCCCTGACTTGGTTTAAAGCACTTTTTTTTCTATGTACAGGCATTCGACTTCTACAGTTTTATTATACGTATGTATAGATCTTCAATATCTGCACCTTGATACTTTATTATACGTCTCTGATAAAGGATCAAGGAGCCGTTTGCTTAACCTTGCATTTGTTCAATATTTTCATGTTTTCATTGGAGCTTCTGTCTAAAATAGTCCTCATTTACACCGGGTAGGTTTCCTCTTACGGACCTTTCCCTTATCTACTGCTAGATGGACGGTAAACAGAATAAGTCTCAGACTATAGCTCCCAGATATACCCCACATGCCCTTTCGTGGGAACGGTTCGGGTGCTGCTGAAGAAATGTACCGAGCCCTTACTTATTTTCCTTATTTAAGACACGGTTAGTAAGTATTTATGCTTTTGTCACTTAAGCTGTTCTTTGAAATATCTTTATGATTTGATCTGCAATAATTCCGAGTCATCTTGCTCTGTGAAAACATGTCTGTCGCTAGACTTCCAAATGTAGACGTCCTTGTAATTTTTTCTTGTCTAATGCAACAAGTGACAAGTTCCGGATTAGATGTCAGATCATCTAATCTAGGTGACAATAGCGAATGGTGAAACCACAGCGAATCAACAATAACATTGGCCCAAATCAAACGACGCATCGTAAAAAATATAGGCTTTTGTTTTTGAACGTCCTTGAATTTTTTTTTCTAAGCATAGCCCATAGTATAGAACAATGAGTTAGGTACCTATCAATAGATTGTATACCTATTAACAATGGTTAAAACACAGAAAGGTACACTTCACTAACATCTTACAGGAGAACTTTCATTATAATTGTTCTGTATCCCTTGCTGACCAATTAGTTATTTTAGCTGATCAATTGTATTTCTTTGCTGACAAATTTAGAAATTAACAAATGCCAAAATTAGAATATTTTGTTGACTGTTTATATAACTCCCTTCAAAAACGTTGATTTGAGTACTTACCGCAACTCAAAGTGAGAGTATTGCCATCCCCGACGCAAAAAGAGGTGTTATTACAATGAAAACTTACACTAATGGTACGGTTTTCAAGCGACTTCAAAAAAGGAGTCCTCAATTCGACCGTATATACAAATGGGGGGTGATCAAATGGGGCAGTGTGGGAAAGACTGATTTTTTTTAACTTCTACGAGTTAACGTTCTATGAACGATATTCTTTGAATTAACTTCTACGAATAAATTGTCCTGTTTCCAGTGGTACAAAGTGGGTATTGAACCGAGTATACGATACTCGGTTTTAACTTTTGCCTTTAACTTCGGCCTTAACTTTTGCCTTTAACTTCGGCCTTTAACTTTTGTCCCACAGCGAGGTAGTTGGTCAGTAATCAAGTTGCTACCGTGTACCATAAGAGTTGTCAGTTATTCGCTTTACGGAATTTTCACATTTTTTTTTAAATTCACTGCCTGTTACCATTTACGAAGTTGCTGGGGAAGTGGCACATTCTGCTGGACGCATGCTTGCACGAACGTGACAAGTTGAAAAATACTCCTACGCACATGCAATCTATATTCTGCGACTTTGTAGTCTAATATACCTATGAAATCCTTACCTACCTATGAAACGTCCTTACCTATGAAATTGGTGTTTCGTATGGAGATTTTGGGGATGTCTGCATTTTACATACTAACATTTTATCAGTTTTCTTCACAACGACAAATCCAGAGATAATAATATTTGGCATGTATCATTAGACAAGCTTTAGCAATATGTGTGTGAACACGCTTGATAAAAATTATTCATCGTTTTTATGTTAATGCAAATCAAATGATGTATTCGGGAGGCAGTTAAAAATAATTGTCTTTGTGTCTAATTTTAACACAATTAAACTTACAAAAAATTATCATATTAAATAATATGAGCTCAAATATATGGTCTATTTTTAGAAGAGGCAATTATTTTATAAGAATGTTCTGAAACTTAATAGTTACGGACAAATTGCTAAGACAGAATAAAAACACCAATTTCAAAGGTAAGGACCCAATATGTGAGTAGTACAAAAGTTTATATGCCGATAAAACCCTGTAATGTTAATAACATAATAATAATAGTACCATTAAATTAGGAAGGCAGCGGTAGCCAAAATGGAACGGGACGTCTCACTACTCGTTCAAGAAGGCCGTAGGAACCGCGGGTTCGATCTCCGCCTGTACTAGTTTGAATGAAACTCACGCAAAGTTCAAGAGAGGAGCTCGGTGGCGTAGGGGTAGTGTGCTTTGGCTTTCGATTGAAAACAAAGCTACCTTCGCCATGGTCAGGCCGTGGATGGGTGACCAAAAACTGTGATCTCAAGCTCCTCCGTGCTTCAGAAGGCACGTTAAGCCGTTGGTCCCGGTCGCATTGGGCCAGCGTGGTGCAGGACAGTTCATTGTGAATATCGCTTGCCTCACATTGTGCCCGGTGCATGGCAACAGGCTCGCCACCTGCTATTAGGGGACCTAACATATCTGGCGAAATGTGGGTGGTACGTAACACGCCTACCCCTTCGGGGAAAAAGGCGTGAGGATATGTTTAAGTATTAAATTAAGGAATGTGTAAAATGGCACACCTACAGTTAATTGAGTATTTCCAATTTGAAGTACCACGTTATCGTATGAGAAAACAACAAGCACCTATTGACGTTACAAAAATCAGAATTAACCCTTTTTCGTTTACGAAGGTGACATAAATTTTACGAAACGAATCTTTTATTACCTTTCAATAATCAAATTTCCGTATTTTGAAATAAGTTCCAAATTAAATCAACACTTTAAACAATACTGTTCGCAGTCGGCACTATTGATGACGTACCCATGCCCATTGTCGATCAGTAAATGCTTTTATGAATTAATAAAATTGGAAAACATTCAGAAAGTTGACACTTGCGTCACGCTCTGCATAATGATTATATGAAATTTATTACTTGACGACTCTTTATAAATTAGCGGGTGTCCGAAAACATGGCTTTTATTAGAACTTGCTTTTGGACTGCTTTGAATACTGAAATATTCAACATAACTGACTTATTGGTCAACAAACAAAAACTATAAATAGATAGGTTTTTTCTGTAAGGGTAGGCAGAGATTACATCTTTCCACTTGCCTCGATCCTTGCGATTTATCAGCTCTCATCACATGCTCGGCGATTCCGGGTACTTTTGACCTGGCCCTTCTCAAGAACGTCATTGATTTGGTCGAAAAACGTCCGCCTAGGTCGTTCTCGCCTCGTATATTTACTCCCGACTCATATATCCTTTTATTATTAATCAATCTACTTTCGACCTCAGCCTATATACGTCCCACTGCTGGGCACAGGCCTTCCTCGTGGATAAACGAGTATGGGCCGTAACACCAGCACGCTGGCCCATTGCGGGCTGTGGGTAAAAATGTCAACTATTTTGGTCACCCATCCATGGCCTGACCATGGCAATGGTAGCTTTGTTTTCGATCGAGAGCCAAAGCGTACTAACCACTACGCTACCGCGCTCCTCGTCCACCTGTAACTTATTCTATGACTGTTATAAATTGCTTTACGCCTTTAATGATTGGTATTATTTATTCATTAGCTACAATCTTGTAGATATCCAAAGTCAAGCAATAGATAATCGTAGACAAAGGTACTCCTCGATAACCTAATTGATTACTAAAATCTTAAGTAGATATTACATGTCTATGCCTATGATAAGACAATGCCAATGACCCCAAACAAGAATTAACTTTATTAACAACCTAATGTATGGTGTAAGGCTTATTAAAGAGAAAAAAAAAAAAAAAAAAAAAAAAAAACAACCTAATGTATTAATTTTAAAAATCTATACATATAATAAAACTGTAGAGGTCGAATGTCTGTACATAAAAAAAGTCAAGTCAGGGGAATGTAAAATAAGGGAAAATACCAATTTTTTTTTTTATTTTTTGTTTCTCTGTCTATTCGTCTGTTTGTACGGGCTGATCTCCAAAAATGGCTGAACCGATTCCAATGAAATTTTGCATGGTGATAGTGATTTTTATCTATTCCGTGATGCCTTATATCCCTGGTGAACATCTTAGATAAAATTATAGAAATACCTATCAAGTAAAATTCACTGCCGCGAGCGCTTGTAGCAAGTGCATCCACAGTCAAAGCGCTATGTGGATGTACTTGCTACAAGCGCTCGCGGCAGTGAATTTTACTAGTCTTTTTTGACAATTTTATTATTAAAATTTACTTTAACTATAATAAATGTGACTATGTATAATGTTGACGATTTTAAGTGCTATATAAGCCTATGAAAAGCGCGTGAACTCGGTGCAATCTTAATAATAAGCTTTACAAAATCCATCGGTCAACACCGAGAATAAGTTGTAGGAGAATTAACGGACGAGTTGGGCCACCACACCACGACATTACAATCAACGGACGTCTCCAAAGGTGTAGGCAGGAAATACTTACTTGGTTTTCTTGGCAGCAATCCTGGCGGGAATACAATGGTCCAAAGCCTCTGAATGAGCGTGGACAAGCGCTCCAAGCAGGCGCCTGTGTGACGGCTGTCATGTATAGAGAAGATCCACTAAACAAAGCATTTCCTTGCGGTTATACTATTATGATAGTCTCACACAAAACATAAACAGTTTACTCGATGTTCACTCAATAGTTTGTAGAAAATGCGGGATAAGCGGATCGTCATAAAATAATAGTAAGAAAATTTATACACACGAACACCAAAAAGTTTATCTAATTTTGATATCACTGGCTGAAACGAGTTGGCTATATTTTCAAATTTCGAACACAGGCCCGCTCTTCTTCAGGCCGTGTTGTTTTTAGACGGCTCACTATACGAGCAAAATAATTCGAATTTCGAATAAATTAAATCTAGAAATGAGCCAAAAAAAAGTAAAATTCACGACATAGTCTAGGTATCTCGTATAATCTAGACAACAATTTAAGGGTCATTACTCGGACAATAAATGAATGTAAATAGGTGCCTAAAATATGTAAATGGCCAAAATAAAGCGAGGGAATTATTTCACACAGTTTACATGTATATTCACAAATCAAAAATAACGTGACTGTGTGCTCGATTATAAATTTACGAATCGGTCTATTGTAGACTAAAGACGCGAGAGGAGAACGATGCTTCTTAAAAAATGTCGAAAAAAAAAAATTTATAAATGTGACTGTGTGTAATGTTGACGATTTTAAGTGCTAAGTTTAGCCTATGAAATAAAATTATTTTTGATTTTGATTTTGTATTGGCTCCATTTGATTAAAAATTGTTTTTATTTTGCTTTAGTGACTCATCAAAAAATATGAATGAAGCCTTTACCGACCCAAAAATATCGATGCTTTACCTAACGGCATTTCACATAAAATATTGAGCGTTGTGTTATTTTATCCTACAAAAACATATGACGTTAAGGTCCGGTTTCACCACCTTCTAATAAGCGCTATGCAACAGAAAAATTTTAAAGTGAACTGAATTTGTATGGCATTATCTGTAAGTTAATTTATCATAAGTATTTATAAACGGGTCTTTATTAAATTTATAAAAGGGTAAAAAGGGTAAAGGGTAAAAGTCATCATAATCAGCCCACGCCTGCTCACTGCTGGACATAGGCCGTCTCATAAAGCACGCCAAGTGTCGTCATTTTTCTTAATTTCGTCAGTGTTCGTCAAATGCTTTCTTTGAACTCGTTAATTAGCCTAAAGTGCGCGGGAACAGTCCCCTTTATTGCAACTTGCGCTTGCGCAGCGAAACAAACAAAATAAATAACGTTGTATAACAAACCAGCACGTTCCTTCGAGCATGGGCAGATAGTGTGATATGGGTATATATTACACAATATTGGATATTAGATTGGATAGATAACGCTTTGTAGCGTGTATATGATTAAAAATATATATCTATTTCTCTTGCTTACCAGGCTACACAGTCACTATGGTACGAGAAAGTCACTGGATGCAGACGGTACAGGAAATGTAGTGATGGAGATCTTTGCCTCAAATTGTTAACTAAATAAATTTCGATTGCACAAATATAGTTTTTAGGGGTCATAAAAAAATAACCTTAACCTAATATTTATCAGAACACATTTCCTTGGGATTGGTTCTTTCGAATCTGGGTGATTATTCGATTCATTTTAGGACTACCTAATATTGTGCTAAATGAAATTAGGAATTTCTATAGTTATGTTTTATAATAATATGCCTTTAGAGAGTTATGCCACTTGAATGTTATGAGTAAGAAGGAATATGTAACATGAGTGTTATGCCATTTGATGATTATGCCATTCGATGTATGACAAACGATGTTATGACAATCGACGTTATGCGAAAACATGCGCTCCCCTTTGCGGGATGGATAAGTCCAACAGTGGGCATATCTGGGCTGTACGGTGGCGTAGCAAAAGACTGAGACTAAGGAAGAAGCAATTCTTCCTTAGGGTTATAACATATGCTAGTAAGATTAAGATAGTCAGATTGTTATTGTTAATTGTTGCGAGTGCTCATCAGAACCATTAACGCATGCGCAAAATAACATGGGTGTTATTTGAAAGTTGTCCTACTTTATCGAATGCGGTACTGACCACATTAAATTCTAGTGCAATGTTGTTTTAAATATAATGACTTAGTCAATTTTTTTGTAAAGTTTTTCCCAGAACTAGCCAAGTCTACGTTCTTTTGACCGGCGCTCGGTAATGTTCGTTTTCGTCTTAAAAAAACGTTCTGTGGTATATTATTTGTCGTCATATTTATTAGTTTACATTTTTATATTTTATATACATGTTTAATTATATTTATCCGTTATTCTTTGGGCTAATTGATTCTTATAGTTACCTTTTGGCTAATTGATCCTTATAGGAAACATTTAAGTATTTATTTAAAACGTTTTAGGCCCTAATTTCAATCATCAGATACAACTATCTTGTCATTCAAATGTTAGCTCTGTCCCTTTTCTTTTTATGACTTTAGAAAGTGACAGTGATAGTTTTAAATGGCGGATAATTTTAACTGAGGATTGAAAAATCGGGCCTTAATTGCGTAAATAAGTACTTGAAGTAGTAGTTATACAGATCTAAGTCGTTTTTATTTGCAAGAGCGCAGGATGTGAGATGTACCTAACTGTATCAAAACATGACATTAATATTCGTATATAAATGTTCAGGTTCTAAAATAACATTTTAGTCATGGCCTCCAAAACCGGTAATATCGTTTTGGGAATAGCATATTTAATACCTGCACACAATTACAATATGTAAACCGGAGACCTAAGCTGAGATAGTTTAAAAACTAACTTAGTTCCCTTTAAATAATGTTCAATATGGCTATCATCAAAAAATCGTATTCGTGTGGGTATTTAAACTGATATTGGTTGTGTAGTCCAGTCACCTTTGCATAAATCTATTTTATAATAAGTTTTTTACGGTGCCTAACAGATAAAAATATACTAACGCGATTCAAAAACCAGCCAGTTCTAGCCAGTCACAAGAAGACTATATTTTAATTAATTAATCTATAAAAATTATATATTTTTTTATAATTTTTTATAATAACAACTTTAAGCTTCAGCTTTTAAACCGACTTAATTATAAATTACTAGCTGTTGCCTGCGACTTTGTCCACGGTTACTGTGGTTTTTTAATTATCCCACGGGAACCCTTTAATTTTCCGATGTTGAGATGTTGACCAGGGATATAAGGAATCACCATGTAAAATTCCATTGAAATCGGTCCAGCTATTTCGGAGATTAGCCCGTACAAACAGACAGAGAAACAATAAATAATAAAAAAAATATTTTTTGGTCTCTTTCCTCTTTTAATATCCCTCTGACTTGGTTTTAAGATTTTTTTTCTATGTACAGACATTCGACCTCTACAGCTTTATTATATGTATAATAATAATAATAATATCCTCAGACATTCACACCTATCAACTAGCCCCATTTTAAGCAACTAATGCTGCTTGTGTTACGGACACCAGATGACGGATAAATATATTTAATAGATAAATACATATAAATAACCTGAATATATAGAAATATATATATAAACATCCAAGACTGGAGAAAAAATGCCTGAAAATTCATCACCCAAACATTTGCCCCCACTGGGGATCGAACCCAGAACCTCTCGAGATGACGACGCCTTGAGACCGGCATACAGACCTCTCGACCACGGAGGTCGTCAAACAAAAAAAAATAGTTTGTAGACTTCTTTGAATCCTACTAGTTTTTAATCTTAAAAAGCTTCTTTATTATTCCACTAAGCCCAGGGTCGACAGGTGACTAATGGTTACATAAAACTGACTCATGCCTTACTCACCTGATAGCCAACTGTGATTATGATTTACAAGCTGATTTTTGTAGGCCCCTTAATTGTTAAAAGGAAGTTAACTTTGATTTACGTAGTTTAATTCGACAGAAAACTTATGTGACATCGCGGTGGTTGTGGTTGCGAGATTTGGTAAAAATAAATCGAAGATAATGAAATTTTTACAGATAATATAGTAACATTTATTCATAAAAAATTATAAAGTCTAAATACTTTATCATTTTTTATGAATTTTAGTTGCAGAGTGTTTTGTGTGCTTCTTCCAAATACGAATCTAAATTAGAAATAAGTGACAAATCACTTTTTAACTAAAATAGGTTTATTAAGGCTTTAATATTTTTTATGAATAACACGGTTAATATTTAAATAAAACTTTTTATCTAGACTTTGAAGGACAGAAGCAACGTCGTTACTTCTGATTTCAAAGTACTGATTTCAAATCGATAAGCAAAATCCGATAGGTTCCAACGTTCCAATCAACTGTTTTTGTATAAAGGATGTCCAGGAAATACGCCGAAAAACTTTGTGGGGTGCTGTCAAGACCTATCATAACTTTTATAGTTTTCAAGTTATTTGAATTTTTCTAAAAATTTTAAAAATCTCTACCCCTAAAGTATAAACCAGTAATAGGTACCCATTACTGTTTTCTTGGCAAAATGTATACTAAAATCGAATAGAGGAACTATTCACAAACAATTCAGTATACAGAATAATAATAATAAAGGATTCTTTTAATGCAACAACTAAAAATTTAAAGTGAAAACCATAACTATAAAGTTTCGCCGATCGGTCCGTACGGATCTTTGACAGATGTCAAGCATTGTTCTTTCTCTCTTAAAACTTCCACTGTGAGTGAAACATCTGTGAAATTCAAATACAAACCAACATTTAATGTTCACATTTCCTAATTTCTCTCGTACTCGCCACATGTTTCTTTTTTCATGTTTCATCTTCTTTCATGTTTCACAGCACGAAAGTTTTGTCCAATATAAGATTTCAAAGAAAAATCCATGGGTCCATGAGTTAAAACAAAAATTTATGTAGAAACAATACAAGATGAACAAAGGATAGAAAAAAATTGATTGTTCATTGCGCCTGACGGAAAAAATGCTTTTGATGTTAAGAATCTGAAATGCGAACAAAAGTTATAAACATACTTAGGTAATACCTTCATTTATGGTCTGAGTAATTCGTTGTCTAGACTTTATAAAGTTGTCAATAAACGAAAATGAAGCTTTTGCTTTTTTGTAAAATAAAACTAGAATTGATTAGCGCATTTTGTTAACTCCCTTTAACTGGCACACAGCTAGCCTCATTATGACGAAAGTCGAAATTAACTGCATTTTTAGACCTAATTAACAATGCGTAGCCTTTAATGGTTTCGATTTCTATCATTTTAATAATTTTCCATCAGTATTCATGTCATTGTATGAGAAGTGTTTCCTATGACGAAAAATCATTGAAAATACGCTTTTACTACGAGTATACTCAAAAATTACGAGATCTCGACAGTAATTGCTATTTAATCAATCTTGACATAATGATTATACCTAAATTGATACCACTCACAGAATCTTCGACAATGTGGATTCATTGAAATACGCACCAAAATTAATTCTGTGAGATGCGCTGAAATTTTTGATGCAAAGCTCCAAAAAAATAAATAGAAATATAAATACTACAGAAATATAACTAAGTAGTGAAACAGTATTAATAATTTGCACAATTTACTTTTTTTTTTATGAAATGTTTGTAGCTTTCAAGCGTGGTTCAAAACCGTATTTTCTCCACAATGCTCAAATAGCTTTTCCACATTTTCCAATGTTGTATAACGAGACAAATACTAGACATAGCGAGGAGAAATTTAACACTCTCATATATAACATATGTCCAAGTTTATCTTTCACGAACAGGTTTGTTTCTGCCTTAAATGATGCTGCAATTTCTATCTGGCTCTAGAAAGTCGCCTCTTATATGTTAAAATACCTAGTTTTTCCTAGACTTTCCATGTTTCACGATCTCCCAAGAATTTAATGTGCTCATTAACGGAAGAACTATGTATAGGAAACACTGAAAAGTTATCCTGTAAATAAACTCAAAGAACAGGTAGACTGTTGACATGGGTTGAATTGAAAAGTATTGAAAATTTTCGACTTCAGAATTCTTTATCATAAACCTATTGATTGATACAGATAGATCAATCCCAATACTGAACCTCCTTAAAAGAAATACGTAAGAAGTCTGATTTATAAGCAAGTAGGTATAATTGTTTATCATTTTTTAACCGCCTCCAGTATCCATCACACAAACGCATAGGTAATCTGTTTTCTTTGGGTAATTTGATAAATCTCAATAAAAATTTAAAATTTATTAGGAATGCAATCTAGAATAACATAAACCCAAAGCCAAAAAGATCTTAAAAGTGTGCTCTGTTACTTTTCACGATATACCTAGCTGACTGCATGATATAACTAATTCTAAAAAAACTACCTTGTGTGTTTCGTCTCGTAACACTTATTAAAAGAGCACCCATCAAACCAATACTACCAAAATTACCATTTCAACAACCATTATAACTACGATGAAATAACAGTTCAGTTTAAGTGAGCTGTGGGAACTAAAGTGGGATAACGAATACAGACGATTAACAGCAGACTCAATATGAAGTAATATGAACCTTTTTTCTAAGACGTAAAGGATAATTTAGCTTGTCCTGTAATACCAAGTGGTTTAGGAAATTTTCCAATAAAAAGATAACCAACAATTTTGTTTAATTTTAAATTATAGGTTCTCCCTCTCCTTCATGGGGTCCTTAACTCCTAAACAGGTTGTAAAGATATGTGGGTTAAAATCTGTGCCAACCTTTTTGAAGATTAAGCCATGATGAATGTGATTTTTTTATATTACGTTATGTAGAATTTAATTAAGTTGACACGAAAACACCTATGGAGGAAGAAATCATAATTAAGAACAATTTTAAGAAAAATCTAATTATTTTGTGAGGTTTTTCTAGTTCTATATTTACAGTTAATAAATGTATGGTAAAAAAAAACATTAAAATACTAGGAATCATTCCGTCTTACTCAAAAGTAAATTGAGTCTACTTTTAAATAGCACTGAAGTGGCAATCGAGTGGTTGGACCACCTAATAATCAGAGTTTACCTTGAGTGCTTCCAACACCGGATGAGCACATGAGCATTCAGACCCTTTAATATATTGTCCAAACTGAAGAATTACACGTTTTTGACGATTTTGTACAACCTTTTCTAACAGATATCAGCAATAATCCGGAACAAAACAAACATATACCAGAAATAGGAAATAGTGTTCGTAATTATATGCCTAGTCTATAGTACGAAGCTAAAGCAGCAACCATTAATTTGGCCCAACATAGTATTACCTGTATCCTGCGATCTGATAGCACGCAGAGAAAGTTCGCTACAATATTTATTGCGGTTCATTTTACAATAGCTTGACTCTATATCTAAAGGCATAAGTGTCATAATTAGTGGTTGACTGAAAAGCAACCGTATAACCAATGTTGCTGCAGGCCTATAGTGAATACAAAATATAAGACTAATAATTTAAAATGTCGAAGTTTTACATTTGTTCCGTTCCTGCAACTGACACAAGATTGATTTGGAAGCATTTGATTTTATCTCTCTAGGCTTTTCTAAAGAGATTGTGTGCCGTTCTGACATCATAAATTTAAAAGCCTGTATTTTGAAATATTTAAAGCCTTTCTGGTAGGCATACTACGACAGAGTGTGAAGTTATAAACGGCAGTACCGAAATGTTAATAGAAAAGTGCTAAACTTAATTATAATTAACGAGAACTTTAAAAAGAATAATCTAGAAGTTAAATTTTTTATGCTTGCCATAAAATTTTACAAATTGCTTTACCAGATTAATTAAGTGTTTGGATATACACATACAATAATATATTCCATGAACCTTTTTAAAGCAGTTAATGCTAAAAGTTAATGCAAGCGAACTTATTTCTATCGATGCGCAAAGGTACAGGCATGAGCAGCCATTATTTTTAAGTCCTGAGAATTATAAATGTCAATTGTTCACTACAGGTTTATTTTAAATTCAATTCCCCGTACAATGGACTGTAAAAGTTGTTTCTTTAACCTTGAAATCGGTTTACGAGAGTCAGGTTCCATGTAGCCAATGAAATTAGAGGTACTGTGGATTAAGAGGGTAATTTAAATAAACACTTTGAGGATCTAAGACTTGAATGTGTAATTTGATGATTGTATGCCAAAGTAACATAAGGGGAATATCTAGGATTTTTTTGCTTTGTGCCTAATATCGACAAGATGTATAATTTTTATCTTCAAACAAGTGAAGAGTTTTATGTCTTTTGTGATTTTGACCACGATTTTAAACGATCATCATCATAGCAACCTATGCTTGTCCACTGCTGAAAATAGGCCTCCCCGAATTTTAAACGATACCTAGGATATATTTTATAAATGTTTATAAAATTTGCTATAAGAATTAAAACATACGCATTTATAAACCATAACAAAGAATTTTTTTGTTAAATTTGTATTTTTATAAAACTTGGTAGGTACATAGAATCTCTTAAGCTTACATCTTTCCTTCAAAACTTTCTAAACTATATAGATAGAAATTAAGAAACAACAAACAAAAAAATAAGTAATACAATTAGGTATGCCTATACATGTTGGACATGCCACAGTCAATAATAATCTTAAATCAGTCTATAACAATGTGATTTTACACATCATTACACATTGTTTCTGGGTCAATAACAACAGTGCCTTCTGACCATCAAATTTATTTGCTTCACCTACTTCGGAAGGTTCAGGAGTTGTAATACTGATACAGACTGTGCATACAATTGCTGTTTGTGAAGATCGTAATACGTGTGACGCCTCAATTTCACTAAAATATTCAGGTTGAATAGTGACCCCAATTCATTACTGAAAGGTCTACAATATTTATGTCTTTTCGCACTAAGATTACTTCTAGTGTTATTAGCATTGGTATTTTTTTACATACTACATATTTGGGATTGAATTCTAAAATCATCAAGCTACGAAATTGTTTTGCCGAACTTATCGTTAAATATTGAAACTGAATCTTATATTTTCGACAATTTTAGATAATTTTGGTTTATTTTTTACAAATTTAACTCCGAGATTTCAACTCCAATTTAACACCTTAGAAATGCAGCATAATATTAATTATGTGAAGTTTTAAATCCATCTTATATAATTATGTTAAGCAAAAAGTTACCAAAGAGTATTGGCAATTAGAATTAGTACAGATAATGATGCAAATTGTACAATCTAATGTTGTTGATTTCATAAATTATGTGGTTTTGGACTCAAAAAAGAATTAAGTTGATTTTTTTCAATGGATCATATCATTACGTTTTGAAATGTAGCTTTAACGTAATAGGTTTGCATTCTATTACTTTTTTGTAAAGTACAGTATAAGTGCTAATTAATAATAATTATACTAATTTTATTTGTTTGTGATCTTTTAAAACTATATTGGCAGTGGCAATATATTTCCAAATATTTTCATCTCCTGTTCTTTTATCATGATATCCATCCCTCGTTTCCATTGAATCAAAATAATTCCTTTCTGGGAATCTACCTTCCAATGAACTCGTTGTTTTTGATCTAAATCTACATTTTAGAACCCAAAAATTTCAAAAACTATATCTTTTAAATGCCAAACAATGATCGAGATGGCATTGTTCGAATTACCCAATCCTACTAATATAGAATTCTGAATAAAATGTGTACCACTTTCGTGCTTTTGAAGCTTCTTTCCATTCTAGTCAAACTGGCCTCGAGTGTTGCGCCACGGAATGCAGTTTATTCGATGAGTAAGCGAAATGCTTGTTCAGCACAGTTTTAGACTAAGAACCAAATCGTGACATGTTTCGCAATTTATCTGTACACAATATTGTCTAAACGATTCGATACTGTATGTTAATCATGATAAGATTGTAGCTGGATGACGGAATTCGAATACGTCGCATTTGTAGCATTATGTCGATGTTCTTTTGTCAAGCTGTCAGTTTTAAAAATTCATAACATAGTGGTGTTGCTTACACTTGCGCTAGCGCACACGTGCGTTATGTTTATAAACATGCCTGCATTATGGACATGGGTGCGTTTTTTGAAACAACAATTTTTTACCATTTATTGGCGATGCCACCTTGGCTATTTACTTTCACCTATTAACTTCTATATGAAAGGAAAATATAGTTCATACTCAGTATAATTTTTCTAAATATTTTTATGTATGTAGACGACTTCGTTATAGCCGCACAATTTAACCGCAATGTTCCAGTGGTGAATAGATGTTAGGAGGCTAACAGCAGCCTTCTCTTGTGTAGGACTAACGGTGCAGCTTGACCTGAGCAAAGCATATGTTCACAATTACAGACTTATATGGAATGGTACAAAGCAATTTATTTGAAAGGAATTGTGACAGTGTTAGTAATAACTTACGATTTTTGATGGATACTATTCAAGTAGTCGATCGTAACTGAATTTTTTTTTTGGTTGGAATAAATCTCCGGCTGGCCTGGGATGAACCAATGACTTTATGTTCAAGTACATCCGTTTTCTGTCACTCCCTTGGATGTGAATATACACGGTAAGCCAAATAATATGACTAAGGCTACATATCATCCGTGAGATGCCCATGGCTGCCTTTGATACCATCGAAATTGAGCAGCTCCTAGATCGTTAAGCTAACACCGCGCTGCCATTTGGTTTGATATCTTTTCTAAACGACAATGTGTCTTACCTACTGCTAATTAAGGCTCGCAATTCTTTAACTCTATTGTTAACTCGCCGGAGGATATCCTCCTTTCAGATATGATCACATACAGAACTATACACACCGCAATAACTATCCAATTTTTCTCGGCATATTTATATGAGTACTCGTACTCACATAATATGCTTATATGTATTCTTTATTGTCCACTTAGTTTCACGAGATTTTCCGTTTTCCACTCTCCGTATGAATATTTGATTAGCATAACGACACCCATACGACCGTTTAGAGAAAGTACATACCGGACTCATATTAACGGTATCACGGCGCAAGGGACGCGAGCAAGCGAATTGCACTCTTGAAAAACGATTAAAAGAGTAACTAGCTTACATCGATTTAAAATTACCAAGTCCATGATTATTAAATTTTGAACTATATAACCTTCAAAAACTGTATAGACAGGCTCTATTTATCTATACAGATTTTTTTATACAGTCCTTAGACAAATGCAGTTGTTAACGTTTATATGATTTTTGTAAAACTTGTTGCAAGATTATTAATATTTATTTTAAAAGCTTCTTGATTTAAAAAAAAACGGGACCAGCTTTAGACTAAAGGAATTTTAGTGTGATAGGTAATCTAGTGGAAATGTGCCCTTCGTTTTATTTTCTGTAAAAAATATATATAAAAAGAAATATGCAAGAGTTTGGAACTAGTTATATTGCAATATAACGAAATAATAACTGCATTAAGCATTAATATACCAGCCGCACACTCATTATTGCAGCAAGACTCATCAACATCACTTGTCGATTGCATTAGCCAATTGGACATACAGTTGCTGATTACTTGCGTCGCACCAACTTAATAACTACTGTTGACGGTACACTCATTCTTGTACGTATCACAGTAACGGAATAGACGATTTTATGGTAATAAACCTAGATTGGTACGCAAAGCAGCATTACCATACGCACGAATGCAAAATACCACTGTTTTGCAATTTACGTAAGAATCAATTCATACCTGAATGCATTTCGCGTGTTCAGATGCTAGTTTAAAATGGCTTACCAATTTCACACACGTTATTTCCATTTTGAGAACTAAACCTCATTTAAACTGTTACAAAACATATACGCTGGATGTTCGTTGCCTATATAAATTTTACCTGTTATTTTTTAAATAAATAATGTAAAGTAATTAGACTGGTTGGGTGAAATAAGAAATGAGCGTGTTTTAGTTTATTTAAACTGATCTACATACTTTCCAACCAAAAATAATATAATTTAAAAAACGTAAATTTATATAAAATGCTATTAAAAACTCACAGAAGGTTTTCTCTCTTTTCAGAATGCCAGTTACGTGATCAATCGACGATACTCGAAGGGCAAGATGTCACCAGTTTGCCACAACTTCGTGCAGAACGCGTGGAAGAAAGACTTCTGCTCAAACTGTTTCAAGTCTCGCGAAGAGCACGTGAAGCAGGAACGGACGACGGAAGGCAGCAAGTACTTAGCTACTCCATTCCAGAACAGAAGCACTTTCTTCAAGAAAACGCCACCAAGTATCTTAAAGATACACCCAAAGAGAAAGAGCAAACGAAACGTAAGGTTCCCAGAAGAAGTATGCAGTGTCATAGGATATGGAGGTGACGACTGGTCTGATGGAGAAGAATTCGAAGTTTCTGAAGACAATGATGAGGAAGACGTATTCCCAGACACGGAGGAAGAGAGGGAGCTTCATAAAATTACGAAATCTAATACAGACTTTAACACTGTAAAGGCCAATTTACTTGGTGACTCTGTGGCCAAATCTTACACGTCTTTGTTGCTAGGAAAAATGCAAACTGACTCAGATGGCAAAAAGAAAACTTTGCTCGTGTCAGTGACCCCTTTTGGACAAGATAATAATGGCCCCACTGTTAAGTCTCACATTAGAAAATCAGCACTTATGCACGTGGCTGAACCTGCTGATGATACAAATAATTATAAAACCAACATTATTTTATCATCGTACGTTAAAGATTCAGAAACAATTATCGGTGCCGATAGTGCATCTACTACTATATGTACAGAAAAATCTTTGCTGGAAGAGATATCAGAAACTTTAGAGCAGAATAGAATAACAAATAGCTCAGAGCTTGCGTTGTCACAGAAGGATACCAACAAACCTATGGTCGTAGAAGGAAAAGTAAAAGAAAGTATGCAAGATGAAGTTGAGAAAAAAGATATAAACGAAACAAGAAAGAATGGTATTGTGCGAAAATCACCTTTAGTGAAAACTCAAGAACGACCTAAAGTTAATTTGAGTAGATCAGAGTTTAAATTTTGTAAAATTAACATTGAAAACAGCAGTGTTGATTCAGCCGTCAGCACATTAAATTCGACTGCAAATAATTCCCTTGCATCAGACGATGACAGCTTTAGCGGGCGGACGGATTCCGATAACGATGATAGTGGCAATTTCTCAGAAACAAACAAGTGTGAGGAAACAGTAAAGATAAAGGTTTTCAACGAAACCGATAAGAATATCAAACTATCTCCTATCGGACAACGTCGGAAGATAGATGGGAAAGTAAATGGTGGATACTCCACATTCCAAACCCCTATAATGGATATGCCTATTATAAAACCTAAACAAACAGACAATATGTTTACCCCCGAAGCGAGCCGTGAGCTAGCTGGTGAGCCTGATGGTCGTGCAGATCCGGACGAAACTACTGAGGCTCCTGCTCTACCAAAAAGTCCGATTCCTACAATGGATCCTCGACCATCCTTCCTACATGGCATGATCACTGATATACTACCAGTATCAAAGCCAGCTCTACCTGAAAAACCAAAACTTCCAGCAAAACCTGTAATCAAACAGACGACTAAGAAAACCACTGTATCGACACATCAACAGTTGACAATGCATATACAGTGTACCATTAAAAAGGATGGGGATATTATCAGAGTTATGAATGAGGAGAAAAATAATGAAATAAATGAAGTACGTGAAGATAAACCCGAACCTATTTATTACGCGAAACCAGTATTAACGAAACAAGACAGCGACACATCTCTGAACAGCTTATGTAAACGAAAAGCTCCTACTCCCCCTCTCTCACCATCTATAGAAGAATTTTCTAGTAACTTGTACCAAAGAAACACGAATGGCTTTATGAAGTCAGATTCACCAGTCGTTAGAGAAATGGAGAAAAGGGAACGTGCATCCATATCTTTAGGGATGCCAAAGCCGAAACAAACACAAGACGATGTAGTCGAAGCTAAGAGAGTCGAAGTTGTACCCGAACCGGCTCCGCGTAGAAATATTTCTTTGTCCCATGACAACTTACTGCTTGACGAAAAACGAAAAGGAAAACTTAAATTTTCCATTAAAAAACTACTGCGTATAGGTTCTTCGAAGGAACTTGATAAAAAAGAGCTTACCGCGGCTCCTATCACAAAAATAGCTCCTAAACCAGATGAAATTTATGATTTGGCACCAAAACCCAAGCCTCGATTGGTTATTATACATCCTTTAGACATAAACGGGTCAAGTGTCGAGGTTGTGAAGTCGAATTGTGAAATTTCGGAAAGTTTACGAAGAGTGAGTCACGACGATGTGGCGTCGATATACAGCGGTAGTTCCACGGAGGTTGAGGTTCCGAAAGTTGTGAACAAGCCTCCGCCCCCGCCAAGGCAATCAAGCGAAGAATACAAGAATGTTTCAAATTTGCCAAAGCCAGCGCGACCACCACCGCCCAAGTCCGCTATCCTGCAAAATAAACAAAAGCAACAAGCGTGGGCCCCACCGAGCAAAGGCGACAACATTTACGCAAATTTGGGTAAGGTTACATACACTTTCCAATTTATCTTAAAAATTTATTTACAATAAAACAGAAAAGTCATCGTAAAGAAGACCACCTATTATGGCATGTAGTAAAATAAGTGAATTATCACGGATTGGTATGCAATATACAACCACTCCATTTCATACAAATTGAAACAAGTTATGTTCGTTCTAGCAAGCACTGTCACCAAATCTTCACTCGATGTTTGAATATATTTACTAAGTAAAGCAACAAATGACGGTTCGAATGCAATTAACATTTTGTTAACCTTACTTTCAGGAGAAATCAGATCTGCGTTGGCACCTCGGAAGCCTGAGCGGACAGCGAGCATGCGGGAACGAGAGGCGCAGCTGGAGTTACCCAAGCGACGAACCCCCATTGACGACGACAAAGACGAGGTCGACGACGGGCCGCAGGAGCTGGTGCAGGCCACCAACGACGCCGTCATACACAACTACGACGATGTTTACAACTCCGCCAAATACGAGGAAGAAAACTCGGACTCAGCGAAGAACAGCGACAGTGACTACGAATACGTGCACCACGCACGATCCAGCTCCCCTGAGTGCGACTCCGCCATCAAAACAGATTCTACTGAAAACGAGAAAATCAGAAAAACAGTAAACGCTGACTTCCCCAAATACAACAACGGCATGTTCAATAGGTCATCTGTGCCTTACTGCGGTAGTGAGACCGAATCTGAAATCTACTCTCCGTACAGTTTCTACAGCTCAAACGACGCAATGGACGGTTCCAACAACGAGGACTATCAGAATGAGATGACACCAAAAAATACAACCAACAAACTCCGAGTGCGAAAAGGACGTAGCATTGTGCACAAGAATCTGGAGGATAATTATGGTGCTGTCGTTATTGCGAATCACGAAGCCCTCGCGCAGGTTTTAGAACAGGTAATTATTTAACCATTGCCTTGTTGGGCATGTTTTTCTAAAGTTCATTACTTCCAGTAGTTTCTATTATTAGACTATCCCGTTCAATTGCATTGCAGTTTATTCACCCGTAACTTTATGGTAATGTCTACCCATTGTATAACTCCAATCATCAATAGCAGCATAATATAAACAAAATTAACGATGTTTTGTATTTAAATTGTTTTTTGCTCTCTAAGTGTACCAAAAAACGAATTCTCAACAATTTCAGGTCCAGCAAAGTGCAACAATGCAACCGTCTCTTCGAGGACTGAAAGCTTGCACCAATCTCCGATGGAACGACTTCTCAATTCAGTCAAGCCATAAGAACAGTATCGTAAGGGCTGGCAAGCGCGTCTTCCACCCTGCGATATGGAACTCCAGCCAGGGACCAGTCAATGTGACTCTGATGTTGCATAAAGAGCAGATGGCCTCACAAATGATATGCCAGCAATCTGTCCAACCGCAGTCCCTAAGTCTAAATGCTATCACGGAGTTCTGTGACCTGGTTCCTAAACAGCACTTCGGAGATGAAGGAGATGATTTGGTTCAAGGTAATCATTTAAATTATTTATTATCGCTTATCCATTAAAATATCAACATAATGATACCTCTTGGTTATGAAATATCAAAATTCGATAACAATAGTGTGTTCTTCAAAAGTGCCTAGATAGTAAAAAGCCCCTAAAGTAATAACATAAGTTCTTACTTTCACATTCAACCTGAAACTTAATTATAACTTGTAGACGTAAAATCATTCTAAAAACTTATTTAACAAAATATCAGCACTTGTGCTAAAGCTAAACGCCATGAAACTAACGACAACCCATTTCCATTCCAGCGACCATAGTAGTCCTTGCCCACGCTCAGGTCGACACCATCCAGTCATACGGAGAGAGCCTCCACGCTACCGAAAGCCTCACCACTAAGGAGAACCAGCTTGTCCAAACGGAACAAATCCACGAGGCCATATTCATGATGCTACAGCTTATTAACGGCTTGAAGTGCTTCCAAGCGAGAGGCGTGGAGGAGATCTCCGAGACGCTCTCATCATTCATAGCTCTGAAGGAGATACAGCCATTGGTGTCTCATGGCAGCACCTTGAATCTCCCTTCACCTGATGATAGGCTCAACTCACTTTGGGCGCCAAAAACTAACAGCTACGGCCGGTTATGCATATTGCAAGGGTAAGATCATTTTAAAAATTCTGTTCAAACACTGACATGAGACGAGTGGTTGTAGTTATATTAAAAGAAATAGGATCTTATAGAACCTTTGCTGCATGCGAATACAGTGTATTCTCACAATACCCTTCAGCTTTTTTATTGCTCCATGTGTGAAGTCTAAGCGTAATCCAATCAAGAATGAGGAGATCCGCTAGATAAGTGGAACTGATGACCATCGAGGAGGAAAGGTAGTGCGGCCACTAGAAGCCACTAAATGGGCAGCAGTTTGGTGGAAAGAACCTGGGAAAACGCCTATGTCCAGCAGCAGTTTTTAGACTTTTTCCATTTAGTCTGATGACTTTTAGTCATTACTTCTCACTAACATTATGTAATGTTTGTTCACAGTTTGAGCGAGGAAATCAACTGCCACAAATCGTCTGACGAGGAGCACGTCAACTCTCTCTGCAAATGCGCAATGAAAGCCATCGAGATTCTTCTGCCAAGGGAGAAGCTCACACCACTCCTGAAGGAGGTCCTCCAAGAAGAACGGGCGATATCTCTGAACCAGGCGAAATCCGTCCTTGAATTTATGCTCTGGGGACCTTTGGACGTCGTTCAAGGAGTCCCGGCTGATGAAAGAGAACTATCTTTGCAGCGATGGTTGGATCTCGAAAGAGCAACTGTCTTACACGGACTAGTCAGAACAAGAATCCAACTGAACGTATTCGAACAACTACACCTCATGTTCTTAGTCCGGTCTACGGCTAAAGCCATGTGTGACGCCTCTGTTCTTCTCGAAAAAGCCAATGTATATTAAATGTAAATTTCTAAGCTTTAGCAGATAACCTGGCTTGTCAACCAATATGGAACATTCCGGGAAATCTTAACCTTAATTTTAGCATAGTTAGGCACCTAAGATTTATTTATAAATTGTAAATTATAGTAACATCCCACCAGTTCAGCTGAACAGCTAAGCGTGTTTTCAAAATTGCCATGTTGCTTTCGTTATATAAAAATATACTCTATTACGTCGTACAAAAGATCTATTTTTCTAAATACTCTCATTGAACTGATGTGAAATTTAAATTAGGTGCCAATAAATAGAACTGAAGTTATATACTCATTGTATGTTATTATCCGGTGCCTTATTTACTTGTATTATATAGTTTACTGTAAATTTAACTCATATAATTTATACTACATGTTCGAGCTCTTCTAACATAACACACGAGTTCAAAATATTGATTTGTATTAAGAGTTCATCGAAATATAAAGATTTTTATAAAAAACAAAATTGTTTTATTTACATTATTATCATGAAATGTTGTGAAAAAGCACACACTGGAAGTATAGCACATTGTAAAAACAGATATTGTACCCCTGAGGTCAAGTAAGTAGAGACTGTTTAAAAATTCGGGCATCTCATTATTGATTCAGGATTAAGAACACAGCCATTTGCAGATAGTATTGATAAATTAAAAGAAAATATTTGGTCCTACAAGCCGGATAAATATAATTGCAAAATTTGGTAACTTTTATTTACCTTGTCGGTGCAGTATAAGTATTTTGGGTTCTTGAATACAAAAACAAATTATTTAAATCTATCATTTATTGTGAAAACATTGTAATGAAGGCAGCACTTCACAAGACTATAACAATATTCCAAGTTATTCAGCAGTATTTATATATTTGTACTACAATTCCATAGTCGTATATTCAGGACAGTGGGTATTATTCAACATACCTACAATAAGATGTAATGATATTAAATGATCACAAATGATGGACTGTGCCATAACTCACAGCAAAACTTAAAAGGCCGATCTTAAGACTGAAATAAAGTTAAAGTCAATTTATACTAGAGCAGAGTCGAAGCGCAGCGAAGCGTCAAATTCTTTACAATTAAAGCGATGTTGCGCGAATGCGCACGCATTTACGCTTTTACTTTTAAAGTAATGACTGCGAGTGACGTCGACGCGTTAGTTCGCGTTGTAGGCGCTTAACGCAAATGCATGCGCACTAATCGGCGTTGGTTGCGCGCATACTATCGAATTTGCGCGTTTTCTTTTTTAATCAGATGGAATATATGAATTACGTTAAGGAGATAAGGTTGAATTTGCTATGTTTCGTTTCTGATTGACACTTCATTGCGCTTCGACTCTGCACTAGTATAATTGACCTTAATAATATTTTTGGCAGTCCATATTAAAAAATAATTATCAGCGTTAATTCGTGTTTCGGTGGTTGTGCTAAGATTAAACATTAAAGATCCTGACTATCACAAACTAAAACTAAACAAATGAAAAGGACACTACCACTTTTAAACCAATTTTATCTTTAGTCCACTTGAAATAAGGCGGTAAATGCTCCCACGGAAACAAAATTAACAAAAACTACATAAGCTTCTAATTATCTACGCAGCATATTTGTAACAGGCAACACTTGAAAAAAATAACATTCGAAAAACGACATATTTCAAGTAAATACGCAATTCTAAATAAAGTTAGCTTAAAAAAAATTACATGTAATGGTATGTCAATATGGTATAAGTACCTAAGTACAATAGTAAGCATATTAGAAGACAATTTAAAGTCGAACCAATAGATAAAAAAACAATAATAACACATGTAAATAATACTTAATAATAATACAAAGCTCACACAAAAATACAGAGAACACCACGTTAAAATATACAAAACCGTCAGAGATTTAATTTTTGACTAAGTATTACCAAATTAGAATTGGTAATACTAAAAATAGAATTTGAGAGGAAAACATGGTATTATAAACTCATACTAGAATCGAAGTATGTCTTTGAAAATCGAAACATTCAATGTTTTGGCCATTTACATGTATAGCCATTTTCATGAGATGGCGCTGAATTTAAATTTATTACAATTAAAAGGACGAATACTACCGTCCATCACTATTAGAACCTTCCTCTCTGGTAATACGGTTTAAAATTAAAAAATTATAAGGAGGATTCGAAATCAAATAAACGACATAATTTATAAAACCCTATCATAATCTGTAAAATTTTATAAACGAGGCCCCCATAGAAAATTATTCTATTCGCGTACGCCGGCGTTCGCTTGCACCTCAACAGGTTATCAGTTAAAACAAGACATTATAGTAATCCCTGGGGTATTTTAGTGGGTAATACTAATAAGTATAATACATTTTATTTAATTACTTAAACAATACTTTGTCAGATATATTAAACGTGCATAGTTATCACATGAACTGGCTACGACCCTGGCACTTATATTTCGGTTTCACTACAAGTATGTAGCTATATAAATCAAGATCACAATAGCAAGCACAAAAGTCACACAATAAAAATAGTTGTTTGAGTAACTGTCACATAATATAGGTTATTAAAACACGAGCGTGGTGTTAAAAAATGAGCCTCGGCGAGTTTTTTAATAGTATCACGTGAGTGTTTTAATACCGAGTTATGTGCAATTACATACACTACTTTATCTACACTCATTATTCAAAGAAATAAAACAAAAAATTTAATTATTTTATTTATTGTTGGCTGTCTAGAAAACATTTGCCATAGTTTTGTGTGTGTTTAAGAAAAATAAGTGTTGCATAATGGTAATTATGTTACAGTTTCCATTTTAAATTATCGTTTTTATCATCTGTGCTAAAAAGTATGTCATTGTGAGTTCGAACCTGAGTTCATAATTCGAACATTATAACATGAGTGTAGATAAATATATAAAAAATACAAAAACATTAATGTCTTTAAGTTTTCCTTAACAGATGTCATTTAAAAAAAATGTATTCCAATTAAATAAGTGTCATAGTAAAAGTTCTTAGACAGAACTAGAACGGCTCTTATAAGTTATTGTAACTGAATAAAGTTTAATTTTCATTATAAACACTACATGAAGCATTATAGGATGGAAATAGTTGTTGTATTACTGAACATTCTTTATTAAACGTAAAAAAAACTGGCCATAAGCGATTAAGCAAAGCAAGCAATATAAAAAAATATCAATACTAAAATCGTTATACATTATTCTTTTTTTATTTAACTAATATACATATAAAAATGGCACGCAACGAGGAAATTCTGTTGAAAAAAAGCTCGACTAGTCCATTCCACGTAATACATACATATATAATCACGACGGACTTGACTTGAGTGATGCTGTTTATATTGGGTCCTTACCTATGAAATTAGTTTTTTTTTCTCCCTTAATATTTTGTCTGTAACTATTAAGATTTAGAGTATTCCTAAAGAATAATTACCTCGTCTAAAATAGACTTTATTTTTGAGCTCTTTTGATTTGTTTTGATAATTTGTTGTAAGTTAAATTGGACACGGAGACAACTCTTTTTAAGTGCCTCCCGAATACATCATTTTATTTGCATTCACATAAAAACGATAAATAATTTTTATGAAGTGTGATATTACACATATTACTAAAGCTTGCCTAAAGATAGATGCCAAATATTATTATCTTTGGATTTGTCGTTGTGAAGAAAACTGATAAAATGTTAGTATGTAAAATGCAGACATACCCAAAATCTCCATACAAAACACCAATGTCATAGGTAAGGACCTAATATATTAAACTACTATTATATGTTTTAAAATACACACCTACCTTCTTTATGATTATGCTACAATATAGGTGGCAAAGGAGGGATGTGATATCGTTGATCGAATTCCGAATTCTATTACTATTTGCCGATGTTTAATATGATATGTACTGATTGGTGAAGCGCGGACTACGGCAGGACTGCTTTTGCCGTGGTTTAACCGCCTCTGTGGTCTAGTGGTTCACACCACCGGGAGTATATTGGGAGGTCCGGGTTCGATTTCCCATGGCAGAAGGTTTTCTGCTCGGTTTGGTTGGTGGTAGGGCTTCTAAACCCGCCTGGCTAGCTACCACCGTTTCACCTAAATTTGTCGCTATAATAACAATGTTTTAAGTATTGTTGAGTTCCGGCAATCAGAGGTAAGATAGCTAGTACCTCAGTTGTTGAGGATTACAGGTGAAGCTCGCTTCCACCTTCGGCCTTATCTTTACTTACCATCAGGCAAGACGAAGGCCAAGAGCTTACCAGTCATGTGTAAAACAAGTTTCTGATTAACCCTTAGGGGATCATAGTCGTGATTATATATTATGTATGTATGTCAAGTAAGTTATTGCTTTTTATATTGCAACTTGAGCATTTGAGAATTATAGGATATTACATAACTACTTGTGTTAGAAATGCAAACCACAAAAGCATTAAATATTTTGAAAAACAAGTATAAAAAATAAAATATAAATCGGCTAAGCAAGCAATTTGGAATGTAAACATGTTGTGAAAAAAACAAAATCTTATAAAAATAAACAGAAAATTAAATACGTATTTATGTGTAAATAAAATATGTTAATATTTAGGCTTAAAGATAAAAAAACACTTAATAAAAATGACAAATTGAAAAAAATGCGTGTAACAAAATAAAGTTTTATCACTTAATCACTGTTTATCTGTTTGAGAATTGAGTGAAATTAGTTTTCTTCTGCGAAAGAAATGTAATTTCTCACTCGGAAATAATTTGAGACTTATTAGGACATTTGTCTTACATTGTGAACCTTAATGTCATCGATTTAAAGTTCAAAATCTGAGCATATCCTTCGGATGCTTGTATTCTGAGCCTTAATGCGTTGATTTAGAGTTCGATCACAGAATTCTACACGTAAAATCTAAGCAAAATGTCTCAGATAAAATTATTTCACAATTTCTTCGCAGTGGAAAACCTCCTTTATCACGTAGCGGTACAGTTGCTTTTGTAATACGTTGAGATAAGTAGAGCTACCCTCAGATCCTTAATTTACAATCCCTTGTTGAAATACACGTATGGGGGGGGCTTCCCGCTTGTGTTCTTCAATATTTCCTCATAGTTTTCCTTTTCAAACCGCTTGATTGTATCAATTGATAAAGCGCTGAAAATTACGAAGAATAAGGATTAGTTTTAACATGTCGTTGTATTTATATTGGGTCCTTACCTATGAAATTGGTGTTTTTATTCTGTCTTAGCAATTTGTCCGTAACTATTAAGTTTCAGAACATTCTTATCAAATAATTGCCTCTTCTAAAAATAGACCATATATTTGAGCTCGTATTATTTAATTTGATAATTTTTTGTAAGTTTAATTGTGTTGAAATTAGGCACAACGACAATTATTTTAACTGCCTCCCGAATACATCATTTGATTTGTATTAACATAAAAACGATAAATAATTTTTATCAAGCGTGTTCACACACATATTGCTAAAGCTTGTCTAATGATACATGCCAAATATTATTATCTCTGGATTTGTCGTTGTGAAGAAAACTGATAAAATGTTAGTATGTAAAATGCAGACATCCCCAAAATCTCCATACAAAACACCAATTTCATAGGTAAGGACCTAATAACACTAATTAACCAATTAAAAGATTGCGAACTACTTTTAGATGCTAACACAAATATAAAAGGGCCGATTCCGTAGACACAAACTAAACCAAACTAAACGAAATGATGTAGCTATATTCTCATCCTCATTAAGGTAGAGAAGGATAGATACACAATTAAGTTTAGTTTGTGAATTGGCCCTATTATCTTCGTATTAGTATCTAAAAGTCATGTAAAATTGGCAAGAACTGGTATTCTAGGTAAGTTTATTCAGAATTGCGTGTTTTTCAAAATCGCAACTAATTAATATTAATTAACTAACCTATTTTTCTCCATAAAAATGCCAACTACCCTTATTTGGCAACCTCTAGCAGTAGAGGCGTCTTTTTGTGGAAATAGCCACAGAATAGGTATAACTAATAGGCCGAGAATACCCACTAAAACTCCCCGATATACCTCCTTGCCCATCCGTGGGGGCGACCCTGCCGAAGCAATTCTCCGAGCCGGTCCCAGGGCTTCCCGACCTAGTCAGACACTAGGTCGGGGTTTGCGCCAGTGGGGGATTCCCGGGTATATTCGGGAGATCCCCAGACGTGGCAGCCGGTGGCATGCGTGCGTGGAAGCCATCCAACGCAGCGGCCGCTCGCGGGGCAGGAAGGAGGCACTTATGGTGCCCGCCTTCTCCTGTCCACCCGTCAACGCCGGAGGGGAGCGGCTAGAGCAAGTGTAACTCAAAATACTGCTTAGCAATATTACACCTAACAACCAACATCATAAGGCATTATATTGCAAAGCCGTATTTTTGGTTAAGCTTGGCATAAAGTTATTCTTTGTTTATTAATAAAGCGGTTTGCGTACAATTTTTCGTACGTATTTAATTGAGTATTGGTCGACCGCACACTGTTCGCGACTGTCCCTAAATGTAATGAATAATAAATAAATGGAACGTACCATCGCTGCGGGAATAGCGCACACGCTGTCGGCACCATAAATGTCAGGCTGCAACAATTTATTTACATTTATATTGAACAGAATTTTTATAGCAAATAATAATGTGTGTGTGTGTGTGTGTGTGTGTGTGTGTGTGTGTGTGTGTGTGCGTGTATGTGTGTGTGTGTGTGTCGTATGTACTCACAAGACGCCAACGATCGCGGTCTGTATCCCGATGTGCGCCCATCTGATCCTCTGCATCCACGCTCTGCGCTCCAGGCGGTCCATGATCACTGGCAGCAGCAGCATGCCCGGCGCGCACATCACGATCCTAACCAAACAACATCATACATGAAAACACATTAAGCTAATACAACTATTGTATGAACAAAATAAAATATATCGGATGGATTTTTGAGACGGTTCACTAAAAGGGCAGGTTACTCTGACAGGAGTCTCTAACATAATTTTGGGCTGCATCCACCAATTTTTGGAAGATGCTAAAGTATCAAAAAAGTTTTTATGCCGTCTATCCTATTTCCATATAGTGTATGAGTACTAGACATGGCAGAAACGCTAAAAACTTCCCACACATTTCGTAAGAATGACGAAAAATTTTAATTTATTGCTTATTGCCAAACGATCGAATTTTTTATATAATAAATAAGTCCTGTTAAGTACAATTTTGGACAGTTTTACCTTTTTGTTTGTATCTTCTATTGGTTTAATGTATCGTTAATGTCATTTTGTTTACTTTGTGTTGGTGCGAAAACATAGCAAACGATCGTTTTATTGCATAAAAGGGCACCACACGGTAATAGTCCTTAACAAGTACAGTCAGCATCAAATAGCAGCATCAAATAGCAATATGTCATTTGACATGACGCTCTCGAGGACCTTTTCAATAAACAATAAAAAAACTTAAATTTTTCCAACATTTTGGAATTATTTTGAACACCATGACTGCGTAGATATATTCCTACATCTAATTGGCGATATTTGAATTATTGGATGTGAAGGACAAATTGAATACCTGAATGCTTAAATAATTTTGCGGTGCCTGCTGAGTTACTTTTGGCGCTTTTGCTGCTTCAATAAAAATGACAAATTGTTTGTTGAATTAAATTTCAATTCTTATTGTTGAGACATTTTTGCGGATTTTAACAGCTGCAATCTATTTGATGCTGACTGTACCCATCTAAATTACCCAAAATTCTTACCTTGATGTGACCACTTGAGAAATTCCCTTGGCCGGTGCAAGCTGGGATTTTCCTATTATTTTACCATTCTCGTCAGTCACGTCTAATCCTGTGAATGATAAACATATCTATCAAACATCCATGTACCCGACAAAAACCCGATTTTCAATAGACAAAAATAGATTAAGCAAATAAGTGCGTCAGTTATAGACATTCTGCATTCTCAATTTTGAGGCAATTTTATTGTGATGTCTTAATAAGGATTTTGACCGCCTCGCTGGTGTAGTGGTTTACACCACTGGGTGTTGATCGAGAGATCCTGGGCTTGATTCCCCAGGAGTGTTTCGGATTGGTTGGTGGTAGGGCTTCTAAGCCTGCGTGGCTAGCTACCACCGTCTTACCTAAATCTGTCGCCATAATAACAATGTTATAGCAATGTTGTGTTCCGGTAATCAGAGGTAATATAGCCAGTTCCTAAGTTGTTGAGGAATACAGGTGAAGCTCGCTTCCACCTTCGGCCTTATCGTCAATTACCATCAGGTGAGATGAAGGCCAAGAGCTTGCCCTTATTACTATGTAAATACAAAGTTACAAACCTAATAATATTTCATTTTGCCTCATTAAAGGAATGTTGACCCAATTGGCAGCGGCTACCGCCACAAAAGGCACGAATCTCTGAAAAAAAACCATTTGTGTTATTATTTTTACCCGTTTAAACATTTATAGGTGAGGTACGCACATTGTAGTGTTTTGATCACGCGTAAATCATCAGAGCTTATCTAAAGAACCTTATTTTAGGCTAGGAGCAGAGGGACTTATCTCCTCGTATTATTGTATCCACTTATCGCTTGTTCTTGTTCTCCATAGGGTATGCAATAAATGAGTATCTTTTACCCGAGGTGTTACGAGTGTCTATTTTTAACCAATTACTTACTTATTTCTCTTCATTTTTAAAACTACTATCATCATCCCTGCTTCATTCCCAATTCTATTAGCAACATATCTTCTGCATCTATTCTCATCCATATCTCGGTCTCTCACTACGGGTAATCGCTTATAGTTCTCGTGCCTTTTAGGCAATTCATCATCATAATCATCAGCCTATGTTTGTCCACTACTCCCCTAATGCACGCCACCAACCTACCTCAGCCAGCAACAAAATTCATCACCCAAACACTTTCCTCCACTGGGGATCGAACCCAGGACCTCTCAAGATGGCGGCGCCTTAAGACCGGCGTACAGACCACTCGACCACGGAGGTCGAGGACCTTCTTTGTTCTGCCCTTTTCCCAATTCTATTATTTGGGGTCGGCGCAACATATCTCCGTCTTCCACTCTCCTATCACTCGCCAAGCCAACACTCATCATAACATCATTCACGCAATACACCCATATTTTCCTCGGTCTTCCCCTCCCCACACGCCCATCCACTTTCAAATCCATAACCTTCCTAGTGACATGATCATTATCTCTCCTCATTACATGGCCATTAAACTAGGCCCATAGAGCATAAAATCACTGCATACCTAGACATTGCTAACTAGACAACTAACCGCCAATATCGGGTTCTTAGCCCGCTTCTGCACGACGAACTTGAAGGTAAGCGCCGTTGCCATCGCCGCGGACGTCGCGGACACGTAGGCCACGCCCATCTGCGTGGTGGTGAGCGGGGAGTTGGCGTTGCGGTTGGTGTAGTTCACCAGCGCGTTGAACGACTGGTTTACCCATTGCCAGAACACCACTGCTGTTGCGGTTCTGGGAACAATTAGCTTGATTAATAGGCTAGTTGACTCATATCAAAAGTAATGAAAATAATGTGTCACTCACATAGTATTTAGTGCAAGGGTCCGAAATATACCAAGTTGAATCAATATAAATAAGGGATTGGTGTAAATTTTACTTTTTTCTTCATCTGCCAAAAACGCTATCCACCATGTTCGTGAAATCAATTGAGTAACGCTTCATGTAAACAAATACTACGCATGGTCAAAATCCGTCAAACGCCAGTCGCAACCAATCAAGCATAACTGTCGGCTATGTCACGCATGCGTATTGAATTGTTTACAATAATCGTGAAGCTACGGCACAGATAATTCACAGACCATCAGGACCAAAGGCGTTTTTGATATTTAAGCAAAAACGTAATTTAAAATTTCTTATAGGCTTCAGAATTTTTTTTTATTATTTTTTATTGTGATGGCTATAAGTAATGAATCATTTGGGGCCCGCTAAAAAAAAGGGTCAACTAGCCTATTCCTTAGATTCATCTGCCTATGCTGTAGCGGTCCCGCTTACAATGATTGGTTTGATTGGTTTTCTGCCTGCAAGTCCTTGAGGACGGCGGGCAGAAAGTGGAAGCTGTTCGTTAGATCATCACCATCATTCCGCATTGGGTCGTTGAGGAGTTACGGCTCATACTTTTCATTTTTTTTTTCCTGTAAGAAGGTGTGTTCATAGCAGTATACAGGGGTATTTTTAATGAATCAACAACGTCGCAACACGAGGTAGCTAACATCATAAATAATAACATTTGTTCTATGACTTTTCATGTTTTGATATATTTTTTGACATATTGTACTTTCATAGAAAATATAAATTTCTAAATCTTCTTAGCTCTGTGCGCATGGCGCGCGTGTTGGATTTTCGTATGAACGGAACATAGACTTGATAATGTCACGACGATACATTATAAGCTTGTTAAAACATTTTAAATTAATGTATTGTGTTATGTTTTTAAAAAATGTCATAAACTACAACGTCATTGAAGTTTAATTTTTTCTTCTAAAACTTCAATGACGTTGTAGTTTATGACATTTAAAAAAAAAAGAAAAACAATGTAAAGGGAGGATAGAAACTTGCTGAGTTTCTTGCCCGTTCTTCTCAGAACAAGGCCTCCTGGTAGTTTTGTGAACGGATGGCGTAGTTTATCGCTTTCACGAAAATTTGTTAAACTGCTTTTGACGTTCATAAGCATGTGCAAAGACGCATCTAAATTGAATAAACGATATTGAATTTTGAATTTTTGTTGTTATTTACGATGTTTGCTACCTAGTCATACGAAGTGTTGAATGAATGAATGAGATAAAAGTTATTCCAGGACACATTATATTTATCATTAAAAAGCGGTAGCTAAGTTGGGAAAAAGGCAGCGGTAGCCGACTTGGGACGGACGCTTGTACCACTGAGTTTGAATAAAACTTATGTACGGTACGTGGCAAGACTCGCCACCTCTTACATGGGTACTTTACATATCTGGCCAAACATGTGCATTAGCACCTATGCCTACCCCTTCGGGGAAAGAGGCGAGACGGTATGATATATTATAACATTATTTCTAATAGATGTGCTACATCAGTGCGCAGTATGTACAGTAAACATAAATAACAACAAAAACAGACAGATACTCCTGTCTGTTAACTGCTAACTTGATCACGCGCAAATCTAAGGTCTTAAGAATGCAACACAACGTCGTATGAAGACAGTTTGCTATTATTATAGACGTAGACAACTTCGTCTGACGCGTATTATTTTTAAACACCTCGTGACGAGGCGGAGGTGTGTCTTCTGTTTAAAAACACCTTCGCAAACCTTGGACTATTTTAACACATTCCGCCAACACGTCGAACACAACATACCTAATAGACGAAAAACGTGTGGGAGAAAGAAAACTCTATTTAATAGGTAGGGACAGTTGGGGTACAATAAAGGCATTTTGTTTAAAAATCAAAATCTACTTCTTGTTTTTATAATATTTGTTTTCCACTATAAGTATGATTTTTGAACCATGGTTTAAGAAGAAAAAGCAGGTCAAAAATTTACCTTAAGTCTATTTTTTTTTTGCACATCACTTTGTTCCAATGTGTCCCAGGGTCTAGGGTACTATGGAACGGTGCCTAGGGTACATAGATACAAAGAAAGTAAAACAATCTAAGAAAAATATACGCATATAATAATTTTACCTAGCCTGTATTCCAAAAAATATTATAAATGCTTTATCTGTCAAAATTTTACTATGATAATGTCCTTATTTTGGGAGTTTAAAAAAATAACTAATGATGCAATGGAACGCTTTTCCATTGGACCCCATCCCACTGTGTATCATAGGATTAAAAAAATTCCAAACAAGAACTTTTAACCGTCAGGGTATGCTTACCACTTTACTTTACTTTAATTAATTGCTAAAATGTTTTAGATTGTTTATCTACTTTTTTATGTTTATGTTTAACAACTTTTTTTACAAATTCGAAAGTTCTCCGGTACGAAATTCAAACTTCAGACTCCGAAAATCGTTTTTTACTTCTTAAAAGTCTGTTGTCGCATGCCGGTCATATTGCACGACGCCATGTGGCACTTGAAGTGTTGTTATTGGCAGAAGTGAAAACGCGGTAATCCATTAATAATTTGACTAATTATTAAAGGTGTCCACCTGTCACGCTGAGTGCAGTCACTGCTTGGTGAAGCGCGGACTATGGCAATGGACTGCTTTTGCGGTGCTTTTGCGTAGTCTCTGACTAACCCATAAGTATGTGTGTATTAAAGGTGTTCCACTGTACCCCTTGTCCCACTGTACCTCAACTGTACCTACTGCTTTTACAGAACGTAAAAACGTAAAATATTTCTTGAAAATGATGTTCGAATAGCTTTAAACTATTTTAAACTTATTATGCCAATGAAAAACAGTTTCTTGCGACCTCACACATTACAATCACTTATCAACACATGTATAGGTATAACCAAAACTGGAAAAATATTAATTTAAAGTTGTTTCATATTGGCTGGTTCTGGTTAAAAATCTAGTAAATGTAAAGACCACCACAACCAACCACAACCACAATTACCACAACCACAATCACCACAATTTATCATAGTTGATACTAACAATTTGTCATATCTCCCTTTTTCAATTTATTCTTCATATTTAAAGCGAGCTGTAGTAATTGAACTTTACGAATCTCATTATTTACGAAAATAATGCTATAGACAATGAGAGGTAAAGAATTTCAGGAGACAATTACATAAATCGGATGTTAGCAATTGTGCAAATACGTATTTTCTTGGCACCCGGCCTTTGTTCATAGCCATTTGCGTTCTTTGAGGGCATTTGAGGCTATTAAGACTTACTGCGTCAAAACTGTTTGCTTTCATCTGAAAGCTATTGTGAGACACGATCGGTAGATTGTATCAACACCTATTTAGGTAATGAGTGTAGTTTGTAGACTTGTGAAGTAACCCCTAGTAAACATCGCGCTGTAGAAAAGATAAAGAATATACTATAAATGATGATTAATAAATATAAATAGTAGGTACGGTATCTATAATACGTCTCAATCTAAGTTGCCAAAAAGGTAAACAAAACAAAGGTAATGTTTCATCTCTAAAATGTTTTGTGGTGACTGTAGGTAATTGAAATCAATTGAAACGGACAACAATAAATTGTTACCGTTAATTATATTTACGTGCCAATGTCCATGTAAAAAGTGTGATTATTGAATAACAAATTTGGTACGTCGGCTCTTTTGTTTACCTTTTTGGCAACTTGGATTGAGACGTACTATTGGTATATACATTAATTTTTCAAGTGGGCCTTCAAGGCCAAACCCTAAACTAAAAGGAATATTAAAAAATGCTTAAAGGAGTCGCGAGCCATTTGAGCAAAAAAAAACTGCATCATTTTCGAAAAATCAATAAACCTAGCAAGGAATCGAACACAAAGGATGAATGGACCTAGAATGATAGGAAGCGGAAGCTGAGGATTATAAGTACTAAATACAAATATATAGGATGAAAAGAATGAAGTTGATGCTGACTACTGACATTTCACTTTCACTTATAAAAAGGGTGGCACCTTGAGTAGCTTGTGCGGAGAGGTGACAATCAAACCGAAGACTTCATTAGAAGTTTTGTACTCTCATACCCACTTCGGATTATTGGGGGTGACCGTCATTAGCGAGTAAAACAATTTAATTAGTATTAAAAAGAATGTACGTGGATGACATGATGACATTCACATGAATTTTCCCCAACACGAGTATTGCATTACTCTCTGGGGTGTCTCAATTCATTGTGATATGGATATTGAGTAATAAAGCATTTTTTTATTTACATGTTAGACGACTCTAAATAAAACGTGGGTCCGGTCGGAAGGAAAAGGCTAAATATACGTGTAATGTATTTTATTCCTTAATATTTTATTAAAGGAACTTAGGTGTGTATATGTGCTTAAAAAATTCAGCGTACCTTTTTGTAGAAATTAACGCAATTTAATTACACGTCGATCTTGAGCAGCAAAATTCAAAATTCAATTCAGAATTCAATATCGTTTATTCAATTTAGATGCGTCTTAGCACATGCTTATGAACGTCAAATGCATTTTACAAATTTTCGTTAAAGCGATAAACTACGCCATAGTTGTTTCCAATTAAAGTTTCCCATGCAAAAATAAATTAGTCGTACAGAATTAACTACCTACATGCTACATTAATATTAAGCTACATTAATAAGGATATCCATTTTAGAATTAATCCATCCATTAAAATCTATACGTGAAAGTTTGGATTTTATGAAAACCGTAGTATTTGGCAGGTCATTTAGAGACATTCACTGCTAGACATAGGCTCCCTTCAAGGATCGCAATAGCAATCGGCTTTGCTCTACCCGCTACCAGCGGCTTCCTGCGATCTTCGCCTCGATTAAAGATAAATATATTATTAATCATTACACAAGCGAAAAGAAAAGTGATCCATATGATTCAAATATTACACTTAGGTATTTCTGTTTCCTGTTTCTTTCTGTGTTGGCATGTGTCTTAGTTTTTCATACAGCTCATATTCTTGGCCAACATACTACTACTTACTTTAAAATTATGTTTAAGAAGTCTATAAAATACCTACTGCCAATCTTCATTACATGTTTTAATAAACATTTTTGCCAATAAACCTATCAACTAGCAACTAATGCTGCTTGTGTTACGGACACTAGATGACGGATAAATATATTAAATATGTACTCTGTTATGTGTCTAAATAAAAAAAAAAAAAAAAAATAGATAAATAATTATAAATATCCTGAATATAGATAAATATATATAAACATCAAAGACTGGAGAACAAATGCCTGAAAATTCATCAACCAAACATTTGCCTCCACCGGGGATCGAACCCAGAACCTCTCGAGATGGCGACGACTCGAGACCGGCGTACAGACCACTCGACCATGGAGGTCGTCAAGGTCATTGAGGTTTAAATTAATAACATTCAAATTCCAGTTTACTTACACTATGACCATATAAACTTACAAACCATTGTATTGCACATGTATTAGACGACCGTAGCCCCATACTATCATGAACCGCCAGCATTAAAAATATTGGGTCCTTACCTATGAAATTGGTGATTTTTTTCTCTCTTAGTATTTTGTCTGTAACTATTAAGATTCAGAGTATTCCTAAAAAATAATTACCTCGTCTAAAAATAGACTATATTTTTGAGCTCTTTTGATTTGTTTTGATATTTTGTTGTAAGTTGAATTGTGTTAAAATTGGACACGGAGACAACTCTTTTTAAGTGCCTCCCGAATACATCGTTTTATTTGCATTGACTTAAAAACGATAAATAATTTTTATGAAGTGTGATATTACACATATTACTAAAGCTTGTCTAATGATAGATGCCAAATATAATAACTTAAATAATTTTAGTATGGAAAATGCAGAATTCCCCAAAATCTCCATACAAAACACCAATTTCATAGGTAAGGACCTAATATTCTTTAAGGCTAATGCCTTACATCTTTTATTATGATAAGTAATAACAATTTACTTTCTACAACTTACTTATACCACTGCAACATGGCACCAGTGATGAGACAACCACCAGGCATTTGGAAGGACATCCTTCCAAAGACATTCTGAAGCTCCCCACTGTCAGGGTGGAAAGCTGACTCATATAGCTGCTTCGCTCGCACCACCTGCTGTCTTGTTGTGCCGCTAGGCTCTGAACCAGATCTAGAAAGAGATGAAGTTTGAAAAGTGTTACAACAAGAATAAGATACACTTTTCAAACCAAGTTAACTTGCTGGTGCCTGTTATTATACAGTCAACACCAAAAATATGTAACCTCTTTTGACAGTAACGACTCTTATTGGAAGGAAATAAAGATTGTCCCCTCCAAAATGTGTCTACATGTTTTTGTAGTCCACTGTACAGTCTGTTGATTCTAACTTGAAAACAATCTTGACATGTGTTTCTTATAAAATTGTATAATAGCAAAGATAAATCAATGTTACATAAAGAAAGGTACCCCTGTATTTTAACATGTAAAGTTTACTTTCCTACTGAGTATATTGCAAATAGGTTAGGTTTATACTCAAAGGCACTAAGATTCCATTCCATCAGACATAATTTCATACAATTAATTCAAAATACTTACTTATACAATAAATAAAGTTCTTTAGCTTGGTGTAATTCCTTTTCTGATGCAAGTGATAGTAGAGGGTTGGAAATAAATGCAAAGTGCCGGAATCTGCCATAAAATGTGCTCTGGTCCCACAGGGGCTGAGTAATATCTATTCTTTGATCGCCCATGTTCTGATAAAAAATTAATATTTTGTAAAAACTGAAACTTGGCCAAAACAATGATAAAATTTGGTCACTGTGTATGATTAATACATAGGTAACAATGTTCATTTTAAAATTTTAACTGGAGTAGCCTTTGTCTAACATTCCCCTCTGCCAAATGCACAAGCATCGGATGCTTGCACGTTTAATAAAACTTGTTGAGCCGCCATTTTGACAGCCATAACATTGTAAACGTTGCGGCGAACAGAGCTCCCGCAAAAATGCCTGCCTGTGCTGTTTTTTGTTGTAAAAATAAATAGAAAACATCGAGTATGCTAAAAGATGGTGTCACCTTTTATTTGTAATTATAATTTTTAAGATTTCATGATTATTTACTTCATTATTTCATGTTTTAGAATTCTACGATTTCAAATTTCGAGCGCTAGTCTCGTGGGGAGTGCGGCTGTGACGTTGTCAAAACGCACACCCCACGTGACTATTTTAAGCGTGTGTGTGCGTGAAATTTAAATTTGTGTGTCGAATTATGCATGTGTGCATTTGTAAAAACGGCTGGCTTTGAGTGTAGTGGTAACCTCACCCCCCGCAAGAAATGGCAGAAAAAAATGTTTGAGAAATTGACTAATGGCTACTCCAGTTCTGTTTACTCTGAGGTTTTCATTTATTGTTTTATTTAAGTGTTCAATTTCAAATACAAGTTTATTTTTATAAGTTAATATATATAAGATCACTTTTACGAAGATACTTACACTATTTCTATCAATAACAATTTTCAGAATGAATTTATCAAGTTATTCATATAATTTATAACATATATTTTACTAACTGCAATGCTGCAAATCACTTAACATACAACTTAAATTAGAAGTTATTCATTCGAGACATTTATTTAAATTTTCACGGCGCATTTACATTTGTGACCTTCAGCTAAACATTAGAAATAAAATTCAAAACATGCTTCTTATAATATACAATGGATTATATAAGAATAAAACCACAAATGTACTTAAAAAGCGTAATAAGTAATAAATATAATTTAGATAACTTACTTTATTAATTTGATAATAATTGAATGTTTATACGTTTTAATTATTAAATCAAAATTTAAAATTTGCAAAACAAGTCCACCAAAGAGCCGTCAAGTAACAGCTGACTGTCTAACACTGTCTAATGTCATTACTAGCACAGATTAGAGAGAACCACCAATAACGTGTTGTGTAGAAATGACGAAATTGTTAATCGAAATACTTGACAATAAACAAACTCAACTACAATACAGTTTATAATAATATCCAGCTTCTTATTTTAATAAAATTATATTTTAAATAGAAAAACAACAAGTTGATGTTTTTTTTGTAAACTAGTGCCTGCCGGCGGTTTCCCCCGCGCGTTACCCATTCCCATGGGAATATGGGAATAAAATATTCCTTATATCTTCTCTCAGGCTCTAGACTATTTGTGTACAAAATTCTGATTAAATCGGTTCAGTAGTATTGATTGACGTGTAAGCAAGATCGACAGACAGAGAGAATTTCTTTCACATTTATAATATTAAATAAATTAAATAGTATGATTTCAACACAATTTTTGTGTATGGATACAATGCTTATTAACATATTTTGTATATGACTCTCAAACGATAGCCACATGGGCGTTTATTCAAAAGATTTAAGTACAAATCTTTATACTTGTATCTCCGAAAGGCGAATTGTGTGTGTTAACACCCCAGGCTGAGGCGTTATGTTTTATTATAATTAGTAAAAGACAGTTTTTGCAAGGCCATATCAAAGCTTAGGTCATATTTTTTTTACTTTAGAAGTTTATTATCGAGCGGGTCGCGTAACTCAAAACAAAAATATATGTTAGGACGTCCTTAACCTCTCAATCGTGCCTAGTTCTCAGAAAACTAAAGTTTGTTAACGTGAACACCGGTGTTCGCGCTGACCCTCAAGGGGTTAGAACTAATAACGCAATGTTAAAACGATTTATAACACATCTAGATTTAAACGCCTAGCTTTGGGGGGCTGGGTAACAACTAGCTGAAATGATTACGATGTAGATATTTTTAACGTAAGTAAATTCTAAATCAATGTTATAAACTAATATTTGAGTGTGGGTATGTTAGCTTTACCTTATGGTAACTCAATAGAATAATGTAAAAAACACGATTTTTTTACGATTTGCGATTGATCTTGTACATCTCTATTTTCAATACAATACAATTTTTCTAAAGGGGCAAAGGAGTGAAGCTCATTCAGTCCATGTTTTTCTTTGGAAAGTCCATTACCATGGGAACCTCAGTATTAGTCAGTATATTCAGCCCAAAAAGCATGACCTCCGTGATATGATATTTATCACATTTTATCATGCCGAATTGTCAATATTACGTAGTATCTCTACTTAGTCTGTGAGTTTAACGTGATAAACGCCTAATAAATATCTTATTGCGGTGCGCTAAAAATGCTGGTTAAAAAATTCCTTTAGGAACTATTCTATACGTACTATCCTATAACTACGCTTTTAATCGATTCAATCATTTTAATTAAAATTTATTGACATAAAGCACCATTTTAGCACCACTAGTTGATTTAAAAGTGGTCTCAAAGTAAACAAAATAATCAAGAATCAAATGACCACGGATAATTTCCATCGGACAATAGTATTTAATATACAATATACGTTTATTATCTTATTAATATTATAGCAGTGCAATATATCGTGATATGTAATTTTTTTGAGGAAATAAAAATATTTTACAGATTGTACAGTACAGTGTCGGAAGTTCGGCACGAGCACGCACGAGATTTTTTTTCTCAATAAAAATATGGCGGCTGTCGCTGCAACAGCCGATATGACGATTGAAAAGAATTCCCAGATTTTAGTGAATGTGGAAGAAGCACTGGAAGATTTGATTGTTGTGTCTTATTGTAGTGAAAATAAAAAGTTTCAGGGTGTTCTTTTAGACTCAAACAAGGGGTAAGTAATTAATTGTCTGTATCGATTATTTACTAAAACTTTTGTTTTACATATTTGTATCCATATTTTTACAGTAATTTGCCTTTTGGAGTATATAGTTTACACCCATCATTTATTAAAAAATCAGAAACTACAGAAAACAATAATGATAGGCTTCATTCTGCCAGTCAAAGATTCACGTATCAAGAACCTCAGTACGCAAGTGAAATTGATCAAAAACCAAAAAAAGTCGGACCCAAGGGCAAAGCACAGAGGCAAAAGATGACTGTACGCTTACGGCCAAGGAAAGTCTTGTGTTCCAACTGTAAAGGAATATGCAATGAGAATAGCGAAAATGTGGACGTGTCTAAGAAACGCAAATTAGATTCTGACGACGAAATGAACGACAGATCTGAGTCACCTGGCCCTAGTGAGAAAAAATATCTTGCGGGTGGCATGCTCATTCCTAAACTGTCGAGGTTGCATCCACATGAAATTACTAGTGCTATTAAAGGTGGCTCAAAAAATTCTAGTAAGAATGTCGAAAAATCTGCCAGTAAAATCAAAAGTGAGAAACACAATGATAGTGAAAGAGTGACACAGGAACTGGCATTTGTCAGTGTGCCCGAGGGAGATCTTTGTGAAGACAGACATGACTCCAAGGATAATGATAATGATGTTTCATTTAGCACCATGTTTTCTAGTGCTCGAACCCTCAAAATATGTTTTGGTGAAGGAGAAGGTACTGTGGTGAAAATACCACCTTTAACTGGTGATTACAATGAAGATTCTGGTGTTTCTTGTGATATGACAAAACCAATCAAACCTGATATGAAAGCAGCAAAAAAGGCAATGAAGAAAGCTAAGAAACAAGCCAAAAAGAGTGGGTCTGTGGAGAAGGAGATGCCTGAAGCATGGATAAGCCATTCGCCAAAACACATAGGGGCGTTGTCACCTCGAAATAATGTGTCTAACCAGCCAACTTCAGATCCTTTAGAAAAGAAACACAAGCACAGAGTGAAGCATAAAAAAAAATATAAAAATCAGAAGAAACGTGATGAAAACACAAGTAAATGTGGTGATGGTGAATCTATAGATTTTTTTAGTGATATTAAAGACCACTGTTTGAAGCAAAAGTTGTCAATTAGTTTAAGAAGGCTAAGCAGCAACTCATATGAGCGTCGGAATGATCAAGATGCTTTGGAGAGTAGCTCTGAAGACTGTGAAAGTGAGTCTGTGCCAGATTTCCCTGCTAGTGGGGCGGAAGGTCTTGGCGACAGAGTCCTGAGGGTATCACCAGGTGACGTTGTTTGGGGAAAAGTCATCGGGTTCCCATGGTGGCCTGGCAGAGTTCTGAATGTTATGCCATCATCAAGAGCACATGTGGCTTGGTATGCCTCTACAACTTCTTCATTGATGCCATGTGATAGTTTGAGTCCATTTTTAGAAGATTATAAGGTAAATAAGAAACAATTCTGTAAACATTCAAACTTTTCTTCTTCTTAGATTAATGGCTTTAAAAAAATAGTCCTACTTTGTATAAAGTTCATAGGAAATTTTTTGTCATTAACCCCTTGGTGATCACCACGAACACCGGTGTTCACAAACAATAGACGTTTCTATTGTGTCTTGTTTTCTGACTGTCGAGATATTAATAGTAAATGCATGGCTCAACCTTCAAGTTGATTGCTGATAAGTATACAATAAACATAGTGATCCTCTCTTTGAAGGGCTACTCAGAGGTGTTATTACCCGCATTTTGACGTACAAATATTCTTGCTATATTTTAATTTCATATACTAGGCTTGAAATCTGAATAAAAAAAATTGCTTTAAACAAATTTGTAAATTTTTAATACATTATGTAAGTGTTAAAAGTTTATTAAAGTGACCTTCATTATGACTTTCAAAAGCTGCTAGTCTATGAATAGAATAATGACAATCCTACAATTTATTTATACTATTGAGTCTTTGTGTAGGTGTATGAAATATTCATACAATTTACCAATTAACCCCTTACCTGCCTAAGTCAACTTATGGTGGTAAATAAAATAGTATTTTTGACTGTTTTGAATGATGTAGATGTATGTAGACCACTCCATCACTACCTTTTATATTGTTGTTGGAAGGCAAAGTTCAAAGAAATTGAGAAAGAAGAAACTGTCAACCAATTTAAGAACAGACTAGATAAACACATCGCAAAAAATAATAGGATACAGGCGACCATCAGTTGTTTCAACTGCCAGATTATTACATATCGTCGCTGCGCGTGCTAAAGCACTTGGTTCATATACCGCGTATTTGCGTTTTTTTTTATTTCGTTTATGTGAGGTTTTGTATAAGCCAATAGACGATTAGAATCGGTAGGCTTGATATTTAAAAATTGTTTTTTTATCTGTAGTTACGCGGTGTTATCAAATTGCTCATACGCGGTGTCGCACGCGCAGCGACGATAACGCCATTTAGTAAATTCTCCTTCTTCACTGTTCCATCAAAATTATGAAATCATTTTTATGTTTTAGATACGCTTTAACAAGAAAAAGAGGGGATCATATAAAGAGGCTGTAAAACTAGCTACCATTGATGCGAAAAGGAATGAATCTCAACTGAGCGACCCGCTAGGGAGCCCCACGCACCTGGCCACGCTCTCGCCGCGGCCTATAGATGTGTTCTCATGAACACTTGTGATTAATGTATACAGTCGAATTTATTCAAATTCATGTGATATTGTAAGTACTTGTATCATCTGCACAAAACATTGTCTGGAACCATACCAAATGTATCGAGTAAATTTTTTGCCTATTTAGCATGGTTACTTAGTATCAGGTTTTTATTGAATATTATTTTTTGGTTTTTGTTGATTGGCATTGAAGTGTACTTATAGACGGCGTGTTAGCACGCCGGAGAGCCGTCTGGGACACCAAAGGGTTAGGAGCCTTGTGTGTGGATGCGTGTTCTCGAGTTGTATGAAAGTATCGCCCTTTTTATAGAAGAAAACGCACAGTACAACAAACTGAAAACGCACCAACGCGCGTTTCACGCGCCTACATGCGAGTGCGGCAGACGCAAGGTATGGCACACAGTCGGCCGAGATTTCCGAACAGTTTGTATGGCATGAGTCAGATTTTCGATTAGGAAATTACGGAAGTGAGTTTATCGGAACCAAAGTCGGAAGCGAAGTTTTTAAATTTGTTTTATCGGATTCGGAATCGGAACCAGAGTCTGAGTCAGAGCCAGTCTGGGTAGAAGTGACGTTTGGGTTGTTAAACAACTTACATTTTGATAAAAGTAAAGTGCGTCTAACGCAAAACAGACATATAAAAGCGGAATGTAGGGTATACAAATCTTTTATTGCAGACCAATACTAAGTGAGGATACAAAGAAGTTAATATAAATCCCGGTAATGAGTCATATCTTGTACCTAAGCGCGCGCTCTGACCACGATAAACGTCCAATTCAATTTTATAAGAACCGAAATCGGTATCAGAGGTGTAGAATCAGTCGGAACTTCCGACTTTTCGGAACCAGTACCGAAGCTCCGTAACATCCCTAGTTTCGACGATGCGATCATCCCACCCGCAAGTGCGCGCGTAGATGCGTTCGAAAACGCACTTACACTCGACGCGCCGTCATCGTGCGGCTCATATTGAGAACCGCTTAAAGAATTCGATTGTAGTGTTTCATCTTTTACAGGACGATTTTTTAATGTAATGTCGGTGTATTCAATTGAAAATATCTCAACATCCCTTTTATACTTTTGGTATGGCTTCAGGTTTTCAGATTATTTATGTTTATGTCTATAACATTGATTTTAATAAATTTGGCTCCAATACTCCAAGTCAATATTTCAATGTTAATGGTAAAACATAATGATCTGTAGTCATTAACTTAGTTCATAAGCAATAGTTTAATTCACGGGGCCTCGACGGCTCTTGATTGTTGTGAATGTGCAATAAAAATTATTTCTTTAAAATTTCTTGCTTAGACCTGTTGCACATAAATGTGTTCTATGAGAGTAAAAGTCTTGGTAATATGTCCATTGTAAAAATACATTACTATCACGTAATTTTAATAAGTACTTTGTCAATGAACTATTAAATCATGGCTATTATGTGACCATTTATATTAAGGAGAGTTTAAATGTTATCATTCATTTGATAGTGTCAATATTTAGTCAAACTCTGACCAGACATTGACTTGTACAAAGTTACACACATAATTATACTGTAAAATCACAATAATATACACAATGCTTAGTATTATCTAATAGATGCATTACATATTCTTTTAAAAGGTAAATTTTCCAATAATTAATTTGAGTCATATCTGGCGAAATGTGGGTGTTTAACACCTCTGCCTACCCCTTCGGGGAAAGAGGCGTGATGATATGTATATGCACAATTTGAGTTTTTTTGCAAATAATTCTGTCACTAAATCAACTTATCATTTCATAAAGATGAGTTTTTGAGACTCGTCTAAATAAAAAATCTTTGATACATTAGCCACAATAATAGACAATAATTTATATAAACCATTTCGACACTGCCAAAACGGCCAACTCTGATATTTTGTACTTGTTATACATAGATTGAGATATAAATCAAAAGAATTCACAATTCATCTCATAACAAATTACAATATACAACATGTTAGGGGTAGGTACAGTCAACTCCAAAAATATGTTACCACTTTTGACAGTAAATGGCTCGTATTAGAAGGAAAGGAGATGTTTAAAAAAATGCCAAGACCCTGTACAGTTATTGAAAAAATAGTATAAATTACGTACATTCACACATATCTATTAAAAATGTTATACACCTTTTAGTTTTTTTGTAGGAAACAAAACAATTTTCACTATCCTGGCAGGTCAAGGAGCAAAAACTTTCGGTCCATAGCTGTAAAGATCGTAATAAAAACTTTTAACTGTCATATTCGTCGAGTCTTCTGTCCGTTTCGTCGGAATATTACATTTTTAATTACCTATTCTAAATAATTGTTATCAAAATAGTAGTGTTTTAGTTAACCTACCTACTGTACACCATCCTAAAACAATATAAGGGTTGACGTAAGAACGAAGTGTCAATGTCAATCATTTCACACCGCCGCCCCATCATGAATTGAAAAGTATGGATATAATAAAAATATTTCAAAGGCTTCTACATAAAAATTTTACATTTATTTCAAGAAAATCGTAGGGTCAAGGTTTAATTACGGTATTTTTTAGTAACATGTACACGTGTTGGCATTTTCCCCATACAAAATTAAACATCTCCTTTGTCACCTCTAAAATGTGTACACATATTTTTGTACTCGACTGTAGAGCATAATTATTATTGTTTGTAAAAGTATTTTTTTAATCCTTCTTCTTTTATAAGAGGGTTAGTTAGATGACTGCCCATTCAGGGTTTATCAGGAAATCCCCAATAGGCTAAAAAAACTGAGAGGAACACCTTGTGTAGGTCATCTGGTTCCATTTGAGCTTTTGTAAGCCTGCATAGCAGACTGTCCTTGCTTTGTTTGTCTTATTATTATATTTATTTATTTATAAAAAAATCTTTCGCGTCTTTAATGACAATATGAACTATCACAAATTATTGGCTAAATGAATTCCCCACTTTATAGTAAAGTTTATTTCTTTAAAAGTTCGCACGTTGTACAAAGTATAAATTTCATATTAGTTACTGTTATTTTTTTTGTTTAAGTCTTTTAGTGTCAATAATATGTTGCATTCTGTATAGTTTTAACAGTTCAGCGAATGCTGTGTTGGCCATTCCTTTATTATTATAACTTGGTTTTGAATACAAAACAATGTGTCGTCGTTGCGAAATAAGGATCTTCAATCTTCAAATTGAATGTAAGTTCTCAGAATTTCAATTTCCCAACATGTTTATTGTATAAATGGTAATTTATTTTTATTCAACTCAGTTGGCACATGCCCGTCGCAACTTACTTGATGTGTAAGATTTGCATTTGTCTGAATCTTCTAGAAAGCTTTTAAGTACTTATTAATTTCACAGCCATTCATACTGCGGCACTGAGTCGTTCATTAACTTTAATGGTTGGATAAGAACAAAAATTGACACCTATTTTAATAGACATAAGAGGATTTTTAAATTCGCTAAATGAACATTAGGTTAAATGACGTCTCTAAGTGCGGCCGTTAGCTTTTCACTCTTTCTTTTTGGTTCTAATTCTAAATGATTTACTAATAATAGGTGTTCATTTTAGGGCATTTGAACAAAATTTTCGATGTTTCACACCCTTACGACGTGTTGGGAATTGGAAATTTTGAAACAAAATGCGTTACTTAGATTCTTTTTGCGTAGGTACATTTTTTTAAAAATACGCGATAACTTTAGTACATATAAGCACATGATATAGAATTATCACATGAGTGTTATGAGTTTTCGAATTCGCAATGGCGATACATTATTTATATCGATAAACCGTTACGTAAATGTAAAGAATATCTTTTTATTATTTTAATCACATTTGTACCTTATTCGAGATGTTCAAAACCAAGGGATGAGTTCAGTTATGATTATTGTTATTTAATTTTAAGAATATATAATTTTTATATACTTTACATTCTTTTAGGCTTTATAAAGTTATGGCGGGAAGGTAGCTGCAACATTATCATTGTTGGAAACAAAATATTACTTGTAAGGGGCTACACACTAAGCGCTGTTCAGCAAAAGAAATTTCCGTTTTAAAATTGATTTTGTCTGGTCACTGTAATACAATTACAATGACAAATGTTACAAAAAGTTACGACATGTTTTGCGTTTGATCAAGTGCCATAACTTGTTAACTCCAACCGCCCTAGTCGCATTATTGCGGCAAAAAATTCATTTCCATATCGTGTCGTATAATTATATACGATCAAGGAGATTTCTCCAGGTTGGGCCTTTTGCCCTGGAGAATCCGCACCGATCAGAGGTTCTTTGAATTATTATTAAGTTTCTGCTTATTATCGTTTAAGTCAAAAAGTATATCTCAATATGAAATGATTATTTTTAGATCAATCTCCTTTCTTTTACTATTCTTTTCATCTCCGGTAATGTACAAAAAATAATGTACTTGTTGCTTGTGTGATATTGTAACGTCTAGTTCTGTGTGTATAGCCCCTAAGTATGCCTTATTATAACTTTTATCTCTTTAATTAAGTTTCGATATTACTTTTTTGTAATCTTAATATTTGTTTAATAAACGAGTTTCTCTTAAATGAATTGTAAAGGCAAGTATACTTTGCCTTTAATCCAGAATCGCATCGAAGTTTTATTATTGTAGGGATTATGGTATTTAATATTTTCTGCATTTACACCTGTCTAGACCTCAATATAGACAAATAGTTCGACATGACGGTTTTACTTTTGAACATAATATTTACATTGATAAATTGCTACATAAAGGTTTTGTTCTTAGAAGGCCATTTCGAGATAGTGCAAGCGATTCTCGCCATTAAGTGTAAATCACAATAATATATATTTCAATGTGTTATGTATGCGTGTGGGTGGTAAAACCTGTGCCTACCCCTTCGGGGGAAAAGGCGTGATGTTTTTATGTTACTAAAACACTTTTTAAGGAAAATATCAACATTATGTAGGTAAAAGCTTAAGGGTCGAAACGTAATAGTATGCATCCGCGATTCGAGCGCCCGAGCCGCTGCACTGCGAAATTACTAAGCAACTGTACAACGGTTTATTTGAACCGGCGCGGCCGCTACTTGTTTTTTCAAACATTTGCTTGTTAATTCGCGGCCCAGTCGCTGGCTGCTTGTTGCGAACGCATATGATTCGAACCTAATTCACGAAAAAAGTTCTACTGGATTGAACATTAACTCCGCATATCACAGAAATATTGGGTCCTTACCTATGAAATTGGTGTTTTTATTCTGTCTTAGCAATTTGTCCGTAACTATTAAGTTTCAGAACATTCTTATAAAATAATTGCCTCTTCTAAAAATAGACCATATATTTGAGCTCGTATTATTTCATTTGATAATTTGTTGTAAGTTTAATTGTGTTAAAATTAGACACAAAGAATTATTTTTAACTGCCTCCCGAATACATCATTTGATTTGCATTAACATAAAAACGATGAATAATTTTTATCAAGCGTGTTCACACACATATTGCTAAAGCTTGTCTAATGATACATGCTAAATATTATTATCTCTGGATTTGTCGTTGTGAAGAAAACTGATAAAATGTTAGTATGTAAAATGCAGACATCCCCCAAATTCTCCATACAAAACACCAATTTCATAGGTAAGAACCTAATAATAAGAAGTCATTTCAGAGACTTCTTTCGTCCAACGCACTCAAGTCTTCTTTAGATTCTCTTGTAAAACTGTAATACTAAATACGTGGGTCCGCCTCTTGTGGTTAACCACAAAAATGTATCTTAGGCAATTTTTTACCAATTGCCTCACCCAAACACAACTACTTTACATCACAAAAATCGATCTGAACGACTGTATAATTTTGAGGAATATTATGTATGACAAAACTTTTCATCGATTGTTGTTATGTCTATAACATTATTTTTTTTGTAATGTTGATGATTTCACACTATGAACAGAATATAACAGCAGCACTGAAATTGTATCCCATAGCTACAAGAACCGCGGCATATATTTTTGAAATGTGTAAACTGTTGGTAGAAATAACATAGTTTTATTGGTGATAGATATGTGTACGAAACGAATTCTGCCAAAGATATATGATCTTTGACTTAAATTAGTGGTGATTATATGTGGTACCTAATTATGTAGTTTGCTGCATTGTGTATATGTATATTTTTAAATAGATAAGACTAAAGATTTTCTTTGTTTTATTTCGGTCTAAATGATCAGTTGTTAGGAATTTGCCCTTGGCGGTATTCTTGGGATACCTATGCCGTTGTATGAAGCTATCCTTAACTGCATACTCGAAGCGTCATTTTTCAATCTTCAAAACACAGTACCTACACAACTTTGAGACATATAACATTTTTGCCTAACTGTCAAAAACGCCATCGGCCATGATGGTCTATGAATGATCTGTGCCGTAAAGTCAACATTTATGTAAACAATTCAATACGCATGCGTGAGACAGGCTGACAGATATGCTTGATTGGTTGTTAGACGGATTTTGACCATGCGTAGTAATTGTTTACATATGAGGCATTACTTCACCAATTTCATGAACACTGTGGAAAGCGTTTTTGGCAGATTAAAAAAAGTAAAAATAAAACGTTTCAATTGAATTTCTACAGCAATCCCTTATTTATATTTATTGAACTTGGTATATTTCGGACCCTTGTACTAAATACTATGCGCCTTACTTATAAACTAACAATAACTTTGCCTATTTTAACTCAAAATACTGCTTAGCAATATAACACCTAACACCAACGTCGTAAGGCATTATATTACTAAGCCGTATATTTGGTTAAACTAGACAAAGTTATTCTTAGTTTATAACTTTATAAGTGAAGCGGTAAGTGAATTAAATTTTTTATTGAATTCGACTATGCGCCAGTGTGAATTAACCTCAAGTAAAAAATAATAGCTCAGTCTATATTTCAAAGGGTTTTATACATTTTTGTTACAAAACAAACTCCGCAAAATGAGTATTACTCATTTTAACGGTAAATTTCAGTAACCTAGCGGGTCCATAAGAGTAAAATTGCCTCTGCGATATAGGGTACTATTTAAATAAAAATACTATTTTGAACACATAATATGAATTTATTAGTAACCTGAACGAAGGCACTACCTTGTCTAAAAAGGCACCTTTACGCTGATATTGTTCTAATGCAACAACAATATTGTAAATAATTCTTTTAGCGTCTAAAACATTAACAAATTTACCGAAGCAAACATTTCTATATACATCATTATAATTTATGTAATGCATTGTAGATTTTAAATTGTTTCTATAACAACAGCAAAGAGTATTGTGAATATTAATGTCCATAGTGAATAATTACTAATTAAAATGTCCTTAAGAATTGTCATGTGATATAAATTTAGATGCATCTATAATATTATTATCATAATTTGTTCGTTTAAATTTCGTTGTCAGTTAGTACGAACTGCGCGGCGCTGCCGTAGTCGAGGATACGGTTCTTGATACCTGATGACAAAAAACACAAATTAAAAACAATTTGGAGCTTGTTTTTGTATTTTGGTGATACAAGGTACATATTACTATATGGATATGTATATAATACTAATACGGGTAATAGTTTGGATTGGACATTTTCGCAACAGCTGGTCAGATCAGAATTTTAAAATCTTATGTTTTTATATGCTTCGGAAGGCACGTTAGGACTTGGACCAGCCCCCCTCATCTATTCATTCACGGATTTGAGGGACTTTCCGTCTCGCTCTGGTTTGCCGCAATAAAAAATAGCAGGTACAGTCGCGTGCAAAACAATGTATAGACTTTTGACAGTAAGTGACTCGTACTGGAAGGGAATAAAGACTCGTCTCGACTAGACGACGACTGTACTAGACTACAGGCCCGTGGCAAAAATTGATGAGTCATTTGAACCACCAGAAGACCTATTTAGAATATATTTTCAAATAGGTCTTCTGTTGGTTCAAATTACCTATAATTTTTTTGCCACGGGCCTATAGTCTTTACCTTAGCTATAGATTCTGTTATTTATTTGTTATTCGACCGCTTAACCGTTGCGAATAGAGGCAGTTCGCTGTTGCAAATTTGCAACAGTTTATACCAGCGTGGTTCTATCATATCGATTCATGAGTTATAAATAATAATAATAATAAAAACAATTGTCAATAAGGTGTACAGTTTTGTAGTTGATGTTACAAAAAATGGAAACAACAGTTTGTCCGTAACAGACATGCAATATAAAATTTTACAATTTCAATGCTTTAAACTTAACTAATGTCTGTGATCAAAAAATTCAGCTAACGTGTAAAATACATTTGATACCAACCAGGACTTTAAAGTTTTTAAAATTTTGGCAATACATACATAAATCACGCCTTTTTCCCACAGGGGTAGGCAGAGATTACATCCTTCCACTTGCTTCGACCCTTGCATATTTCTTTCGCTTCATCAACTCTCATTACAGTCCTCGTACATGCTCGGCGATTTCGGGTACTTTTGACCTGGCCCTTCTCTAGAACGTCTTTAATTTGGTCGAGAAACGTTCGCCTAGGTCTGCCTCGTCCCGTATCTCCACTCACACCTGATTCATATATCCCTTTAGTCAATCTATTTTCATCCATCCTTTCCACATGTCCAAACCATCTAAGCATACCTTTCTCTATTTTGGCATATTTAGGGTATTTTGTTGTTTGCTTTAAAGGACAAGTCAGAATAAATGTACTGTAAATATGGCGGTGAAGTGACCCGCAAGCATACCTTTAAGTTTGGCGATGTAGTGCTTGTGTATCTTGGTGTTGGTTCGCTTGTAGCGGAGGGCCGTTATCATTTTATCTACAATGTAATGCAGCCACAGAATGTTCGTGTACGGCTCGAAGTTCTTCCACTCATTTCTGTGGACAAACAGTTTAGGATTAGTAAATAAATAAATAGGCTTCAGCAGCTCGCTGGTGTAGTGCTTCATACGCTTTGGCTTTTGTTTTTCTTTATGGAATAGGGGCAAGCGAGCAGACGGGTCACCTGATGCAACTACCGCCGCCCATGGACACTCGCAACACCACTGGGGTCACAAGTGCGTTGCCGGCCTTTTAAGTGGGAATACGCTCTTTTCTTGAAGGTTTTCATGTCATACTGGTCCGGAAATACCGCGGGCGATAATCCATTCCACAGTTCAGTTGTGCGGGGTAGGAAGTATTGAAAACAAAGCTCCTTTCGTCACGGTCAGTCCTAGAATGGGTGACCAAAACTCGTTGGTCCCAGCTGCTGTTGCAGCCGTTTATACCCACCAATCGGCATTGGGCCAGCGTGGTGGTGTTATGGTCCATACTCACGTGTTTCTGCACGTAGGAACGCCTGTGCCCAGCAGTGGGACGCATATAGGCTGGTAACGAATGAGACCTACTCTGCTTGTATGTATTGCCTTGTGTTTTACTTGAGTGTGAGAGAGAGAGACGCAGGAAATAGTGGTCTATGTTATAGGTGGCTACAGTGAGCAGTTGAATAGATCAAATTGAATTAATTTCGTTTTAGAGAACAGTAAATAATTAAGAAATTTTGCACTAGAGCGCTCGCCTAGTGATTTTTTGTAGCGATGTAGTACTGCGAGTCATGTGCCAGCGGCTCATTAAAAGAATACTACCAACCCATCTCTTCCCTTGGGTAAGTAACGATGTTACTAACACGTTTCTTTTTTTTAGTCACCGTGGGCGAGTGCCCTTAGTGGAAAATCTATATCGAATGGTGCGTTAGTTATCTGTAGTTGTGGTGATATGGACCCTGAAATATTGCGTAGAATTGGCTAAGCTTGCTTCCTTATAATAAAACTGTGTAGCGTCGGTTAAGGCATTGAAATGTTGCGCAGATTCAGCGAAACCCTAAAAGCGTTGCTGCGTACAAGACGCATAGCGTTATCCTGAAAACCAAAACATAGAACCGCTCCCCCATCCCGCAAACGGCGAACAGAAGTATCTCTCTGTGGGGATGAAGCGTCGTCGTTCCGTCGACTCACCCAAGAATTTTGTACTCAATATGTGAGAGTTTGGCATCCCAAACTCCCATACAATAGCATGAGGCAATGTTCTGTTTCGATCAGTAGATGTTCCCTCTCATTCTATCACTATTTATGAATGAAGGCTATCCGTGGGATATCCTCTTCCTCTCTTTCTATCCATAGTTTCCGTCTCACCTGTCATATTTACGCCATTTTGACACTTAGACTGAAAATTGTTACAAAATTTTGTAATTCAATATTTAAAATAAAAAATTATAAAACTGGTGATGACGTGCGTAATTTTATGTTGTGTATGTGAGTGGTATCCTGAATGTACCTTATCATTTCACAGGTGATTCAAAAATCGCATATTGAATGAGAGTATTTGTTTGAGAAATTTGCGTGTATTTTTGTGTGACGTCATTAGTAGTAATAGTAAGCTTTACTACGAAATGACAAACTCATTCGTTAAAGTGATAGAATGAGAGGGAACGCCTACTGATCGAGACGGAACATTGCCTCATGGTATCGTATGGGAGTGGCATCCATGACACAGTACACTCACCCCAACTTGTCGCGCATGCGCCGGTACACCTCGAACTGGTAGTCGCCGCTGACGTCGAACAGCGAGTCGTCGTGCGCGAGGTCGTTGTAGAGCGCGGCGCGCTCGGCGCCGGCCAGCGGCAGCGACACGCGCGACAGCGAGTAGTCGATCACCGTGCCGCGCACGCCCGACAGCCGCCGCCGGTACAGGCGCCCGCGCAGCACGAACGTCGCCCACTGCAACCGGGAACACACGAGTCACATTCTCTCTTTTTTTAAATTTAATATTCAGTTTTACGGCTCTGGTAGCAGGACCTTTTGAGCCACACGTGAACAGTAGAAAACTTGTCTTCCACCTCATCGAAGTAAAACCACAGTGTCTAACATAGATCGTTTGACGCCAAACTCCCAAGATGCATTGAAATGCATCACACTAACATTTCAATGCAAACTACTGATAAAATAAAATACTGAAGACTTGGCTGTATGGGCTTTGTTCCCTTTGCCTTCCCTACTTGAGAGAATTTTCCAAAAAAAAATGCCTATTCTAACTCGATTTATCGCCTAACGTGAATCGCAATTATTAATGCCTTTATAAGATATTCGCAGTATGTCGTGGCCAAAACACAAAATAAGCAAAGCAGATGAGTGACAGAGGAGAACGGTACAAGAAGACTTGTTCAGCATATTATTTATTTCAATAAAAAAAAAACTACCTTCTCGTCAGTAGGTGAGATCAGAACGTTGCCCCAATGCAGATCGCGGTGCTCGAACTGGAAAGACTCTTCGCCCACAGCCAAACCGAATGCCAGCTGTAAATAAGAATAAACGTATATTATAATTTATTATTATATACCATAGATATACTATTTGTTACCTAATAACTAGTTTGTATTGCTGTTACATTACAAAAACGGTGTAAAAGCATAGATAAATTAAGTATAGATCGCTATTCCCATACATGGGTTTTAGTTCGTCTAAAACTTATTATTATTGCTTGTACCCTATCGTTCGACTTATTACGTTAGGTGGCGCTACTATACTAGCGGAATTACATAATTACTCTATGATTCCGCTAGTATAGTAGCGCTATAGTAGATCGCTATTCCCATCCATGGGGTATGGGAATAGCGATCTATACTACTTAATTTATCGATGGCCATAGTTAACCATTGGAATAATAAATATCAAGTCATAGGATTACATTAAGCAACAAACACAATTACATCTACAGCTTATCCAGATAAAGTTAATTTTGTTACATTACACACAAACAAATGATTTACTTAAGGCGAATTTGACCAAATTTTGATAAGTGACAGTGTACAAGGAGAAAACTCGGCTGTGTATGCAGGACTCCGATATTAGAGCGGATTCGACAAATGATATTTAAATTTATTGATGTCCGAACTAAAATTTGATCTAATTGGCCTATGAGGTTTATATTTATCCTATTATTTGTACGTTACTGTATTTTAAACTTTCCAGCCTAAACGATACAATATTTCCTTTTGATCTTTCTGCCATTCCGTTGAGAATTAATAAGGGGTAGAAGAGACGTCTTCTAGCCGATGAATAAAACTGTTATGAACTTGTGTTATTGGTAAAAATAAAAAAATCTCGATCTACATACACTATCAGACTAATGTTTTATAAATGAGATCTTTCGTCTAGCGTCTCGTGACCCACATTATAGAGGACATTAGAAAAAAATACACGTAAAATTTGTTTTTTCCTTGCCCAAAACCGAATGAATAATTGATAAATTTTGATCAATATTTTTGCAACAAGCGCAAAGTATTTTTGGCGATATGTCTTTCTTGAAACTGATGAATAATTGAACAAAAAAATAGAATTACACTATTGGAGACTGAGATTAATATTAATCAAATACAATTGATTACGTCCTGTTATTTGCAGGAGGTAAACAGACGTCAATTCGCCATTTTTTAAACATGAGTTTTCTGAGAACTTCTATGTGAAGAAAAAATATAAACAGTCAACATAGATTTGATTTCGATATTTACAAATGCAAGATTGATTTAGTATAATAAAAGTAACCAATAATGAGAGTGTACACAGGAAATAAAAAATACTAACTTAAATTCGTGCTACACAGTTGTATATAAAATATATAAGCTATTATTAATGTATACATTATGTATTTGTTGTTTAAAGTTATATTGTGTTTATTTTCAATATCAACTAATAATATACAGATTGTGCAGTGTTCAAAGGAGAACCTGTGACCCAGGCACGACACGAATGAGACCTATCTCATTGTTTTTGTTATGTTCAATGTAACATAAATATGTAATATTCAATATAAAATTACATATTTATGTTACGGAGAGGCTCGGTGGCGATGGCGTAGTGGTAAGTAAGTACGCTTTGGCTTTCGATTGAAAACAAAGCTACCTTCGCCATGGTCAAGCCGTGGATGGGTGACCAAAACTTTGTGATCTCGAGCTAAGCCATGTTAAGCCGTTGGTCCCGTTGCTATTGCGACTGTTTCCACCCACCAACCCGCATTGGGCCAGCGTGGTGGTGTTGCGGCCCACACTCCTCATGTGTTTCTCCATGAGGAAGGCCTGTGCCCAGAAGTGAGACGTATATATGCTGAGGACATTTATGTTACACTTAACATAACAAAAAAAATTAGGTGTCATTCTTCTCGCGCCTGGGTAAATTTTGTATGGGCCTGACCATTCCTTTACAATTAGTTAACATTATACAACTCTATCTAAAACAAATAAACATAAACATTCATAGCGTTAATATAGGTCATGGTAATCAAACCTCATCATAAGAGACATGGTTTTAGAGGCTACACAAAATCGACCATTCAATAAATCAAGGATTTCACACTTTCTAATTAGTATTACGTACGTGTTACGTAAAAACACAAAAACTCGTGGTTATCTATTAAAAAAGTATACAAAAATGTCACTACATACTAAACATCTACATTATTGTCAACAAAAACAACATGCCAAACAAATTAGTAGAAAAAGAAACACAACTTATAGCAACACTCAAGCGTCTTCGGTGGCCAAAGGACTAGTTTCCGGGGCCGAAATAAAATAAAAAAGCGTCCTCGTCTCCCGTAGAGGATAAGTGAAAATCTAGTCAAGGTACTGTAAAAACTTGAACTAGAAAGTCACTCATCTTCCAAAGAAGCGATTACCATGCACATGTAGCTGAAAAAAAAACATAAAAGGAAAATAATTTACAACATTACAGAAATAATAAAATAGGAAAAAACGTTGTTAACAGTAAAATAAAAAACAACACCAAAATAGCTTATTAAAGTAAAACTTAACTACTTTTTGATACAAAATATACTTAGTGATAATTTTAAGTCAAACTTTTGATAATATTTAGTAGTAAAAACATGGCAAGGTAAAAAAATACCCTTATTTCAATTGCGTAATCATCGATTCCAATCAGTTCGCCCTTACGAGAGACAACCATGACGTAAGTCAATCGCGTCCTATCGCGACAACGGATTTTATTGAATTCGCATAGATATAGCGGAGCAAAGATACGTGATCAAAGGAGGTCATTTATATTACACGGAATATGTTTGCTGGGTTTTCATTGAAAACTATTTTTCGTCAAGGTATTTACGTTTCTTATATAATCGTTTCTATTGAATTTGTTATAGTGCAGTCTCTCCATGTAGTATAAAGCTACTATATTACAGAAAAAGTTTAATTAATAAACAATAGATTGAAGCCATGGCAGTGTTACGAGCATAGCCTACGAGCATAACTTTCGATAAGCCAAATTTGACGTCTAAGATCGACAATGATCGAAAAATTCGATAAATTTGACAGCTAGCCCTAAGGAGTGAAAAGGACGGATGCTTTTCTTGATCAAATATTATGATTGTCGAAGTTCTGTGCTCACACTGCAGTGCTGGGTACTATGACTTTATAATTAAGGTCACAGAATGGCAACAAACTTGTGATCACGTTGGAGTTGCTTGTAGATGGCCATTTTGTTTATTTGCGAACTGTTGTCGAAGGCCTAATACCTAATACACGTCTAAGCACAAACACGTGTGTTACTTGACACATAAGAAAGATCGTCCTAATGCAATCTGCTTGTATGCTCTGTTATGCAAAAACGATCAATTACAACTGGGACCGCTAAATGTTCCTTCTATAGAGACTCGAGATCAATTTGGGGCATGCAATGTCTATAAATGATAATAGCTATTATAATATTAGGGTTCTGTCCTAGATTCGAATATCTTTGAGTGGACAATAGATAATAACAAATACATACTGCGTTGTTCCTAGTCAAACGCAAATAGATATTGACTTTGCGATAGCATATCGGAAGCAATAATCAAGCACTTCGTTAGAAACATTGGTACATACACTAGCACGTGAGACTACAATATAAAATAAATAACTTCTGATATTCAGACCAATCACTAGCTCAAAGTACAAAAGCAGCTTACTCACCTTTGTTATGAATAGGCACAGTCGAGTTCAAAAATATGTTACACATTATAGAGGTGACAATATTTATTTCCTTCAAATATGACCTTTTTTTTTTTATTGTTCATGACCATGGATACAGAGTCCTTCAGTCGTATACATTGTGTGTGGTCTAGTCTTTAGTAGTATTAAGTCTTCATTTGCATTGAAATGCAAGTGTAATACATTTCAATGCGTCTTGGGAGAGTTTGGCGTTAAACAGTCTATGGCAGACACTGTGGTGCTACTTGGATGAGGTGGATTACCACGATAAAAAACTCATCACTTTTCACACCACTTGACGCTTATTTCGATAATCCTCCACATTGCACATCATCACAGACTCTTATTACACAAAACTTCACTGATTTTACGTAACAATATCCACTCCGAAACAATATTACAATCATCGAAATAAAAATCAAGTCCACCATAGTTGAATGCCGCCAAAAACTCCCCTTCAAATAAGAGTCAGTCAACGTCCACAGCCTATATACGTCCCACTGCTGGGCACAGGCCTTCCTCGTGGAAAACTATGGCCCGCAACACCACCACGCTGGCCCAATACGGGTTGGTATGATAACCATACCTTATAAATATTTGTAATAAATTAGATTTTATAAACATGACTAGAGAAAAAAGGAGTACCGCGGTTGAAAAAGACGGTAAATAAATAAATAGCTGAATATCCCCAATAAATTTTCAACTTTATGTGTAAAACTATTAAGGATTATTTTATTTTATTTTATTTATTTATTTTATATTTCTGAGGAAAACTTACTGCTAATACAGAGTGCGAATAGTATTAAATGAATAAACTAAATTACAAATTACAAGTTTTCACATATGTTTAAAATAAATAGATATAAAATTTAGGTGCCAAATGCTGCAAGAGTATAAATAAATTAACTAAAAAAATTATTTTAATATTATTATTAATAGATATTTAGATTATTTTATTATTATTAATAGATTATTTTAATAGTATAACACCGTATTGACTGTACAATTCTGATATTGACGAAAATATTTTAATACTCTGTTTATGTTGATAAGTCGCACGCGCATAAAGTGCAAATACTTTCGCACAACAATGGCGAGCCCCGACAAGTAATTGTGTAAACATAGCAGTTTATTTGTAAACAGTTCCCTACGATATTGATTCGGGCAAACGTGAAAATTATTCGTGCAAATATACTATAATATAGTACGCCCTTTTGGTAGATGTGTTTGAGTAAATAGATGCGCAGCCGCACAGTATTCGAACTACCTACGCTTAGGTTATAATATCCGAATTATGATCTAATACACACACAATCCATCTGTCGCCTTGAGGTCACCCAATGGTGGTGGGTAAACTACCAACCACAGCATTCCCGAGGAGGGTTGACGTCAGGCAGACGGCCGGTCATAAAACAACAGCCAAATCCTTTTGCAATGAGAAATGAGTGTCAAGGATGAGTGAGAGGGCTGAAATTGGGAAAGGGGCGGGAAAATGATGATGATGATCTAACACACTTAACACTACGTATAAAATACTATTAAAACTCGTGTTTTATTAAACTGGCCTATGTGGCAGTTATATTAGGTCCTTACCTATGAAAGTGGTGTTTTGTATGGAGATTTTGGGGATGTCTGCATTTTACATACAAACATTTTATCAGTTTTCTTCACAACGACAAATCCAGAGATAATAATATTTGGCATGTATCATTAGACAAGCTTTAGCAATATGTGTGTGAACACGCTTGATAAAAATTATTCATCGTTTTTATGTTAATGCAAATCAAATGATGTATTCGGGAGGCAGTTAAAAATAATTGTCTTTGTGTCTAATTTTAACACAATTAAACTTACAAAAAAATATCAAATTAAATAAATACGAGCTCAAATATATGGTCTATTTTTAGAAGAGGCAATTATTTTATAAGAATGTTCTGAAACTTAATAGTTACGGACAAATTGCTAAGACAGAATAAAAACACCAATTTCATAGGTAAGGACCCAATATAACTACTATTTATATCGAAATTGTAGTAGGTTTAATTCATTTCTTAATTATTTAAAGCAATAATATAAGTATCTTGCAAGGCTATAAGGGTATCCCTTATATCCCTGGTCAACATCTTAGTTACTTTTTATATCGGAAAATTAAAGGGTTCCCGTAGGACAGTTAAAAAAACCATAGTAACCGCGGATGAAGTCGCGCGCTAAAGCTAGTTTCAAATATTATTATTGAAACTGAAAATATAAAATCCATTTTTTGTTGCACCTATATATTTTGAGCTATATTTTTACTTACAAGCTTTTTGCCACACTTGCCTTCTTATACAACGTTGCATAGCGTGAATAGTATGATGCAACAACTTTACGCGCGTACGCGTCATTGATTGATCTATAGCAATAGCTGCGTCATAGCCGACCTCAATGCGAGGTGAAATAGTGAGATACCTACAAACCTAGTCTTTTGAGCAACCAGTAACCACTGATAAGGTTTTCTCCAGAAGTACTAACGTGAGAAATTTGAATCTTATTTGAATAAGAATTAGTGTATTGTGTGCATGTAATTGGTTTATTTACAAAATATGGCGCAATTCTATGTAGTCGATTTTACATCACTCAACGATTTCGAACGGTATTCGAAGGGAAAACGTGGGAAACATATCTTAAGACACAATGTGCGCGAGATTTCAGTAGTTCATTTGCAGTACTTCACTCGATAGGAAAAAAAATATTATTAAAACTGTTTTGTTCAATTTTTAGTCCATTAGCGCTATAATTAATTATACAGAGAATGACATGAGCGCGTTTTTTTACATTTTATTACATGGGGAGAACCATATAGTTGCCAACGGAATAGCAAACATTACAACAATTATTTCCGTCATAGCCACGGGTGAGAAATGGCGGTCGTTACAAACACGTGTTTATGATCCGACTGCGCAGACGCACAGGCAGCCTTGCGCACGATTATCAGGCATTATCTAGGCTTAGCTTTGCGCTTGACCTACCACAGTATTTAGCCTTCACAATTCACTAATGAAGATAATTTTGCTTGTTAATGATGGAAAAACCGAACCGAAACGTAAAATACTCAACATTGTAAGAATAAATTATATGCAAGTCTCTGGCCAAACTAAGACTAACAAATGACACATTAACATTTATTTTTTGAACGCAAATGTGATTTTGATTTAATGAATTTTGTCTCAAGGGTTGGAATTGTTGCAAAGATACATGACTAGTATGGGCCGTAACACCACCACGCTGGCGCTGGTTGGTGGGTAGAAACGGATGCATTAGCGACCAACGGTTAAATGTGCCTTCCGAAGCACGGAGGAGTTCGAGATCACAAAGTTTTAGTCACCCATCCACGGCCTGACCTTGGTGAAGATAGCTTTTTTTCGATCGAAAGACAAAGCGTACTAACCACTACTTCACCGAGTTCCCATTGGGTCTGCGTGGTGGTGTTACGACCCATACTCGTCATGTGTTTCTCCATGAAGAAGGCCAGTGCCCAGCAGTGGGATGTATATAGACTGAGGGCGGTTGGAAAGACAGATCATCCTAGGTCCAGGATAAGAGAATACTCAAATCTTCGCCATTGGGTTATCATTATGGTCGATAAAATACCAATCAGCTATACGCGATCATTTCAAACCTTATTGAAACCTTGGGTTGTAGGAATTAAAATTGAACATTGATTCAAATTTCAATTCCTTAATTTAACGATACTTGATATTTTCCAGACAAAGGTTAATAGAAAAATAGAATAATATTTTCTACAATTGTGAACAAAATATGGACTAATTTCTTACAGGTAGTATCCTTAAAATAGTTTTCCCTACTACAAAGTGTATTTTTTGGCTCGATTTCAATATTTTTATCTTTTCTAATTTTTTAACGAGCGTGACCTGCGTATATGTCATTGACTCGGAGCACGCTGTAACGTACTGTGTACAAAGTATTTTTATAACCTTCTTTGTTGGTTCACTATCAGATTGTGTCTAGCACACATACCAAGACAGTGTTTAAAGCAAATGATACATTTTACTTGATTTTACATTTGTTGAAAACATTGAGAAAGCACACGATGTTTTCTTTTAATTATATCTTGTATCATGTCTTTGTCGTGTTTAAAAACCGAAAAATAATATGAAACTTTATATGACATATGGATGGTATGAAAACTATTAAATGCACACAATTTTAAACTCTATTCCTGATACAAATATGAATGCTATGTTACTAACAAGTCTAACAACAATTGGACAATAGTCGAATTATTAAGTTACAAAATATATTTATTTATTTCAAACATATGTTCACAGAATGTACACATGACCAACTTAACTACAATCCATACTAATATTATAAATGCGAAAGTAACTCTGTCTCGCTTTCACGTTCACGTTTCTACTGAACCAATTTAACCGAATAGTCTAGGGAATGAGAAAGGACATGGGCTACCTTTTATCCCGATATTCCCAAAAATATTAAGGACAAATTGACGCCACTATGAACTTTGCTTCTAATAAAAGATGGACTCCTCTACTGCTTATCATCAGGTAGTGTGGAGTCATTTGCAGAGCTTTTTATTAAAAAAGCGCCTAAAGTCAGCTTTTAAAGAAAAACCCGCACCACAATCAGACCATTTAGCTTATAGGATCTACGATTGCACCGAGACAGATAGGTCAAACAACCCCTAAAGGTGGAGTTAAAAAACGAGGGCGAACGAATCAGTTTCGTTTTCACACCTTGGATTTTTTTTATCGCCTTAAAATGGATTTTTTTATATCACCTTAAAGGGGAACTTTTTGTCTTCCGTCTGCGCAAAGGTTACAGGAAAGTAAATTCTAAATTTGTTACGAGTTTACGCACTGGCGTAACAAAGTCCTTGAAATAATGTTTCAAGACACGACGGTTAGATACTAGACTTTTATAAAAAAACTGTCAATTTCCAGTATAGTTTTCCCATTTTATAATGAGTGGCTACGTTCTTAACGCCAAAACTTCAAAGGATTGAAACGCCGGCACTGCTGGGCCAGGCCTTCCTTCCTCATAGAGAAACACACATAACACCACCACGCTGACCTGATGCGGACCAACCCGCATTAGGCCGGTGGACCGGGAGCACGGACGAGCTCGAGATATCAAAGTTTTGGTCACTCATCCACAGCCTGAACGTACCTTTGTTTTCGATCGAAAGCCTAACCTAACCACTACGCCACCGAGCTCCGAATTGGAATATCTCTTTCAAAATAGAGCCTTTATTTTAGGTTCGACACTTAGCAATAAATCTGGGAAATCTCCAAAAATTTCATGCAGCACTGTTTGAGCGATGCTTGTAATACCGTATCTACAGACAAATATTCATAAACTGTTTAGCTTCTGTTGTTCTAATAAACATCCCTACGTTAAGGGTACTTCAGGGTCGCACGCGTTTCTTAACGTGGCTTATATAAAAACACGTGGCATAAATGGCTTCGCTCTTTTGTTATTTAAAAGTTACAAATCTGTACTTTAACATGTGCAAGGTAGGATTTTTACAAAAAATAAAACATTATATTGAATTTTGTGCATTTATATCGCATTTTAAATTATGGTACAGCTATTTTGTTGCCGACATTAAGAAAGTGGTCTATTGAAGCACGTTTGATATTATTTGGCTTACCTATAATAATAATATAGTTATTATTGATAGATTTAACCGCGAAAGAGCAGCCAATGACGCATCACGAGATCTTCCGCGCACTTGGCACTGTATATTTAACAGAATGATCTTACCAAGGTTACTCTCTCAATCTTTTTATTTGCAACTACTTTAATAAAGTAGATGAAAAATTATATCCCGAGAATCTTTAATGAACAATTTAGTAAAAATTCAAACCTTTTTTTTCAAACTGATATTTCAAGAAATATTCTCCCTAGTAACTAATAAACGCTGATTCTCACACTATCTATCAAAACATAAGGAAATATAAAATATTCTCTCACATGCACAAGGTAAAGTGCCTGGGAAATCAACGTGGTAAATAAAGTAGTTTTTGTTTATTATGGCAACATTGCACGAGGAAAACTAATTCCACGATATTGTCGTCTGTTTACGTCAACATGGGCTTTTACATAATGATCAACGATGTGATTACAAATAAAATTATAAACAGATCACTAAACAACAACAAAGCTATGAGGAAAATGAATAACAATGATGTAATGAAGATAAAAAATTAACTTAAATAATGTTTAGGTCTTTATGTAACAAACAGCACATATGATCCATAATGATTGGCTAGGTTGATTTGTGCTGTAATAACTTGTAAATATCATTCATCACGCTTTTTTTGTAGGCAGAGGTACCACCCACATTTCGCCCGATATGTTAAGTCCCCATGTGACAGGTGGCGACCCTGTTGCCATGCACCGGGCACAATGAGAGGCAAGCGATATTCACAATGAACTGTACATAATAAATCAATCTGTGGTACAGGCGGTGGGATAAGACTCACTTGCAAGAATAGGGCGTGCGCCTGCTCCGCGTTGTTGAACTCGTAGCTCTCCAAGTCCTGGCCAGCATTGGCCAGCTCCAACACGATGTATTGCTGCTCCGGCGGCAGGATGGCCGGGTTGTCGTTCTCAGAGCCTTTGCACTCGTCATACAACTCCCACAGGTCGAGTAGACGCGTCGGGTAACTGCCACTTACGCACCTTACTGCTAAAACCTGCGTGGAGTTTGAGAATTTTGATTTTTTTTTTGTTTACATTTGGTCTCTAAATATGAAAGAAGGTTTTACTCTCTTCATAACATAACTGGACAAGAAGGCAGAAATAGGTACTAAATAAGTATAATTTAGTAAATAAATTGAACTGGGAAAAGTGATGCCAGAATGAAATATTGTGGATTAGTACTGTTTGGACATTAACCAGAACCCCAGAGATAGCAACACCTTGAAAGCGACGTACAAACGATTAGGCAAAAAGAAAGTCGTCAAACAGAAGAGGACATGATTCGAAGATAAAAATTAAATACGTAAAAGTCAAAAACTATAAGAAGCTTACGTGATATAGGAAGTTCCGAGAACATTCTAAAATTGATTAGGAATTACAAACTTATAAGAAAATCCCCCTTCATAAAAACACTGACATCACCGTTTAAAATTTGCAAATTATAGACAATTGATTATCAGAGTAATTTATCTCGCTTATTTTCTAAGATACTAATAATTTAGTAAATAAATTAAACAGGGAATTGTGATGACTGAATGAAATATTATGGATTAGTACTGTTTTGAGATTAATCAGAACCCCAGAGATAGCAACACCTTGAAAGCGACGTACAAACGATTAGGCAAAAAGAAAGTCGTCAAACACAAGAGGACATGATTCGAAGATAACAAATAAAATACGTAAAAGTCAAAAACGATAAGAAGCTTACGTGATATAGGAAGTTCCGAGAACATTCTAAAATTGATTAGGAATTACAAACTTAGAAGAAAATCCCCCTTCATAAAAAAACTGACATCACCGTTTAAAATTTGCAAATTATAGACAATTGATTATCAGAGTAATTTATCTGATTAATTTCCTAAGGTAGCCTTGAGTTATGACTTATGAGTCATAATCATATACCTAAGCAATAAGCTGAGCCTACATCTGTGTGCTGGTGGTGCTGGTTTTACATATGTAAATGGCACCCGGTAATGTCTTCTAATGAGACTTTAGTCCCGCCCCCTACATAAATAAAAATAATAGAAAATTATTAACAAAAAATTAAATTCTTCATGCTATAGGAAGCTGTTGAGTGGAGGCCGTGTCTCGGAAAACGTGTGGGACCACTAGACAAGATAGGATGACGATATTCGTAGGTTGACTAGTTGGCTGGTTGAAAACCGAGGTCGAGAGCGGTGATATATTAGGGGAGGCCTAATATACTCCTAATATGATATAGTGATAAAACCACGACTGTTTCAGTTTTAGCAAAACTTATTCTTATTTTAGTAAATTACGCAATAATCTTGAAATATAATAAAAACAATTAGTAATCATATATAAAGTTTACAAATCAATATGACGGGGGCTGATTCATCACGGAAATATGATATCAAAATGTTTCTTGTTAAAATGTAATTTCTCAAGATTAAATTCCAATGGAGACCAAATGGTAAGATAGTTTATATTGCATACATAAAAGGAATGGACTTTCCATACAGTTATTTTTTATATTTCCTTGGAGTTGTAATAAAAAATTTTACATTTAAACAAAAAGGTACACAGGGATCATATCCAGGGTCCTGGGTTTAAATATAAAAATGGTAATGTCAAAACGAGTGTTTCATTGTTGTTAATATATAATATAATTTTTTTAATAAATGAGATAAAAATTAAGATAAATTAGGTGGAACAACAGATTACTAACATTAACATAAACATTATTTTAATCAATTCATTTAAGATGAATTAAAACAATCTTAGATGTTCCTGATTAACAATATTAAAGTGTACATATGATACAAACTGAGAACTTAATTGTATTGTATCCATCCCTTTCATTTTAATTAGCTCCACTAGAATTTCATATCTTAAACAAGGAACAAATAATAACAAATTCAACAAATCCACAACGATTTCTCTGTTTGATAACAGTATGGCCCAGTTGTCTTATCAAGCAATTACTGCAAATACTCTATTGATGTCTTAATAAAAGAATGATTCATTAAAAGGCATTTCAGACTTTTCATTATTCAAAGGAAATTTCATGAGTCATTTGCTTAGACTTTGAACTTCTCAGAAATGTGTACAAATATTTGATTGATGTAAATATTGATCATATACTAACATATAAAATAAGATTTTACATCTATGTGTAACATAAATAATAGGTTGTATACACATTTCATTTTCCTTTAAAAAAACTTTATGTTAGTTATCGTTTGTTATTAATTTTATTGTCATGTGGATTGTATCAACCGGATGACATAACTTATTGGCATTACTTATCTACTAGACATATCATAGTAAGGAGCAATTAATTATGCTCGACTATCAGGAATATATATAAAGCACATGAATAGTGTGAATATAACTTACCTCATTAAAGACATCAGTAGCATTCTCTACAGAATGTAGATCCAAGGCATCAATATCCTTCCCCTCATCTAAGTAATGTTGTATTTCATCGATAGGAGAGCGCAGGGCGCTCAATTCCCTAAAATTAAGGAATCATTTAGATACTCTTACAAATACAATATAATTGATATTAAGTTTATGTATATAATGGTGTACAGTAGATTTTAAATTTCAATAAAGATGGCAGCACTTAAGGTGAGCTATGCACACTGGCAAAGTTATTTTTAGGTAGCTACTGAACTATTGTAATAATATAAAAATTATTTCAGTAATATTTGATGCAACTCATACTTGACAAAGAAATTAATAAGACAATAAATATCGGAACAGAATAGTTTCAGCAATAGAGATAGAAATAATAAAATTAAACACCACATGAAGTACTTACATAGCAATCACAATCTCCGATATAACTTCACTGAAGTCCTTCTGACGTTCTCCATTGACTTTAGTTGTTCCTGCGATAGGGACAATCTTCATCACACGCACACCATCTCGAGCTCGCCACAAGAATACTTCTCCGTAAACTCCTTCGCCGATTTTATGGCAATTTTTCAGGACCCTAAAACATTACATACTTTTTATTAATACTTTATTTACTGATACCAAATACATCTTAAGGAATGAAAGAAAATAATTTTACACTTTTAATTTTTTTTATGTAGGGTAGTCATATTTAGTTTTTTATTTGGTGCAAACTAAATCATTTGTATGTTTAACACAGCTGCTAACAATAATGCCACCATTATATTTGCTTGACCCACTTACACAGTTGAATTCGAGAGCAAGGTCAAAGAGTAAAGAAAATAAAGACATACAAATACGAGAAAGAAAATCCCGCAAGACTTACGCATCTGGGTAGCATTCATCAAAGTGTATCGCGTCTGCTTGATTGCATCGACGCAACACGTAATCTCTGGCGGTGGGCACGCGACTCGTAGTATCATGGAACTGTTCTAGCACAGTAACTTCGTGCTCAGAGTCAGCGATCGATAGTTTTGATAGATCAACGACCGTATCATCACAATCTTCGGTCAGAAATCCTGAAAACACACGATGCGTCAACGTCAACTATGACACACAAGGAAGTAAATGACTAACTTTCCCTAGGCGTAATTGTATTACGTCGACGGTACTTCGAAATCACACCATACGCGATTCAATGGACCTCAATTTTAAATGTCGATTCACTCACCTGGATATTGCAGGGAAAGATGCATGCACTTGGCTTCAGACACTTTTTATAGAACAAAGGGGCAGAACACGGCTATTATCCCGTTAGGGATAATGAATGGCAGTGAAATCGATTGACTACACCACAAAGTTCCACACAATAATTAAATCTACACTGCTATTATTTAGTAATAATAGCAATGAATATTCACTACACGTTGTGTAATACCACGAGATTATTCAAATAAAAAATAAAATAAAAATATGGACAAAGACCCAACGAAGCGTCTTCTTCCGCGAAATCGACAAAAGCATAGAGTAAAAATATGGTATTTTATTTTTCATTTACTGGTCAAAATGTTGCCATTACAAAATAATTAACTACTAAATGGCAAAAATATACACCACATACCTTTAAAATCCTCGGATATTGTAGTATTACTTAAAGACAGTCTCGAGTCGTTAGGTTCCTGAAATAAAATAAAAAATATTATACTTTTAGACATAAACACAATACCGATAGGTCAAAATATAGTTATGTTCATACTTTTATTATGCGTATCGTAGATCGACAAGGTTTAGATACAAATGTACTTCTGCGACTGAGTATTGATTCATTGTGTAGTGAACCTGAAAATATTAATGAATATTATTGTCAAATAGTTCAAAAACGTGTTAATAAAAGTTGTAAAATTTTCAACAATATTGCAAACCTGACATTACACTAAAACTTTAGGTGGAAATGACAAAAGTGTTTGAAGTTTAACATTTTTAATATTTCGTTTATATTCACCATAGATCTATTAAAAGAGTATTGATTAATGTTATCATTATAATAATAATAATAATAGATTTCTGCCCCCTTATTCTGAACTGTCGGTTCACGGATTCGATTTGGAAAGTCACGTCCCGTCCCGCTCTAATTCGCCGCAATAAAGTGACAGGAATAAAGAATTCGTGATTCGTTTAGTTTCCGACAGTTTATAGTAAGGGGGCTGACCATACATCTCCAAAATAAAAATAAAAATATACCTTTCTGATCTTGCATTTCCATAGTATTGATAACGCTTTGCCTGTATTTTCGGCCTTTAGTCTTTAATTCTTCCTCTTCTAGGATAGAATGATCAAAGTGATCAGCCATCATGGTCATTCTTCTATAAATGCTCAAAGACCTCTCCCATTTCTTACCAGGTGGTAATACTATTCTAGGTTTTACAATAGCCTCAAAACATTGGGACGAACGACAAATGGTTTTACTATCGTTAGTTAATCTTGAGCTTTTTCTTGTAGTTACTCTAGAGATTTTAGGCTTATCACAATCTGCATCTATATTATTATCGGTGTCTTTATTATCAGTTATTATATCGCATTCCTTATATCTATTAGCATCTTCATCATCTACTTTATAATCCAAAGATTTCTTAGCATTATTACTAAGTACAGTCTTATCACAATTTGCACTACTTGTGCTACTAATTGAGCTATCAAAGCTTAAACTTATAGAATTATTTACTATATCATTGCGCCTTCTTGTAGTTACAAAACTTATACATCTCTCTTCATCTACATTTTTATTAATTTCAAAGTCATTAGATGTAACACTATCTTCTTTTAAAGAAGTATCAACATTTCCAATTTCATCATGCATCATTTCTTTGCTATTAGTTTCTGCATTAGTACATTCGTCTAAAGATTTTATGGAACTTTGATCATCAAATGTATTTTCAAGTTGATCATCGTTATCATCAATATTTTGAACTATACTTTCATTTGAATCAGGTGCAGATGATTCACGTTCCATAAAGCTAGCAAAATCATCACTGTCAATGTCACTAGATTCTCCTTGTGAATCTACGTCTCGCAATTTTTTCATATATTTCATTAATATCGAATCATTCAATCTTTCAATATCGACTACAGGAATTTCATTAGTATTTTTAGCTTTAACATTGTCTACACTATTTAGCATTTTATCACTATTAGTATCTTTACAAGTAGATTCATTTAAATGTGACTCTGGTATTTCATACTTATCAAAATCATCTTCAAGTATTCCATTATTCTCATCAAAATTCACAGACTTATTAGAAATCATACTTCTGTTTGAATTAGGCGTAGTTGACGCACAATTATTAAAACTAGCATAGTTATCACCGTCAATATCACTAGATTCTTCTTGTGCATCTTCTTCATATCGCATGTTCTTAATATATTTATATAAAACTGAATTACTCAACCTATTAATCTCCACTACTGGAACTTTAGCAGCATCTATAGCTCTAGCATTTATAGCAGACTGGTCACTATTACAAGTGTCATATGAAGTATTGTCTGTTGCTTGACTAGATGAGATACTGCTATCAGCACTATTGGTTTGACTACCAAGAGAATTTTCCTTCATGATATTCTTTTCCCTATTATTGCACATTTCCTCTTTCTTAGAAACCAGAGAAACCTCAAGAGACAAATTATCAGTTGCTTGAGATAAATCTATGCAAGAATTTTCGTTAATACTTTTGTTATTATTTCCTATAGTTTGAACATTTGAAAACCCTAGAAATGGTTCAACTTCAGTACTTGGAAATTCGCTAATTTCAATATTGGAAAGTGCTTTAACTATATCATAATCGGTAGATTCTTTTGTCTTTTTATTTGCTGGTGATTGTAAGTCACATTCAATTTTATTGGATGCTTTATTTTTTTCACTTTTAACACTTTTATTTGCAGATAAGTGTATAATAGGTGATGGTGGAGGTATTCCTTCATCAGGAGGTAGAATTGATTCATTGCTAACTATAATTTCAGTATTATTGCCATTTTCTTCAGTTTCAAGAAGGTATTTAGGACTAATATCTTTTTTATCTACAATAGGTGAAAAATTGTAAATGGAATGAGTTCTGTATTTTTCTTTGAATGGTGTACTACATGAGGGCGAATTTGTGTCAGGTGAATTAAAGTTTGTAGTCAATCGATGATTTTGACCAAAGGCAGTTGATAATTTAGATGTAATTGGACTATTTGTACAGCTATGCTTGCTAATTTTATTGTATATTGATATATTTTTAAAGATGTTATTGATAGATTCATCTATACATTCCTGATTAGGTTTCTTTTCATTCTCTATTACCAAAACATGTTTCCTTATGTCTGTTGTGTCGTTAGTATCGCTGCTGTTTTGACTTGAGTTTTCTTTGTTTGAATCTGTAAAGGTTTTAAGTTACTGCTGATCACAAAAATGAAATATAATTAACAATTATATTTCTAAAATAAAAATAGCAAACTCACAATTGATTATACTTTATTACTTACCATAACTGTCACTACTAGAACAATTCATTTTCTTGATTTTCGCTATCTTCTGCCTTGTATAAGTCTTTCCTTCCCTAAAACACCACAATAAGAATAGTAAAATATAATTAATAATTCAAAGCAAAAGAGTGCATTGTATTATTTTAATTGAATATTTGAAAAGCCAAAAGTGATGTTTCACATAGGCAAAAAGGTGCATTCTGGAACAGGGAAAAATTTTCTACTATTAAAAATTACCCTTGTCAGCGTAATTTTTGGAGTGTTTTAGATTAAAATTTACTCTATTCAGAGTTTACTTCACCCATTTTGGAATAAACCAATCAAAGTTAAAAAATATTTTACCACACATACATTTTAGGCTGACGTTTGAAGATATTGAATCCATGTTTAATTGAGGAATTTAATTGCTTTGGAGATGATGAGTTAAGGAGTTGATCAAACAAGTCCTGAGGTTTGTTTACGCGTATGGACTTATCTGGTGTAAGAAAAACGGATTTCGACTCTGATGTGGAGTCTCTGCTACTACAAGGAGGTTCAACCTCCTTCACAATCCTTTTTACATATTTTCTCTTTCGCACTTTATTTTTAACTGGAAGATGATTCGAAGAACCAACGCATGATAGTTCTCTTTTAGTCTGTTTAATATTTTGTATGTAAAACGCCTCAAAAACTGAAGCTTTTTCATCTAAACCTTGAATAACATCACGATGGTCTAATGCACCGGCACTTTCTTTCTTTGAACGGTATGTACGCCGCATTTCAATGAATACAACATATATAACTTCACTATTATTACTTTTAATCTACTTATACTTTTATTGTTTTTACATTTTATTTTCAAATAGGATAAAACTTCTTTCAATCAAACGGAAAACAACAGTTTGTTTACATTACATAGATAATAAAATAAACGTAAGTGACGTAAATTATTTGAACGCTCCGTTCATTATGTCGAGCAGTCGAGGAAAGGAAAACCGACTTTTATCCCGATAGATGGCGCATGAGCGATTGTACTTCTTTAGCTGTCTTATTATGTCAAATCGTATGGAGTTTTTAATAAATTTTGTAATAGGCTAGATGACTCTTATCAAAAGTAATGAAAATAATGTGTCATTAACATGGTATTTAGTACAAGGGTCCGAAATATACCAAGTTCGGTAAATATAAATAAGGGATTGCTGTAGAAATTCAATTCAAAATATGTTTTATTTTTACTTCTTTTTTCATCTGCCAAAAACACTATCTGACATATTCGTGACATTTGATGAGTAATGCTTCATGTAAACAATTACTACACATGGTCAAAATCCGTCAAACGTCAGTCGCAAACAATCAAGCATAACTGTCGACTATGTCACGCTTGCGAAACTTCTGCATCTCTTGCAGATAAGCTTGCAGACAAACTTCGTAACAAAATACCCCGTAATGCCCCTGATTCGAAAACCCTTCATCTAAGTGTGTTAAACCAAAAATGTATTAAGATTATTATTTCAATTTATTATAAATGAATAATGTGATATTTTGCATGAAGTACATAATGATGTTTGATAATCGTACATAATGATAATCGTATGGGGTCTGAGATGGGGCCCAAAAAAAGAAGGATAGTTGAATGAAATGTCTAAAATATTCCTATAAGTTTGTATCAATGTCACCCAGTACAGTAATACTGCGCGGCAACAGAACGCTAAACGTCAAGTTGTCAATCGTTATCAGTTGTACAATTATTTTCCATTCTTTCTCGCACGAAAACCAATGAAAATGTAGAAAATCATTGAGTCCGAGAAATAGTAACACAATATTATTTGCGTCAAATAGGTACACAACAATATATTTTTCTTTTCGTGCGTCATTGTTGTAGTGTTTCGTGGTTTAATTAGTCTGATAATTTGTATGGAATAGTTTTCTATGGAGTAATAAAACTATTGCCACGATCTTCTATAGGACCATATATAAAAATTAGCACGAAATGGAAAGCAGCAGCGATTCATTGTCTGGTACGTATTTGTTTATTTGTCATAAAATTCCAGTCTTTGTGCATAAGTTATTTCATTTATAGTTTTTTATTCAAACTTTCGTAGTTCTGGCACCAACGATGGGGAGTTCAACGGCCGTTTTGTTGACTCCGGGGCGAACTAGGAATATAGCCCAGGATATGGAAGCTCTACGATTGTCCAGACAAGACAATCCATATTTACAGGTACAATTTATCTGTGATTGTAGCACTACTTACGTAAGTGTGCCGTAATGTTATGTTTACGCGCTAATGGAATTCTAGTAAAATAACTGGTACTGAAAGTATTTGAGATTCAAGCTATATGATTCAACACACTGCATACATTAAGGTCAATGTGATAAAAGTTATTCCTATTAAATGAACTACAATTTTATCAACACATTATGGTTATAGATGAGATAAACTAATATTGTAGAAAACAAACATATATATGTATGTTTAAGAATCTTTATTGTAATTGAAACATTAAAAATTAAGTATTTAATAAAAATAAACATGTTAGTAAAGAAACAATATATTTTAGCAAGTGATGGCAAGCAGAGAGAGTTTAATTGAAAGTCAAGCTAATGACTGTGAATCTGATGACACTATTTTAATGTCTCAGGTAAGTCTAGTTTTTGTTTTTGGTTAATAAACATATGTTATATATTATGCAGCATAAATTGGGCTACAATGATTATCCAAATAATTAGTGGTGTTACTTTTTTAACATAACATATAAAATACAAAGAACATATAAAATTATTTCTGTTAAATAAAATATTATACTTGTAATTTGAATATTCTTAAAATCTATGTTATGTTTATTGCCACATAGTTTTAAACAAAATATGTGTTAGGCTATGCTTTATTTGATTTGATTTATTAATTCTCTGAGAAACCTTAGAGATACAGCTAATTAGATAATCTGATTTTCTTCTAATCAATTAACATTATCATTGTGGGTCAGTGGAATTTCAATGTTTGGCTTGATATTTATTAAAATGTCTTTATGTAAAGATAGTTATGGCAACATAAATAAGCTGACTCCATGTTTCTAGCCTCTTCATGCCATTTCCTCCTAAGTTTTCATGTTCTACCTTTCTATCTTTGTCACCAATAAAGTTAAATGAGCATGTGGTTGATATATTTAATTTTACCTCTCAAACATCAGAAAACTAGACAATAGAAACATCTATTGATTGAACAGGAAACATTGGTGTTCACCAATGTTTGCTGTGCCCACCACGGGGTCAAGAGATTATAAAGATTAAGAGATAATGCTATTAACAAACTCAATTATTTTTACCTTTTATCAGCCTAAATGTTAGATTGTGTTTTTTGGTAAAGAGAAGTAGTGTATTTAAGATTGTTCACTTATAGGTATTTTTATGTGACATGGGATCATGATAATATTTAAAAATAAAACGTTTTTCAGGAATTTGGCAGCACATTAGATTTAATTGAAGATGATCCTCTGACATTGAAGGAAGTTCATGAACATATGATAAGATCTCCGCCACCAACACACTGTTGGCCCCATGGTAAATATTTTTTATTTGTTATTAACATTACCACTAACCATTTCAGTACTTGTGCTAACATGTCCCAATTCATTGTTGATTTGATTTTCTCATTATATTACTTAAGCTGGTTGAATGCATTCAAAATTAACATAAGATCCCTTTTTACTGATCCCCAAAGAATTTAAATTATAAAATATGTTACAAAGCCATTCATCAGCTTATTGACGTACACTGCTGGACACAGATCTCCCCAAATTATCTCCACAACTTGCGCTCCATAAACACGTCCTCCAACGCAGCTGTGAACACTTTCGGCGATATGACGTCGCTCTGATCAGTCATAAATATTGGCAACACTAGTAAACACGAGCCATTCGGTGTGATGGGCGTTAAAGTCGCCTATTATCACGATTTTTGCGACGGACGGGAATCTCCTGTAACAAGGACTTAATATTGGCTATGAGCCCGTCAGTTTCACTGTCACCACTATGGGACCTGTAAAGGCACGCATGGAAGCGTGGATGGTCACCATGGATGTGTTTCTACCTTCAAAATGACCGAGGCGGCCAGAACACACGGTGTTCGAGTCCGTACCCCGGATAACGCTGGTAGGAGGTGTCTGCTGGAGAGGATATCTCTGTCTCGGTAAAAAACAATAAAGACGGCTTAGCCTTCTCTAGATGGTGATGGACGTCGTTGATGTTGGAATGCAAGTCCCTTATGTTACAAAAATCCACATTGAATTTGGAAGGGGGTGCCGCAGAAAGTTTTCTTTGCCCCGATTTTTTTACGCGGTTTTGCGTCCCTACTTGGGTACAGTGGATTCCGAATAAGCTCAGAGGGGGATTCTCCGACGCAGTAACGCAGTTGGTACCCCCTTGGGGTAACACCCTGTTTAGCTGCGGGAACATAGGGGCTAGGGCTAGGGGAGGATTGGGCGTCCGGTGGCCTCGCTCACGCGGCAAAACGCAGTAAAAACTACTTTACGCCGGTATTCTGTGCGGTCGTGGTATTTCCGGCCGAGCCAGCCCATTCGTGCAGCAGCCGAAATCGATGCGTGGCTCTCCCACGATAATGTAAATGGTTCTTCCAATAGTGTAAACGGGCTCTTTATTTAACCCTGGATATTTTTGGAACACAATGTATCAAGAAAAATTACAATTAAAATTCAGCCAAATCTCGTGGGTTCAACCACCGATGTTTGAAATAATGTTATCTTCATTGTTGTATTGCTTGATAATAACAAGATTGCACAATGATAAGCTCAGCTGATTAAGGTTTAATACAATAATAATTTTAGGTCGAGTAGATAGTTATTTTTACGCATTTAAATATATATTTTTATCTGTAATTATTTATATAACTTCAATGATTTTCTATATCAAATAACAAATAAATTATTAATATTTCATAGTAAATAGGTACAGAAATTACAGCAACGTGACTTCTTAATTCAATTCATAAACATTGTGAATAATGTCATTGACCTTACCTTACACAATTTTAACTTTTATTAACATCGCCTGGGGCCCAATTCTCGTGCATTCGAACTTTTTCCGTGTGGTAATTATTTCTATTCTACTGAAAAGTTCGAATGTTTCATAAAGATCGTATTCTCAGTACCAATAGAAGAATTACCAATCGAACTGTGAAGTCGTACATGGCATAGACAAACAGTAACGTTTCGTTTCGAGCGTTTTTATAACTGCCGTGTCAAAATTTTTTAATTGTAAACAATTATGCTTTTTTAGGCAAAAATTTTATGCTAAGTCCATTTATTTTTTACGTTTTTATACAAATTGTATAAATTGGTAGGTAATAATCATTACAGAAAATATAAAAGGAGGTCGAATTTATAGTTTTTAGTTCATAGCGTGCATTTAACTAAACGGAACGTCGCATCTGTCAGTCACGATATTGTCAACAATATTTCATCTGCGAAGTGATTATAATTTTTTAAAAGAAAAAGAAAAATTAAACTATTAAAAAATTGCTCTAATACAATATCTTTCGTCAGTCGAAAATGCTTGATGAACTCCACAACAAACAACCACAACAATACCACTTAACCTCAATATCGGTAAGTTTGACAGGTAGATTCGTATACGAACTCCGACTTCTACTGGTATTTAGCACTCGAAGCGTTCGAGCGACGTTCGTTCGAAATTATTCGATTGTTAAGTCCTGAGAATACACAAACAATGTTTCCTTCGAAAAAATTTCGATCTTCGAATTTTTTTACGAATGTGAACTTTTTTCGAATGCACGAGAATTGGGCCCCTGGAAGCAAGTCCTTTGGCCTGTTTAGCATCAGTGTTGCCTGATACTAACCAAACATTTCTCCTGTGTAGACAACGTCTCGTACCGCGCTACCAGTGCGTTCGACTTCGGCGGCGAGAGCCCCGTGTCGTATAGCGCCTTCTCTGTCAATTCCCAGGAGAAGGTTACTAACATTTCGCCATTATTCTGTGCCGTTCTGTGTGTCTATGTGTTTATCACTGTCGCTTGTATTGCACAGTCGCTTGTTTTTATAGCTTCTATGCCAAATTATCGCACCTAGCATGCTGATTAAAGGGGTGTACTCACTCTGTTAAATCAGAGGCAATATCAGAGCAGTAGTGGGGATAAATTGATCCTAAAATCGGGCGCTACTCTACACACTGAAAATATTGACGATTAGCCTACACACGAGGCGTTCTAAGAGGCGATTGAGAACGCAGACGGCTGCCCTCCACTACCCCGAAGTTGCCTCGGATTTAAGAAGTGAGGTAGACCCCTTTACTCTTCAAGCGCAGAACTGGTGACCAATCAAAATTTAACGTAAATATGTAGGCGCTAAAATTTTAAAATTAATTTTTATTAACTCGATTTTTTGTAGTAATGGTTAAAAACGTAGATACGTATAAACTTTGATTTGTCGCCAGTAAACTTTATAATGTGATGTTTTGAGTGGCCTTGTGAAGTCGATACAAATATCTGCTTTTTTATAAAATTTGTGCGTAATACTAATAGGTACCTCCTTTTTGAAAGTCGGTGAAAAATTTAATTTAAAGCGAATAAATTTTATATCCCTGTATTTCGCATAAAATCCTTTCTGTATTATAGTTATTTTGTATATTTGCGTTTAACTGCTGAATCATCATTCACAGCAATGATGATTAAATTATTGAATATTTTATTACTAACCAGATAACTTTACTTTTGAATAATTAAATAATTATGCTTGTTTTTTAATGACAATTATGTATAGTGACTGTTTTAGTAAAATATAATGATAATATTGTTGTTGTCATTTATTAGATAGCTAACCAGATGGGCTTGTATAAATAAATTAAATGTTGTATTTATTAAAATGCAATTTTGCGTTTGCAATTATTCTCCGATACGCGACAGTTATTTATTGTTGTGGGAAGGTAGCATGATTGTAATCTATTGTTTGTCTTCAGTTAAAATGTTTGTACTGCTTTTTAAAATAAAAGTTTTTCTTGTCTATTGTGTTTTCATGGGTTTGTGGCTAGCGTTAATGCATTTATCACAGATTATACATTTACATAAATAAGGCAAACGCATGTAGGTATAACGATTTGTATTCAAATCAAGCTTGGCAACTTTTGACGTCTACTGTGACGTCACAGCCGTAAGTTTGTGACGGGAGATCCGAACTGAAAATACCGATTCCACCGATGTCCCTGATGCCCCGATGATAATTGGCGACAATTATCACTCAATGAGGCATTTTTTTTAGTTTTTGCAGCCATTTGTACGCACGCATACTAGTTAGCAGCCTACCCCGACGTTTTGTCGGGATTTTCGTACAGGCGCAGTACATGCATTTGCGTCGTCTATGTAATGTGTATCTGTGGCATTTATTTTGGTGCTTTGTACAACTGCTTTGTTCAAACCTATAATAATAAATTTTACATTTATGTAGACATTGATTTCAACTTTAAGTACATCAAAATGTTGATTCTTTCTTTGAAGGTCAAATTTGTGTTATCGTTATTTGATTGCTCGCGGTTGAACACGAACTGGCGAATACCTTACCCATTTCTTACAGAAAATGTATGGAATTTGTAATTTATTACTCAAATCTGGTCAAAGACTGGAAAAAATACGAATAGAGATTTTTTAGTAAATGATTGTTAGGTTCTTCATAGTTTAAGCCGCGATTTTTTTCAAAATTATTAAATTTCTTAACATATCTAATGATATGTTTAATGATATGACACCTTAACCTACCTAACCTATAATCAATGCGTACCTAATGGTACGCATTGATTATAGGTAGGTTGAGGTGTTACGTACCGACATTTTGCCTTGGGCACCGGCCACACAGAACAGACGCAAGACACGGACGAGACGCGGACATGACGGCCGGCACACAGGGTTTTAACTATTCCGACGCAAGAGTGCGTAACTCTTGCACACAGGCAGCGGGCGACGACCTCCTCCCGCGTCCTTCCCGCCCCCCGCCTGAGTCCCACCCTTTGAGTGTGTTTTCAAATAAGACGACGTCTTATAGCGTCGTGTGTTCCCTTTCTCGGCGTCCGACGCGCAGTCGGAGAGCCGGTCGTCGCCCGCTCGTCTTGTGCGCGTGTCAAGTCCGCGTCCCGTCTTTTCTTTAGGTTTTGACGGCGTCCTGTCTGCGGCCCGTCTGAGTCTTACGTCCTTTCTGTGCGCCCAGTGCCATATACGATTATGTTCCCATTGTAACAGGAGATCGATAATTTTTTATATCTATTGGGAAAAAATTCCAATTAGTTACGAAGAGTCAATAGGCATCTATTGGGAAAAATACCGATAGTAAAAAAAAGAAAAAGTAAGTTGGACTATGACTCTCCGCGTCTCGATACCACGATTTTTGTTGCCGAAAAATTACAACCTTTCCCTTTCTGGGCCTGTCGTTCCGGTAGGTGATTCCTTTAAAAACAAAACCAAATATTTTTGGCTATGGTTTTATAGTATACATCGGGCCTTTATATATCGGTAATACTATGAGGGCGTTGGGTGTCGGTGCACAGGAGCTGCTGAGCGCGCGCTCCCCGCGCAGACACACGCGCTGCGAGGAGCCGCCGCGGCCGCGCTCCTCGCGCTCCGCCTCGCCGCGCTCGCACGACCTCACGCTCTGCGGGCGCCCGCTGTCGCTGCCAGGTAAGCAGCCGCGGCCGCGCTCCTCGCGCTCCGCCTCGCCGCGCTCGCACGACCTCACGCTCTGCGGGCGCCCGCTGTCGCTGCCAGGTAAGCAGCCGCGGCCGCGCTCCTCGCGCTCCGCCTCGCCGCGCTCGCACGACCTCACGCTCTGCGGGCGCCCGCTGTCGCTGCCAGGTAAGCAGCCGCGGCCGCGCTCCTCGCGCTCCGCCTCGCCGCGCTCGCACGACCTCACGCTCTGCGGGCGCCCGCTGTCGCTGCCAGGTAAGCAGCCGCGGCCGCGCTCCTCGCGCTCCGCCTCGCCGCGCTCGCACGACCTCACGCTCTGCGGGCGCCCGCTGTCGCTGCCAGGTAAGCAGCCGCGGCCGCGCTCCTCGCGCTCCGCCTCGCCGCGCTCGCACGACCTCACGCTCTGCGGGCGCCCGCTGTCGCTGCCAGGTAAGCAGCCGCGGCCGCGCTCCTCGCGCTCCGCCTCGCCGCGCTCGCACGACCTCACGCTCTGCGGGCGCCCGCTGTCGCTGCCAGGTAAGCAGCCGCGGCCGCGCTCCTCGCGCTCCGCCTCGCCGCGCTCGCACGACCTCACGCTCTGCGGGCGCCCGCTGTCGCTGCCAGGTAAGCAGCCGCGGCCGCGCTCCTCGCGCTCCGCCTCGCCGCGCTCGCACGACCTCACGCTCTGCGGGCGCCCGCTGTCGCTGCCAGGTAAGCAGCCGCGGCCGCGCTCCTCGCGCTCCGCCTCGCCGCGCTCGCACGACCTCACGCTCTGCGGGCGCCCGCTGTCGCTGCCAGGTAAGCAGCCGCGGCCGCGCTCCTCGCGCTCCGCCTCGCCGCGCTCGCACGACCTCACGCTCTGCGGGCGCCCGCTGTCGCTGCCAGGTAAGCAGCCGCGGCCGCGCTCCTCGCGCTCCGCCTCGCCGCGCTCGCACGACCTCACGCTCTGCGGGCGCCCGCTGTCGCTGCCAGGTAAGCAGCCGCGGCCGCGCTCCTCGCGCTCCGCCTCGCCGCGCTCGCACGACCTCACGCTCTGCGGGCGCCCGCTGTCGCTGCCAGGTAAGCAGCCGCGGCCGCGCTCCTCGCGCTCCGCCTCGCCGCGCTCGCACGACCTCACGCTCTGCGGGCGCCCGCTGTCGCTGCCAGGTAAGCAGCCGCGGCCGCGCTCCTCGCGCTCCGCCTCGCCGCGCTCGCACGACCTCACGCTCTGCGGGCGCCCGCTGTCGCTGCCAGGTAAGCAGCCGCGGCCGCGCTCCTCGCGCTCCGCCTCGCCGCGCTCGCACGACCTCACGCTCTGCGGGCGCCCGCTGTCGCTGCCAGGTAAGCAGCCGCGGCCACGCTCCTCGCGCTCCGCCTCGCCTCGCCGTCTCCGCTTCTGCTCTTCAACTATTGACGATCGACCACGGGCTGTGTGTTCGCTGGTTTCAAGAGGTCGCCATCTTTAAAGGTTCTGGGATCAATATTATTTGAGCGTCAGAAGTTATTTATAAATAAATAAATATCCTCAGACATTCACACCTATCAACTAGTCCCATTTTAAGCAACTAATGCTGCTTGTGTTACGGACACTAGATGACGTAAAAATATAGGTATTTAATAGATAAATACATATAAATATCCTGAATATATATAAATATCCAAGACTGGAGAACAAATGTCTGAAAATTCATCACCCAAACACTTGCCTCCACTAGGAATGAAACCCAGGACCTCTCGAGATGGCGACGCCTTGAGATCGGCGTACAGACCACTCGACCACGGAGGTCGAGAACCTTCTTTGTTCTGCCCTTTTCCCAATTCTATTATTTGGGGTCGGCGCAACATATCTCCGTCTTATATCATATCTTATCAGTCATAATATAGTAATTTATTATTATAGTCATAATATAATAATTTATTTTTTTGTATTTTTCCAATTTCCAGGTGAAAGTCATCTCCGCCTGGCGCTAAGCAAAAAGCAAGGTCAACAGGGCTTCTCTCTTCTTCAACATCCGCGTCCTCTTCGGCGCTCGCGCGACGACGACTCGGTCCATCTAGTGCGGGATTGCGACAAGTAAGGTCATGAGTTCGAGATGATTTTGGTCATAGATAGTTCCTCAGATGAGGAATATAGGCAAACTTTGCCTTATCATCACTTACCATCAGATGAGAAGGCCAAGAGCTTGCCAGTCACGTTAAAAAACATACCTTGGAGAAATAGGCGTTCAGATGTTCATTTTGGTCTTAAAGACAAGAAATTAAGAACTCAATGACTTTATGCATGTTTTTAGAATTTGTTGGAACTTGGTTTGATTTTCGATACTTCAAGTTCCGTATATTGGTTGTGTCTGGCTTTGATTAAACTGAAATTGAATTCGGGTTAAAATTGAAATGGCATTCAGTCGATTGGATTGGACTCAAAGTCCTTTTAGAGAAATTCTAAAGTGCTATGCACTTTTCAAGTGTTTCAGTATTTTGGAGTTATAGTAAAATGTCTGTAGATATGTGAATAGGATACCTGTATTCGTACTGTATAAGGATTATAAAAACTATTATGGGCCCAGAATCCTTCAGATAGAAAATTATGAATATTGGTGAAATATTAGTGTTAAGAGGGCTTGTTTTAGTCTAATAGTAAATTGCGAGTGAACTTTGGAGTTATAGAAGATAATATAAATATGTAAAGTTAGAAGATATAACCGTAACCTTTGATTGACAAGCTAATTAGTGTATGGAAAATTAGTCAAATATAGTCCTATAATTTTTGTTTTGATGTTTGGTGTAAGATCGTTGTTGTGTATGTTTATCGGATATTTGAGCGATAGAAAAACCATTTTGGAGCTACCTCTGAATTTAGGCTAGGCTGGCCTAGTCCGGTTTCTGATTACGGAATTGGTGTTCAAAGATTTTAGAACTTCTCATGTTAGAAATATTGAATTATGAAGTGGGTACTTGGGTTCGTCGTTTAGACTGAGATGGCTAAGAAATTTGATTAAGTATTTTTGATGGTAAAGGTTCAGTTGAATGGCAAATTTTAGATGTAAATAAAAATAAAGATTAAGAGACAATGATGAAAAATTGTTCGAAAACGATGATAATAAATCGCTTAATTAAACGCGTAAAAAGAATCAACGCAACCTCTAAAAATGCTCACTTTAGAATAAATAGATTTAGTGCAATTAAAAACCGAGCATGATACAAATGCCCATTTGTAGTGTTAGGACTCTTTGCAAAAATATCGGAATTCTGATTTATTTAAATTGAATGCGCATATTTGCAAAGAGACTGTCGTTATGTCAATAAGCTTTATTAGATGCAAAACCATTTATTGATAGTGGTTGCGATGTTCATTTCAGAGTCTTGCTAATGATGTTCAAATCCTAAATAAAAAAATGTTTGGTCATTTTGCGATTTCCAAACCTATTCACGTTGCGGAACTAATTTCTAAAAGTGTGTGTCATTTGATTTGAAATAGTGTTGCTATCTCCTAAAAGGGATTTCTTGAATAATAAACTTAGTGTTGTGTTGCCATAATGGATTGTTTTCGTGGTGTGACTAACATTGTCTAGATGCTATGTAATGCATGTCGCAACACTAGTATTAAGGAATGGAGTAGATTATTTTGTTAGTGTAAACTGCCAAGCAATTTCTTTTGAATTGTTAAATATTTACTCATTATCTAGGTAACCAGTTGTTAATGTTTAATAAAAAAAATTATGTTGCTTTGCGAAAGTTGCCTGTAATATGTTTAAATGTACCTATTATACATTTATTTATTAGTGATGGTAACATTGAAAATTAGAGGAGATGATCGATAAATCGATTTTGATAAGTCCATCTCTATTATTTTTGTTGTATCGAATATTAAGTATAATATTTAGTTGTAATTTTCATCAATATAATAGGTTTCTTGACTTGTAAAAAATATTTGCGTGTATATTTGTTTTGTGTAAGTGTTATATTGTATTACAATATTTATAATATAGTAAATATCAATTTATTTGTGAAATAAAAACCTCGTCTATTTAGGAATCTTTAGTCTATTAGTTCCATATCATTTTTACTTGATGTTTGTAAACTTATATACAAATGACATTAAAATATTTGTTGGACATCTTCAGAACCCGTAGACACAACGTATCCCGAAATATTACTGAAATTTAATGAAACCTTAAATAACTACTTGACTAAAAAACGGCATGACAAACCTTTATCTATGTTATACTTTTAAGAGACAGTAGGTAAATGAAGTCTGCAAAATGTACCTTATATCCTAGGTTATAAAGGTCATAAATATAATAGGAAATCGAATTGTTCATTTTTAATATTTTTGGGATATTTTTAGTGTCTCCGCTAGCAAGCCGCTCCGCGATCGTTAATTGATAACTGAATTGTCTATGTCCGTATTTTATGTATATGTATTTGCTTCCATGAGATGGTGTTTTGTAGAAATAATTGTTTTTACGGTTGCCTTTTTTATTTAAAGTCACTATACAAATCGTGCTTGCCATGTTCCTTCTGCCATTCGCAATATCATTGGTCAGAGCTTTGAAACGGTTTAAATCCAGATTTTTCTGGTTTTGCTCCCAATTAATGTTCCTAAACACATATATTGCAATCGGCTTAAAAATATATCTGACAATTTCAGTTCCAGGGAAACCCAAAACGGTTTTAGAATACTACTTAGGTACATGTAGAATATGATTATTAGAACTTTCCATGTTGTTTGAAGATTGATCCAAGGTTGCAAAATCATTGATCGAGTCGTTTGATATTATTATTGTGTACTGTGGTTGTTAGAATCTTTGTCACATTCACCTATCGATTGTTTCCAGTGGGGCTTAGTATACCCATTTAAAATATTTATAGTGACAAGGTTTCCTCGTTATGTGTTTCTGTTTAAATAAAGTAATAAAATATATTGTATGCGTCATACCATTGTCGGGTGCTCATAGCAAGCGAGCTTAAGGAGTCTACGCACATGCTTTAAATCGGCTAATAATTAGGTCCTAACATCGGATGCTACGGAGTGAGTAGACCCCTTTATTTTATTATTTAAATTCCATGATATCAGGGAGGATCTAGATTCTTTCTTTTTTGTATTATTGTCTGTGATGATTTAGAGTAAATTCTCTTTGGTTTAGTGAAACATGGACTTATCAATAAGAACTGGGTACCACGTGCAAAACTGTGAGGACACGAGATCAAAACTAGATAATAGGCTAGTTGACCCCTTTTTTTATTGAGCCCGAAATGATAAATTACTGATAGCCATCACCATAAAAAAAAAACAACTTTTTTCTGAAACCTATAACACAATAAAATTTAAATTATAATTTACGTTTTTGCTCAAATGTCTAAAAGGCTTTCGGTCCTGATGGTCTATGAATTATCCGTGCCGTAGCGTCACGATTATTGTAAACAATTCCATACGCATGCGTGACATAGCCGATAGTTATGCTTGATTGGTTGCGACTGGGGTTTAACGGATTTGGACCATGCATAGTAATTGTTTACATGAATCGTTACTCAAGAAATTTCACGAACATGGTAGATAGCGTTTCTGGTACATGAAAAACAAGTTAAAATAAAACAAATTTAAATTGAATTTCTACAGCAATCCCCCATGTATATTTACCGAACTTGGTATATTTCGGACCCTTGTACTAAATACTATGTGAATGACCCATTATTTTCATTTCTTTTGATATAAGTCAACTAGCCTATTGCATCTCTACATACCCACATTTAGCGAGACGACAAACGAGACGTCCCGAGTGTCTTAAGTACTGGGAATCTAATGGTCTAGTTTGTGCCTTCCATTTAATATGTTTTCAGCTTGAATATGTGCAAAGAAATATCTTCTTTATTACAGTGGGTAAGAGACTAGTATTATTTAGAAATTTTGGAGTATGTACTTAGCCCTGTTTACAAAATTGATGCGTACATACATACATATAATCACGACTATTATCGCCTAAGGGTTAGTCAGAGACTAGGCAAAAGCACCGCAAAAGCTGTCCACTGACATAGTCCGCGCTTCACCAAGCAGTGACTGCACTCGGCTTGACAGGTGGTGAGCCCGTCGCCTCTGTAATGAATGGAACTTAGTCCATTAGTCGCCTTTTACGACACCCAAGGGAAGAGATGGGTTGGTAGTATTCTTAATGAGCCGCTACCACACAACTCACGTAAATTGATACGTCCATGTGAAAAATATATCGTGTGTCATATATATTTTGAAATATAAAATATAAGTAACTCAATATTCATGTCATGATACATGGTACTATGATACTCATCGAATTTTGAGTAAATTGAGTTTTTAAAGTTTAATTATATATTGAAAACTATGTTAGTAGTGTAGTGGTTATTTTATTTTTAAGTGCCATTTTGTTTGTCAATGCTACTTGTCTCTGGTCTATTTACTTACCATGTCAAACCAAAGAGTTGAGTGCAATCATAACCTTCGTGTACCTATTAGAACTGATATGTATAAAATATCTGGTTATTCGCTGGACGATACCGGATTGTCGAATTGAATAAATGATTATTTGACCATGTACGTTTTTCATTTATTCTTCCGTTATTAAAATGAAAAAGCAATGTAAACTTTGGGTGCTATTCCACCGAATCTACGCGGTGTGCTAGGCAAAATCGTCATCAGCCTATATACGTCCCACTGCTGGGACAGGCCTTCCTCATAGAGAAACACATGAGGAGTATGTGCCGAAACACCACCACGCTGGCCCAATGCGGGTTGGTGGGTAGAAACGGCCACAAATGCGACCGGGACCAACGACTTAACGTGCCTTACGAAGCACGGAGGAGCTCGAGATCACAAAGTCATGGTCACCCATCCACGGCCTGACCATGGCGAAGGTAGCTTTGTTTTCGATCGAAGCCAAAGCGCACTGATCACTACGCAAGGCAAAATAGGCCACTCAAATTGCTTCGTTTAACATGACCCGCAAAATGGCGCAATCTAATTGGTCTTTTTTTTACCGACCCCAAATGAAATTGGGAAAAGGGCAGGATAATGATGAACCATAAAAAGTTAAGATAGAAGAAATAATACAAAAAACAGATTTATTTATAATTTTATTAAATTAATTCTATAACTTTTTTTTACATATAGTATTATATGTGCCACATTTCGTCAATTACATTGAATAATGCTGTCAAATGTTATCAGCAGAAGTCGTAATAGTACCTAAGTTGCCTCTACTTCAGGCTTCGGTATGCCGCCCCCCGGGATCGAATCTGGAGCTACGCTGGTTGAAACTAACAAAAGCCGTCAGAATGGAATACCCATGTCAAAATTCTTCAACACATTTTTAACCTTAACACTTAGCATTAAAGTCCAAAATTGATTGAGATATTTTAACAATTTGTGATACAACTGTCAAAGTATGTCAACAGATTTTCGATTTTAATACTTTAAACGTAAAGCGCAAAATTGAATGAGGAATTTTTACTGTTGGTGATAACCTAAAACGGTTAAATTGCTCTTAATTTTCAACCCTAATATGGTCGTCGCAAGGTGTAAATTAAGTGAAAAATTTACAGTTTTTATCATGGAGTGATGTTGCTTTCGAAACAGACAATTCAGAACCAGTTATTCTCGTAACCAATTGACTATCTACTTGACGTCTGCTTGCAATTATGTATTTACGAGTATCAATCGAAATTAAGCTCTATGTCCAGGAATTAAGGGATAAAATGTAATAACTGTAATTACCAACAATGTGAATAAATCTATTGTTAAAGAGGACAAAAATAGAACTACATTAAAATCGACGAGATTTATATTAAATATTAATAAAATTTTGTAGATTTCTAGTAATACGGAGCGCTTGATAATATGCGATTGACACGGTAACCGTTTATATTCAAGCGCCAACGATCTAAACCACAGATTAGTCATGGTTAAAAGAATCACATGATTCTCACATGGTTAGCTAGTTTTAAAGCAACCAATCAGCTCTTTCGGCAAGGAACTGACATCCAATCACAGGCCCCCATTATTGACGGCAACAAGTTGAGCTCCAATCAGCGCGAGGCTCCGGGCGAGCTACGCCGGCGCCGCCACGCCTCCACGCACAACTTGGTCCAAGAATTACATTTATGAATTAATTTGTATAAAAATTTTGGCTCCAATATTTACAATCGCACTGTTTTTGCCGGACTAATATTAATTTACAGCGACGAAGTTGGGTAACGTTCGCGGAGGCGTGGCCGTGTGGGCTATTATTGCATTCATTTTCTAATATAACATTTCTTATCTAGTACAGGTGCCGCTACAGTGCGTCGCACCACTCTAATACCCTATCGATACAGTGATACTCTCGGAACGCTTACGAATACGATACTAAAAGAGCGATTGGAAGATAGCAAATCAAATTCACTGTAGCAATAGGATACAGATAATTTATTTAAGGAAGAGACAACACTGAAGGCAGAGACGACTGGATCCGTTTCACTACTGCCGCCCGCGCTACGTAGGTATCTAGCGTACCACACGGTACCTTCCCTGTTTCGTGTTTAAAATTAACGATTAGAATTAACACTCAAGTAGGGGCTTATACAGAATTTGTACTCTTAGCGTCCTGTCGCTTGCACCCATTTCACTCGAAAAACGGTAGGTACATCCACGAGCATTAAATAAGTACCCAATGTAGTACTTTGTCATTATATGGTTTTAGTAAAATAGTTGCACTTGCGGTACTCGACACTAGTGATGTCAAAACGACAAAGTAATAAAATGGTAACATAAATAAGCTTGAGAAGGTACAACGTACATCGAGTACGCGACAAACATATTCGACAGCAGATTCAGTAACGAAGCAGTACACTGGTACGTTTATAATCGACAAGCACTGTTCTAAAATAAATAATTTAGATAGTATAAATAATTTGTGAATAATAAATAAAATTTGACGTTAAGCTGCGTCAAGATTATGTAACATGTTATAAAACTGTTATTTAACACGAGTCCACATTGCATAACATATTAACATTACAATTCAGTGCTTTTGTTAAATGTAGCTATTTTATATAACACTAATGGCTTTCCGCGATCCCGTAGGAATATCGGGGTAAAATATAGCCTTTCATTGAGGGAATAGTGTAGCTTCCCAACGGAAAAAAATTTACAAATCGGTCCAGTACTTTCGGAGCTTATTCTATGCAAACAAAATGAAATCTTTCCCTTTTTAATGTTAGTATAGATGTTACAAAATGTGGAAATTTGTTAGCTAACATGTTACATAACCTAGCAGCTTTAGGCACGTGATGCGGTGTGTCGACAGCTGACGGCTGGTCCCGCCTCCGTACCACGTCCACGTTGCACCTTGTGCAGTACGGAATTTTATAACAAATCATCATAAAAATATAATAATTCCCAATTATCATCACAGAAAGGCTAGAATACTGAGCCTTAACTGACAAAAAATCACCTATTAGGCTCACAATTATCTGAATTCTTCGTAAAGTTGTTTTTGTAAATATTTGCAATTACCGCATGCATTCTTTATGTTTTTAAGAGCGAAAACAACTTCTATACCTCCAATAGTGAATGAGTATAGAAAATCGCATTTAGGACACAAAAATCCACAATTTGAGTCTAGCGTTTCTGTAGTGATACAACATTCACCAAACCAAGATCAAAACAGTGCTGCTAAGCATGTCGATTAAGAGACTATTTTACAAATGAAAATTTATTAGGCACTTCCTACTTGATCGCTCGTCGGGTAGTTTAATATTTACACCGTATTATTGTAGAATCTAGACGTTAGGTTGAAATACGCTTCGCATTCAACCTATAGATATCACGTTCTATATGTAGGTAGCTCATACGTTTGACTAGCAATGATCAGTGATTTCCCATGAAAATACTAAACTACCCTTTAACAATGAGCATGTACACTATGAATCGAGCATTTACTCAATAAAATAATTATTTAATATGAAACGATTGTTTAAAACAATTGTACAACAAAATGTGGACGTTTGACGTGTTTGGCAGAGCAGCGCCCCTATTCAACTGTCGGCAAACAAATGTAACCCGGAAACCACCTGTCCCTTTCATTGCGGTGAATCAAAGCGAGACGGGGCGAGGATCCCGAGTCGACTCCGAGAGCCGACAGTTCAGAATAACGGTTCGAGTGCGGCCGACGAGACGTGCGGCCTGGCTGCTGCCGATCACACATCATATCTTAAGAGATCAGACTGTCATTTCTAAAACAAACGTATTATACTTACAAAATGATAATACCTTTACAGCTATCCTTATTATAACATCCATACCTAAAACAATTTACAATAATATGCATAATGTTAGAAAAGAAACGGCATTCGGTACGGCTTACGAGTAAACGTTGTTGGGGGCCGCCCATCGAAGTGCCTCGCCGTCAAATAAACAGACATATAATACAATCAAATTCAGTCGTGTTCCATCCACAAAATAACAATTTATTATTACATGATACAATAGTATAACAAAAATATATGTGTACTTTTCTTAGCTGATTTCCCTTGCAAGCTTGTGTCAATACAGCGTATTGTCCAGCTCCATCCCATGTATATAATATTTATTTTTTTGGTACATGAATGTTTACATAAATTAATATCCATTTAAGTAATTTAGTCATCATATCAACACATTAAAGGTGTCTACAAACATTCAGATATTTTTACAACTTTCGCTAAAGTTAATTTTAGGAATTTAAACACATTAAATAACATTAAGAGTCGAAATAATAATTAACAACTCATTTGAGCCATATTACAAAGCCATATAGTTTATTATCAATAGTTCTGCAGTTTCCAATGACAGATTACTCGAATGGACGTGTGACAATCAAGTGAGATCATTATTATTCAATATTAATACCTAGCAATACGATTGTTAGTAAGTGATGTTGGACTTTTAAGTTCCTTTACACCGACTAAATGGTGTTCGGCGGCACTTCGATCATTTGGCACTTACAAGTGCCAGATCATCGAGATCTCTACCCGACATAGAAGGGCGATGTTTGAGTTAGCTTTTTATGTATTTACAATGAAATTCGCTTACAGTTTGATGCCTCCAACCATTTAGGATGTAAAACTAAAACTTTTTACATAATTTATGAAAAAAAAATATTGTTGTTACTACGTAAATCAAACAGTATCTGACTATTTCCTAGTTCATAGCCATCCATTAACATGGTTACATAGGTTAGTGTTTGACGGAAAATTTTCGTTAGAAAAGTATTAAAATTATATTTTTTTTGGCGGCCTGACGGTGTGGGCCCGATATTCTAGCGGCGTAATTTTCCGCAATACATCCACAGATCTAATTCTATTTGATTAATTTATACAAGAAAAATAATTATATACAAAATATAAAATTGATATTTATTTATACAACATTAGCTAAATTAGCATATTCTTTTGTGGAAATCAATAACAATAAGTACCTAGAGTTTTTTTAAAACACTTTTCCCATAGAAAGTATAATTTATACCAATATGTCGAATAGAATAATAAATAGGAAAATAAAATGAGCACTTTACATTTAAATAAATAATGTCAATCTTCGAGGCCCAGTACTTTATACAGGGTGTTGTAATAAACGGGCCTTTGAAGCTACTCTAGTCGGAGCATTAACATCTGATAAGCATAAAATCGAATATTGATAACTCTGCACAAAATATAAAATGGAATAACGATGTAAATAATGGAATTGACATCGACATACAGGATCGCCACAAGTTAAAAATAAATGAAAAAGATACAATTTGATAAAATGAAAAAGTAAAATTGATATTTTTGGCAATTTTGTACTCAAGTGATGGTTCACAGATGTGTGTCGAATGTGTGTGTGTGTGGGCGGCCGGGCGGCGCCGTCACTGTCACAGAACTATCACGCTGACTGTCACCGCTCAGTCACAGAAACAACATTCGCCTTAATACATGTATCAACAAAATGTTCTACGATTTACGGAGTTATGACGTCACCGCCGCCATCGCGCCGCGCGCCGCCTGCAACAACACCACGTTACAATTATACTCCAAACGGTAGGTAACAATATACTCCACTTATACTAAAGGAACTTATGTATTCAGAACAATAATATCAAAACTGGAAAGCAAAATATAATCAATAAAAAAGTACAAAGAAACAACAAAAAAATATCTTCAGACAAGCACACCTATCAACTAGTCCCATTTTAAGCAACTAATGCTGCTTGTGTTACGGATACTAGATGACGGATAAATATATTTAATAAATACATATATATATATATTCAGATTTTTATATAATGTATGTATAATGTGTAATATAAACATCCAAGACTGGTGAACAATTGCCTGTATTCATCACACAAACATCAGCCCTCACCGGGGATTGAACCCAGAACCTCTCGAGATGGCGACGCCTTGAGATCGTCGTACAGACGACTAAAAAAGTAAAAAGTAAGTAAAAAAAGTACGACAAGCCAATCTCCGAGCCGCTTACAGGGCCTTCAGACGGGTTTGCGTCAATGGATTATCCGGGCATATTTGGACGTGGCAGCCGGTGGAATTCGTGTGGGAAAGCCACCCATGTACACTATCGCTCGCGGGCCAGGTATATGCCAGAGAGGAGCATCTAAAGGAGCCTCTTTCGGCCCCCTCCTTCACGAGTACATTCTCGCAGAAGGAGGCGGCAGCGTCGTACTCCCCCCTGCTAACCATGAGCCCCAAACACCCTTGCGGTTGCCACCATCCAGCAGGGTTTGTCCATCAAGTGTAATACGTATCTATCTATCTATCAGCCTATTGGCGTCCACTGCTGGACATAGGCCTCTCCAATGATCGTCACAACTCGCGGTCCTGAGCCGCCTGCATCCAGCGATTTCCTACTACCTTCGTCAGATCATCGGTCCACTTCGTTGGGAGCCTCCCTATGTCGCGCCTCCCAGTACGTGGTCGCCACTCGAGAACCTTTCCGCCCCAACGGCCGCAGTTCTACGAGCAATGTGCCCTGCCCACCGTCACTTAAGTAATACCTAACAACGTAAAATAAGGGTGTGCACCCACCTAGACCCTCGTGGAGCGCCTCTGGCGCGCGGGCGGCGCGAGCGCGCGCAGGCCGCGTCGCGCGCGCGACACGCTGACGCCGACGCCGACGCCGCTGTCGCCGCTGTGCGCCGACACCAGCGACTCGCTGTCGCTCTGGTTTGACGTGTACCCGATCACGTCCACCTCGTCTGGAATTAACAAACAATCATTTTAGTATCATGGTATTAACAGTGATAGATGGGACGGACAGAAGAGAGGAAGAGTGATTGAAGAGATCACTTCTTGTAACATGGGTTCTTTTAAAAAGGCGCGATAAGGCTAGCATAGAGGGAACTTTTTCGATGATGATCTTCTGCTTCACTGTGACATTCCTAAGTTAAACCAAATACCTACTCTTTAAAACCTGAGCATTAAAAGAGTGAGTGTAGAGAGAGGCATTTTCAAAAGTGGTCTTTACCGACCAGTCTAATACATAATTTCAAGAAATACTGGTATTTAACTGGTTCTGTATTGTAATAATATAAAACGCAATCATTAGTGGTTGCCTTGTAATTGCGCGCGGTTCTTTAACCAGTCTAATAGGCCATTTATTCGGTTCACTCCATCGAACACTAAGCTCGTAAACTGTAATAGTAACGCATAGAAATGATTATCAATTTATAAAATAAAAGGCGATTCACTGATTCGCGGAGCGGAGAATACTAAAATCCATACTAATCCACACTAACACCCTGACTAATAAACGAGGTATAGGTAAGGTTGAAATAGTTATTCAGTGTTTTGTCTTCGTCAGACATTCAGAAGACAGTAGTTGTCAGAGAGTGACAAAACACTGAATAACTATTCCTTCCTTATAACTCGTTTATTAGTAAGGGGGTTATAATATAAATGCGAAAGTAACTCTGTCTGTCTATATGTCCGTCTCTTTTGCTGTCACGTTAAGACCTTTACCGATTTAATTGAAATTTGGCACACAGATAGTCTAGTCTAGAGCCTGAGAAAGGACACAGGCTACTTTTTATACTGATATTGGTGAAACTGCGGGAAGCCACTAGTACTCAATATCTCCCTAAACCAAAACAGTTTCCAGTTATAAAGCGGCTTCTCTTTACTCGGAAATAAATGAATTTATTAATGAACATTCGCTATTAGCAAATCCAATGGCGTTAACAAACAAATCAGGGGCACGAATGAATTATGACGCTCCTTATAATAAATCATGGGCTTCTATTGTCCGCTGGGCGAAAGTTTTTAAAAAAGGTTTTAATCCGGTAATATAGTGTTCTTATTTTCAGTTCGGTTATGGTAATCCAGGCGTTGCTTTTCTTGTAGCATTGGCGTTCTAAAACCCGCTCCCGTTCCATCGTTATTCCTAATACCAGTATCGTGGTTGACAACTTTTTTCTCAAACAGGATTACCGCAGCACGATGGGTCTGATGTGGAAATAAGCCGTTGAAAATTTTGCAATGTCTGCTTTTTCTTTGGGCGCTGTTTCTGTGAGTAATGGAATTAAACTGGCTGGTGTGCACGGATCATATCAACGGTATCGGAATTATGAATGTTGGCGGCGGATTTAGAATTTGTTGAAAATTTTTGGTACGATACAGTTTTAGGTTAGCAATTAGGATTGTCTAGATCGTGCCTATTAGATAGAAGAGGAAAAGGTCAATTTGTCATCTAATTTTAAAGCTAAAGAAAACCAAATTATTGAACAAAAAAGTAGCATCGAAGTTGAAATAGTAAAGCAAGAAAAGAGAAACGAAGGCAATAATTAGTTTAAGACTAAAGGATTATTTTACGATTACGCAAGCTTAATTACTTGAAAAGGGTTTCTCTGTTTCCCTCAATAGTTGGGAGGCTGACGTATAATAATAAATTGATGAATGGATATTATTTTCGTAGACCGGTGAATTATCCCGAGTCTACACAGGTTGGACGTAAAACGTGGGGAATACTTGATGAGCGCAAATGGAAGACGCGAAGAGTATAATCTTATTGGCAATATAAAAATATTTTTTCGTATTACTCCTGCCCGTAGGGAGGCAGAAAGTAATATGCGAAAATAAAAATCTGATAGTATAACGCGTGCTTCATAAAAATAATTGTATTTACGGAAAGAAATGGGCTCTTTATTGTGAAACGATTTGTTCTAAGTAATTGATAGTACTTTAGATGATTATGTTAGAATTAATGTAATCCGCTCGCTTTTATCTTTTACATGAACAAAGAACACTTCTAAAATACACCTCATAAAATTGCCTTTGCCTTTGTGTCTATTATGATGGCTATCGAAATTTATAAAGGCATGGCTATATTTATAAGTATACAATAAACGTCACTTTAAAATACCATAGAGTTCAAATATATAATGGTATGATGGTGGTGGTAAAAAAAAAATAGAGTAAAATGTCATTGGTAAAATACTTAATTACGTGTATATTCCTAGGCTAATACAATATTGTTAAACTATTTTGTAATAAAAACTTAACAAAAGCTTTAACAATATTGGCATAACTTCGATAAATAAAAAAGCAAAAAAGCTCAACTAAAGGATGGTCTATAATTCTAAATTCAAAACACGACATAAAACGAAAATCGTTAAAAACAAGTGAATGCCGAAGTGACTAAATAAAGAGCGTCGATGGTTCATCAATCGAACAGATAACTATGGATTAATTGGGCTTGGTAACTCTATGTTTTAAACCTAGCCCTTTGATCGAGTCAGACCTCATCTGTCGGCGAGTGCATCGTCGATGTGGACTAATTATTACACAAACCACAGTAAAGCCCACACGCCAAAGCTATAGATATTTTGCTTATTCGGTCTTTGCGTTGAAGCTATGCTGTTGGAGTAAGATTATTTCAATAAGGTTTTAGTACAAAATATTTCTGGTTTCTGGTTTCAATGAAAACAAAATAAAATGGATTTAGTTAAACATAAATAGACAAATATTTTTCTGTCGTTTACAACAAGATATTCCTTTACACTGCTTTTAGTCCATAGTAATTTCATTTAACCTTTAAATGACTTTCTTGATTGTGGTATCCCATGTAATGTTAAACCTGTATACATCATACAAAACTATGCGTGAACTTAAAAGATATGAAAATAGTTATAAAATCTGGCACACCCTAAACGTTGTAGGAAGTAATTTAAAGAGTAGTACAAAATAACCGAACTATAAAACAATAAGTGATTTTTCAGTTTGTCGTAAACCTCGCATAGCATTAAACTTTGCCGTGTTCAGAATCCATAGTAGGTTCGAAATGGCGTCGCGCGCCAATTTCCGGCAATGCATGTAAAATGGCGGGCAATCGCCTCCCCCCCGCGCTTCCGGCGCTCATCCGCTCATCTTTAAAATTGATGGCGTAAGTATTAGCTGAGATTCAAATCATTTGCAATTATCCCCGAAATTTCCCTACATTTGAGTTCTGAGTGTTTTGGATGGGTATATAACGATATGTAGATATATAGAATAGGGACTTAGAAATATGAGAGTAAATGTGGGGGTAACTCACGATCCACCCTTGGTATGTAATATTGGGATCCTGCTGTTTGACCAAAAGTCATTTGGCAAAATAACACTTGACAAACAATGTTTGGCAAAAAATGGTTTCGCCAATTGATCATTTTCCAAATGACCAACACTTAAAATTATATTTGTCTCCATTTTTTTGATAAAATGTATTATTTGACAAGTGTTTCGTATATTAATAAATCTAATAATAGACATGGTGTGGGTTAAATCACGTTACTTGGAAAATCATTTATTAAGATATTAACACACTAGTGTTAACAATGTTTATGTGTATGTGTGTGTGTGTTTATAATTTAAAATTACCAGTAATCGATTTTGATAATTGTGCTTCTGAATTACTATTTTTCAACATTAAAATAATCAATCCTTTCATCTTTGGAGACATTTTTTTTGAGGGGTACCTGTCATTTTTGACCAATTGCACTCTTGTTTCTTTAATAAAATGCAGTCCCGGTGATGTTTGTCAATAATTCAATAATTCTTTTTTTTGTTGATACTTTGTTATATGTTTAACCGTCCAAGTAAAGCTTAATTCCATCTCTGGTTGATTTAAACACTTCGCACACCACCTTATCACTTACGAGTATTTTGAAATAAAAATAACTAACAACTGCATATAACACTTCGCCGTGTACACATAAAATAATACCCAGTAGTGGATTTATCCTATAAAATATAGTACAACAAATTAATTCTCACGGCGATTAGAGGGAAGCGCAATAAATTACCCAACAGACTAAATCGTAATGTTTGAAAAAAGAAGTACTTTTTATGAAATAACATTTTGTTAAATTACATTTGGATAAATGTATTGGTTATACTTATTATTTGGTGAAATGAAAAAAGGTCACTTGACATTTTAATATTTAACACATTTATGTAATAAGTGCAGTGTTTGCTAAAGGATCATTGTAAAAGGATCAAGCGCTTTCTTGTAAGTTGATAATTTTGTCAAATGTCTCGTTTGCCAAATGAACATTTGGTGAAACGTTGTTTGTCGAATGACAATTTGTCAATAATTTTATGGTAAAACCTAACGTTTTACTTAATCCAGTATATTATGTAATGTGATGATGTCATGTTATGAATGTTGAGTATGGATGTAGGTGGATTTAATGCGTGAAGAATGAACGTATATATTTCTTATATAGCTTTAAATATAGATAGACAATTTAATATAATATATAATATCTTTTTTATCTTTGCAGACATATAAACTACTCCACTGTAAAATTCATTTATTAATATTACGTAATTAATTACACCTATCAAAACTTTCGAAATCAATTATAATGGGGGCTTTGTCTTAGCCGTTCTTAGTGATTTCGTTCGAGAAGCTGCTTCAATTAAAGCGCTGTCAGCCAATACACGGTAATTGGACAAATTATACTGCACGAACAATATGGAAGTGGCACAGTTAATGGGCCAACGAGTTGCCGACTTTGGACGCACTTCCACGAGCATTGTATTGTACAGCCCCAACTATTGTATTGTACAGCCCCTACTATTAATTTACAAGGCAATTGAAATTGAGATATGGAAATGGAACTTCACGTTTGTTGCTTGGTAAACGATGTGTAGTCCGGCCGCCGAGAGAATGCGTTCCTACCAGCTGTCATTTAGCCATGACTAGTGAGGGGAAAAGTATCAAGTAAAGGTAGTAGTTATTATAAAATACATATTATTTTTGTAAAGGTTTTTCTTTGTAAGCAGAAAAGGTGACATGTGACAGTAAGTAATAGACTGCCCATATTTTATATAAAAAATCACTCAATCAAACCAAAATCAATACTCAATAAACTTAATTGTTGTAGCATCTGTGACATATTCCGCGATAAGTAACACGCGACGCTCGCGCGCGCTATACGCACGAAGATAAGAACATTCAGAAATTTATATTTATCTATACTAATATTATAAATGCGAAAGTAACTCTTATTGTCCGTCTGTCTCGCTTTCACGTCAAAACTACTGAACCAATTTAACCGAAATTTGGTACACAGATAGTCTAGAGCCTGAGAATGGACATAGGCTCTCTTTTATCCCGATATTCCCATGAGAACGGGTGACTTGCGGGTGAATGTTAAAAAATTTAAATAACGCCTCCAAGAAAAATGGAGGACAAATTTACGCCACTATGAACTTTGCTTCTAATAATAGAGTAGGAATTTTCAACACCACCAATTGAGGCTACTGTTCCAATTTGAAATTATATTTCAGTGTTGAATAGTCTATTTATTGAGGAAGGCTACATTCCATCACACTATCTCAAAGTGACTATTCTACGCGGACGAAGTCTAGTTTTTGTATAAAAGTAAAAATGTGTCAAATTATTAAAAATTGTAGAACATTTATGATGTTACCTAGTATTACGAGGTTGTTTGTTTTTTAAAATCAGCCCAGCAAATGACACAACACCACCTGATGGTAAGCAGTAAATAAGTCCATTTGCGAAGGATGCTAGGGCAGCACCAAAGGATGCAGGCCTAGCGACCTCCACCTTGCAGGCTCATAAGAGGCCTATTCACGCCTATTTTGAACCCATGCTGTAGGAAGCATGGAACGCGTGTGTGTGATTAATTAAAAATAGCCCTATAGACTTAAAATTGCATGCCAATGTAAAACTTTCATTGCTTTTATGGGACATTGAAACAATTACGCACTCTAGATAGGCACATAATGTAGAGGAATGTAACAACAACGGGAGACCAATTTACACTTTACGCCACAATATTTCGACAGAGGAATTTATTTCCGCCAGAAATTGAATAGGAGTGTGCGATGCCGAAACTGCGCTAACGCCATAAATTGCGCGGGGCCGGATAGTGCGCGTACAGTTTATGATCTTCGTCCCCGAATTCGAATGCAGTTCTGGCTGTATTTAAATAACGTAGAATCAGAAACGTGTATCGTGTGTAAGTCTAGGCTACAAGAGATCTGATCCTGTCCTAGTAAATTTTTAAGTCCGGTTGCTATAAACAAACGACCTAGTACCTGAGTTGGCGGGTTTTTTACAAATTTATTTTGTTTTGACAAAAATTAAGACTTATAAAATTTGTTTAAATATAACTGAATGAACAAATAATTGGAGCTTCGAGATTTTTTAACAAATTAAAAATAAATGTCTTTCTCGTGATTATTAGAGAACCAAATAATAATATAGGCTAATTCTTTAACAAAAACACGTTGTCGCGATTAAGCCTTAGGCAATGCCATGTTTCCTTGTCTCCCGAGAAACTGAATACAACAACAAAAAATAGCCCAATTTACGAAGAATGCTTATATTGCGCAAGTTGATGTTTTTATGTCGCTCAGTCTCAAGCTTGAATGAGAACTTCAAGACATATAAAGACATCTTTTATCACAAAATAAAATAGTATAGAAGTGTAATTTCGTTTTCAAGATTATCTAAACAATTGACATTTAGCTTTCTAATAAGTTTCATAAAGTCATTCATAAAATTGACCATTGAAATTAACTCGATATTATCATTTAAGGATGTCTGAACCCTTCAATTACCAAGGCTAGCGAGGTGGTGTGATGCCCCATACCTACTCCTTATGAATATCCCCAATTATATCAAGCAGTGACATTAAAGCAGTGGTAGTGCATTGAAATATACGTTTTGTAATTTATCGATTTCTAAGCTCTACAGACGATTCAGGTCATATTTCACAATGGCAGTAATGATGGCAAGCCTCTGTTCAAATTAATAATAGATGTATGGAAGTTCCACCATTACTTAACTATCTGAATAAACGTTGACTTATTAATGACCCGTTTAAGACTGGAGACTTCATAATCTGTTTCATAAATACTAAATGCCATTTGCAGAAAGGCGAACGAAATTTTGATGTTCTCATGCGCAGTGAAACACAGAAAAACAAAGCTCTCTGTGAATGTTAAATTCTCAAGCACATTAAATCACGTTGAAGAAAACAAAACAATGATTGATCTTCATTCAGTGAATCTCCATAAATTAAAATTTAATCCGTTGCAGAGCTTCGCACTATTGCTGTTAAATATTCTATGGAAAAATGACGATGGAATACCGAAGGAGGTTGTGCAGCCGACAGGAGCAAATATGATATGCATAAATTAATATTTATGACAAAGGCATGACTGTAGCCGGTCGGAATCTGTGTTGGGTGCTACTCCTGCGTTTTTACGTTTAGCTGACCGGCAAAAACTTGTTTTCATAGTTCGAACGGTAGGACAAAATATTTTGGCAGCTGCACCATATATATACCATAAACATATGACGTAATACAGACGAGCATAAACAAATATTGGCTGTTTTCCTTTCCATACGAGAATTCAAACGCGGAATTGCAAGATTCAATTAGGATATGAAAATAATGCAATTGTATAGGTGGAGCTTGCCGCCGCTATTTGACGCAGACAGTTATGACATTACGAAAATAAGCAAACTTAATTTAGGTTACGAAATTATAGAGAATGTTTCTATAGTCTTATTGACAAACAGTAATGATATCAACAATAATGTTGTTGCTAAAGCACTTTCACAATAATATTTCAAATAAAAGACCAAGTAATTACGTACCAGCAAAATAAATACAGAATCTGCTAGTATACTTATAGGTCCGGCCTTCCTTTAGATCAACCTCCACCTATAAATATTAACACAGCAGTAATTTATAGTTGTTTTATACAGAGAGCACCTGCAGACGAGGACGGCGGGATAGACCCCGCGCCGATAATTTACCGATTGTTTGTCGTGGTGGCACATAAATCCTCAGAATGTCGCTTCACACCTCTACAAGCCTCCCACAGGCACAATGGAACAAACAGTAAACGTATTGCGCTGAATGAGATAAAAACGTCCATAGCTTCTATTGACGTAATAGAATGATTCTCGAGCTCTTTAATTTCGTTAACAATGCCGTGTAAGTAATCTTCTTTAATGAACGACCAAGTATTAAAATCAATTGGAATTTGTAGATAGCTGCATAAGATTTATCAGAATTTTTACTTCAAATGTAATATATCGTCCTACCCTAAAATTCTGTTTGATGTATGACCCGGAGCTTTAGGATTTTCTGTAATCGAGCCATCGTAACAAAGATACTATAGATCCGGGTAAAGATGGCTGATAAGACCAAATAGCCCGTAAAGAATAATTGAACTACAATCTTTTATAGAGCTATTACTGAAGAACTGTTTTTTCGATATGTTGAGCAGACAGAGTTATAAAAGAACGAATAAGGATTAAAGTTGGTAGTATGTACTTATCATTAATCAAATTCTGTTTCACTATACCAGTATAGACTTTTCTATTATTAAATGACCTTGTCGATAATCATGTAGGACAATATGGTAGGAAGCGACGCAAACAGGATGGATGACTCGCCAAGCCAACTTTCCCGAAGGCTTAACGTAAAAGTTAGTAATTTATATGTTTGTCTGTGGCGAATTATCGATGCCCATTAACGTTACTTACGACCAGGGAAATATATAAAGCCAAGTAAAAAAGATGAGCGAAAAAAAACAGAAAGCTATTTGCGTAAAATTAGGACCCAGTAAGAGATTTGACGCGTCGAGAAATTCAATTCCGTACAAATTGAAGGGCGAATTAGGTTTTTATATAGTTGAGGGAACGAAAGGTGTTTGGCGAAGGTCGAACCCGGGATCATTCGCTAAATCTACCTCGTTATTTGGCGATATCAGCACCGGGCTATTGATAGGACCTGCGTTATACTTGTTAATTTGAAAGGAAAGCAATTGTAAGTTTTTTTAGAAAATCAAATTCAGATCCAGTATAAGGTGCAGAATTATTTTTTTTACAGATAATCAAACTTTTCTCACTAGATTTGTGTCCTAAAACAGCAAATCCATAATTTCCAATCATTTCTTCACTTTGAGCCTAAAGTTCAACTGAGATAAGTTCCAGATCGGACAATTCACTTTGAGCTGTAGGTATTGTTACTTTATGTTTGTCTAAAGGCAATTCGGGCGAATAAAAGCAATTTAGGATTTCATAACTGACAGCCGTCCAAAGAAAACGATCTATAGTATTGTCCTCTCAGATTTATTCTGTAATTATGGACTGTAATAATGGATCAGAGCGAGACTGGCTTTGGCGTTCAGTCCGTTGGCTGACGAGTATCTAATTATATTGTATTCAATAATACCGGGATTGTGAGCTTTAGAATTGCGATTTTAATGACGGATTTTTTTTTAATTTCTTGAGAAAATGTTTTATATTACTTCATCAAATTCCTAGAGATAAGAGGCTTCAAAAGCCAAGATTTTGTAGTTGAATCTTTTCTGAGGAAAATTAGACATAAACTTGTCAAGACCAAGAAGATTTTTTTTGTGTCATAATTTAAATTTGCAAAAATAATAAATAATATTAAACTCACGTCCTCATACATAACTATCTAGAACTATGAGAACTTGTCAATGAATAGGATTTAGAATTGTAATGTCATTCAAATGTCACTGCGTGTCAGAGATCAGCACTTATCGCGGGATCAAATCATAGACTGGTAGTTGTACATTTATCATATATTGTGGACAGACTAGTGTCGGCAGCAGGCCATTGAGGATCCGTCCCCTTGCTGACGGGGCAATCATGGTGTCTAATCTTTATGGGATCGGACTCTTGGCATTGAAGACATTTCGTCCACAGGGTTAACATGGAGAGGGTCACCGAAAGTTATTCAATACGGCGGGGTTGTAATTATTTATCTTCGAAAATAACTTATTGGTCAGTAATATTTAAATTAATGGTTTGTGTTATTAAGAGCACATCCTTGTCCAGTCTTAATGTTTTACGATAAACTATGAAATTCGTAACGTAACGTATGTAACAAGTTATTATATACGAAAAAGTTTATTTCAGGAATTCATGTTTAAATGTTAAGTTTAGTCAGGCTCTACTGAGAAATACCGTGTATTTTACAGTATCGATGGAATCTAACAAATCGATAACATAATCTGCTCTATAGTGTATATGTAAGCTGTAGTACGAGGTAGGCAATGCTTCCACAACTACATTCGAATATTTCACATAGGACCATCGATATTAAATTCTCGGAATCCGATATTTTAGAATTTATTTGATGCCACACTATTGAATACAACTCACCGAACACAATTTTCTACATTTCAATACAGCTCGCAAATGAAATACCTATTATCGTATATTGCTAGTAATAATTTGATTCCAGAAATTAATATCTATACTACGTGTTTGAACCATGTTTGATTCAAATATGCAGCAATTATTGGACTAGGAAAATTACTACTTTGACGCTATTCACATCTTTATTAGTATTTCGCTAAATGTTATATTTAAAACTTTAGACAGTTAAGGGTTTTTCACAGACCATTCTTTGTAAGCTAACATTGTCTGAAACAAAACGTGTAAGACACTTTTTGAATCAGGAACCATTGGCTAATGTCCCAGTTTCATTGTAATAAAAACTTACCTTTTCTATTTCTTGGTTGGTCTCGGGGTTCACAATTTAATACTGATTGAATTTTAACAACATTGTTAGTGTATCCTTTTTCTCCTTTAATAAAACTAAGGAATAATGTAGATATTTATACATTTTTGAATAAAAATTTGTAGGAGACGAATTTAAGCATGTACCGATAATACAGTTAGACTCTATACAGCATTAGCCTGCCCCATAACTAAGGAAGGTTGAAAATTATTTAATTTATAGCTAAGTATCTATTTTTTTTTTATAAGCGTAATCAAAACAGCACTAAAACTCGATAACTCTAATGCTGTCCAACAATCGAGTGGCATCACCCCATCACTATGCCGTGACCAGCTCGCGTTAGGGCTGCGCACCTTGTTATCTTGTCTTCGGATGCGGGTACCCGAATTAATCTGCCCCGGGTTTGTTTGGCCTATCGCTACAGTTGCTGCTGATTACGTCTCAACAATAGGGGCTCTGATAATGGGACCTGTTTTGATTGGTATTTTTGTAATGTCCAAACTATTACGTAAGGCTATGTATAATATAAATTGATAGAATAACAAGTTTTCTCTAGAGAATACAGATTTAAGGGATGACGAGGCGTCTAGCTCATAATTTCATGTGATTTGTGATTTAAACGTGGATTAAATAAAAGCCTCAGAGTTTGAAGCTTACTGAATAGCAACTTAGTAAATATTAATAGTAGAAAGACTAAAAAAGGATAAGTTAAATTAAATATCGAGGAGAAATTTAAAAGATTACTGATGGAGTCGAAACATTGTTTAAGTAAGACGCATGATTAAGAGGTCCTTGCTAAGACATGACAAGTCAAAAGCCTACACATACATCTATACATATAATAACGACTATTATCCTATAAGGGTTAGTCAAACTAGGCAAAAGCAGCCCATTGCCATAGTCCCTGCTTCACCAAGCAGTAACTGCACTCAGCGTGACAGGTGGTGAGCCCGTCGCCGCTATAAGCTATTGGATGGTTGTTATATCTATAATACATGTAAAGCTATTTGAAAACTTCAGAGTATGTGTGTATTGCCATGTACCCCAACGTAGCTGTGTGCGTGAACCCCAAACAAGTCGAAACATATTCAATTTAGCGAAGTAACGATCAGAATGTTCCAGAACAATCCTCCAACTGTCTTGACCCGAGAAATCCAGTATCGGAAGTCATAACTCCTCTTGTTACATTCATTAACGAAAGCCTAATAAACTGGGATAGTTGTGGTAATTAGCGGTCTGCAGCCGCCGTTAAGTTTATCTGTGGACTGATAACAGCGAGACGTTTAGATGGTTAGGGATGGAACTGGCGGGGGGATGGGATGGATTGGGTATTAAAATTGTGCCTGTGAATGGATTGCGTATTAAAACTGTGCAAACATTCGTACATGTTTGTTTGATGAAGACAAGTTCCAATGATTTATTGTGTTTGTTGACAATATAAGTATGTAGGTAAGCAATTTTTCGGACATTTGATGATTCTAAATAAATATCTGTTAGTACTGAAATGAATCACAATCAAATATAAGCTATATCACTACGGAATAAGGACCAGTAATTCTAATGTTAACAATCTACAGAAAAACTATTTTTCTCTCTTGAAAATAAAGTGAAAATGTAGTGATCCCTAGAATTAGGGCCCCAAAATTACTATCTGAAGCGTCAGCTATTTTAGAAGTAACAGTGAGGATTTTATTTTTAGGATTCAAGCAGACCATTCTTATAAAATCCTTACCTTCACTAAATTTATAGAAGAAGAACAAACAAGAACATCGACCAATTAATCTTAACGAAGGCAAATACAATATTTCATCAAAACATTTGGTGGGCGAGCATTTAAAATTAAAAAAGATTAATAAACATAGGGAAATAAACCAAACGCCTATAAAAATGCAAAGTGGACTCTGAAAATAGAGTTTCCTTGATTTATTTGGACAATAAATCAAAATACGGACACATAAATTTCGGAAAATATTTGCTTATTCAAAACAAAGTTCGCTCGGTATTATTACCTTCTATTTGATATATGTATGATTCTAATAAAAAGACAATAGATTTTATGAATACAGTTCAATTTGATATCAAGATACGAAAATTCCATTTCTTACCAGATTGATTTTCTCAACGTTTTTCCTTTAAAAACTTTCAAAGATTCTTTGATACCGTTTGAGTGAGTTGACGCCTTAACTTTTTCTTCGAAAGTGTTTTTTTTGTTTCTAGACAACTGTGGGTATTATAAGTATTCAAGTAAAAATAGAAGTTCAGAGTGTAAAATAAGACTATGAAAAATAAAAAGGTAGGCACTTATAAAGATTGTAAAATGAACCCTTGAATATTATTGAAGTTAACAAAGGAACGACAATTTTAAAGATAATTTAGGAATAAATAAACAATCATAATTTTTAAAGGTTGTATCTATTAGATTGTATTTAATTTTGTTTATGTGATTTAAAAAATCTACATTTATCACAATCTCTCGAAATGTAAGAAAGTACGCTTCCCTGCCATTTACAAAAGAAAAGTCTTGACCTTTTGCAAACATTTTCCAGTATTGTTGCTACAAAATCCAAATCCACGCCGCCTAGCCCTTTCAACAGTAAGGGAACCCGCGAGGGAAAGTGCTTCCCAAATGGGATCCACGAGATATTTCTGTGCGAGAAATTATCCCAGACTCCTTAGGACCGACCGCCACCGTATCCTGCTTCCGGCTTAAAAAATATGGCCGTAATATATCCTGGGGTAGGATTAAGCCCAAGTAATATTTGAGTAAGAAATCATAAGACAAAATGGCCAACGCTAAGCAGAAAATAATGTTCTCGCCTCACTATTTAAAGGTTTCAGAAAAGTCCTGACAGCGCGTTTAATATGATTTTAACGAAACTTGTAAGCGAAAACACTAATAATTTTGCCGAAAATAGTGAGTAAGCAATAAGGAGCTGATTTGTAGGCGCAATTATTTTTTGATATTACGAAGCACTTTCAGCAGGTCCCGAAATTTTGTTTCTCGGTATTATTTTTTACTTGCTGTTTTTTCACAGGAATCCATTCTTGGTTATGAGTTTTCTAGTTTAATTATAATACAAAACGTAGAAACTGTGTTCTAAATTCACTACAATATTTAATTTCCTTACTTTAAAAGTTACTGACACGTAATTTAACTTCCAAAACTCCAGAGAAGTTGCGAAAAAGTTAATAGATTTGACTTTGATTGACTCGAAGATCAAAATTAACAGTGATAAACATTTATCTCTTGGAGGTTGTGTCAGTAATCAGGGCCGAGAACTTTTTGATGAGAGGCTGCGTATAAATGACCTTCAATAATTATCGTATAAGTAAACAGGGGTACGGCGTATCATCACAGTAATTAATAAAGAGAGGTGCGGAGTGCGCGCGATAACCGAAGCTCGTAAATCATACTCGCTAATGACAGGACCAGAGTATGAGGCAAGAATATGGTAATTATGTATAAAATATGACCAATATACTATATTAACCACAATAGTTAGATTGTAGGCTCGGAAATAGTACTGAAGATCTCCCTGTTTGAGAATATGTATAAAGCATTAAGCTAAATTAAGATTTAATCCTCTTAACTTAAATGGGAAAGACGGTTTTTGGTACTGATTTTTTGCTCAATAGGAGTAGGAATCAGAAGAAAGCCGTACTCTGTGAAGAATTGATAGTTCATGAGCATTGTCGAGAATCATTAATTGTTAATTTTTGAAAGAAACTACGCATTCATAAAAAACTATTGACAAAGATGAAATTCAAATAGATATTTATGAAGCGTGTAAGAAGACCTTTGCCATTTTAATTAAAGCGTTACCTTTATCATTAGAAAAACCAATAACAGATAGATCGCATAAAAGTTATTGATCTAGAGCAGCAATTACAGGCGAGATACCTATTCGCTATAAGTCCAAGAGTGCACAGAACCTGATAAAGGATAAACCTTTTCTGCTCATAAGTCTAGCTTTTTAACCCGAAACGATAGATAGGTATGAAATTATTTCCAGTGGTCTTACTTTAGAAAACAAATAGAAATGAAGTTTGATGCGATATTAGTAATAAAATTGGCACAAGCGATTTATTTGTTTTCTTGGCAATTGCACATTGTAAAATCTTCCAAAAAAGAAATATATATTGTAAAGGGAGGTAACAACTTGCTGAGTTTCTTGCCCGTTCTTCTCAGAACAAGGCCTGGTAGCTAGTGAGCGGGTGGCATAATTTGACATACATAAGAGTATGTAAATACCGAAACTAAATAAATGATTTGAGTTTGAGTTTGATTAAATTAAGAATTCAGAAACAAATATACGATTTTTTTTCTTCCGACAAAAATATTAGAATCAAAAAGCATCCTCAAAAGTCTAGACAATTAGGACGCTAGAAGACAATAGTTCCACATTAGAATCCACAATGACTGCTCAACTATAATTTGTTCAATAAATTATAAAAGAGACTTCCTTAGACCCCAAGTTCAACCATCAACCACCCGAGGGGTTCCAGGCCCTATAGCACGCACGGTCTGGAATTCGATTTCCTAAATGTCATAATCATTCACATTAACCTCGACAGTAATTCCACAGGTATTATTAAATCCAAAACGGTTTTGGTAGACCACGGGTTATATATGGAAACAAATTAAATTTTGGTAATCTAAACTCATTCGTTTGATTACACGCTTGGTAAAACTAGCAATATGAACACTACAGCGTGTAAATATTGTGCAACTGTTTGTATATGAATATTTAATTTTAACAATTTCAAGTTAAAAAAGTCGAGTCGAGTCGTGTAGTAGCGGCTCATTTGAAAAGAATACTACCAACCCATATCTTCCCTTGGGTGTCGTAAAGCCCGATTAATGGACTTAGAACTGCACAACCATGTAGCTTATGGCGGGCTCACCACCTGTCACGCTGAGCACATGCAGTCGCCACTTGGTGAAGCGCGGACTATGGCAGTGGACTGCTTTTGCCTAGTCTCTGACTTACCCATAGGGGATAATAGTCGTAATTATATGTATGTATGCAAGTTAAAAATGTATAAAGTTGTATTTTCATTGGACTTTTGGTTGAAATTACAAGACGTTGAGATATTACGGATTACAATATTCAATTGTAATATAAATCGGGATTACAACAATTACCGAATGTTGCTGAGTCAGCGGTTCCGATGAGAACCTGCCTTAGTGCGTTTAAGCTATCGCATAGCCTACGTGTGCATAGATTATATTAATTAACGTAGTCATGGAGGCTACACCAGGGCTGTCAGCTGTTCGAATCACATGAACACCGCCAGAATACTAATCGTTTGCAATAGTCTAGTTTTATTAGGATAGATTGAAACGTCGGCGCTTTGATAAAGAGCTACGGAAAGTTAACGGGGCATTTTATTCGACCTGCATATTATTACCATAACCATACAACACAACCAATAAAAAAATGCCAATGAAGCACATAACTTTTTTCCCCATGGATTGGGATTAAAATAAGAACATGAAATTTTAATCCTCAACCTCAAAAAAACACAATTTCTACACTGGACGCGAGTCGGATCAAAAATGCACAGCTACCTTAAAAAGTAATTTAGTGAGATATTAGTAATAAAATTGGCACAAGCGATTTCTTTGCTTTCTTGGCAATTGCACACTGTAAAATCTTCCAAAAAATAAATATATATTGTAAAGGTAGGAAACAACTTGCTGAATTTCTTGCCCGTTCTTCTCAGAACAAGGCCTCCTGGTAGCTAGTGAACCGTTGGCATAATTTGACATTCATTAAAGTATGTAAATACCGAAACTGAATAAATGATTTGAGTTTGAGTTTGATTAAATTAAGAATTTAGAAACAAATATAAGATTTTTTTTTCTTCCGACAAAAATATTACAATCAAAAAGCAGTATCGTCCAAAGTCTAGACAATTAGGACGCTAGAAGACAATAGTTCCACATTAGAATCCACAATGACTAAAAAATTAATAAGGTGAAACACCTTCTAAATATCAAAATGTTACTACGAAATATCACTTCACTTTTATTTCCATTTGAGATTCCCAAGCGTGATGAGGAACAGAAATGCGGGATAGGATGGGATGGATTGATCCTTAGATGCCCGTAACAGTGATCTTGAAGTCCCCATGCTTTGGACCACACGTAAAGCCGTTGGGCCCAGTTGCTTTTTACACCACATTTAAAAGGCGCGCGTTTTGACGTTGCAAATGTACCTGCGCACCAAAGCATTTGTCCAGCGCGGCGGTACGGCCCATATCATGGGTCCTTTTCATTATTTATTTATTTTATTGAGTGACTCAGCTGATGACTACACTCTGCGTGATCTTAAGCAGCACGTGGAGTCCAAACACGAAAGTAGTTAACACTGCATTAAAAGCACAGTCTTAGCCACTTCAGCTGGTCCAAAAGATGCTTCTTCACGCCTCGCTTGGAACCCATGTTACAGGAAGGAGGAAACACGTGTGCTGAGATCGAGTTCCAAACGTTAGAGGCACGAGGGAGAAAGGAGTCATAGAATCTCTTTAAAACCCTGCAACCCGGAACCCCCCTTTCATATCGGAAACTTGCGCCCAGCAGCATCACACATCTCCACCGTCGTAAATTATTGATTTCTCATATTGCTATGTGAGAGACGTTTAAAAAAGCGACGCTCACGGTAGCCCTATCTGTATGTAATTTATATAACGCGTCGGTCGTGCGCGCGTCACTTCACATACCCGATTAAGGTAATGCGATTGCATGCCGGGCGGCCGATGGCAGCGATATTTGACCGCTCCGGGGACATGTGGGCCCTGGTCTACCTTGCTGATGACATTTAGCTCAAATTATAACGGCGTGGAATTTGCCCGGATGCAAATTTTTTGGTGCTGCTTTGATAATTTTTGCATTACGTCGTTGAAGAGATTTGGCGCAGCCGCTTCATGCTTATGTGGGAGTAAATTATTATTCTAATTCTAGTTTGAAAGTAAGTCTTTTAATTTTAAAGTTTCAGTGAGAAAAAATTATCCACACGTGGAATTCTTGCATGTTGCGAACCTTATTTTGTCTATTATTGATCTGCCACTATTTGTCATTCTTCTTCTTGTCATCTTATAATTTTCTGTGCTCTATTTTATATTGTTTTTAAAGAATATTTTTTTCTCATAAAAAACCATACAGTCACTTACATGAGAAAATTGTGGGTAAGTACAAAATTGTTCGGTAGGTCAATACACGGTAGGATTGACATTGGATTCCGTTTGTGTTTATTTTACTTTTTATATTCTCTTACTCTGTGCTGTCCACATTTATTTCTATCCGTAAAATTATTTGGTATTTTTTTAGTAAACCCAGCAATTTCACTGACTCACTCTTGATATCGGAACACAGCAATACTCGTACAAACATTGTTGATTTGCGCAAAAAACTATAAGACAGTTACACGCAGACTACTCAATAAATACCGTGTCGTCTACTTTTACATCATTCTTAACCGAATTCTCATTTGGCGTGGCTAGTAGCTAAAATAAATTTTGGTACACAGAGAATCAACTCCACTTTCATGTTCTGTTCCGACTACCATCCAATAATGTAGCCGGGTGATTGATTATTATGTGAGTGACAGTGTTGACGCATCACCGGCCGCGTTCAGAATTGTGTATTTATCATATTATCGCACTACCGACATTACATCTACATAATGTGAATTAAGTATACTGATACATGTATTAGATGAAAAAGTTTACATATAACATTTTAGATGTTTTTTTGATAGCTATGACGTAGTGTATCATTATAACTGAATTTAAAAAAAAAGAATGTAACGTAGAGATTTCACTGAATGTATGTTCACCGATATCTCCACTGATTGTATTTCTTTTTTCATCTTATAGTGATCTTTCGATAAAACAACCAAGTGAAAAAAGTTTTTTTTTAAACGAAAAGGGTCAAATAACATGCGTCAAAATAAGTTTGTATTTAATATGGGACCGACACGCGGTTGAAATATTTTTCTAACGTAAATATTTTGTACTGTAAGCAAATATTTTGATACCTTATACTATTCTAGTCCTTATTTAATTTTACTGATATACGTGGTCTCCGAGAGTTATTTATTTTTAATACTTTTACAAAAAATAGAAGAAAACTTATCTGAACAATAAAATGACAAAATCAACCCGGGTCAAGTTATTAAAGCTTATCTTGAATAGAAATCAAATTTTTTCAGTCAATTTCTTTTTGAATGTTTATATATTGTGACTGCTGTTATGACATAGTTCTTCCGTTTTCAATTATCATCATACAATACAATTGTGAAGTTTATAGTGCAGTATGAACTTTCAGAAGTTTAAGATAACAGACACGGTGCCGCTGTAACTCTAGATATGTGCAACCTATTTTCAATTCACCAAAGTGTCGCACTATCTCAGCTTAAGCCGGTTGGCGGTCTCCTTCTTACCCTAAACATTCAATTGAGATGCAAATATTTATTTTTACGGCTTTCGCATCAGCATGCAAACTGCCGAGAGCACTGCTCGCCTGCTGATAGCTTATCATAAATACTGGAAGACACCATAGACACACGGGAGGATTTCGACACACATCTGTATTATGTGTGAAAAATGAACAAAGGCGGTACGCGGTTGGCTCTTGATGGATTCGTCTGGCCTATAAAAAATGTGCAAAATAAGTTTTTATAACCACGGGCACGGGTACTAAAAATGAGTCGACTATAAAACTTTATATCAAAACAAATACAGTACACATCTGTGTGTATATTACTTACAGTGTTTTATTTCGGACGCGAAATCCTTAACTTTGTTTTATTACAATAGATTCTCCTTAACGCAACCGTCTATTGAATATTAAATCTTGTATAAAATATTTTATGACCCATTACATAATCCAGAAACAACCAGTTTCCAATTCGTTAAACTGTCAAAATTGTATGAAACGTTCCGTTTGGCCATTAGTGATTTGTTCAGAGTTCCATTAATTATTCAACGTTAATTCCCAGATTGACATAGTAAAACGGTGAAGATGTGTAAGTGTATTCGAGAGAAACGAAGTTTAGTGGAATCGACGCTTAGTAACATAATATTGTATTTCGAACTTGTTACCAAGAAATTACGATACGTCGGGAATTTCGTGAAGTCATTCGTGTATTTGCCCTGCTCAGGTAGGTTTTGTGTAAATTTTACATTAACAGTTTCAGGTAGAACTGTTCAAATTCAAGTATTCGATATGTAATCGTATAATATTTTACATAAGGCCAAACTCTGACGAATCACGCAGCTATAAATATCGGTGTTATGTACGAGAAGGGAAATGTAGAAAATGAAATATTAGGACAAGTATCAAAACCGTTTAGTTGGCATACAATTGAAACCATTTTTTTATATGAAAATGCCTTCAGGGTTCAAACACTTGGACTCGCATCAGTTTAAAACGTTCGAAGTGGTTCTATCAGACCCTTATCATAGTAACAAGGAACGACGCCCATAACATAATTTGTACGTTAGGGCGGGACACCGTCGTAAGGGAATCAACAATCAATATCTATAGTGCAACTACAGCAGAATAAAGGCACTAAACGAGACGTTTAATCGTCTGAATACTATTTATACGGCCAATAAAGCCAGTTTGTTTACCATATCAATCCGATAGGCATAAAGCGGTAATAAAGAGTGGGGACGAGAAAAGTTTTTCGTGCGACCAACAATGGATCACGAATTTATGTCCGTCCGTGGCCTCCGAATAAGTGTGCGGCTGACATTTAAATTGCAAAAGTTAATACATAAATAAAAGGTAACAATATAGGCCTGCCCCTTCCCTACGCTAAGCCTCTTACAGCCCTGGATGTGCGCTTTCAGGCGAACTCCACCTAAATACACAGAAGGAACACAAGTTTTCTTGTAGCGAACCAGTTTTGTTAGTTGGATGTTAAAAGGCTTTACTGACCTATTTACTAGACTAATGGATTACATTTTTAAGCCGTTCCATCACTTTATATTTTACTCTGTTATGAATTATTGATTATAATTTTCATGTAACTATTAAATGAAAATGGCGAATGGAGTGAATGGGGTTCGTAACTGTATAATCAATATGATATTAAGTCCATAGTAAATGTTATTTCAATCAGTAGCATGACTTTTTTGATTAATATTTTTATGAGATTCATTCACTACATATTAATTGCAATTTTAAAAATCTCAAATCTCGCTCAAAGTGCATCTCAGTAATACCCTGGTCTGACACTAATCCTGTTAAGGGCGAGACACAATTGATTTCCTATTGTGTCTACAAACATATCAGTTGATAAGATATTCGCGATCTGCTCTCAAATCTGGTTCACCATCATCTTGAGACTGCTAGGCCGCATCTTCTCTCTCTCACGGAGACACAAATAGCATTTGCACCAGATGCAATCTGCACTACCCAGGATTTATCTTGGAGCAAAGTTGATGTTTGCCTGTATGTGGAGGATGACATCTGTTTTCGGCGTATTTTATAATAATGTAAGACTCACCGCTCTCGGAGACAGATGAGGGCGACCTCTCCGCGGTGGAGACGCCGGACGAGGACTCGAGCGAGGAGAGCGAGTCGGCGCGCGTGGAGTGCGGCAGCAGCGGCTCGGCGGCGCGCGGCGGCAGGTCGCACGGCGCCGCGCGCAGCTGCGCCAGCCGCCGCCGCAGGTAGCGCTGTTCCCGCGCTAGTTGCTCCTTGTGCCCTGAATGCCGCTTTTCTCTCTCTTCCAGACTCTGAAACAACAGACAGCCTGTTAGGATTTGTATTCATCTAATTTCCAACTAATAAGTTAAGGAGGAATTTGCTTGGATCCAGAAATTTATAAGCAGAAATTGCTTGTGTCCGGATACGGAAGATACGAGAAAATATAAGTCTTCAGTTCTGTCCATTGAATTATCATCTGGTGAATTATCTGGGGGTCTAAATCTTTCCTTACACCCCCTTTAGAGGATAGAGATATCATAATACTATTAACTTAATTACTTATATCACTATTTACGCGGAAAGTAGGTACTGCTTCCTCCTGCACTATGGCATAATCCCGAAGCTAAACATATTAATCACGAAATTGATGATTAGGCACTGATGGAATCCACTGTAATCTTTATATGATCAATCTACATGTAATATGAACCACTTTATTATTAATCAATATATCGTCTATTTTCGTGGATTGCGTAAACTAGGGTGGATATGTGGATATTAATAGGGCCGTCAACTTTTATGTCATGTTATGAACATTAGTTTTTAACGTTAGAGGTTACGCGGACGTGGAGAAAATTAATGTAAATGTTCCAAGAAAAGTGGAAGAAAAAAACAAAGTGGAACAAAAATGTTGATCAAAATCTAAGCCGGTTATTTCAGTTAGATCTGTAACAATATGTATATCTGTGTTAGTGTATTCAATTCCATACGTTCCTTACAGATAAGACTAACAACTATTGTTCATATATTAGTTTTTCGATATCTGTATAGTATGAGTTTACAATTTAATCACAAGTTTACACGTATAGAAATAAATAAAAGAGCTATGTTTTAAAATAAATGCTATAAAAGTTAATAGATTTTACTCCTAATAGTTTGAGATTTTGTCATTTAATTACATACCCGACTCCAGACACAATAGCTTAATTTATTGTTCGTGGCATATCGAGATGCATCCCGGGCTTTGAAGGGTTCAAAGATAAATAAAATTTTTAAAAGTCATGCGTTAAAAAATATTATTAAACCGTGTTTTCAAAAAGTTTATCGTCATCTACTGGAGTATCTTGAATAATTAGAGAACTTTTCGTCGCTGTAGCATTTAGACCAAAAAAGCAAGTGTAAGTAAAATAATTAACGCAACAAATATTGAGTTGTACAAAAGTTGCTCTTAAACCAGAAGCAACATCTACCGTACTGTGCTAAAATACGAGCTACATCGAAAGTGAACTTTCGCGTTAAACTTTAAAATTCCAGTTCACATTGAAGGAACTTTAGTATTTTCAGTTTGTCCGAAAACGACAGCATTTTTACCGTTTTTTTTAACTGGAGGGTGGTTCGGACGTATGGACGGGGGGGCGGGGGTAGGGTGGGGTCACATCATCCCGTTCGCCGCGGATGAAATATCTCCTCATAAATCTGCCGCGACACACCGACTACCGCTTATACCGCTACCGCTATACCTAAGTTTAGGAGAATAGCAGACTATCTCTTGGAAATATTTTAAAATGGACGATGAAATTACAATGGACAAAATATTAGGACAGGCATTTGCAACACTCCGGCGTTGTCTTTCATTCTGTATTTCGCAACAGACGCCTATTGTATGCATGAAATTAAATAAAAATTTAGTTTAGTTTTTGTGAAAACTGGAAGCTGTTACGGATTAAAATAATGATGTATAACCAGATAAACAGTAATGATGGGGTCTAATTGCCCCATCGTCGTCGATGAGGAGGGATCTCGGGTTCAGCGCAGGTTGGGAAATTGGAGGCAGAGATTGGAAAACGTTGGCCTGAAAATTAGCAAAACCAAAACCGAATTCATGTACCTACTGCGATTTCGGTGTCTCCTTGGCCCGTAGCTGTCGATGGAGAGAATCTTACAGTCTGTTCGGAATTTCGTTACCTAAGGATCTCTACTTCAGCAGGATGGATATGTTGACCGAGACGTCAAGCGAAGGATTAGCTCAGGATGGATGAAATGGCGACAGTTTACGGGAACGCAGCCCCCACATTTCCCTGAGTTGAAGGGGAAAATTTACAAATCTGCACTACGAGCATGGATCGGAATGTTAGCCTCTAATGCGGATGGATGAACAAAGATTGCATGTAGCTGAAATGAGAATATTGAGGTGGATGTGTGTGACGAAAATGGATGGAGTGAGTAATGAATATATTAGGGGAAGTCTGAAAGTTGTCCTGATTGCAGAAAATCTGAGAGAAAAACGACTTTCCTTGTATAGCCATGTAATGAAGAGAGAGTGGAAGAAGACATGTTGCGCCGACCCCAAATAATAGAATTGGGAACAGGGCAGGACAAAGAAGAAGATAGGGTCTACATACATATAATCACGACTATTATCCCTAAGGGTAAGTCAGAGACTAGGCAAAAGCACTGCAGAAGCAGTCCACTGCCATAGTCCGCGCTTCGCCAAGCAGTGACTGTACACGTGCTCAGCGTGACAAGTGGTCAGATTGAAGATTATAATCTAGACACTTCCTCGTACAGGATATACCTAGATTGGTTTTAGTGACAAAATGATTTCCCATGCATCAGCTTTCATCAAAAGATAAACATGTCTCAAAGAATGCCAGGAAAAGGCTGCAAATAGCTTGATTTTCAGGGAATACTCCTTTAATTTCTACTTTAATATTTTGTGCCAATATTATAATTATTGGACGTGTAATGAAGTTTACAGACGCGACATCTGGTTTCACAGATTGAACACAAACATCGTCATAAACCGATCATCAATTGGATTAACGTGCATATAATTAACAATTATCTAGGCATCAAACGCATTTCAACTTTAATTCGTCTGAACAATTTGAATTTCGATAAAGTTTTTTAATCAAGCTCTGAAAAGTGATGGAAAGTATAAAATAGAAAAAGTGTCTTCGAATGTGAAGCAAAGTATCTTTGAATCTGAACTCCCTTCTCAATTCACATCGTGGGTGCACTTTTTTACCAGGTCACTTTGAAAAATGAGCAAATAATTCCATAAAATATTGTGACTTTAATATAATATTTACAATTTATTTAACGCAAAGCTGTGCTAGTAAATTAACAAGAGGAGTTAACTGAACAATAAAGATAAATAACAAAATGTCATGTTTATTAGGTGTACACTCGTTTTCTACTAAAATAGTAGAAACTTCTATTTTAGTAGAACACAAGAACAAGAAGTTTCTACTAAAATAGTAGAAACTTCTTTACTTGTAGTAAGGAAACAATTTAGTTGTAGCTAGTACTAAGTAACTTAAATTAGTAACTACGTAGGTACTCGTACATAATTTAGTAGAAAGCCTAATCGGGGATTAATTTAGGGCACATGTATAATTAAAACGTTAGTATTAAGAATGGAGAGGAAGCTGCTCTTTAAAAGAATACTACCAACATATCTCTTCCCTTGGGTGTCGTAAAAGGCGACTAATGGACATAGAACTGCACAACCATCCGGTAGCTTAAAGCGACGACGGGCTCACTACGTCTCACGCTGAATGCAGTCACTGATTGATGAAGCGCGGGAAATGGCAATGGACCGATTTTGCGGTGCCTTTGCCTAGTCTTTGACTAACCCTTAGGGGATAAAAGTCGTGATTATATGAATGTCTGTATGTAGTAGGTATTCAGAATGATGAGTATAAACAATACATTCTTTATTTGTGTCTCAAATATTTCTTAATATTCCAACTGTTATTTTCAATCCTTCTTCCAACTCAACGGTCCAGTATTTCCTACACTTTTGCACTAAACAAAGTATCAAGATCACGTGCCACGAACAACAAATCGCACTTCAACAAAACTCTCGGGTTATAAATTCCCTTATTAACCAAACCCTAGACTCCACAGCATCACGACTCTCCACCCCGCTCCCAAGCACAATAGAAGCGGTTAAGTATTAAAATGTAAGAAATAAACATGCAAATGAGTCGGGTGATGAATTTTAAACATTTGCGCTCACGAAACGGCGGGCTATCGGTTATTATTTAATTGGTTATTTGAAAACTTTTCCAATCTACATGAGGAATTGTTCGTCGAGGAGTCGGCTAAGTAACTGAATGTATTGTGAGAGTGGTTCGGTGAGTTTTATTTTGTCGCTCCATTAGAATTCGATAAAAGGGAACGTAACATTCAATTATATAAAGTATTTCGATTGCTGTTCAACAATGCGCTCGTTTATATTAAATGAACTGTGGTTAATGAGAAGGAGGGTACTTATGAGGAAAATATAACGATGGGGCGAAAGAAATACGCGAATTTAAACGTAATTTGACGCGGATTTGTCTCCTTTTAATTTGTTCGGTTAATTACTGAGAGCGGTGTCTGTAGTGTATAATTCTCAAGGAGCTATAGACACGTTGGTAAACCGGAGTCGAGCACTTGTGTCGAACATATCACATGTATCGACTGATGTTGCTGGTAATTCAGGCGGCTTATCGGCTCATGTGGCGCGGAGTACTGCGAAAAGGGGGGTAGGGGACTAAGAGGGGGAGAGCCTACGCTCATTAAAAGCTTCACAGCCAGCGTAATCGCGGATTTACGAGTCGACTCGAGCGGCGCAGCCTGTGTGTACGTTCAAAATTACATTGACACCATATCATCTTCATCTTAATTATTTGGGTCGGCTTTTAGGGCCACACGAGCCTTGTTATTCATTTCTGTTGTTTAGGAAGTTGTAATTCTGTAATAATCTCGCGAACGCGTGAGATATAGGGACAGGCGAATGTGTGTAGACTACGTTATGAAACAATGTGAACGCTGAAGCCTAGAATAAACATAAGCGCGTTAAAACAAGTGATTATGAGGAGGGATAAATGTAATATAACTAATTATAATATATCAAATATAAATGTGTTTGGACGTGATAAGGGAACAAGAAGTGATGTTTAAGAGGTGAAGTGTGTTATATATAAGATAGTTGCAAATGGTATTGAGGTGGTGAGTAGCCGACACCATCTCAAGTTGTTCACTACTTGCAATTGTAAGACCAGAATATCACTAAAGGGAGCATGACTGTAAGTTAACGTTCAAACATATCTATACATATAATAGAACTATAGAGGTCGAATGTCTGTACATTAAAAAAATGCTTAAAACCAAGGGGGATGTAAAAAGAAGAGAATATTTTATATTTTTATTTTATTTTTTGTTTTGTCATTATGTAAGGGCTAATCTCTGAAATGGCTGGACCGAATTCAATGAAATTTTGCATGGTGATGCCTTATATCCTTGGTCAACATCTTAGATACTTTTTATTCCGGGAAAATTAAAGTGTTCCCGTGGGGTAGTTAAAAAACCATAGTAGCCGCGGATGAAGTTGCGGGCATCAGTTAGAAATAAAAATTAGTGATTTACGCCAAATAATTTAACTTTACTGAGCTCATGTACGGTAATGTATAGTGCAGTACTTACGTATGTACGTTACGTCGCAAATGGGTCCCCAAGGGGTTGAAATGACACAGCCTTATAAGTATGATTACTGCTTATAGGCAAGGCTAACATATACCTTATTAGAAGTTACGATGCGTAACTTTTAATTAAACTCCGACTGATGCTCAAATTACCTACATGTAAATATGTCACAATTCTTGACACATTGGATTTAATGTATGCAGAGAATTTATGAGAGGGAATTAAAGTTATTTGTACATCGTAAAGAGCTTACCCTGAATGACATCGAACAAAGCAAGAGGGATATTCAAAATTTCTCAGGCAAAGTCAATAGTAAGAGCGTTAAAAGAATACCAATGTACTCATTTAGGCGCTTTGCACATAGAGCAACTTAAGTTGAGGAAACTATCAACCTTTAGTTTTCTGAAAATTGAAAGTTGCTTTATTGTTTACGGTTGCCGCAATTTTATGGCATTCTGTGAGCAACTTTCATAGCCGAGTGTGTAGTCGGCGACGTGTTGAGCGACACTGGCATTGCTGGGCACAGCGAGAGGGAGAGTGTGAAATCAGCCGACGCGTAGCGATTGACGGCGGAGAACCAACAAATTTTAAAATCGGTTTAACAGTTGCTAGTTGCGGCAATTAGAAAAAACTTAGTCACCGATTACAGCAATTGAAAATGGTTGACGATCATCGAAATTCGAGTTGCCTGTGCGCAGTTCCATTAAAATACTATGTAACCAGCTAGTTGTCAGTTTCTGCAGTAGTTGCTCCATGTGCGAAGCGCCTAGATGACTGATGGGAGACCTATGGCCATCAGAGGACAAGTTTGAGCTGAGGATGAGAATGGAAAGGTCACCTACTAGGGTTGAACCACGATGAAAAGCCAGCTTTCATCGAGCATTAGCACAATTTAAAATTCGAGACTAAAATAAAGATAATACAAGTTTTATATGCGCTAACAGCCAGTTTCAGTTTTGCAAAATTGAATTTAAAAAAAGTTTGGTTTGCCCGCGTCTCCGGGGATTTCTTTGCGAAATTCAGAACTTTCTACATAAAGCACCCCGAGTAATAAATCGAGCTAAGTTAAACTTGGGGAATTTTCAGTTTTCGTCATAAAATCACTTGAAGTATCAAGGTTAGGAAATATAACGCATTTACATTTAAGTAAGTTGACGGAGGATGTTCACAAGTCGGTGGCCGGTGTGCGAATATTTTTACGTCGTCCAGAAAGACAAACACTTTAATTCTGGTATTGATTTTACAACCAACAATCAGAGTGTTTAAACTTGTATTGCATTAAATTCTAGTAATTTCCAATTTCTCTCTATTTTTTATATGGAACATTATTGAAGCGATATAATTGAAATACATTTAATAGCTTTTAACACAAACTTTCAGACAACAAAACTTTTTGGTTATGTCATCTCAAATTCTACCGCGCCTCAGAATAGAAGGAATTCATTTCTATAGTAACCCCTAATAATACCTACAAGACCCAATTCTTACTATACTTACGTAACTTCTGGTTTTAAACATAGTTCTTACATTTTCTTAGATATTTAAGATGGACCCCCCGTAGGTACCTATAGAGCGCAGCAATTTTCTCCAAGCCTTATTCATCTGCCATTTAATTAGTATGCATATTAATCAGTGTAACTGCGAAGCTAAGGACAAATTGGTCGAACTAAATAAACCGACGGCCATTACCGATACTTCCTGCTTTGGTTAAATTAAATACATATTTTATACGCTTACATTCATCTCTGTCGTTGAAGTATTTGCTTTAATTGCGCTATTGCTTATTACTTCTATTGTTATTTGTATCTTTCAAGTATTCTTCGGTTCATTTTGTCTTGTACATAGCAGTATACTTTTGTTATAGACCTTTTCTCTCAGGGTGAGTTTTTTGATCTGTAGTCAATAGAAGCGTCAAAATGTATGACGTTACCTTGACAAATTGTTAAATTTGCGTTGTAAATTCAAAGAAATATACATCAGCTGTGCCGCCGTCCGCCATTTTACTAATCCCAGCATCGTGTTGTGGTTAAATTGTGATGATTATTTAAGTATAGTAATATTTGAAAATTCGACTATTGGACAAGCTGTCATATAACGACATCATACTTTTTCACCATTGGTCCATATTTTAACCTACTGGCTAAATTAACTATGAATCAACAAAACCGACCCTAACTGGTCTGTTTCAATTTGCAACTTGTTTTCAACAATACAAATAAGTGTGTCTATGGTTACAGTCCAGTTCAATATTTTTACTACAGTCTATTTTTAAATATATAAAATAAAGGGAAAATTATGTTTCCTTTTCAAAAATGACAGTTAATTAAACTTTCCAACTAAACTAATACAAACTACCCTCGTCAGAAAACTGACAAAAGTGAAATGTTTCAAAACCTAAACGTTGGATCGTCTACATATAGGAAATGGTTATTTTATTTCTGTCTGCTTGTTGCAAGTCGGTATCATGACTGATTCATTGTTATTCCATGGGTCCCAGCGGGTGGAATGTACAAACTTTTAAACATAACGTCAGAGGAAGCATTTGCAGGCAGTAGCGTCCTCATTAATACAGTATTTAATTAAATTAAACCTCAGAATATTTTGTTAGCAAGCCAATGATCAGAATGCAAATGAAATGAAATTAAACTTTATTGTACAATGTGGAATATTTAAGCGTTTTTATTTATTTTAGCTTAGTGGCAGGTAAGATGACGCCTTTCGATCTGTAGAAGTGTTTATATTATAAAAGTAATGGGGCTTTACCTTATTAAGTTCTAACAATACTTCTTATTTATTCATTTTTATTAAATATATTTGTCCGTCATCTAGTGTCCGTAACACAAGCAGCATTTAGTTGCTTAAAATGGGACTAGTTGATAGGTGTGAGGATATTGATTTATTTTTATTTTATTTATTTACTCTATCAGAACATACCTTTGCGAAACAGTAATAAAGTATTTTTTCTAAGAATATAGACAAATACAAGATTTCGCAATTTTAAGTAATATCTTTCAGAAAATTTTCAGTTTGAAAACTAATTTGCCACAAAGAACAAAATTGAATATATTACACATGCAAAATATTTGAATTTAGAATAACCAACAAGTTGAATAACTCAACCCTCCTTGATATAACTCAGCCAAGACACTAAAATGTGAAGGCGTTCTATCAATTACAGCCAAAAGCTCGCATCAAGTCTAAACTTGCGAAGTTGGATGCGGTAATAGCGTCGCTTCAAACACACAGGTTTATTTTACACTCAATTAGCGAATCTTAGGGTTACCAGTATTAGGTAATTTATTATCTTGAAAGACAGATCAGCTACACTACTCTATCCATATTTCAACGGATTTGAATTGGATTTCTGTCATTTCGAACACTTTTTTGAAATTATTACCTTTGATAATTTACACATGACATTTACACACATCATCATGACATTTTTTACATGACATTTGAGGTTGCATTAAATCAATATTGATTTGTCAACATGACCTTACAGAGTAGGGCAGCTGGTTCGTAGATACTTACTTTAGATTCTTTTACGAAAAAGATATTACTTGTAATTTAATGACTGGGCCCATTTTCCCAAACCTAATATTTGCACGCTTGATGTAAGCAAAACATGTTTGTTCTTTTTCACATAACATCTATATATACCGTGTTTTTGGCAAATAAAATTTATTATTATTTTTTGCTATTTTTTTTAATTTATTATCATTATTATTATAGTTCCACAGCTGGTAGCATAAACTAAATCTCTTGTTTAAAGGAATATGGTAGTATTTTTCAGTACAGTTGTTTTGTCTCTTTAAATCTATTTTACACGCTTTTATTTAACTCACACTGTTTGTATGTCTGCGTCAAAATTTGGAATCTTAATTTGACCCACTTCCCGGCCTTCGATTAGGATGAAATTTTACACACGCTCTGAGTTCTGATGACAATACATGACTAGCTTAGAAACGTCATTACAAATCCAATATGGCGGCCTCCCCAAGATGGCGGACTGGCTGTTTGTAATCCACCCCCATGATATGGATATCAAATGAAAGGGTTTGCTGTCAGGAATACGAAAAAAATAGTCACATGACTTAAATCCAACATGGCGGACATCCAAGATTGCGGATTGGCTATTTGAAGTGCACCCCCATGATATGAGTATTAAATGAAAGGGTTTGCTGAATGGGATACGAAAAAAATTATCACGTGACCTAAATCCAACATGGCAGCCGTTACAAGTAGTTAATTAAGTTTGAATAATAAGAAGACTAAATTATAAAATAAAAATAATAGTTTAAAAAACTAAATAAACACGCTTTAAGCACGCACTAAAAATTACAAAAAGAAAGCGTGGAGCGTTTTGTCCAAAAAAGTAAGATTACAAAACGCTCCACGCTTTCTTTTTGTAATTTTTAGTGCGTGCTAAAAGCGAGTTTTTTAGTTTTTTAAACTATTATTTTTTTATACAAAAATTCTTAGCACAAGGTAAATATTAAAAGATTAGGTCATTGTAGGGCTCAGTGGTTATCCTGAATCCTGCGAGTTGTATTAGGTAGATATAGTAGAAAACAGAATGTAAAAAAATATAGCCCGCCCGCGTGTTTATTCGCACGGAATGGTTACTTTGGGATAGCGTGATGATAATTAGATAGCAAATAGCCTTCCTAAATAAACAGGCTATCTAACACCGAAAGAATTTTTCAAATTGCACCAGTAGTTCCTGAGATTAGCGCGCGTTCTATCAAACAAGCAAACTCTTAAGATTTTTATTATTAGAATATATTCATGCTGTTACGCATAGAAATAAAAGTGGACAGCTCAGAGTAAGATAATATAATAAGATAAAATAGATACAAACGCAACAATATATATAAAGAGCACTGAAAATTACAATATGAGAAGAAGAAGAATGACAAATAGCGACAGATCAATAATAGACGAAATAAGTATTATATAGAAAACTCCTTGGCCTTATGGCCGGTTCGCAACACATGCATAGAGAATAAATTATTGTATTCACACAAATATGAGATGCGAGAAAAGGCACGCAATGGGTCAGTAAAGTGGCTAGGCTAACTGTATAAAAAAAACAAGCTGCCTCAAGAAACACTAGACCACAGATGTGGCGATACCTTGGAAATTGACGAACAAGCCAGCCAGCCACGAACATCTAGGCAATACAAATGGATGAATAGCAATTATTCATTCCAGATACAGCAGCCCTAACGTCATCACACACGGCCCCCGCTCCCCGCTAGTAACGACTCGTCCCGAATTAATGCCCGTGGGACTGGATGCCGGCGAATTCGCACTAGACAAGACGACAACTATCTTTACATAAAGAACACTTTTTTACCTAAACTATATTATCCATACTAATATTATAAAAGCGAAAGTAACTCTGTCTGTCTGTCTCGCTTTCACGTCAAAAGTACTGAACCAATAGAGAAGGAGTAAATTTGCAATTCCACCAATTGAGGCTACTGTTCCAATTTAAAAAAATCTTTCAGTGTAGAATAGCCTATTTATTGCGGAAGGCAATATACCATCAAGCAATATACCACAAGAAGGATGCTGAGCATGGATGTGGACGGACCTAGAGTGAGAGGAAGACCAAAGAAGCGATGGATTGAATGCGTGAAGAATGATATGAGAATAAAAGCGTTGGATGCTGAGCTGACGAGTGACAGAGGAGAATGGAAGAAGAAGACATGTTGTGCCGACCCCACCTAGAGTGGGAAAAGGGCAAGAAGAAGAAGAAGAAGCAATATACCATCACACTATCTCAAAGTAACTATTCTACGCGGACAAAGTCGCGGGTAAAAGCTAGTAATTAATAATAATAATTTATTGTTATTATTATTGTTTTTTTTCTTTTTTTCTCTATTATATAAGTATAATAGGTATATAGGTACGTAATTGGTTATTATTATTATTATTATTGTGTCTCTTTTATTGTTTATTTGAAGTTGGACAAGATTTTCTATGGCTATTGATTGCTTTACTATTGTGAATGGTTGGTGAAGCCTATGGATGATTATCACTCTTTATCACTCTTTATATTTCTTTATAATCTTATTCAGTTATTTCTTTACTTACCGAAGAAAAAGTACCTATTTATCCGTTAACCATTTATAATTTAACAACTAAGCATATGCAACATAAAGTATAGTTTAAATCTGCTGCCAAGGGCAATTACTCCGCATAATGTCGCAATGAAGCAAGGTTTTCTGAAGAAACCAGGAGAAAATTCATAAAGTATCTGCTATAAAGTAGTACTTGCTACACAAAGACATCGAGCTAAGCTCAATAAGGTCTTTGATAGCTTGACGACTTTTCTGAAACTGAAAAAATAGCAAGGAAATCTCACCAAAATATTATTTATTTATTTTATTTTTTAAGGGAAAAAAACCGTTGACAATACTTATTTTCTTAATTAAAAACTATTTCAGAGCACCAATAAAGTCTCCACTTAATAATTTAATAAATTAATGAGAACACTTGATTAAATATAAAACAACACAAAACTCTAAAATTAGACAATACGACTTAATTCCAGAATCATGATTAATGAGAAAGTTCGTACAGTTTTAAATGAAATAAAAACTATTGAAAAGTGGCTAGGATTTGGCAGCTTCATCGTGCAAAGCCCGTTTACACGCACCCATCGTTAGGTTGAACATATCAATGTCACTGTATAATTGATTATATCGACAATGTTCTTAGGTTTTAGATAGAGGTGTAGCTGCCTCTCTACCCTGTCTGGCAATATTTCAGCTAATAAAGCTAAAATATAACACAATAGATTCTCAAACAACTTTACCGCCTGCTAAAGCGACACTGTCGTCTCCAATAAAATAAAATGTCACATATTCACAACCCACCTAACGCAATAATTTGACAAGCACTCAATATCCAAAAATACTTCACTATTACAGCACTTTTGAGTAGAAATATTTTTACGGGGTACAAAGGGTTGCGTTGTTGCGTCTGCGTTCTCCATACTGTCAAAGGCCTCGTTTTATTTTTGTGTTAAGGGTTACAGGAAATGGATTTGCGAGGGTTATTTATAAGAGCAAGAGACAGCTGAGGGAAACTTATTTGTATTCTCGGAAGGAGGAGCTTGACAGACGCTTTGTGCGCTGATCAACTGTGTTAATATGTTCTGGAGACGACCGGGAGAAACTCGCCGCATTCAAGTAAATGGGTTTGTTACTTCAATTAGAACGGTGGAATATTTCCTAAGATCCTTTTATATCGTTACAGGAAATATTTTCAACAGTAGCCGGAGAATATTTTGCTTCTGTAAACGAAAGCTGCTGCTTATTGGTTAGTTAGTTTACACCTGAACTGGGCTACTATGTTTTCCGGCACAATCGTTTCTTAGATTGAACTTTAAATTGTATTAATTAAGCTGAATCTTATATTATTGTAATAACCATCTCCACTATACCTCACTCAAATGCTAATAAAGCTATTTCATTTAGTAACAAGGAATCATAACATCATTCGAAAGAAATATATCAATGCCTACAGCCATTCCTCCAAAAACGTCGTAACGTTCCTATTTGTTTGAACACGATTGAATGTAATAGAAGATGTCTCGTATCAGGTATATAGCAGATGCCACTCTCAAATGATAGCCTTTCATTTATGAAATGACGCGAACCGTTTGATACGTCTCAGCCATACAAAAGGTAGTATATTTTGTTCATATTTCTGCCACCAGCGTCTGATAAGCCTTTCGTACAATTTTGCCGTATTTCTCCGACGAATTCCCATTGTCTCTGGGCTGTCGAAACGTGGCGAGCCACTTTTCGAATGCCCCCGTGAGATCTAAATTTTGAGATAAAAGCACAGTAAATAAACGGCCACAGTATGCCATTGTGCTCCCTCGGCGCGGAAACTTCATAACAGGGATTGAAATCTGTTGGTTGCTAATACAATTTCATAACTTGCCGCAACCCAAATCTGCACAGAAATGGGATGTGCTTCATAGATATTTGGTCGTGGAATGGTTTGTTATCTCCCAATAAAAGAAAAAAAAAACCTTACACATTATTGAACCTTTAGGTAAGCAACTTCATAAACTCGAGTTCGTCCCAGCAACAGAAAGCACATTAAGCCGGTCCCGGATGGTCCCTGAGACTTCGCCTTTAACATCCATAGCCCGTGCAGATCTTGGAAGATTGGTCAGGTGGTCAGTCTTGTAGACATTCGTTCGGGAAGTATCGCCTCGAGGTATACGCCTCATTCCCGAAGGGGTAGGCAGAGGCGTTTACACACATATCGCCAAATATGTTAAGTCTCCATATAACAGCACCGGGCACAATGTGAGGCAAGCGATATTCACAATGAACACAGTACATATGTTTTTTTCAAACTCAGTGGTACAGGCGGTGGGATCAAACCTGCGTTTCCCGCGGCCTTTCGAACGAGTAGTGCCCCGTCCGTCACAACTCGGCTACGGTTGCCATATCAGAATTGAATATTCGTCTCAATATAAGCGTATTGTGAAGATACCTTTTGTCACTAGCCTACAGGCCTTCCTATATAAAGATGCCATCTCGTCATAACATTACCACACTGGTCCATTACGGATTTTCGGGTATAAACGTTGCAAAACCGACCGGGACCAACGGCTTAACGTGCCTTCATTGAAGAAATCGATATAAAAAAGTTTTGGTCACCCATCCGAAAAAGGACCATGGGGAAAGCTTTGTTTTCCATATCCATCGAGCATGTCAGAGTAAAGAGAGCTTACTGTAGCAGTGTTGACTACGCGACAGGCAGTCCCCGCAAACGTGCCAGAGTGTCAGGCCGACTATCTGCGGGATCTTCTGTTAGCCTGACCGATTTGATCACTCGGTAGTTATTTTAAATGACATTCACCAATATTTTAGGGGCTGGGGTTATTAGTAAATTATAGCTATAAGTATAGGGTGTAATCTGTTGTGTTGTCCATTGTCCAATAAATAGAAAATAAAATAAAATAAAATATGTGCATTTGGATTTGTATTTGAAAGATATTTTAAGGGAGGAATTCTACGTGTTGGTGTGTGCACGTGTGTATATACTTATATATCCATTTGTAAGTGAAAATCTACTACGGCAAAAACACCTAAAAACTAAAAGGAACTTTTTGCTTAATTTCATAAACTCCAAAATTACTTTCACCCAATATCTAAAGACTAAGGCCCGTATTACGGAACTAAACTCAAGCGTAGATCTCTGCTTGAGCACTGTAAGAGAGGGATGTGCTATTGATCCCAAACAGCGCCATCCCTTTTTAACTGCGCTCAAGCAGAGATGTACGCTTGAGTTTGGTTCTGTAATACCGGCCAAAAACATGCAAAAAAAACAAATACCTACCTATAAGTAATATTCGGTTCAGAAAAATGTACTTCTATTTGGAAATGTAAACTTTTGCTATATTTTAAAGGGATCTGGAAACTTTTTGAAATGTTCCATGTATAGTATTATATAATAATAACATTCCACGAAGTTCCACGATACCACCACAAAGCCGTGTTTAAAGGTAAACATGACAATTTAATATTTAACAAACAAAATGATATTTACAATTTATAACTGATAATATTGAGTCGTTTCTCCGTAGCTTCTAAAGCACGCAGTAAAAGTTATATTTACATAGGGGAGGGACACGGACCGTGAAACCGGTACGCAGAATAAGGTTTTTAAGAAATTTATATACCTACATAGCATATAAGTTTAAAATGTCGACTTTAGGTACTCTGACTTAGAGATTTCATGGAGGATGGATAGGAAGACAAGCTTAAATGAAAGCGAAGACTTTAAAGGCCCCTTGCAGCAAATTTAAATCGAAATTTAAAACCAGATTTAGTAATTTTTTGACAATTTAGCCACAGTAAAATTGTCAAAAAATTTCAAAATCTAGTGTTAGGATAAAATCTAAATTAGGTTTAAAACTTCTTGCCAGTGGGCCTAGAGCCACTCGCAGTAAATTTCATCCTGATTGAATGTAGATTTAGTGATCTTTGATCGAGTGACATTATGGAATCACGAACTTATATTGTTTTTGATAAAAAAATGTTTTTATATAATTGAAAGCAATTGACTGGCTGGTCATAGTTATTGTGTGCCAATTATATTGTTTCTGGTGAATCATATTAGGGTAGTTGTTTTAAAAGTAACGCACGTTATGAAAAAACATTAATGATATGCTTAAACAGATAATGTTCCTCTTGCAACACAGCACACACTCCAACACTATTATTCAATAGAAATTATACCTTAGTAGAATTTTTATTGGTTTTAAGATGATACGAACATTATATGTAATCACAATAACAAGCGAAGACTGCGTTACCAATAATAACGCTATTACACCTAATCGTACGGAATAGCAGATTGTAAGGTATAATTGGCATATTATAACACGAATGAAAAAATTTAGTTGATTCGAAAATAGAATACGAAATAATTGTTTTTTTTACCACAGTTGAAAAAATTCTGCGATCGCGGCAAGAGCACTTGCGCGGGTTACGAGGTATACAAGTATGCTACACTCGAATAATATAATATGACTATTGGGTCCTTACCTATGAAATTGGTGTTTTTATTCTGTCTTAGTATTTTGTCTGTAACTATTAAGAATCAGAGTATTCCTGAAAAAAATTACCTCGTCTAAAATAGACTATACTTTTGAGCTCTTTTGATTTGTTTTGATAATTGTTGTAAGTTTAATTGTGTTAAAATTGGACACGGAAACAACTCTTTTTAAGTGCCTCCCGAATACATCATTTTATTTGCATTCACTTAAAAACGATAAATAATTTTTATGAAGTGTGATATTACACATATTACTAAAGCTTGTCTAATGATACTGCCAAATATTATTATCTCTGGATTTGTCGTTGTAAAGAAAACTGATAAAATGTTAGTATGAAAAATGCAGAATTCCCCAAAATCTCCATACAAAACACCAATTTCATAGGTAAGGACCTAATATTTTGTGCTACCGCGGTGACTTCTGGAATAAAATTAAATATTTTGTGTCTGTATCTTCGTTACTTTATTTGTTAATTTGCATTTTCGAGTAAAAATGTTCACGTTCGCATACTGAAAATGAAATTGCAATTATATTTTTTACTAGGTATAATTAAACCAGCATAATAATTGGAATCCTTTTTACAGGCTCTTATTTAACTTGCAATGTATGTATTTATTACTTTTACATTTATATGAAATAGTTATTTTATTGAATATAATAACTATTTCATAAAAATGTCACTATGTCACCTTAGTCTTATAAAGTTGAACACTTTATTGTATATATTTGAAGTGAGTTTAATAATAGCTGAAATTCTAAATAAATAACAAAAGTTCGTAAAATTATAACTATTGACGACCTTATTCAAAAAGAAAATAAAACAAAAAATTTTACTTCCAACCAATGGTTTTGGATATTCCATCAATATTTATCGGCGACTGTACCCAAACAATAAGCCCTCGTTATAAATGCGTACTCAGGCGGAATCGCTTTTTGTTTCCGTCATCGGCGCGCTCCAAATAAATAATTATGTAACACATAGGCTTTGTACAAGCGGCGAGACTGTGCCATTTATTTCAATAAACTTTTATAGACACATACATACAATTACGCATTTTCCCGGTGGGGTAGGCAGAGATTACAGGACCCGATCTCACTATATTCGAACGTTCCGTCCTCAGCCTATATACGTCCCACTGCTGGGCACAGTTCTTCCTCACAGAGAAACACATGGAGTATGGGCCGTAACACCACCACGCTGGCCCAATGCGACCGGGACCAACGGCTTAACGTGCCTTCCGAAGCACGGACGACCTCAAGATATCAAAGTTTTGGTCACCCATCCACGGCCTGACCATGGCGAAGGTAGTTTTGTTTTCGATCGAAGCCAAAGCGTACTAACCACTACGCCACCGAGCTCCTCGTGTAGCCTCGTGAAGTGTAGCTGGACCGTAACGTTTTCGCCTGTGACGTTTTAATCTGCTCAAAACCTCCAATTTTCAAAATATCTACATCTCAAAACGTTGGAAGATTGAGTCTTAAAACATCTATGTCTCTCACACACAGATCAAACTTTTAACACCCTTCTGTTTGCTTTGAGATATTAAGGCCGATTCCGTAAACACAAACTAAACAGAATGTTGGTTTACCTGTCAAATTCTCTTCTCCATAATATTATAGTTAAAAATGCACAAATCTATTAATTTTTATGTGGATAAGTGTACTATCAACGGTCATAAGTACCTTTAAGTGCGGAATCAGCCTGCGCATGATTCATCGTAAAATATCTGTGTGTTCTAACGCACTCTAACGCACGCATGTGAAAAAATAATCCTGAAGAGAATTTCTATACAGGTTCCTCCAATTAGTTTGAAATTACAAGGTTACTTATCCACAAATATAAAAAATGAATAATATGAGATATGTATGTTTTGGGACGTGACTATTTTGCAACTTGGACGTTTTGAGATATAGATATTTCGCAACATGGAGATTTTGAGACTAGGATCTTATGAGATTTGAACTTTTTGCAACCATATGTTATATTGCAATGTGAACGTTTCGAGACTAAAGCTTATTTAGAATCAGATGAGATTGTTTGAGAGTTGTATTCCTCTGATATTTCTTAGTATTGACGGGAACAGTTCTACTCGTATTTTAAATATCGCAACAAGAAAAATTTTTTACGAGAAAATGTGCACTATAATTTTAAGTTTGTAAAAATAATAATATCTACATTCAAACATCGGCCTGTTAAAATATCAAATATTTGTAAATAATTGTAAAGAAATAATAATTATTAAGAATATCATCTGTTACAAAATTAGAAGTTTAAGCGTACCAAACTCAGAGTTTCTTCACTTTCCGCAACTAAACTGTTTTGTATGCGCGGGGTAAATCTTATTTTGTTTTCGTTTCAAGATGGCCGTAACTTTCCGAGGCTTAGCCGCTGTGGCCAGGTACCCCTGGAAATGTCAAACGCACGCCTCCCTGAGATGGGTCCAACAATATAACAAACATTTATTATATGTTCTCTACAAACCGCTACATTATTGGAACACAATGAAAATGGGCGGGAGATGATTGTGTTTGCACGGTTTCAAACTAAGTAGATTACACGTTTTTTGTAATGATAAAGTTATCAATGAAATAATATTTTTATCTACGAGTTTTTGTGTATGAATGTGTGGAATTTTGAAGTAGAAGAAAAATAGGGCGTTATTTTTTAAGTCAAGTAAGCGAGAAAATTGTTGTAAACTGCAAGAAATTCTAAGCATTACTTTTATATGATGCGTGGCAAATATACACTCGCGAGCAAAAATTAAGGGTCGGTTAAGAACAATAGTACAATAGTACGCAATTCCTAAATAAAATTATAACCATTCCATTCACTCAAAATAGCAGTAGCGAAAACATGTTTTAAGAATTTTCTACCATACTGTTTAGCTTGTAAGTACACTCGCGAACAAAAATTAAGGTCAATAATATATTGTAGATAGGTAGCTTAAGGTATACCAAGCGAAAATATTTCGCATCTTTACACCTATACAAGACGTGTCACGTCCTCACAAAGTGATAGTTTAGAGGCTGTGAGAACATACCACACTTCGGGGTGTGGATGAAATTATTTCAGTTCATTAAGCCGTAAAATATCGCTCGAGCAGATATAAAAGTTGTCATGCTGTATATAATGTCACGTTTCGTATAGGCAACGAGCCACGAGAATGTAACATAATTCTTGAGATAAAGTTTAAATACAAAAAAACTTAATTGAAGTTGAGAATTTCGTTTTATTCAGGCAATTCGATATATTAATTACTTGATCCAAATTGACATTACACACAAAAATATATTTTAGGAACGCTTCGAATACATAATTCAATTTTACATACTCATCTTGAAACGTTATAATGTAACAACCACTTTTTTGATCAAAAATTATCTAAAACAATCTCCAGTACATACATCTTTCTACAAAAAAATCTTTAATATTTAAATCAAGTAAGGATAACGGATATCCAATTACTTACACCCCACAACCTCATCACTTACAGATAACAAAAAGCCGAATATTTTTAATAAAAGCGGGACACCATTTTAATTTTGTGCCTGCTAATGTCAAGAAGCAAAAACGGCGCGTAAATCTCCAAACAACCGCCATCTTACGTTCGCGTCACTTTACCCGGGAAATTAATAAGCGCGGCCATTTCAATGGACGAGATGACCCGGGGGCATCGTGTCGGCGACTCGGTGTCGGCGATCGCAATTACGCCGACACTCGACGCCGACACCGCCGCTTGTGTTGAATGCGACACGCCTCGTATGTTAGACTTCGTAAGTAGTCAATTTACTTTTAAATTGGAAAATAAAACTGTTCAGTCAATTTCAGTGATGCGGCTGTGTCTGGGAAAACGGGCGAGGTAGCACTTTCTGTTGAAATTTAAAGCTCCTCAAATATTTCATGGAAGATTGAAGGAAAGGTAGGTGCCTTTTAAGTTATTCTGGTAAGAGATGATTTAAGAATTCTGTCTAGGGCCACTTGCAGGACAATTAAATCTAGATTGACAGTAGATTTAGTAATTTCTTAAAAATTACAAATAATAATAATAATAATATCCTCAGACATTCACACCTATCAACTAGCCCCATTTTAAGCAACTAATGCTGCTTGTGTTACGAACACTAGATGACGGATAAATATATTTAATAGATAAATACATATAAATAACCAGAATATATAGAAATATATATAAACATCCAAGACTGGAGAACAAATGCCTGAAAATTCATCACCCAAACATTTGCCCCCACTGGGGATCGAACCCAGAACCTCTCGAGATGGCGACGCCTTGAGACCGGCATACAGACCACTCGACCACGGAGGTCGTCAAATCGATTTAAACTAGATTTAAAATTACCAATAAGACGCCCTTTTGTTTTATTTAGTAGTATTAATTTACTTATTTGCTTGAAAACTTAAGACTATATAAATCGAATTAATTCACGTCAAATCACAATGCCTTGCTCATCGCACAGTGTAAGGCAAGGGAAACCCATATAAATAATAAACTGTTCCTATGTTTTATATTAGTTCAGCGGTACATTGCCAAAACCTATTACCACGTACCTCGATCCCACGCACCTTGTTTAAATAACATTTCACAGCGATGGCACTGCGAAATTAATTAAATAATCCGCGGTCCTCAAGCGCGAAATTTAATTATGATTTTTTTATTAAAAAAACCACGCTAGACAATACACAAGTTGGGCCGTAAAGAAAATTTGAGTAATAAAGCGGAAAAAGAAAAAAGGTGTAAGCGGAGGGATTTAATGACCCAGTTTTGCGGCCGGATTAAGGGCCTTTGCACATGACATTTTTTTCTAAGCATGAGCATCGCGATATGATATTTATCACGTTTTTACCACACCCAACTGTCAATTTCATTACAGTTGAACGTAAAAACCTGATGTATATCATATTTACTGTAGGTACTGTACTTTTTATGTTATTGTCCTGTGGACAACAGTTTTGCCTTTCAAAAATCGCTATAGTTATCGCTAAATAAAAATGTATAGTATTAGACAATAAGTTTGATACATACATACATACATACATACACGCCTGCAATCCAACAGACATAGAGAGAGAGGTAGACAGAGTCCAAGGAACACTGTGTTCCTTAAGACCAGTTGATACCTTGTTAGTTTGATACCTTGGAAACTTTTTGCGATAACTAATTACATAGAATTTCCTTGTCTACGGACCATATTTCCATTAGCGGCGCGATTTGATCTACGCCTTTAAAAATGTATGGTGTGCACGTCCCTAATACGTGCGGATCTTTTGGCCTCTGTGGTGGCGTGGTCGCAATTATCGCTAGTTGGGGCTGGCTCGTGAAATATGGCGTTGGGGGACAATAACGGATCCAGTGTCCTGTTTCAATCATCGGTAGACTGTAAACTTTAGGCCGGAGCCACGCAAATTGAATTCTATAGTTAACAATGGCTTTAGTGTTGTTTGTAAGTCGATAATTCGATTTCGATATGCACCATTACAGAAATATTGAAAAATAAAACATTATACTGCATGTAGTTAAAAATATTGCAGAGCGTAGTTGAGTGCTGAAATATCCTATATTTAATGATGATATTTTTAATGATGCCGCCACGAACTTTCTGCTTAGCCTAATGGTTGAATGATAGCCAGCGATGTGACTCCGCCGTAAGTCCGCCATAAGTACAATTACCAGTATTGTACTGGTAACTATATGATGAGAGTAATTTATAAAATTCTGTAATGCCTACTTATGAGATAAATTTCAACGTAGGTACATCTTTTACGCTATGTTGCTATTATATTTTGGAAACTACACTATTGCAACTCTAAATAGTTATATTTTGTTATACAGTGTTTTTATATAGTCATTGAAAGCGAAACCTAATAAACACAAATCAATAAGCAACACTTTTTTATGTTATAAATGTGTTATGTAGACAAAAGGATAACTGTAAGTGAGTAAAACTAGAATTAGGATTATATAAACCGATAAATAAACTCCAAACAGAGAGGGTAGTTATGATTTCCGCCAAGCTCAAGGGGATTAGACGATCGTGAAACTCCCACTCGCACACTAAAACCACCGCAAATATAAATCAAGTGTGGCGTAATCTGACTTTGTATAGAGCAAAGCTGTCAATAGCATGTATTGTGCAAATTACATAGTGTTGTTTATATGTCGATATAAAGTTATCGATAAAACCTTTCAGGAATTTAGGTTTAAGGATTATGCCTACAAAAACTAGGGCGTACTCCGCGATAACCAACCTGGTTAAGCTGAACTTTCAATAATATTCGCATAACCACAATATGTCAGAGGTACTGATATGAGGATAAATAATAAATTACTCATAGTGAACCGGTTAGGTAAGTTCGAAACATCAAAACACTTTTTGTGTGACGATACAACGAATCGGCTTCACGCTCCGTCGCATAGGCTACGACTTTTGTCTTTGTGTCTACTTTGTAGGGTTGGCAGTTATACTTATAAAACTAAGTAATAAGCCTTTTATTTTACCCATAGTTAAATAGAAGTGTCTTTTACTTTTTTTAGTTTTTTAAGTACATGGTTACAACAGCTTAAAAATTTTAGAGTATATTTCTTAGGCACTAGATTTGCATTTGCAACTTATATAGTCGAGTTCAATAAATATATATGCACATTTGACAGGTGACAGTCTTTATTTCCTTCCAATAAGATTAATTTACCTGTCAAACGTGCATACGTATTTTTGAACTCGACTGTACAATGACCAGTACACGTTGCCAAGAAGACAATATGGAATCATTAAATAAACTTTATTTTAAAGTTTTCAATTGCATACAATGCGAAGCAACGTGATAACTATGGATTCTTTTTTTTTAATAAAAAAGTAAAAATAAAATATGAATTGTCATTATTATCGCTATGACCTTTGACACGTGACCAGATTACAGCGGTCTGTATCACTCACTTCACCTCAAACTGCTGATTTATCAGCTTGTGATTTGACTTCACTTTGCAATGGAAAATACGTGTTTTCTACAAAAGGTTTACTTCTAATCTCTAACATTATGACACAAGGGTGATTTTGGAAAAACATTTGTTGTATAGTATTTTAAGAATCTTAAAAAAATAAATGTTACGTTGTGTAAATTTACAAAGCACCTTATTAAACGGGGTTTAGTAAAGTGTTCATAACTAATATTTAATGTATTCACACATTTGAATCACAATTGACATAGTTCGATTATTTATCGAGTTTCACCAAGCGTGTCGGTTTGTTTCGAATATATTGTTACACATGTAGACCGCGAAGCGCGATGCAACTTCAATTACAGTTCTATTGTTATTTGATTAATTAATCGTAGTCTATTGAATATATTTTTTTTTGTTTTTATACCTACATCATAAAAATCTATAAACTCATAACAGAGGCATAGTTACCACTCATGTTTCGCTTAGTAAGACTTGATAAGTAAAGTCAAAGTAAAAGGAGGCAAATCTGAACAGAGCCACGTTTAATAAATAAATTAATTAATAAATATCTTCAAACATTCACACCTATCAACTAGCCCCATTTTAAACAACTAATGCTGCTTGTGTTACGGAAAGTAGATGACGGATAAATATATTTAATAGGCAAATACACGTTAATATTCAGAATATATACAAATACATATAAACATACAAGACTGTGGAGAAAAATGCCTGTATTCATCTCTCGAGATGGCGACGCCTTCAGACCGACGACGTACAGACCACTCGACCGCGTAGGTCGTCAAAGATAATATTATAGCGGATGCAGTGTTGCATGCGAAGGTCATTCTAAACTGTTTCTTAAGATATATAAATCTTAGATATCGGACCAGCGCCCTTGTATGAGAAAAGCCTTTTTTATGAAAAAAAAATTAAATTAATTGATTTTAAATCGTTTAAATATTAGGTCCTTACCTATGAAATTGGTAATGTATGGAGATTTTGGGGAATTCTGCATTTTCCATTCTAACATTTTATCAGTTTTCTTCACAATGACAAATCCAGAGATAATAATATTTGGCATGTATCATTAGACAAGCTTTAGCAATATGTGTGTGAACACGCTTGATAAAAATTATTCATTTTTATGTTAATGCAAATCAAATGATGTATGTATTCGGGAGGCAGTTAAAAATAATTGTCTTTGTGTCTAATTTTAACACAATTAAACTTACAAACAATTATCAAATTAAATAATACGAGCTCAAATATATTTATTTTTAGAAGAGGCAATTATTTTATAACAATGTTCTGAAACTTAAAAGTTACGGACAAATTGCTAAGACAGAATAAAAACACCAATATCATAGGTAAGGGCCCAATATATAGAGGATTGAGGCAGCCCTGTGAAGAAGTCAGCAAAAATAAGGAATAACAGAAAAAACCCCTACCAATGTTATTGTTTCAGAAGGCGTGTATACTGACGAACGAACGGATGAACGGATCGGGCTTCCCTTTGAATATGCTGCGTCATCGCTCGACACATGTAATATTCAACAAACGGATACATGATGAATGATTATTTGAATTGACACCCAAAAGTAGAATGAAAGTGTGTTGATCTATTGTTAGTTGCATTATTCTTTTGCAATCGCTTCGGCGTAAGACCTGTGGTCCTTCAACAAGCTTCAAGAAAGTCCATTACATCTTTGATTTGACCTTTATTCTTAATAAGCGCACATTCTTTTAGAAACACTCAAATACGTGTTGTTGAAAGTTTCATATCTCTCCCTTTTAAAGCTTTGATGATTAAAGAAACATTAAAAGCTTTTGAAGAGTTTACTAAGTAAAAGGACATATACATAAAAGTACGTATAAAAAGAATTTAAAGTGAACATCGATAAAATGCCGAAAATGAAATGTCTAAATTGACATTAATACTATTCACTACTTTTGATTCGAAACCTGATCATACAGCCTGACAACTTAGTCATAACTAGCTGTTGACCGCAAACTTCGTTCGCGGTTACTATTGCTTTATAGCTATTCCACGGGAACCCTTTGATTATCCGGAATAAAAAGTATCTAAGATGTTGACCAGAGATATAAGGTATCACCATGCAAAATTTCATTGAAATCGGTCAAGCCATTTCGGAGATAGGCCGTACAAACAGACAGAGAAACAAAAATAAAATAAATTTTTTTTTTTTACTTTTTAGATTTGATTTTAAGCATTTTTTTTCTATGTATAGACATTCGACCTCTACTGTTTTATTATATGTATAGATAACAAAGCAACAACTTTCTTCAGGATAAAAACGACCAAAACATTCCCATTGAAATGTTTGTAATTTAAGACCAGTTGCTTCTAAGAAAGAGAGGAAGTAATTAACAAAAATAATTAGCTTACACAATGTCTACATATTAAGTTTCCCTAATGAAACGGCCTTTATTAGACGGATCGTTTATCGCTTAGACTGGACTAGGGTTGTCGATTACACGGGCCCTTGGCTTCTAAGGGGTCATTTGCTGAACCACACTTAGCTATAAGTATAGGAGGTAAGGAGAGAGCTAAGCTTGAAGGATATTTCCAGTGGGAATGTTTATAAGATTTATACATTTTATTTCGAAGTTATACAAAAAGGAGAGTAGATCATTTGGACACAATTTGTCCACTACCTTGTTTTTTGGTCACATGTAAAGAAAAGAGGAGTTTGGCTAAAAAACAGAAAAAAAAGTTTGTGCTGAGATCACAATCTTAAAGATCTAACTGGCAACGCGGCGCCATCTGTCATGTAACCGTATATCACCTTAGTGGTATAAAACTAGAAATTCATGACCTACTGCTACCCCTAAACAATAAGTCAAAACATTATCAAACAATCTGATTCGTTATAACTAATAACGTAACGGACATGGAACCGTTACCTGTTACATGACACAAAGCCGGCGTAATTACAAGTAAATGTCGAATTATATTTGTATACAGTTTATTTGAGGGAGAAAAATATTTCTATTCACGGACGGTGATTCCGCGTACTGATTAATTGGGGTGATGTTAATAAGGAATATAAGACGGCATTACCAAAATGCATCAAAGAGGCACAATTGAAAACACATATTAACATTTTCCAGGCAGCAATTATATTTGCGTAAAAGGAAGATTTAACACGTGCGAGTTATATTCTTTCTATGCATGGAAAACGGAAAGCACCAACCAGTCCTTTATTCTAAACTGTCGGCTTAAGGATTCGATTCGGAAAGTCAAGTTCCGTCTCCTTCCAATTCACCGCAATAAAAAGTGACAGGAATAGAGATTCCGTGATTCGTTTAGTTTCCGACAGTTTAGAATAAGGGGCTGAACCAATGTCAGAGGGAGATCCCAACGCAATTCGATGCCTAGTTAATGTCAATATTGTTTTACTAACCATATCATCATCATTAATCATTTGCCTGCCCTTTCCTCAATTTTGTTTGGGGTCGGCGCAACGTGTCATCTTCTTGTTCTCCATCCCACGCCACATCAACATTCACTTCCATCCTAGACATTTCCTCATTCACACAATCTATCCTTCTTTTCTTCGGTCTTCCACTCTCATTAATATGATAGTGGATTGTAATGCAGGTACAATCCACTCTCATATTCATGACTCTTAACTATTATTTAACAAAAGAAAAATTTACAATAAACAACACATAAAATAAAAAGATGAGTACAAAAGGTAGGGCTTATTTCTAATAGATATATTTTCAAGCCCACCTGCTATAGGAGAAATGCTGAGAAGTAGACTGAGTCGCGTGTACTTAAGAATATTTACTTATTATATAATAACTCTACACTACTCTTCTTGTTACATGCTCATTTTCTCTTCTTAAAGTATGACCATACCACGATAACCGCTTGTCTCTCAACTTCTCTTTCACTTTCAGAGATATATTCCTCACTCTATCAACCCTCGGCGCCCCACTTACCTCCTTAACATGCGCATTTCGGCCACATACAATCTATTTACTAACCATATTTTCAAAAAATTATAATTAAGTTATATTAAGCATATAATCAGTTAATACATCTATATTGTGACCTATTTATTCTGTTAACCCTGTTAAACGAACAATATATTATGTTTCTATTGTGACACGTTTTGTGGCCGTTGAGAGGGTAAGTGTCGGATACAACTCAATGTGAAACATTAATATGACATTAATATGTACATCTCTGTTAAGGCTGTGGGCTGATCCACTCCAGAACAATTTGACATTTAATCATGTCACGGTTTCGGGTGTCCCATTGTTCTGATGTTGTACGTCGACAATAATGTGTCGCCGCCAGCATTTTAATTATAACCGAAAGGAATTATTGTATGATGATTACAAAGAGATTAAAACTGAAAATAATGCTTACGTTCTCGAATTGAGCTGCAATGAGTCTATTTTATAATTTTCTGAAACTGTTTTTTTTAATGAGTAATTTTGTCGTGAATCCTGATACCTTGTTGACATCCTCTTATTCATTCCACTAAGGCAGGCAAGTCTTTGCCTGTAATTTGTATATTGTAGCACGTAAGACAATTTTATTTTATGTAAAGGGAGGATGGACCCCTTGCAGAGTTTCTTGCCTGTATCTTCTCTTGACAAGGCCTCCCGGTAGTGAACAGGAAGAAAAAAAATGTAGAGGTAAACAAGTAGAAGTATATAATTTGTTTGTTAAGTTTCATTGTTTTTGACGCGTCATAAGTGTAACTACTTGTTGTTACCTAAATGATTAAATAAAGAATTTCATTTCATTTCATTTCATTGCGAGTTTAAAAGTCCAGTACAATAATGTATGACATATTTTTGTCTCACAAAATATGAATACCGTTAAGTATTGTAAATGTATTATCGAGTTGCGTGACTTTCTCAGTGCGATCTGATTGTACATACGAGTACATACATAAAATCACGACTGTTATCCCTGAGGGTTAGTCAGAGACTAGGCAAAAGCACCGCAAAAGCAGTCTCCTACCATAGACCGCGCTTCACCAAGCAGTGACTGCACTCAGTGTGACAGATGGTGAGCCCGTCGCCGCTGTTAGCTATTAGATGTAGTGCATTTCTATGTCCGTTACTCGCCTATCTGATTCTATGCCAGGTAAATTTTGATGCCTTTGATTATTTCCTACTTGATGTTTCAGCCGAAAGATAAATTGTATTAGGTAAAGATCTGAACCCAGCTAAGTCAATATATTTAGGTTGAACCCAAGTTTTCTTCACTGATTACATAACATGTAAAGAGAGTCTAGGTACACCTGTAAGGACTCTTTAAAGTAGCAGAAAAGTAAAAATTTTGTACATAAATAAAATTTCCCCGAACAAGTTTCAATGCCTAAATGTTTGTATTTGAAATTTAAACAACTCCCTGACTAGTCAGCCATGGTTCGCTGGTTCAGAAACTTCGATGAAGTAAACTTCGGCACTAAAAACAAATTGACAAGAAATAGGGTTGACGCTTGTTTAAGTTTTGTAACTCATTAATGTTATTAAAGATATGACAGAGATGCTAATAATTGAATACAAGTATAACAAAGTTGCTTGTCAAACGAAGCCCCGTGAGTTTGGAAGTTTTCAAAAGATTCATTGTGTTTTACTTAAGATTTATTATTTATGAAATTTATAGTCATTTGATCTTTAATGATCTACTCAACATAGGATGTATGAGATTACAAGAAATGAAACGTAGATATAATAAGCAGTGATCTATATTTGTATTTATTTTAAAGAATTGATGTGACTTCATGTGTCACAGCGCAAAATCACATTATGATGAAAGTGCTCCCGAATCAGGTAGCCCTAAGTACTAGCTGAGCAAAGCCTATATTGGAGACCAACTCAATTTGGTTGCGTAAAATTGAAATTGTCTGAGTCAATAAAACGGAGCGGTGAGAGTTCAGGACGCCACACCCAATGCTTCAGCGCGGTTATCAGCACGTAACTCCGTCACATCTTGGCGAAACAGTCACATTTCAACAATGAAACTTAGCACTATAGCTTTGAGTGTAATTTCGAATACCGCAATCATGATAATAAGTCGGAAACGTTATAACCAAGTTCAGAAGTTCCATAGCTCTACACAAATTTTGCGTTGAAACTGTTTAGGTTACGAATGTTTGATAAGGATGGCGAAATTTGTAGTTTCTGTAATCTGATTTTTGTTTACGTGGCATGTTATAATGCTGTTTGAAATTGTATCGTTTCTGGGTACAAGAACCTTAAAGAAATAATTATCACTATCATTTATCAAGTTTCAGACGATATGCTTAGCTTGTATGCTTAACTGAAATTTTAACGGTTTATATTTTTTTTTAAGGTATGACAGGTAAGCTCTTGACTTCATCTCACCTGATGGTAAGTGACGATAAGGCCGAAGGTGGAAGCGAGCTTCACCTGCAATCCTCACCAACTGAAGAACTGGCTATCTTACCTCTGATTGCCGGAACACATGATTATGACATTGTTATTATGGCGACAAATTTAGGTAAGACGGTGGTAGCTAGCCAGGCGGGCTTAGAAGCCCTACCACCAACCAAACCGAGCAGAAAAACCCCTGCCCTCGTGGGGAATCGAACTCCGGACCTTCCTATTTACACCCGGTGGTGTCAACCACTAGACCAGAGAGGCGGTTATATTTCGCCCAGCAAACCAAATCCATCTGCTTATAAGCTTGATTAAGTAAACTTTCAAAATTTCTCACTATCAGTGGCAACCCAATTGAAGACGATGTTACTCGTACCTCGAATTTCAGCAATGTAATCAGGCACGGTATTAATCACGCTGTAATTAACCTTCTGCAGCGCGGCGATTTCTCCCGAGTACAGTTACTTAGGTCGGGACCTTCGGCCGCACATAAATATCCGGACAGCCTAATTAGTCCGGCCTCGCGCGTCGCACGCCCAGGAACGGGAACAGGCCATAATGGCCTGGCCGCGACTGCGAGCGGGCGGGCGGAGCGTCAGGCGAATTCATTTCCCACCACAGATATACATTTACATAGACAACGCACGTATAACGATTTGATTGACACCAAGCGTGTCAACTTTTTAACGTCTAATGTGACGTCACAGCCGCAATTTTAAGACGGAATCCAAACTGACTGGAAAGATACCGATGCTGCCGACGGGGCATCCACCAAATATCACAAGTAAGCATTTTTTTTGGTTTTAACAGCCATTTGGACGCGCGCTGGCTAGTTAGCAGTGGACACGCGCAGTAGGTACCTACATGCATTTTCGTCATCAATGTAAATGTATATATCTAAGTTTCCCACTTGAGACATTCGTCACTCGCGCCCGCCCGTATCGAGCGAGCAATGAAATGGGAATTCGCCCTCGCCGCTGTCGTGGCCGGACCATAATGCGATTATATGCTAGATTATGTTATCAAAAACTAACTTTGGACACTAATTCGAAAAAAAATTGTCGCTGCTCCCTTTTGTTAGGGTTTTGGGAAAGACTTTGTAGTTTTTTACGAACAAGGGTCATGTTTTATCTTGAGAAGTGTTACAAGCGAGCGTTTAAATACATTTTGATTCTTTCTATACAGAAAAAAATATAGTTTGGGTCAAACGATCTTAAAGATAATTTTCCTCGTCGCTTTTTAAGAATACTACTAACCGTTATTACTAAATACGTAAATTAGCAAAATAATTAAACCTACTACTCCATCCAATTAGTGTAGTCTTAATTTACCAAATTATGTAAATTATTTCCAATTTTTGGTCAGCATTCACCCGTTTCAATTCTAACACGACATTTCATCCCTTTTCCGGACTCGAGTAGATCCGTCGACCGCTCTTAAATTATTCATGCGGACGAGATGCGACCGTTTCATAAGATGTGAGATGCATGCTCTCACTCATTTCTGCCCTTGTGCATTCCCTTGGGTATTTACTTGTCCATTTTTGCCCATGACGAAGCAGAAAACTAGGAAACGTCGTATTCTCCACAGTGGAAGAGTTTTGTCAGAATTGCATATTTATTCAAAAGGTTGCTTTTCTTTTAAAGAGTAGGGTGGCAGGGTACTGTCCGATTGTAAGCGGCCGTCAGACCATTGCCGACGGAATAAAGATCAGAATAATGCATTTTGGCGAATCAAAGACCCATCCATATATTCCCATATATTTTTTATTTCACTTTTAATAGAAACAAAAATTTTACCATATTTATTTTTCTTTTGAGCGTGTGGTTTTATTACCTTATACATAGTTTGCATTCTGAAAAATACTTTTCCCTTTTTACATTAAGAATCGTTCGATGCTGCCAAAACATTGGGCAGGTATAACGGCTAATATGAATTATTGCCGATTTCTCCCTTGGGCTGTAATGTTAGTGGATTCTGAAAGGCAAGATTTATAATTTCCGCGGGGTGAGCGGGAGCGGAACGGGACGCAGGAAGCGAAGTGAGCGCAATGTTTGTTGCTCGATAATCGACAAACTTTGGAGAGTTGGGTTTAAATTGATTGAAATGTGTAGCTTAACTTGCATCAAAAGATTACTTCAGATGTATTTCAGTTAAGCCTCATGATATATATTTATAAATGTTTGGACCAATGTATGAATGTACTGGTGGCGGTGGCTGGCTGGCTGGTGGTTATTCTGTACTAATGGGGTTTCATAAGGTTCAAAATAAAACCAAAGAAATCGTTCTAATATGACCTCTTTTAATATATGCGTTGCATCGCGGGCAAACATTAGCGCGATGCAACACCGTGCAGCCCCATCTATTGGCAATTTTCGGTACTAACATTACTATGTATATTTTATACACTTTTTGATCTTTAACAATAAATTATTACTGACTGCGCCTATTATGAAATATAGAACAGCGCAGTTTATAGGTATAAACAATTTGTCAGTTATTTCTATCTACATAACAATGGTTGTGTTTTAAATGATCAATTTCATAAAATTGAATATTATTGAAACAACTTTCTAATAATAATCGTTCTCATTAAATTGATGGTATAATTACAAAGTATTCACTTCATGGAGACAGCTATATAATTAACAAATAGATTGCCCTCTTCTTCTTCTTCTTGCCCTTTTCCCACTCTAGGTGGGGTCGGCACAACATGTCTTCTTCTTCCATTCTCCTCTGTCACTCGTCAGCTCAGCATCCACTACTTTTATCCTCATATCATTCTTCACGCATTCAATCCATCGCTTCTTTGGTCTTCCTCTAACTCTAGGTCCGTCCACATCCATGCTCAGCATCCTTCTTGTAATGTGACATTCATCCCTCCTCATCACATGTCCATACCACGCTAACCTATTGCTCCTAATCTTTTCTGTCACTGGCGCTACTTTCAAACTTCCTCTAATGTATTCATTCCTGATCTTGTCCATTCTTGTAACTCCACACATCCATCGCAACATTCGCATCTCTGCTGAGTGCAGCTTTCTTTCATGCATCGCTTTCGTTGCCCAACATTCAGATCCATACATTACAACTGGTCTAACGACGGATTTATAGATCTTCCCCTTAAGCTTAAGGGGTAATCTAGGATCACACGTTGCTCCTGAGACCTGTCGCCATTTCATCCATCCCACATTTATTCTATTTCTTACATCCTTGTCAATATCGCCATCGTTTTGAATTAATGATCCGAGGTACCGGAATTCAGAGCAAACAGGTAGGGATACACCATCTAAGGTCATGTCCGAAAAACTGGATTCCTCCCCAAAAGGGCAGAACAAGTGTTCGGTTTTCGTCCTACTAATCCTTAAACCGACACTCTCCAGCCTACTCTGCCATTTTCCCTCTATTACTAAAAAAAAATATCTAGTTAATTGTTAGTCGGAGTTTTTTGTTGATCGAATTGACTGTAGGTGTAGACAACCAAGGTAATGATAGGTCTTTACCTATGAAATTGTCGTTTTGTATGGAGATTTTGGGGAATTCTGCATTTTCCATACTAAAATTTTTTCAGTTTTCTTCACAACGACAAATCCAAAGATAATAATATTTGGCATCTATCATTAGACAAGCTTTAGTAATATGTGTAATATCACACTTCATAAAAATTATTTATCGTTTTTAAGCGAATGCAAATAAAATGATGTATTCGGGAGGCACTTAAAAAGAGTTGTCTCCGTGTCCAATTTTAACACAATTAAACTTACAACATATTATCAAAACAAATCAAAAGAGCTCAAAAATATAGTCTATTTTTAGACGAATTAATTATTTTTTAGGAATACTCTGAATCATAATAGTTACAGACAAAATACTAAGAGAGAAACAAACGCCAATTTCACAGGTAAAAACCCAATATTTTGCTAAAAACTTTAATTTTTATTCTTTTCTAGCGCAGAAATTTTTATTGAACACTAACTATAGGGATATAGGAATATCGATAGGCGATTCGATTTTGGAATCAAAAACATGTCTCGGATTCCATCATTATAGGGGGTTGTTCGAAACAATAGGGGATTGGCCCTTTCGAATCTTTGATCGAATTATAATTAATCTTTACACCAATCTTGAACATTCATGCTGATAAAAACAGTATATAGGCACAGCTTAAGCTCTCTCTTATTAACTACACAAGGCAATCAAAATATAGCCCGTTAGTAAGAAAGAAAGAAAAAGCATTTATTCTTTGACATATTAACTTATTATCTAGTACACATAATACAATAAAAATGTGCCACAGAAATGGCTACTACTCAATACATTGTTGTGACAACGTAATGTCCTCACAACACTGATCTTCCGTAGAAGTCAAGATGAAATGTGAAGAGGCACTGCTATGGCACAGCAATACATACATTAACCTTAAACTTCACAACTTTAAATTCTATACAAACAGTTTCATAACGCCATCATCTTTTGGGGAAGCCAGAGGCGTAAATATACGTCTCAACTCAAACAATAATAAAATAAAATACACGTAAGCTACATACAAAAAATAATCTGACTATAAATTAGGAGAAATACAAGTATTCATGCGGACACAGCAATTAAATATGTTTTTGTATTCAAGTTACGCAAATGATCCCTGGACAAATTTCTCTACGTCCGTCATGTAAGTCCATAAATCTATTACTGAAATAATTGGACTAATTACCAACACCATATTCAATGTTTTATATTAATTAGATGATACCATTAACATTTAGATAATTATTCCACCTCGTGTTGAAATGGCGTGGCCGGCTCGCGTGCGTCACTGTCCGGTAATGAATAGCCAGGCTTTGATAAATGTACCTTCTACGATTTGTTCATTTATTATGTATTTAGAGGCGATTCTCGACTTTACGCACTTATTTATAGAGGTCGTGGGAGATATATGATTATGTTACGTTTATTATTAACAAGCGATTGTGATCTTTATGACGAAGAGCTTTAGGGTGATTCAAACGCTAGAGTCAGATCAGTAATAACCAATTGAAAATGACTATTTCGTGTAACAATTGTACCTTTCTCAGCGTAATCGCAGCAGGTTCTCCCAAGGGAGTGGGGAGAGTGAAGCAATAGTAAAATAGCTAGGCCATGCTATCAATAACAAATTATATAGTATTCGGTGACGGGAAGTGATTTGAACAACTTACGCCGTGTAAGCTCCGAGACAATCATGGTAAACAATCTTAAGTTCTGTGGGATTTAAGGCGGTTCTCACACCGACACGCAAGACGCAGCGGACGAATGCATGTTTTCTATACAAAGGAAGAAAGAATAGGCGCATTATTCGCGAGCGATTGTGCGTCTCAGTGTGGGCATCGCCTCAACCCCTAAGGGTCAACGCCAACTCCGGTTTCCGCAAACAATAAATGTTCTATTAACCTTTACCAGATAGACGCGGCCTGCGGTGGCGGCCAGTGTCGCGGCCTGTTACTTAGTACGAATATCATGGATTTTTTGTTGTGAAACCTTGACTGTTGTCTCATATGAATGTTTTAGTATAGATTTAGTGAAACGGTACCAAGATATTCAATATAGAATAAGGGCCGCCACTCTGGCCGCCTCTGCAGGCCGCGTCTGTCTGGCAAATGCCTCAAACATTACATTAAGAATTGATAGCATTATCAATTCGAATAATGTAACAACTGATTCTTGTGCATAAACTTTTTTACTAAGCAATAGAAAGTATGTATGAAGCTTCTAACTGAAACATAATATTAAACCATCTGAAATATGCCTCTATATGTGTATGTCAAAGAATAGGTTCATAAAGTCCTTTCACTATTTACGTCAAAGATATATGGCCAACATCGTGAATGGAGTTGAATTGGGCTAACAAAAAGGGGACATATTTTATCTATTTGAATAGTAATGGCGTTTGATTTGTACCAGATATTTTAGACTTGGATATTGTGGACGTTGATGGATAGCCACTGGCCGTATCGAGTAGGGTTGCCTAATGTAAACATGGGTTCGAGGTTCGAGACTTTCAGAAAAAAAAAATTCAACTAATTCGAATTAAATTCTCTTGTGTGAAGACCATCGTCTTTCCAGTGAACAAACAATCTTTCATATCCATCAGATACAGGATTATTGGCATCTGGAATTCAGTTATATTAGGTTTCATATTAGATTTTCGAGATCGAGAGGAACAGTCCCAATCTTTGACGTGTTTGGTATCCGATGCGTGTTATAATATAAATGATTTCGTCTTTATATTTGTCTAAAATAGTTTTATGAAAGGCACATGTGGTAGTAATGAAGTATTTATAGAAAATGTTTCGCAAATATCCCTATTCATCTGAGCTGACCAGTCCCAAGGGAAATTTCACCTTGTCCAGTAAATTATATCACCTGGGGAATGTCCTAATATAATAATATTGGTAGTAATTTCAGTCCACTTCATTAGGGTAGCAAAACATAGTCAGTTTAGATATTAGATATTGAAGAAATAAATAAATTTAAAACATCTTTATTTCATAGCCCCAGCTTTGCACTTAAAAATTGTCAACATTTTACATATTTTAGATAAAAAATGAATAGAAAAAACAAATTATTAAATTTCATTGCCGCAAGCGCTTATAGCAAGTTCGTCTCCACTCTGGCTGTGGTTGTAATTGATACAAGAGGCCGGATTCCGAGAATCCAGCAAGGAACTCATGAGCCACTTTTTTTACATCCAATCACATAATTATATATGTATTGTATATATTGGGTCCTTACCTATGAAATTGGTGTTTTTATTCTGTCTGAGTATTTTGTCTGTAACTATTAAGATTCAGAGTATTCCTAAAAAATAATTACCTCGTCTTAAAAAAAGGCTATATTTTTGAGCTCTTTTGATTTGTTTTGATAATTTGTTGTAAGTTTAATTGTGTTAAAATTGGACACGGAGACAACCCTTTTTAAGTGCCTCCCGAATACATCATATTTGCATTCACTTAAAAACGATAAATAATTTTTATGAAGTGTGATATTACACATATTACTAAAGCTTGTCTAATGATATATGCCAAATATTATTATCTCTGGATTTGTCGGTGTGAAGAAAACTGATAAAATGTTAGTATGGAAAATGCAGAATTCCCCAAAATCTCCATACAAAACACCAATTTCATAGGTAAGGACCTAAAATTTTTTGTACCTATATTTTGCTTACAAACTTGAAGGTTTTTAGGTTCTACGTTAATCATGATCATCATCAACATGTCTTTAACCATCATTACTCATAAGAATGGAAGAATATTTGAATTAGCAAAATTCTTTCGTATATTTTTAGTGTCAAATATATCTTGCATAACATGGTATGATTGTATGAACATTTTATTTATTTCAAAATGGCAGCCCTGCGTGAGTTACGAATGGCGTAAGTCCAATTTGTTTGACCCTCAGGGATAAAAAACTAGATTTACTAGGTTACCCCGGTAACTCCAGGTATATTACGTGGGTAGAATATTTACTGAAATCCACTAGATCATTCACTTTGCGAACTTGAATTTTACTATTTTTTTACGTCAACTAATATTTTTGCTGCCCATGACGAGTAGGTACATTATAAAACATAATGTGGTTTTCGGAGGAGTAGGTACAGCGGCATTTTATTTAATCGCTTCGATTTCGCTTCACCTCCATGATTCGGCGCTGAATGGATGAAACACTCATTAAATTTCAGTTACTTCTTCCTTCATTCTTTTAAATAACAAAAACACGAATAAACATTTAGTCCTCGAATAAAATACTTGTAACTTTCAACATAAAGTCTGTGGTTTTGAATTAAGTAACTACCATATTAAAAGTATCCATTTAACTGTCCAAAAGAGACACAACAGAAAAACTTGTACTCATGAGGCAGTGACGTCAGTCAATAAAACATGAAAGAAATCGACTACACCATAAATAAATTAAGTAGTATAGATCGCTTTTCCCATACATGGGTTTTTAGTTCATCTAAATCTTATTATTGTTGCTTGTACCTCTTTGTCCGACTTATTATGTTAGTTGGCGCTACTTTACTAGCGGAATTACTTAATTTATCTATGACACTTACAAACTTGCATAAACCATGTACTAAGCACAGCATAGTGTCGACAAGTCAGTATTAAAAGTTTTACTAGCACCAGATAAAAGTCACTGAAATATTAGTATCTAGGCGTAAAACTGTCATTACGCCGTACAATATGAGGGTATTATGGGTATTATGATAGCATTTTGTACGGTCGGCAAAAGCGGCGTGTACTTCACGCGATATCGCTGGTACGGTCACAGCGTCATGGTTAATGTGACGTGTAAAACGGATAGTGGCTGGTTCGGGTGCTCGGGGTACGAGTACTACGTGTTCTCGTCAATGATTTTAATAAGTTCTTTAAGTTCTAGGTTTGTTAAATAACGAGAACCATCCCCCATTGGGTCAGCGTCGTGGTGTTACGGCTCACACTCCTCATGTATTTATCTATGAGGAAGGCCCAGCAGTGGGACGTATATAGGCTGAGGACATCATAATGCTAGTTTTCACTGTAGCTGCAGTGGCATTGTTCATCAATTTCCCTCGAGAACAATTATTTTTCTAGATGAAAATATTCAACGTCAATATGTACGCAAAATTTATGAAGATTGAATTTGTAATTAAAATTTATAAATGCACCAAGCCAACGAAGTGTTAGTTTCGACATCGCCTGATTTAAAAACCAAATATTGTATAACATAATTTAAGTTAATGGCTTGATATGCAGCTTCTAGCACGAGCAATAACGCGTTTAGCATCGTCTAAGTCTTACATTGTGGAGTAATCATTCATTTTATTCAACGAGTTACAATCTAATCTTAATAAATCCAGTTTGTATCGTTGGCGCATCACAGCCAGTAACATAAAGATGATTTAGACAACACTAGCGCGGGAGGTAGCTGAATAAGCAACGGTAACAGATGGTACGGGCGCGTCCGGCCCGGACAATGCCGTCCGGTGACGAATGCGCGCCGCGTCCGGCGTCCGGCCATCGGTCACGGGTAGGGCTGACAGCTCTATAAACACTATTTCGAAGTACTCAAAAAACTTGATATTTACTTCTATCTTTTAGTTCGTAAGTCCGTTATGGAAAAACTCCCTCGGGTCTTTGAGTTTAGCTCGTGAAAGTAGTTAGGTTATTCAATACAGTTGCCCCCTCCTGATCGCTTAGAAGCGGTCATAGAGTATAATACCTAATATTTTATGAACAGTTTTATACCCATTTCACAGCAAATAATATTAACGTACGTAGTACGTTTGATTGTAGTGTCTTACAGTAGATATTTTTATTCCGAGGTCAAATCAAAAGGATTTTCATAACGATCTTAATGCTTTAATTGTGTAACCTTGATGTGATAGAAAATTGAAATATTACAGGTTCGAGTTATGATGAAGATCGGTAATTTTATAGTGTGACAAGACAAATATAAATTGTTGTAATGTATGAATTACCTAGTGAATTGGTAGCGTTATAACGCACGTGTGTGTGTGTGTGTGTGTGTGTGTGTGTGTGTGTGTGTGTGTGTGTGTGTGTGTGTTTGTGTTTGTGTGTGTGTGTGTGCATTATTTATATTTTTCAACCAAATATCATTAAAATGGCGTATGTTATAAATGAAGGAAATAAAGGAATGGTACGGGGTCGCGGTGTCACGGTCACGGTAGCCATGTTAAAAGCTGTTAAGAGTATCGAAGCGAGTAGGTTTAAGATTTCGGAGATTAGCTCGTACAGATTATTGCATATTTTTTTTACATCCCCTGCCTTGGTTTTAAGCCTTTTTTAATGTACAGACATTGGACCTCTACAGTTTTTTTTATATGTATAGATAACCAAAGATAATCGGTCGAGATCGGGAGTCCGGATGATCGGGAATCCATATAGATGAGGTCCGGATAATCGAGTTTCCACTGTATACTTTTCTAATGGTGTGACAACCCTAGCGCGTTGTCGGATGCGCACTGACACTGTAGAGCCATTTCGCACATTACACCATTCGCATCCTCGCACGACGAACACTTACTTTCTATAATTCATAGTTTGTATGTTCTATAAAAGCTCTCGAATTTGACTATAGATTTAAATGAATACTGCTTAAATTGTGTTCCATGAATAAAATAAATAAGTGTCTTCAGACATTCATAAATACCAACTAGCTCCATTTTAAGCAACTATGCTGCTTGTGTTATAAATACTAGATGACGGATGAATATCAATAGATAAATACATAATTTAAATATCCAGAATCTGTTTAATACACATATAAACGTCCAAGACTGGAAAACAAATGCCTGTATTCATCCCACTAACATCTGCACCCACCAGGGATCGCACCCAGAACCTCTCGAGATGGTGACACCTTGAGGCCGGTGGCGGGCGTACAGAACACTCGACCACGGAGGTCGTCGTATTGGAAATCGTCTTGTCTACCTGACTGCTGTCTTTACATAAGGACCACTGCCTACTACGAGGCGGATATAGCCATAATTCCAAAATGCTATGTTTTATAATGTCATATTGCAATATTTGGTTTACTTAATTGTATCAAAGTAGCCGAGTTCGTGGTTGAGGCGTCACAGAGTCAACTCAAACTTCTGTTTGCTGTGTGAACAGAAGCTTGTCTTAATGTATATTTTTACATTTTCATATCTTAAGGATGCTAAGATGAATGAAAGTAGACTCACGCGACAGGTATATAAGTCATACAATTGTATGTGATACTTAAAACAATTGAAAGCTATACATCTCGTTATGTAGAGTACATTATTATACATTACAGCAGCATTATAAAATTATATTACAGCACATCTAGATATCTAGTTGGCCAGTCACGCTATTTAAATCCTTACGTGCCTGGTATTTAACTATATTTTAACTTTCCCTCAAAATCACGGCCGCCTCGTAAACCCACCCTCGAAGATAGAATCCACTAAACTCGGGACGGTATTCATAAAATGTCTTTGCGATCAGATAAATGCACTGTCCCTTTTTAACGTCAGCCGAGTGACAGTGACGGGTATGTGAAAAGAATCTTGGTGATTGTGTTTCACATATCGAAGGCGAGGACTCAAGCTATTGTGCCGGGTGCTTATGGCTTGTAATTCTGTGGAGAATAATACCTATTTTCTGTTCGAATTTGAAGCTTCATGAGTGTTATATGATTATGAAATAGTATATTGGGAAAGAAGATAATATATTTTAAGTCAACTTCTAACACATTGGCGAAAATTGCATTTAATACCTTGCAGTATTTTTAACGAAAATAGCGTACAAATATACCATCAGATCGACCAACAGAATTCTAAATACCATTTTAGCTTCAGTCGGTATAACAAACATCATTAAACAATGTTTTGTTAGCCTGTAATATATAAAATAACAGCGCCTTTTATGCAGCTTAGGTATGTACAATAGATTTCGTTATTCCTAATCATAATTTTGTGAATACAAGAAAATCATCGTCATATCTGCGCCGGGTAGGCACAAGACGAGCCGTGAATACCGCGACGCGAGTTGGAGACAAAGCGGTTTCCATTACCAGTGAGAGCACGCGACTTATAAAGCGACCCGCGCCTTAGGGCAGTCGTATGTCAGGGTTGACAAACAAAATATTAGCGCTCGCATTTGCAATGTGAAGTGGCAGGAACTGGACAGATGGTAAGAAACGCTAAAAGCAATACCATTTCTTAATTTAGTCTATTTTACATGTAATCTATCAAATGAAAAAAAAATATAAAAGATATGGAAAACGGTCACCTCTGTGAATGACTGCAACAAACATCAAACTTACATTGAATACATAATGACTATTTAATAATGATGTATATTTAAACTTTAACATCCCTATGATAAGACGACAATAACAAGCATCGAAGTTGGACGACAAACATACCTTGAAACTGGCGTCTCAACCGCAGATGTTGTTGTAAAATTCTTCCATGTAGGGAAGGCAAAGGTAACGAAGTCCATACAGCCAAGTCTTCGGTTTATATTTCTTTAGTATTTGCATTGAAATGCAGGTGTAATACATTACAATGCGTCTTGAGAGAGTTTGGCGTCAAACGATCGACGGCAGACACTGTGGTGTTACTTCGATGAGGTGGATTACCACGATAAAAATCCCATCGTTTTTCACACCACTTGACGATCATTTCAATGATCCTCCATATTGCGCATCATTATTGACACTTACTACACAAAACTACACAAATTCAACGCAACAAGATCAACTCCGAAACAATATTACAATCTCTGAAATAAAAATCACGTCCGCCATAGTTGAATGGCGCCAAAAACTCCTTCAACCACAGAGGTCCTCATTAATTCAAAATAATGTCAGACTCGTATAGCCATAACTCACAAGTGACGTTGTTAATTTTCTAATACAACATTAGTACATATCTGTGAGCTGACAGCCCTGTAAGGAGGGGGATGGGGCGCGGGGGAGCCGGAAGCTGCGCCGACCGGAAGCTCGAACCCTTTGCCTTTGTTTATCGAAGGTTCTCACAACTATTAAGCAGAAGCTTGGCACTGACACTGTTCCAGAACTTAGAGGTTTCGCTCAAATAACGAATTTGTGCATAATTGTTCGCTTTGAATGTGAATGCATGTTTTGGCAATTTGTTTGGTTATGTAGAGATTGTATCTGCTAAAGTAACCTATATGAGCTAGGCAGACAAGGCATGATAGGAGAATGATATTAGGGAGGCAGGAAGTGCTATTTGGCAATAATTGCAAGAATTAAAAATGTCAGAGAAAGATCAAAGCGCCGAGCTTATGTCTCAGACGACACGCTGAATGATTGATTGTGAATTTGATAACTCTACGGTAATTCAGCAAGAAGGCTATAAAAACCGGCTAATAAAAACCGGCCAAGAGCGTGTCGGGCCACGCTCAGTGTAGGGTTCATAGTTTCCCGTCGGTCACATGAAGTGTCCCAACTTAAAGAGTTAAAATAGCCCAAAGTAATATAAAATAGCTCGATACAAACTAGACTTTTTGTGTGTCGGGTTTTCGGTGGTAATTTTGGATTGCGTAAACCGATTTTAATTATTCTTTTTTTTTATTTAAAAGAAGATAAGTTCCGTATAATATAATATGTAAACAAAAAAAAAATGCTTGCATATAAGGTTAAACTACAAACTAATTTCAGAAATTATATTGTAAAATTTTTCAAAAACTGTTCATCCCGTCAAGTTAATAGTAATTGTCCTAGAAAGTCTTTATGAAGTTCTTTCTACTTTTGAGATTTTTAAATATTTTAAAACTTATGTATCAAAAAGGGGGGGACACTTTTTTATTTTTGGAGCGATTATTTCCGAAAATATTCACTAGATCAAAAAATGATATGACTAAACCCCTGTTTATTATTAAATACCTATCCAGAAATATATCACACATTAGATCAATAAGAAAAATTTTTTTCCCCACTTTTGATATAACCGCTTTGTCGGCGTGATTGATAAAGGTAGATATTGGTACCCAATTTCAGCTTTCTAGTGCTAACGGTCACTGAGATTATCCGCGGACGGACAGAGAGAGTTGACTACGAAACCCTAAAAAAGACACAGCTATTCAAAATCTTACAAACTGTTTTCAAATATATTCGATACTTGCGTTACGATACGAGCATTGAGTGACGCATTTTACATGTAATTTAAGAAACTCAATGTGCCGAAAAAATTTTTAAGTTAATCGCGATTATGACCACGAATAAAGTCGTAATGGTAGAGAATGGCGTGCGCGGTACTATGATAGTATATCTACTATCATGATATATGATAGTATATCTACATTATGATACATTTGTGCTTAGTTGGTCTCTACATACGAGGTGATATTATAGCGAGCAAGATTAGAAAGCCGAAAGAACTCATCATTTTCAAAGCAGACGAGTCTCATACGACGCTCAACACATATTAAGTTGGCATTTTTGATTAAGTTTTCAAATATAGAAAATTCGCACATATTTTCTTAAGCAAAGGTGTGGAAAATAAATTCAATTTAACAATTATAACTCCAGGGACCTGTGGACAATATCTCCAAAAATGTACCCAAGTTAACTTTATTAATTTTGAAACGTTTATTTAATTAAGTTTGTGTTCACCGACACCGTATCCATTATTCATACGGAATGAACTTAATGATTAATGAAACACAAGCTTTTCATTAATTAAAAATGTGATTTTAAAAATTTTCTACTCACGTAAAATTCTGTGAGTTTGTTGATTTAGTGCGGCGATAATTTATTATTGATTAAACGGGTTTTAATTGCTTTTTAAGTAAATACTAAATAAGGGGTAATTGGGGTTACTCATGCAAGTGGTTGCCGACGATCCTCGATTGTACCACGTTGGAAGACCATTTAAGTACTGTATATGCTGAATGTTATTGAGTGAGAGTGAGGAATGAATGTATTAGGGGAAGTCTGAAAGTTGCCCCGAATGCTGATAAACTGAGAGAAAAACGACTTTCTTGATATGGACATGTAATGAGAAGGGAGAATGATCATGTCACCAGGAAAGTTATGGACTTGAAAGTGGATGGACGTGTGGGGAGAGGAAGACCAAAGAAAAGATGGATGGATTGTGTGAATGATGATGTGATGAGGATGGGAGTGAGTGTTGACTTGACGAGTAATAAAGGAGAGTGGAAGAAGAAACATTTTGCGCTGACCCCAAATAGAATTAGTAACAAGGCAGGAAAAAGAAGAAGACATGTTGAATGTTATTGCTAGCTGCTAGCCTTTAACATAAAAGTTCGTGCGGCTAAAGTTAAAGTGTTATAATTAATATTTGTAAATATCTTCCATGGCTTTCATTGGTCATCCATCCACGGGCTGACCAAAGCGAAAGTAGCTTTGTTTGCGATCGAACGCCAAAGCGTACTAACCACCACGCCACCGAGCTCCTCATATCCTATGAGAGAATAGTTACGTCCAATTTCGCACTTCACGCATTTCAGTACCAATCACTACCATGCGTAGTTCTTGTAAACCTGCGTTCAATATAATAAGGACTTACCTTTATAAATCTTTTGGCTTTCGTTAATAATCCTAGTGTTGTGTGTCGTGAAGTCTCGGGTCCTAAGGGCACCATGTCCTTCAGCTTCTCCAAGCAGCATCTGAGGTGTGCTCTCCTGCAACAAGGAGTTCTCATTTAAGACATTTTAGTAGAAGCTCAGATTAAAACGTGTTTAAGTTCCCAAACTGCTTTGGGTGCCTCATGATTGCAAGAATTATAGTTATTAATAAAATTAATATATTATATCTATATATCAGACTTCACTCACAACACGCGATCTCACACACATGTGACGGGTTGGCTGAAAGACTTCTATTTCTATATCCTCCGTTGCATACTTTTGTTTTTTATGTTCATAATTCTGTTTTTCTGTGCATTAGACTGTATACTCTTTGTCTGCCACAAAATAGCAAAGCATGCATTGCTGAGTTGTAATTTAAGGGAATAAGAACGACACTGAAATACAGTGTACTAAGTACATGGGTACTTAATTTTACGGGTTGGCAACGAACGTTACAATCTCTAATTCTTTATAGTAGTCTTGTAGATGCAATCTTACAAGTATGGCATATATTCTTAGGAGTAACCATACCATCATGCGGTATCTTTATTTGCAAAGGTACTTGAATAAACAAATACCGGCTTAACTGCAAATTTACAGTCGAACTTAATACATAGACATAAAAGCTCAAATCCCTTCATACAGTAATTGCAATAAGGTAAAAACAATAGGAGACATCTTAAAATTCGTACTAACAGGTTTCAAAAGCGCTCGAGTTTATTTCTGTGAAATGAGAGATGTGAAACCAATTTACTGCAAAACTTATCCATAAACGTTCATGTGATACTTGAGGTGAAAGTTTAAGAACAATATTACTTTGTTGATGTTAAGTGCTTGTTTCCGGGTAAAACACGAGTGTGTGAGAATGGATACATTTCATAACATGAATTATAATTTGTTTTGCTCTTGAAGAACCTCAGGCTGCCTCTCCACCAGAGATGAGCTACGCTTCGTTGCTATAACATAACATGTCATCACGCTTCTTTCCCCGAAAGGGTAGGCAAAGGTGTTAAACACACTTCGCCAAATAGTTTTTTTTTTTTTCCTGGAATGATATAACATTGTTACTAATTTCAACACGGTACTATTTACTACACTGTGTTGAAAATCCGTTGCAATATTTATTTATTCATTACATTGTGGCGTTTTCAGTGTACAATTTTGATTTTATTGTGAAAAGAGAGATATATATATATAAATATATATATATATTTAAATAAAGTCTAAGAAGTGTAAGTGTAAAGTAAATGTGAATGCGCCAAATAGTTAGGTGCCCATGTAACAGATGGCGAGCCGGTAGCCAAGCACCGGGCACAATGTGAGGCAAGCTATATTCACAATGAACTATACATAAGTTTTATTCAAACTCAGTGGTACAGGCGGTGGGATCGAACCAGCGTTTCCCGCGGCCTCTGAAACGAGTAGTGCCCCGTACGTCCCAACTCGACTGCTACACATAGTATAGCATTGGTGGAAACGGGTTCAACTAACCTATAACTTTTGCATGGAAAGATGCGGGCCCTGGATACTTACTATGATTGGTCGGGAGTAATGTTGTAAAGAGGCGCCATATCAGTATTAGCGACTCTTTGCCGTTATTGCGCTTTTCTCTGCACATTTTATCTTTGTTTCTGTTTTTAAACTAACCATCTGTCTCTTTTTTTTGGTCTCCAATTCATTCCCGAGAGTCAGTATGGAGTGGTTGTCTCGACACCAATAAATTGTTCTTCTTCTTGCCCTTTCCCACTCTAGGTGGGGTCGGCACAACATATCTTCTTCTTCCATTCTCCTCTGTCACTCGTCAGCTCAGCCTCCACTTCTTTTGTTCTCATATCACTCTTCACGCATTCAATCCATCGCTTCTTTGGTTCCTCTCACTCTAGGTCTGTTCACATCCATGCTTAGCATCTTTCTTGTAATCTGATATTAAATTATAAAACTTAATTGGTGATAATACAATTTTAGTTAATAAAACTATAACGTTATAAATAAAATAAATAAATAAATATCCTCAGACATTCACACCTATCAACTAGTCCCATTTTAAGCAACTAAATGCTGCTTGTGTTACGGATACAAGATGACGGACAAATATATTTAATAGTAATACATATAATTATTCAGAATATAGATAATATTATACATATATAATAAACATCCAAGACTGGAGAACAAATGTCTGAAAATTTATCACCCAAACACTTGCCTCCACTGGGGATCGAACCCAGGACCTCTCGAGATGGCGACGCCTTGAGACCGGCTACAGACCACACGACCACGGAGGTCGTCACATTTATGTTCTAATAACTTTTCCAAGACAATATTTTGTGCCTTAACTTCTAAATTATAATATTAGGTCCTTACCTATGAAATTGGTGTTTTGTATGGAGATTTTGGGGAATTCTGCATTTTCCATACAAAATTTTTTTCAGTTTTCTTCACAACGACAAATCCAAAGATAATAATATTTGGCATCTATCATTAGACAAGCTTTAGTAATATGTGTAATATCACACTTCATAAAAAATATTTATCGTTTTTAAGTGAATGCAAATAAAATGATGTATTCGGGCGGCACTTAAAAAGAGTTGTCTCCATGTCCAATTTTAACACAATTAAACTTACAACGAATTATGAAAACAAATCAAAAGAGCTCAAAAATATAGTCCATTTTTAGACGAGGTAATTATTTTTTACGAATACTCTGAAGCTTAATAGATACAGTCAAAATACTAAGAGAGAAAAATAACACCAATTTCATAGATAAGGACCCAATATGTTCAAATAACTTTTCCAAGACAATATTTTGTGCCTTAACTTCTAAATTATAATATAAGTGACATCTCAGGGTTATTATTTTATCATTGGCATCCACCACGTCTCAATGTAGCAATGTCAGTTGGCTGCAGGCTGCCTTGCGACTGCGCATCTACATACATCTTCACAGCTAGCTTAGTATTAGTGGAAACGGTCACATAGTTTCGTAGCATAGCTACGAATAGCATAGCGAACGCATAGCATGTTGGGCAACGAAAGCGATGGATGAAAGAAAACTGCACTCAGCAGAGATGCGAATGCTGCGATGGATGTGTGGAGTCACAAGAATGGACAAGATCAGGAATGAGCAGCGCCAGTGACAGAAAAGATTAGGAGCAATAGGTTAGCGTAGTGAGGACATGTGATGAGGAGGGTTGAATGTCACATTACAAGAAGGATGCTGAGCATGGATGTGGACCTAGAGTGAGAGGAAGACCAAAGAAGCGATGGATTGAATGCGTGAAGAATGATATGAGAATAAAAGCAGTGGATACTTAGCTGACGAGTGTCAGAGGAGAATGGAAGAAGAAGACATGTTGTGCCGACCCCACCTAGAGTGGGAAAAGGGCAAGAAGAAGAGTTTCGTAGCATAGCTCTCACATCTTCGCAGCATAGCTGTAAAGGCATCCTTACAATGTAATATAATACTTAAATTGCTATTTTTAATGAAAATAGGTTGATCCCTTTGAGTATGATTGTATGCCCAAGAGGACTTTCGGGCTTTATACGAAGGTTGAAGAGGGGTACGGAGCGGCTAATTGGATTGTTAAAATACATTAACTTTACAGAATATCAAAATTTTATTTAGTATAATTATAAGTTTCTCGGTGGCGTAGTGGTGAGTACGCTTTCGCTTTCGAAAACAAAGCTACCTTGGTCAACCTTGGATGGGTGACCAAAACTATGTCAATTCAAAATCCTCCTTGCTTTGGTAGGCGCGTAAGCCGTCGGTTTCACAACGACAAATCCAAAGATAATAATATTTGGCGTGTATCATAAGACAACCTTAAGCGATATGTGTGATATCAAATTTCATAAAAATTATTTATCGTTTTTAAGTGAATGCAAATCAAATGATGTATTCGGGAGGCACTTAAAAAGAGTTGTCTCCGTGTCCAATTTTAACACAATTAAACTTACAACAATTTATCAAAATAAATCAAAAGAGCTCAAAAATATGGTCTATTTTAAGAGGAGGTAATTATTTTTTAAGAATACTCTGAAACTTGATAGATACAGACAAAATACTAAGAGAAAAAAAACACCAATTTCATAGGTAAGGACCCAATATTATACGTTACGATAGTATAAGTCACCCGTTTACCCACCTTCTCAACGAGACAAGAGTGGACTGGCATACACCCGGGTTAACACACCCAAGAGCACTAATCGAACCATACTCTCGCAAGCGCACTGCATACATACATACACACATACATAAGTCACGACTTTTTCCCACAGGGGTAGGCAGAGATTACATCCTTCCATATCCTTGCATATTTCTCTCATTACAGTCCTCATGCATGCTCGGCGATTTCGGGTACTTTTGACCTAACCCTTCTCTAGAACGTCTTTAATTTGGTCGAGAAACGTTCGCCTAGGTCTGCCTCGTCCCGTATCTCCACTCACACGCGATTCATATATCCCTTTAGTCAATGTATTTTCAATCATCCTTTCCACATGTCCAAACCATCTTAGCATACCTTTCTCTATTCTTGTCACTACATCCTCTTTCAAACCACACTGTCACTCAATTTTACTCCAGCCATGCTTCTCAAAGCGTGACTGACAAGCTATTAAAGCTAAACAGGAGTAACCTGAGCGTGATGATAAAGACTGACTGGTCACTGCAAGCTAAACAGACACCTTTACAACATGAGACTAAAGGACACCAGTGCTTGCAGGTTCTGTGAAAAGAGCGTGAAACACCAATGCACCTCATGTGCTCTTGTGAACCACTGATTCACAAAAGAAGCAGACACCTGGGAAGACGGGTGAAATTAAAACAATCCAAACTGGGAACATCTTATCTTTCTTAGACTGCCCAGTTGATGGAGCTACTGTAGGGCCTCAAATAGTACATTCATAGGAGGCAGCGGTAGCCGAGTTGAGACGGACGGGGCACTACTTGTTCGTGAGACCGCGGGAAATGTGGGTTCGATCCCACCGCCTGTACCACTGAGTTTGAATAAAACTTATGTACAGTTCATAGTGAATATCGCTTGCCTCACATTGTGCCCGGTGCATGGCTACATGCTCACCACCTGTTACCTAACATATCTGGCGAAAGTGTTTAACACCTCTGCCTACCCCTTCGGGGAAAGAGGCGTGATGATATGTTATTTTATGTTATAGGAGGCTGGTTACAATAAATCTTATTAAGTCGCAGATGTCGCAAAACAGCCCCAAACAGCCACAAATAATAAAAAAATAGACGTTAACATACCTAATTATAATAAGCGATTGTTTGTTATTGTCCTCTATATACCTATACAGCACCATGTCACACCAAGAAAGTAACCAATAAGTGTCAGTGGGTAATAATTGAAACTCGAGTGAAGTTTTTCATAACCAAGTTAACAAGCACCGAAAGATAAAAATTCCCTTGATTTTGTATAAAAAATTGATGAGATTCAAATGTTTCTTAAATGCGATAAAATGTATTTAAATATTTCGCCTCGGGCAAAACTCAAAACCTTGTCTCGGAGAAAATTCTTTGGACATTTTGTGTGAAAATGTTAAATTTAAAATAAATTGGACAAAATTAAGTTTTACGGTTCTGAATTCAACAAAATATTATGCTATTTCCTTTGTAGCAAGAGTATAGTTATTATTAGAATAAGAACTTTAATTTTAAGAACGTAAGATCATTTTTCCTGAGACATTGAAACAATTCAGCAAGTATTTAGCTTAAGACAAAGCTGGTAAAAAAAGTTAAGGCATATTTGAATAATATATATTTTTAAATAATCGAACAGATAATTCAGATAATTGTTTTACTGAGCCACCAGTTGGTACAGTGAACAGTCAGAGTGAACGAGAGTGCAAATATCTATAGGGGTAGGGTTAACACACAAAGGTTAATTTATAAATATAACCCGTGCTATCGTCATGCTACTATCACCCATATCTTTATTAGTTTAAGGTCTAGCATTTAAGCGCCATATAGTTATCGAGTACCGGTATTAGATAGGAAAGATAACCATGTGTCATGTTAATATCAACAGTGTGTGCATTACATGGCCATCTAGTACCGAGTAGAGTAAAAGGTATACAAGTCTGATTTCGGGCAAACTGAGTTTTATATACCAAAACTCTTGGAAAAAAAAAATGCAGCTTTTGGTGTATTTCGATTTAAGTTAGATCTTAACTAGTTTCTTATCAATAAACAAATATTTTTGTGATCTATGATCTTACTAAAGTTGTATTTAGCATTTAATGTTCATATTTTCTGTGTATGTCTGTATCGATATATATGTATTTACTTCTTTTAAAAATGCTTGGTGCCCAAAGATATTGGTATAAATAATATTTTAATCAGTTAACAGTTTAGTTTCAGGATTTGAATTCATATTCACGGCGCAAAATTTCATATTATATAATAGAAATCATCTTATACCACATGCACTGCTCAAAATTTATGTGAAATAGCTACAAGTCATAGCGGATTGGTAACGAGGGTGGTAATCTTGGCGGAAAATCTTTACGATGCGAAAACTTTTGATGATAGCATGGCCGTATACGCAGGAGTCCGTTCTTCTTTCTTATTATCTTCATATGACTTCCTACTTACATAAAATACATTTTATTTTGAAATAAAAGGTTTGGTCGATTTTATTTCTTTATTTCCGGCCGCTCGATACGCAGACGTCATCGTCGTTTTTAACGGTGCTCGCAAATTTCAAACAATTTATATCCTAGGTAAAACGAAAACAATTGATTTCTTTCTGCAAACAAATAGAGACACGAATTGTGCATTAAAGTTTGTGTGGCAATGGCTCATAGAAAAGATGGCTATTATGACAGACCAACATTTATTAACTTACAGACGTAGACAACTTTAACTTACTGACGTAGACATTAAAATTCAATTTTGACTGAATTTTGAGATTTAATATTCTGTCAATTTGAACACTGCTTTGTACTTTTGGGACAATGTGTCGCAGAGTCCCAGATGTCAACACAATACTTCCCGATTATGGATTCAAGCGAAATCAAGCAAGATCCCTTGGGGCAATTTTGAATTTAGTTAAATAACACGAATAATGACGTGAAAATTTATTCTGATTACACAAATTACCCGAAAAGCCAAAGGCGAAATCAGTTCATGTAAAATACTGGATTCTGTTAACCAAAGGTTAGTTATGTTTCAAATTGACAAGTCCGCATTTGAATATTTCCTCTACATTTTTTTCGCCACGAAAAAATTCGAATATCTCTGAGGAAATTCTTTTTTTTGTTCGCAGATTAAAGAGATGTAACAGCAGAAATTCTGCCAGGTACAAATAGAGGTAGCACGCGGGCCCAGTCATTCCGCTCATTGTTTTAGCAAAGGCTACTGAGAAAAGTACATTTCTTAGAAATTGTTAATTTATAGCGATGTTATTCCGCAGCGGGGACAGAGAGAAAAAAATATCCGAGGCAACGTGAAAAGGAACTATGGGCGACGAGGCAGGTGCGCTAGGGCTGTGCACTTACGAGAATTTTTACGACCATTGTTGGATATAAATCTTTTCATAATCAGAACATTTATTTGCACAATACTGTTCCAGGAATAAATGTTAACGATGGCGAAGTAAGTATGGTTATTTTCAGTCAAACTAGTTTGGAGCATACAGATATTATTCATTATTCTTCCCGGTCTCAACCGACATAAGTTGGTCGGCACTGATCCTGTTATATAACTAAGAAATCTTAATTCTTAATTAATACACTCTTCAATTACCCATTTTTCTCCTGATTGGACGTGTTGTTCTTGTCTTAAAGGAATTCAAGATAAAGTTAAAGAGCGTTTATTATTTCATAGCGCGAGAGCCAGCCCTAGCATCTAAGAAATCCCTACAAAAATAAACAAACAGAATATTCTTCATCGTAAGAATTTTCCTAACATAAAATCCGAGCATCGTTAGCGAGAATGAAATTAATAAACGAATATAATGTTAATTGGTCCGTTCATTGCGATGTGAATTTATTTTGCAGCAAGACGAGACAGAACTGTAGTTTCATTAAGACTTCTAGCGGCTTATACTTAAAAGACATTTTCTAGAAAAACTGCTGAATAAAACTTGGGTGCAAGGCGTGGGCGCCTCCGCAGTTCACGACGCTTTTAAAAGATCTGCGGTTTAATGGGCAAGTGAGTGGTTAGGTTTTTGAAAGAACATTTAATAATGTTTTGTGAAATTTCATTGATGATATATGTTACATGGGGACTTAACATATCTGGCGAAATGTGGGTGTCTCTATCTACCCCTTCGGGGAGAGAGGCGTGATGATATTTGTTATGTTTATAATAATATGTTATGTCATCTTAATAGGACTAAAATAAGATAAGACATAGGAAAATGTCAGGATGGATTAAATTATCAGAATTTGTATTTGGTTATTGTTCATAAGAACGTTGGAAGGGAAAGGTTTTAAGTGTGAGAAATCAGTATGTGGACGCTAAGCTTGGCTAAGTTAGTAAAACTTAGAAGCATCCTATCCTTCATTAAAGAGGATCACATGTTACATTGACCACAGTAAATGGGATAAATCTGTCCACCTCGACGTACTACCAACGCTGCGTTTCCTTCTATTCATTCCCAACGAACGTCAGTTCTGTAAGGAATTTTCCTTAACTACTACCACTTAAGTCTTAAGCTTTTTAGAGCTGCTTTCAGAACCAGTTTTCTATTACAAAGTTGAACCACTGAATAATTGTACTATAATACTAAGTTTATGTAACTGTCACATAATATGACCTATATTAAAACACGAGCGTGGTTTTAAAAAACGAGTTTATTAATAGTAGCACGTACACTACTTTATCTATACTCATTATTAAAAGAAACAAAACAAAACATTTAATTAATTTTATTTGTTGTTGGCTGTCTGGAAAACATTTGCCATAGTTTTGTGCGTTTTTAAGAAAAATAAGTGTTGCATAATGAGTCCAACCTGTGCATAATGGTTATGCTGATACAGTCTCCATTTTTATTTAAAAAGTATGTCAATATGAGTTCGAGTCTGAGTTCATAATTCGAGCATTGTAACATAAGTGTAGATAAAATATTTTTCCCGGGCAAAGATTACAAATATTTTTTCTACTTGTGACGATCCTGGCACATTGTTCGCTTTTCCTATTCTTATAACTAGTTCAATATGTGAGTAGGTATCAGGCTACCTGTCTGTACATCTATATTCTGTCCGGTACCAAGAGTACATTGCTCCCAGATACTGGGGCACAGGAGAAAAATAAATGAAATTTCCCCAACAGAACGTAGTCCATCAAAAAAGTTGTCTGATAACAAAAATGATATTTCTGCTAAATTAAATGGAATCTACACCACGTTTCTATTTATGTCACCTCTGATATTGAATTATACATTTTCATTTTGCCGTTTTCGTGTCTCGTCAATGTTTAGACTAGGTTTTTAATGGAATACTTGTTGGTGCTCTCAAAATGTCGGATGTGACTTGAAAGATGATATTTTGAGTGGAAATTGTACTGTGGAAACTAGGGTCGAATTTGTTGAAATTTTAGGTAAGTATTTGGGATGTTATTATTCGGGTACTTAATCATATTCGCTTAGTGTTGGTGATAGCTTTGAGAAACGAAAAATAGCAATTTTATGCCCAAAATAAAATGAGCACCTCTAGGCGAAAAAACGTATTACCTCCTCCTCCTCCTCCTCCGTTAGCCCCCTTTTTACATAAAAAATAGGCCTCTGGCTGGCCGTATCTTGTTTACCACTCCTAGCAGAGTTGGGACGGACAGGGGCCGAGAGGCCGCGGAAATCGCGGGTTCGATCCCGAATAAAACTTAAGTACTTGATTGTGAATATCGCTTGCGCCACATTGTGCCCGGTGCATATCAATAGGCTCGCCACCTGTTACATCGGGACCTAACATAACTGGCGAAAGTGGGTGTTTAACACCTCTGCCTACCCCTTCGGGGAAAGAGGCGTGGTGATATGTTATGTTATAAAAAACCAAACGGGACCAAATTAGATTAGACGAACTACAAATTTTATGACCCGTGAACTAGATATGAGTATTAACTAGACCTCTGTTAAATTTAATTACATCAGCCGCCATTATATTACAAAGAAGACAATTAAGTTGCCGATTACTCACGCCGTCTTAATTCGATCTTAGAAGTTATATCCACGTAATCATTTGATTCAAGTCATGTAATCATTTGTGACTACACGTGGTTGTTTTGAGCGAAGGATGTTGTAAATGTTTAATTAACTTCTAAATACAGTTTAAAGTACTGAAAAGTAAGTATAATAAAGTTGAATTAGCACACGTGCATATACGTGCATTAGCAATGTCGTGTGTTCACACCGTCGAGTTTTATATATCACTCGAATAAGAACAGATAGGCTTTAAAATTACATGCGAATAATGTCACAAAATACATAAGAAGTACATATATAAGACCAACAAATATATCGGGAATTAAACCAGTCTAAAGGATAGTAGGAAACAAAAAATTGCACACTTCGTAACTTGTAACAGATTGTTAATATCCCAACTCACACAGTAACCTCAAAAACACACAATTTTTGCCATGTCAGTCAGCAAAAATATCTCCATCATACAAGTGAATGGTTTTCATAGTTCTAAATATTTATTTTTATGGTGTCATGTTCCCGGGAAAGCGTAGGGAAGTCCTATTGGATGTTATGTGTTGATAACAGCGGCTCCGCTGTGATGCCGTATAAATGCATTCTTTATAGACGTAATATCGCGTGAAGGGCCTTTACTGTTACGCTGTGGGTAATTGTGGAGTATTTAATCAGTAAGCAGAAAAGTAGTTGCTAGAAAAAGATAAGCCAAGAGAAATTCTGTTAGAACATTATAGACAATGATCGTTTATCAACCGCCTATGGACATTTATAACTTACCCTATCTTACCCTAACCTTTTACGTTACCCTTTCAGGGATATAAATCTGTAATAAGTTATGTTTATAAATATATAGAACAGAAAGTCTGTCTCAAATAGTTAAGACTAATGAAGTTACAAGAGTCGGCGTCTATTAAGGATTTTATAACCGAATCTACTCGTAGAACACGAGAAAGATCTTACATCTGTTTTCATTTAAGTTAATATTACGGCTTGAAAACAGGTCAGGGCTGAAAAAGCCAATCGTACTTCACCGTGTGACCTTTCACTGCAGCTGAATAGCGAAGGTCAGCGGCGGAGGCTTCCCCCCCCAATATCCGGGCATCAGCCTCAGGCTCAGAGGCCTCAGGCTAATTTGACTTACAGGCTGCAAATCACATTGACAGTTGCCAATTATGATTACTGTTATCAACCAATGTATTTAAGTATTGTTTTGGTCGTTGGCCTTAAAGAAAATAAAAAAACATTACCCTAAAATCCTGTAGTGATTAAATCATAAATGTCGCATTTTCTTGACTTTACGTATATCCAATGTCAGTCAATCAGTAAAAGTAGCCAGAGTAGAGGTCCTGCCTAAAAGGAGACTGGATTAGAGTAAGAATAGAATAGAATAAAATTTATCCACACTACTTAGCCTAGTACAAGTTTTCATTATATACAATACAAATTTGACAAAAGCAGTTGTGAAATGGCATTCACTCAGCACTATATCGAGACGCCCATAAGACATCTGGGCGCTGTTCTTTCGAGAATACCATGCGGTACTAGATTAACTAATATCACACATGTTTCACGCTGTGGTGATGAGACATGAGACACTGAATTCCGACGCAAAACAGGCTCATAAGAACTTTTCAGAAATCGTGTTGAATTACTGTTCGAGCGAACCTCCTGGATTACTCCAAACTTAAGAAAAAAAAAACTAATAAAGCCTGACGCAAGCGAAGGGTCCCGAAGGGTGGCCGAAGTCTCGCGACATTGTTATCAGTGCGCCCGCGGCCCAGTTTACGACCCCATAAATTACGGGACAACTCGAAAACTCGTAAAAAAGTCATCAAGCTAAAATTGGGCACACTCACTATGATAATGCTAGACAATCGGTGTAATTACGGCACCCGCTCAACGCATAAACTACTCAATTTATGGGTCATCAAACTCAAATGGAATAGGTCCTCCTCACTGAAACGGCCTTCTACTTCATAACTCGTGTTTACCGTAAATAGTAATCCGTAATTCGGAATCACCTTGAGTCTTATCCGGAGAGCGTAAGGTCGGTAATAAAACTGTTTTGTCAACAAAGAGTTTCGTGCCAAATTTGGTATGTACTGAACTAATAGCATCTTTAATAAAGAACCAACAAATATTACTGTTTTGGATTGAATGTGGGATGAATGACTCTTTGCAATGGGATCGCCTATGCTTTGGTTTAGACCTTTCATTAGATTCATTGGTGAAACCTGCATTCGATTTCAACATTTTGTTGACTAAAGTTCTTGAGTGGCGGCCACGTACTTGGACATGGACAACGAGATATCTTCAGTGATGGTCGTGGGAAGCCGCTGGATATGGGCAAGGCAGGGCCGATTGTTATGGAAATCTTGGGGGAGGCCTTTGTCCAGCAGTGGACGTCATAGAGCTCATGATGATGATGATGATAATGATTTCGTTGTTCAGAGGATCACACACAATGGTGACTTTATAATCTGCCGTCTTTGAAACTCGTGTTTTAGCGTTCGTGTCTATATGATTTTTTCGATACTAGATATGATTTTTTTTATTGACTAGTTATGATTTTTATAGAGACATGGCTAGTTACGAGTACTAATAGGTATGCATTCTCATTCAAATATGAACTTTATTGCATGCTTATAAGAACACATGTGTTAAAATATTATTTCTTTACTCAAATTATTCAATCATTTTTATTATTATTTTATACTTACCCTTCGATAATTTAAAATATACCTCTGCGTAGGTATAGAAGCTATATCCACATTATATACTTATTTATACCTTCCATATCATCTGTTACTGTACGAAAAAGAAGCTATTTCAACAAATATTGGATACTTCACAAATATGTAACCGTACAAAAATACCTCAAGAAGGAAAACCTACCGCGCGGAGACAACAAATAAAATATTCCACGGGCGAAACTCAATCAGTTTCGTTCGGAAAAACGTCGGCTCGACATAACGCAGCAGATAAGTAGAACAGATGATAAACAAACATAAAACCTGTAAATTGCCGTATGTTGACGAAAAGGGAACGTAAAGGTAAACGCACACTTATTTGAGCCAAACGCGTCGAACGAGTGGAAGGAACGAAGGATTTTTGAATTCTGTATATGAAATTTTATGATAAGCATGTTGCTCGCGTTGAATTGTCCGAAGCTTGATGAACCGCAGCAAAACATTGATGAATTCAGATGATAGGCGGCAAAGCTGATGTTATGGTCACACATACAAATTTAATTTGGTTGGTAGGCTTTTTAATATTGGGTCCTTACCTATAAAATTTGGTGTTTTTTTCACTCTTAGTATTTTGTCCGTAAAAATTAAGATTCAGAGTATTCCTAATAAATAATTACCTCGTCTAAAATAGACTATATTTTTAAACTCTTTTGATTTGTTTTGATAATTTTTTGTAAGTTTAATTGTGTTAAAATTGGACACGGAGACAACTCTTTTTAAGTGAATACATCATTTTATTTGCATGCACTTAAAAACGATAAATAGTTTTTATGAAGTGTGATATTACACATATTACTAAAGCTTGTCTAATGATAGATGCCAAATATTATTATCTATGAATTTGTCGTTGTAAAGAAAACTGAAAAAAAATTAGTATGGAAAATGAAGAATTCCCCAAAATCTCCTTACAAAACACCAATTTCATAAGTAAGGACCTAATATTTCACTTTCTTCATCTTGTTCATTACTAACAAAAAAAATCTCGGCAACATCCATTACTAGTTCACATGTAATCAAGATGCGACATGTGTAATGGACGTTGAAACAATTTCTTCGTTGCGGTCAATTTCCAATAAGGTGTTTACCATATTCTCAGCTTTCGATTCACGGATTCTATTCGGAAAGTCATCCCGTCTCGCTCTAATTCGTCGCAACAAAAAGAGAAAGATATAGAAATTTCGTTATTGGTTTGTTTTTCGATATTTAACAAACATAGTAAATAAAAATAACGTAAAACAAAATATAACAAAATTAAGTTTGTGCTTTGTATGCTCTTTGCGACTCGTTCGATGCGTTCAGCTCTGATAAGTGTGTTGTTCACCTTAAAAGAAATCGGGTATCCATCTCCAAGATTGAAAAGTCTCGCCTGCGCCGGCTCTTTGTCAAACGGCTATAAAATACGTAATGGAGGAGTTAGGGCTGTACGCCTTGAAATACTAAGTATTGAAATCACGATTCACGTACAATACCGAGACAAGAGTTCAAATGTAAATTGTGTACATTCTGCTCCAAAAATATGTTACGTTTTTGACAGTAAATGACTCTTATTAGAAGGAAATAAAGATTGACAGCTCTAAAATTTGTATACATATTTTTACTCGTCTGTACCACTTGTTTTAAATCAAAGTTTTGAACATATGCAAAGCTTAATATGGATAAATCTTCATTTGGTTCGAAGACGTATAATTACTTTATTATGTTTAAATGTAGTAGCAATAGAATATCTATTACATACACATACATACAAATAATCATGATTATTATCTCCCAAGGTTTAGTCGGAGATTAGGCAAAAGGACCGCAAAAGCAGCCATTGGCAAAGTCAAAGTAATTTGCTGGTTCTTGCAAAGTAACTTGCCAGAACCAGCTAAGTATTCCTTTAGCTTTGAAAGGACTTCCTCATGGAGAAACGTGTGAGGAGTATGAGCCGTTACACCACCACGCCGTCCCAATGTGGGTTGGTGCGGCTCTGACCAGTATCTATAAAATAAAAATGTGCCTGACGACAGGTATTACTGCAGTTGTCCAATGGTTAACCGCACTGGCAATAATGAAAGTCCACTGCACTACAACTACAGCTTGATTTAGGGCAAATTAACTCATTTCACTTTTAGAGAGACGAATTTTTAATTATTGTTATAACTCCACACTCATACACCGGGCACAATATTAGACAAGAGACGAGAGATGGATTTTATTCAATCTCTACAGACAGATGGATAAAAAACCCGCGACCGTTTTTCTGAAGGGTTACCAGTAGTTTTATAAAGCGATATCAGTACAAAATTTTTATGAAGGCTGGTTCTTTAGGAAGATTGCCTTTTTCTAATATAGGTATTTCACATCGAACCCAGGTATTTTAGTCAGAAAGACAATCCAAAAAAAATATATCGCCAAATGTGACAACCCTAACACTTCACCTTCGTTACATTACAGTAAAACAAAACACATTACATTACACGCAGACGGTGTCCAGTTATTGTTGTAATAATTAGGATAAAAGTGTTTTTGTCATCACTCCCATTACTTCCCATTGTGGGTGTAATTCAATAAAGCACCCTTGAGATAACTTGGAGGGCAGCTTGGAAAGCATAATAATATATTTTTATTCAATATTGATATACCAGCAGAATGGTTCAGCTAATGAGTACAGTCGCGATGACCTTTACTATTTTCATTCTTTTTTATCATATTGGGAAACAAATAATCGTCTAGGTAGATGGTAATACATTCGCCTATAATACCTGTGAGGAGTTAAAAAGGGTAACGAATATACATTACTAGCTGTGTTCGCGACGTCTTTCGCGTGGCTATTGATTTAGCGCCGGAAAAAAGTTGACAAAAATTTTTGTTAGTATAATTAACAGTGAATTGTTTTTTTTACAAAATGCATAACATTCCTACCCCTTATTAAGTAAAATGTTGACTATTAATAGTTGAACTAAAACCTCTAAAGATTAAAATTGTGAAAATAACATTTCCTGTCAGTGTCATCTGATTAATGGTTGTCATGGTAAATCTCTGTTGTCGTGTGATTATTTTACAATGCCCAGAAATTTTTAAATTCGAAATGAAATTACATTTTAATGGAATATGTCACTTAATACTCGGTCGAACAGATATTGATAACAGCGGTTTCACCCGCGCGGTACCCGTTCCCATGGGAATATCGGGATAAAAAGTAGCCTATATCAATTTACAGACTGTAGACTATCTATGTACCAAATAATTATTAAATATGATAACAATGTTTTCAAGTTTCCTATTCAATTTGTTTTAAGCAATGCTAAGCGATAATTTATCATTCATGTAACAAAATACAAAGCGTCAGCAATTCGTAGCACGTCTGTAGCTACAGGACTACGAGCCACCGACTACGACGGAGTGCTACGGCGTAGGTGCTACGTCTTAGAATCGTAGCATTGCACTTTAATATTTTCTACGTTACAGCACTTATATTGTAACTTTAAAGGTTTCGAACCGGTTTGAAATATACAGTTTTACCGGTTATTTTGGTTTTATTTCTGAAAGATTCGTTACTGAACCAGCCATCCACATTTTGGAACCGTTTAGGCTATATCGTCTGCTATCTTATATCTTACCTATGAAATTGGTGTTTTGTATGGAGATTTTGGGGATGTCTGCATTTTACATACTAACTGATAAAATATCAGTTTTCTTCACAACGACAAATCCAGAGATAATAATATTTGGCATGTATTATTAGACAAGCTTTAGTAATATGTGTAATATCACACTTAATAAAAATTATTTATCGTTTTTAAGTGAATGCAAATAAAATGATGTATTCGGGAGGCACTTAAAAAGAGTTGTCTCCGTGTCCAATTTTAACACAATTAAACTTACAACAAATTATCAAAACAAATCAAAAGAGCTCAAAAATAAAGTCTATTTTTAGAAAGGGTAATAATTTTTTAGGAATAATCTGAATCTTAATAGTTACAGTCAAAATATTAAGAGAGAAAAAAAACACCCATTTCATAGGTAAGGACCCAATAATTTGAATGATATGTTCTTGTCTCAACTACAAAATGAAAATGTTAAATGATTGCTGATTCTTGTACAGATATAAGAAATTAGTACATATCTATGTTATTATCATATAGCAAGTTCATAAAACAGCTGATCACTAGTTATAACCTTATTCAAATAATTATTATTTTTGTCTACTAATGTAACGTGTTACGGCCTGTATATAATTTCTACCTTTTCATGCTCTATGTATCTTTTTTTGATAGACATTGTCAGAAAATTCAATAAACCGCGAATTTTCCATCTTCCACGTTTGTTTTTAGTAGAATTTATTCCCCTTCTTTTCGATAATATTCACTGATAGTTATTGGCTCACAATCTAACTACTTTATACCTCCGAAAACATCCTCCTTTGACAACCTCCGTGGTCGAGTGGTCTGTTCGCCGGTCTCAAGGCGTCGCCATCTCGAAAGGTTCTGGGTTCGATCCCCGGTGGGGGCAAATGTTTGTGTGAACAGGCATTTGTTCTCCAGTCTTGGATGTTTTATATATTATTATGTATATTATATTCTGAATATTTATATGTATTTATCTATTAAATATATTTGTCCGTCATCTGGTATCCATAACACAGGCATTAGTTGTCTAGTATGGGCCAGTTGATAGGTGTGAATGTCTGAAGATATTTATTTATTTATTTATTTATACATATTCATATCTTCTGTCTTCTTGCCTCTTATCTGTACCTGCCTCTCGATTGTAAGTAACGAAACTATTATAACCCATTTTCCACAAACCAAACTATATAATTACATGTCCTCAGCCTATATACGTCCCACAGCTGAGCACTATTCTTCCTCATGAAGAAACACATGAGGAGTATGGGCCGTAACACCACCACGCTGGCCCAATGCGGGTTGGTGGGTAGAAACGGTTACAATACCGGGACCAAGGGCTTAACGTGCCTTCCGAAGTACGGAGGAGCTCGAGATCACAAATATTTGGTCACCCATCCGCGGCCCGACCATGGCGAAAGTAGCTTTGTTTTCGATCGAAATCAAAGCGTACGAACCACTACGCCACCGAGTTCCTCGAGAAATACATGTAAATACCTATAATTCATTTTCGCATCTTTCATTTAATAGGAAACACCTGCATCCTCTTACTCTCGTGTTTACCGTGGAACACAAAAATACATTAAGCAACATTAGGACACAACACACATTTCAATTCAAGTAGTGTCCATAGATACCGTATTTCTTCCACGGGAAGCAATTGATTTAACACCGCTTATGAGCAGTGAAAGGCCGCTTTATTGTATCCAGTCAAATCGTAAGGGTCCGTACACACAGACCAGTTCGGAGAATTTTTTTCTTTTTTTACAACTTACCTAAAGTTCTTGGCCTTCATCTCACCTGATGGTAAGTGACGATAAGGCCTAAGGTGGAAGCGAGCTTCACCTGTAATCCTCAACAACTGAGGAACTGGCTATCTTACACTCTGATTGCCGGAACACAACAATACTTAAAACATTGTCAAACATTGTTGTGTATCATATCATCACGCCTCTTTCCCCGAAGGGCTAGGCAGAGGTGTTAAACACCCATATTCTGCCATATATGATAGGTCCCCATGTAACAGGTGGAGAGCCTCTTGCTATGCACCGGGCAAAATGTGAGGCAAGCGATATTAACAATGGAATATACAAAAGTTTTAGTCAAACAACGACAATTTTAGGTAAGACGGTGCTAGCCAGCCAGGCGGGCTTTCTGCCCCCGTGGAGAATCAAACCCCAACTTCCCGATCAACACCTGATGGTGTGAACCACTAGGCCAGAGAAAGGTTAAAAGGTTATCTCATTTAAAACAGAGATTTCATTTTACGTTTCACTTCTTTTGCTTTGCCGCCATAATAACAATGTCATAAGCATTGTTGTGTTCCAGCAATTTGAGGTAAGAAAGCCAGTTCCTCAGTTGTTGAGGAAAACAGGTGAAGCTCGCTACACCTTCGGTGTTGTCGTCGCTAGTTGACATGAAGGCCAAGAGCTTGGTTGTCATATGACATAATTATTCCACTGCCCTTTTCCCAATTTCATTTTGGTGTCGGCGTCTTTCTCCTCCATCACACGCCATATCAACATTCACTCCCATCCAAGCTATGTCCTCATTCACACAATCTATCCAATTTTCTTCGGTCTTCTTCTCCCTGCATTACCATCCACTCTCATATTCATAATTCTCGTTACATGCTCATTTTCTCTTCTCAAAATATAACCACACCACGAAGCCGCTTTTCTCTCAATTTCTCAATTACTGGAGCAACTTTCAGTAAAAAAAGTCCGCTACGATCCTTCTTCGCCCGTCTGTGTGTACGGCCACTTAAATCCAGTGTAATCGTAAGGGGCTGTTACGTATTCATTACGGCCTCTGAGGCTGGCATTGGTATGCGAAGGCCGTCTGGCCTCGTACGGGTTACACTGGATTTGAATTCGGCAATGTAACAGTAAGTACTGTGCTGTTGGAGTTTAAGACTAATAGCTTATAGGAATATAAACAAATAATACCATCAAAGAAGGGAGATGTCAACGAATTTTTTTTTTATCAAATATAAAACTAACTAATATTATCTGAATTCAACATAACTTTTTTTTTTTTTTGTTTACTTAACTTGTCTTATATTTATTTTACGTTCCCCGATCATCGTTTTTGTCACATCCGTAAAATTTTATTTATGTATTATGTGTTGTTACTTATTTATATATCGGTATAATATTATTTATTTTATATTTATATATATTATTTCATTTATTATTTCATATGTATATATTGTTAAGTACACGCGACTCAGTTTACTCCTCAGCATTTTTCCTTCGCAGGTGGGTTGGAAGACATTTCTATTAGGAATAAGCCCTACCTTTTGTACTAAATTACCTTTTTTTTTTTTTGTATTGCTTTTGTGTTTTTTTTGTGTGTGCTATAAATTGTGAAATAATAATAATAAATAAATAATATAAATAAATATCCTCAAACATTCACACCTATCAACTAGCCCCATTTTAAGCAACTAGTGCTGCTTGTGTAACGGACACTAGATGACGGATAAATATATTTAATAGATTAACACATATAAATATTCTGAATATATACAAACATCCAAGACTGGAGAACAAATGCCTGAAAATTCATCACCCAAACATTTGCCCCCACCGGGGATCGAACCCAGAACCTCTTGAGATGGCGACGCCTTGAGACCGGCATACAGACCACTCGACCACGGAGGTCGTCATAAAAGAACCATATCCTCATGCCTAATCATTTAAGTCAAAGCTTACACACAATTTTTACATGTTAGTAGCGAATAATGTGGTAATTACCATAACACCTATATCCTTAAGAGCAGAGCTGTTTACACCCAGCTTTCGCGTTTTGTAACAGGGGCGTGCAGTATTGCCATGCACCAGGCACAGTATGAAGCAAGCGATATTCAGAATAAACGTTCATGTCCTGTTTTTTATGCATGTACAGTCAGCATCAAAAGTTGATGACCATTTAAATACCTTGCCAAATTAAATGTCGAAGCAAATGTCATGATGGTGTCTAGAAAAATGTCGTACCTGTGAAATGTGACACAGTACTTAAATGATCAGCTACTTCTGATGCTGACCGTACCATGTTTTGTGTCAAAGTTACAAAGATCAACCAAATTTTGTTATTTTCATAATAATTCTTCAGATATTCTTATTCAGAAAAGCGTCAAAAAAATAAACATTTCTACAACTCTTCGCTCAAAAACTAAATCAGAAATTCGATCTTTTTTATCCAACACCAATTATGCCCCCTTACTTTTTAGTAAAAGTTCTTGTTACTTTAATTGTTAAGAACCAAAACCATTTACTAAGAAGCAAATAAATTGGCCGACACCGATGTGATTCCAGTTAAAACCGGCCTCCCCCGGGAACCGAAGTGACCGCCGACCTTCGATTTATGTCCGAGTTACGGGTACGAGTACCGGACGTATGGTTGTCCTGGGAACTATTGCACTCCGAAGATCTTGCTTGGAAATGGCGATTTATGTTAGCTAATTATTTAAATAGATTATATATATATATAATATATATATATATATATATTCATATTATTAATGTTAGATAGATCGTAATTATAATATAACAAAGGTTTATTTAGAAACAATTCTATTAAGAAAAAACACAATTTATTACCACTTTTTATTGCGAAGCACGTAAGTCACGTGCTCCATCGTCAATCAATCAATCAGTCAATCGAAACAAAAAAAAAATATTTATAGGGCCAGGTTATTAGATTATACACATATAACACTAGCACGGGCAAAATGCAGAATGACGGGTAGAAACATCCTTATTTATTTAACTATTTATTGTAAACAAAAGAAAAATTTTGAATATACAACATAAAATAAAAAGACGAGTACAAAAGGTAGGGCTTATTTCTAATAGATATATCTTCCAGCCCACCTGCTTTAGGAGAAATGCTGAGAAGTAGACTGAACAGGTACATGGGGCTACGACTTGTGGGTGTCTTCGTAGTAAAAACGTTTAAATATAACCATATTTAAAAGAACCATTAGTATTAATAAAATCCACTCACTCCATTACAAGGATATAGGGCTATTATCACCGAATAAAAAAATAAATTATTAAATTCTCCTCAAAAGTGACCTGCGTTCCGAGCGAGTGGTAGATTCACTTATTCATAAATTGACGTTTTTAAGTGTTTGTATATCAAGCCTATAAAATAAAGATATTTTTGATTTGATTTGAAGAACAAAGGGTAAGGGTATAAAGTGACAGGATTTTAATTATATACTGAAAATTTGAAGTACAATATTTGATTCTATTAATATTTATATTCTGAGGGTAAAGGGCATTAATATAAGGTGGCTAGCATTCATTAAAAACTTATAAATACGAGTAACATTAAATTCATATTCTCAAAATTTTTGTTGTTGTGTGTGTGAAAAGTGGTGAGTTTATAAAGGGCCAGGGGTTATATGATTACACACATATAACAACCACTGGTAAAATGTAGAATGAACTAATTTTATTAATCTGTCATACAATGTTTTTCTAGTAATGTTCGGTAATGTATGAGTTGATTTCGACAGTACGATTATCTGTTAATTATACAATGTTCAACACTTAAATGAAATGACATACATACTCACAGGGTTCAAAATTAGCAAATCGAGAAGAGTTCGATATCGAAAACAAAGCTACCTTCGACATGGTCAGGCCTTGGATGGGTGACAAAATTATGTGATCTCGAACTTCTCTGTGCTTCGAAAGGCACGTTAAACCGTTGGTCCCGGCCTTGCAGCCGTTTCTACCCACCAATCCGCATTGGGCCAGCGTGGTGGTGTTACGGCCCATAATGTTCATGTGTTTCTCCATGAGGAAGGCCTGTGCCTAGCAGTGGGACTTATACAGGCTGACGACGACGACGAAATTCGCACGAGATAGACTAAAAAAAAATCGTTTGAACACTGTACCTGGTGGTGGTACTGTACCTGCTATGGCATACATATCAGGCGAAATAAGTGACTCCTTTAATGATAAATACGATATGATATGTTGGTAAAATAATTTGACGTATTTTGTTATAAGATAAAATGTTTAGGAATTCAAAATTGACAATTTAACTTCCATAAACTTGAAAAGAGCACCCATATTCTTAGCCTCATACAATTTTACTGACGTAAACACAATAAACTTGTCACACGCTCACAATCATACCTGAAATGCCAAGCCTGAATTAAACTGGACGGCCGAAACTTCCACCGACACATGTCGCTTTACTGCCTAATGAACCCAGAGCACACGTAGGTTCTCGCAATCTGTATGCAAATCGTCCCTGGGGTGGCTATCTCATTTCCTACCCTCGCTTACTGACCCGCGTCAAAGATGGATGGACCCGAAAGAAACTGTCCGCCCGAGGCGGTCCGCCGAATTGAAAGTGCATTGATTGCGTCCAATTGGCTCTAAGGGTCCCTTTGTAACCCTGGTACAATTTACAATTTACCGAAGGTCCTCTGACAAAATGGCGGCTGTATTAATACTCTATCCTTGGCTAATCCTCCTGCCAAGCTTAGATAAGAAACCTATTTTATCCTAAACCTATTTTATATAGATATAAAATAAAATAGCTAAATTAGCTGGTTTGAGAACGGAAAGTAGGTCATTTGAACATAGCACAGAGGTCGATTCTCAACCTAATATTGGGTCCTTACCTATGAAATTGGTGTTTTTATTCTGTCTTAGCAATTTGTCCGTAACTATTAAGTTTCAGAACATTCTTATAAAATAATTCTAAAAATAGACCATATATTTGAGCTCGTATTATAATTATCAAATTAAATATTTGATAATTTTTTGTAAGTTTAATTGTGTCAAAATTAGACACAAAGACAATTATGTTTTAACTGCCTCCCGAATACATCATTTGATTTGCATTAACATAAAAACGATGAATAATTTTTTCAAGCGTGTTCACACACATATTGCTAAAGCTTGTCTAATGATACATGCCAAATATTATTATCTCTGGATTTGTCGTTGTGAAGAAAACTGATAAAATGTTAGTATGTAAAATGCAGAAATCCCCAAAATCTCCATACAAAACACCAATTTCATAGGTAAGGACCCAATATTTTCACATTGACCAAAAATTTTCCAGTAACATTAATAATTTTGTATATTTAAGAGTTCGATTTTGCTTTAGTCACCTTAATACAAGTAGGTCTTGGGGCGAATTAGAGCAAATCCCGAGTTATACAACAAATAGGTTCGGATACCAATAACTGATTAACTTTCATTGGTCGAATCCACTGTTATGACGGAGTTCTGCGTACACGGCTAAAGCAAGGCACGGCATTAGACGGCTAAAGCATTTTTGGTATTACTAAACCAGTGTCGCTAATTGAAATTTGGTCGAATTCGCTCTTAAACTGAGAAGGCAAGGAATTCTAAAAAAACATAGAATCATCTTTCTTACGTTTTTCTTTTCAAAATACGCAATGCTAAGGAAATACTCACTTAATAATTTATTGTCTCCAAAATTACAACGCTTTAATGTAAGCTGTAGAGAAATTCTTTGCGAAGATAGGACTGTTACTTTAAATAACCCTGGCCATCTCTACCTTACTATACTAATAAATATATACATATATTTCACACAAACATAAAATTCAAACCAAAACGCATCAAAACAGAACATTACACCCGATTCGATCCCATTGCCATAAGACGTTAGCTCGTGGTAAACATGAAATTAAACATGGTGTAGCTCCCCTTCCGCTCACAACTCGCGACAGTTAGGTAACAATGAAAGGAGGGTAGTTTTGCGATAACTAATCGGCTTGCGCGAAGTTTCGTGTCGCCATACGCGACGCGACTCGCGGAAAACAAATACGTGCATCTAAGAATTATTGGCGACGATTTATTTTAAAATTGGTATATGTGAAATGCTCGTCTCGGTAGGTTCTTATCGAGGACACGTAATCATTCATTCTCGTTTACTTTTTAATATTCGAATGAAAACTTATTTTATCCGTTTTTTGAGAGCGAAGAAAGCCTACCATCAATCATCATTTGCCAGTTTAGTGTCTCGCAGAATTGTTCCTCGGATCTTGGGTCGTTCCCACTTAGGGTTCGAATGGGTACACGGTGTTTTAGGCCCGTATTACAGAACGAAACTCAAGCGTAGATCTCTGCTTGAGCGCAGTTAAAAAGGGATGGCACTGTGTGGGATGAATAGCGCCATCCCTCTCTAACTGTGCTCAAGCAGAGATCTACGCTTGAGTTTAGTTCTGTAATACGGGCCTTAGAACAGTGTAGAGTCGAATGCGCATCTTTTCAACTTACACTTACGATCTATGCATGCATTATATTATGGGGATTTCAATGGAAATAATGGCATGTATAAAGCGTAAGTGTATGTTACAAAGATGCGCCCCTAACGTCTTGAGTGACCCCCCCCCCATTCAGCCCCGCATGTTTGTTTATTATTATGCACTTTTTAAAAAGTTTTTTATCTAATATTATTATTTTATTCTTTTTAACTACGCACAGCGCCATCTATTGATTGGTGGTTGAACACCAATAGATGGCGCGGTGCGTAGTCACCCGGATAATCCAACCGGATAATCAAACAGACAAACAAGAAAGTGAGTTAATAAAAACGTGGTCTATACCTTGTTGTGGTGTGTCATGCCAAAAATATTCTCTCTAAAGGTGGTAAAGCAATTTTATCGTCGACTATACGTTTCGAAGATGGATTCCTCCTTGTCAAATGGTAAAAGTATAGCAAGCGATTTTTATGATATGCTATTACTTAAGTTCTATTTCAACTCAAAGGAACAGGTAGGGAACTCGCGTCCTCTACACGAGTAGTGCAGTTCTTCACACAGCACGACGCATGTGATACAAATAAAAGGTGTAGAACATTGAATTGCGCTTACAATGTCCGCAGAGAACGGTCTGAACACTATCGGCGTAAACCTTTTACCGCGGCAGTATCCTCGTCCATCATTGCTATTATGTCGGCCAACTGTTATTTTTATTGTCCACCATTAGTTAACAAAGTTTTCTCGACAGTGGTTTAGTCAATGAACCGAAAGATACAGCTCTTACAAAGTGTGACGCTCTAACCGGAATTTATGACGTCATTAAATGGAATATAGCGAGACTATAAGGTAACGAACTCATGATCGCAGAATGTAACTGGTTGTAACTGGTATTCAGTATTGAGTACTGTACATAGCTTTTTAAAAAAAACTTCAATCTTTCAGGTTTATCTTACAAACCATAATTTGTTTTTAGAGTAGTTTTGTTTTCAATATAGACGATATGCGATTAGAATAAAATATTATATACCTGGTCCTTTTCTTTCGGTGTATCTAATAGAAATGGTAACTTAGGCATACGTACTATGGTTTTCAAAGTTTATCCATTGTCCAACGCCACACATACCTGAAACAAATAAACAACAGTAAGTACACAAATTTCATATTTTAAAATCGGGCAGCAACAAACTATCATGAGAAAAATGTCGTTTGGACTATGAGTTATGGTTGTATTTGACGCAATTTTTGATACAATAAATTTCAAGTGTCCGTCTTCATCAAACGAATCTTTCTCAGAATATTGGTAGGCGCCATTAGTCATCTTTGTCAATGTTAAATCTAATGCTAGTTTTATAGTCACGCCGGCGGTCACGGTCGTGTCTCAGTTTCGATCTATCAATCTATCAGCCTATTGTCGTCCACTGCTGGACACAGGCCTCCCCCAATGATGTCCACAACGACTGGTTTCGATACGATCGCGACGCGATTTGAATTGCGGGACTATGAAACGAATCTACTATCTCGTGTAACTGCAAACGTGCGGATTTAGCCAGCGCTGTTGAAACGCGTGTCTTTGAAATCGCCGTAAAAAGTTCAAAAGCAAATAAAAGACATCATAATCTTGGTAACATAGTTATAATTAACAAAAGCTATTCTTGCAGATATTTTCTAGTATCCAATACAGCATTCCCCGCAGCGTTATAACTTCATCGCCGGTGGAGATCATTTTGTAAGAGAAAACATGCTCCCTCAAGATATTTGCTTGGAGATATCTGATTAGTTGACGGAAACGCCAAGATGTATTTAAAAATCTGATAAAGCCTCTATATGTAGATTTTTACTTAGAGGTATTACAAGTTTGAATTTCGTCAAATAATGTCGAGGTGGACCTTTGTGACAATAGGGTTGTCGCTCGCGGTCTAATAAATATAATATAATATCCTCAGACATTCACACCTATCAACTAGCCCCATTTTAAGCAACTAATGCTGCTTGTGTTACGGACACTAGATGACGGATAAATATATTTAATAGATAAATACATATAAATAACCTGAATATATAGAAATATATATAAACATCCAAGACTGGAGAACAAATGCCTGAAAATTCATCACCCAAACATTTGCCCCCACTGGGGATCGAACCCAGAACATCTCGAGATGGCGACGCCTTGAGACCGGCATACAGACCACTCGACCACGGAGGTCGTCATATATTGTACAAATGTATAATTTAATGTATTTGTTTTTTTTTTGGATATGTAAATATTGATGTTTGATGATCATAAATATGTGGGTTGTATTAAACATTCGTTCGCTTCGCAAGTGCTCTATTAAACATATACGGTGATGATTTTTATGTGATATTATTATACTCTTTATTGCAATTTATTAACACTAATTTGATATAAAGTAAGCAATAGGCCTTAAATTTATTAAAGATCTCTTCCAGACAAACCAGATAAATTTGTATTAAATTATATAATACGATTTTAATGGCGATGAATAAACTTTATTATATATATACTGAGAACTAATATAACTAATGTTCATTAGGTTCAGTGCTTGAACAGTATCTACGTCGACTACTATCAGCTAGTTAAAACTAAACATGGGTGTGTCATGCTCAATAAAATGACTCTGCTGTGGTGTCGTCCACAACCACACACAACCTTCCAATAGCATCCACCTGTCACGCTGAGTGCAGTCACTGCATGGTGAAGCGCGGACTATGGCAATGGACTGCTTTTGCGATGCTTTTGTCTAGTCTCTGACTAACCCTTGGGGGATAATAGTCGTGATTATATGTATGTACGTGTGGTGTCGTGTGCGTCTGGTCGTTACGTTCCCTAAAATAGGGTTGGGCGAAGCGATGACTGATTCACATGCGTCATTCTTACTTAATGTATTGTATTATAGGTACTTTTTTTTCAATTTTCTTCAGTTAGTCAACGAAACCATGATTTTATTTTCTTATTGTAAAAATTTTGATTGCCGAATATAGTTTCTTGTGGTACACTGCAGAATATCGCTTGTTATCTTTTTTTTTTACTTCTAAAACTACAATGACGTTGTAGTTTATGAATTTTTTTTAAAAACACGTTGATGTAATGGGAAGGTGGAAACTTGCTGAGTTTCGTAACCGTTCTTCTCTGAACAAGATAGTTTTGTGAACGGATGGCGTAGTTTTTGACATTCATAAGCATGTGCTAAGACACATCTAAATTGAATAAACGATTTTGAATTTTTAAAGGAATTAAGGCCCTATTATTCAAACATTAATACCATAATAGGTACACTGGCCGGAAGACCCACTTACGTCCTGATCTCCCCCGGGAACATTATATTCTTTGATTTGTCCGGTACATAAGTTCCAACTGGACATGGATTTAGTATATAAGAATTTGAGATGACAAAAAATGGGAATTTCCGGGCACAAGAGGAAATCCCTGGTCACACTGTAATTCAAATCAAAATTTTGAGCCAAGGAAAATCATAGTTACTAATAAATATCAATCGGTTTTGGTCTGCTTTTTCCGTGTACTAGAAACTGAAATGATATTTGATTTCCAGCAAATATTAATATTTGTTCGGGCAGGTCATCAGCAGAACCAAAATTCGATGTTCAAAGGCTACAAAATAAATTTTCCTGAAATTCCCACATTGCCAACCCTATTCCAACTGGATATGAATTTACATTTTCGTCCATATACCTCTGCAAGGAGCGTCGTGTTTACCTTGCAACAGTTCCAATTCACCTGCCGGCTATTGTACCTTTTCAATTATAGAGGGGCACAGCCGGATTAGATCGATTTGTGTTTAGGTATTCACTTTGTGGTTGTACGCTTTTCAAGCACGCCCGATGCTCAGTTAAAACCATTTTCGGTGACACAAACGATTCTATTCATGTAAATGACGTAATGATTCGGCAAGATATTTGAAGAGGGTATGCGGTGATTGACGCAAATATTCAGGTTCACAGATGAGGTTTAAAATTGGGGTTTTTATTCACGTGTTTTTAATTCAGGTTTGAATGTTGATATCTGTAAAAGGAGCTCGCTACTTGACGGTCAATAACTCTTGAAGACTATAAAGTAAAATGTCTGCATTATTGAAACGATGTCTTGCAGATTAAACCTTATTGTGTTAAGGTTAAATATCAATAACATTTTGATAGTTTTGTATGTTCTGATGTATGTTGGCTATACTGCAATTTGTCGACTTCATATTTTAACTTTTTTCTTTTTTTGAAAGGTATATGGAAAAACCAGAATGAAATTGGGATCAAGGCAGGGAAATGATAATGATGATGAATGGAGTCATGATAGTAGAACAAATACGTCGTCAAAATAGCAGTTCAGTTTATTGATGAACATCTCAAAGAAAATGGTTCTACCTTACGAGATTGAAGTACAGACTATAATACATAGAAGCCGAAACATATTCAACTTATACACAAAAACGCGTCCCATTACCAAAGGCAGACAATGTAGGGAATTACAAAAGCAGGAGTAATTAAATTTGTACGAATTTCCTTCAAATATTTGCGATGCATTTTTCCGCCAGGCAGCGTTGTAAAGCGAATTGATTTGGACAAAGTGGGCGCGGGCCGGATATCGAAAGCTCATTTCCGTTGAGCGGTGCCTCTGGGCGCGGATGGAAAAATTACAGTAGACCAATCTTCAGGCTTGCATTTCTGCTGCTAGTTGGAACATGTAAGCTTTATTAGGTCCTTACCCATGAAATTCGTGTTTTGTATGGAGATTTTGGGGATGTCTGCATTTTACATCCTACTAACATTTTATCAGTTTTCTTCACAACGACAAATCCAAAGATAATAATATTTGGCATGTATCATTAGACAAGCTTTAACAAGATGTGTGTGAACACGCTTGATAAAAATTATTCGTCGTTTTTATGTTAATGCAAATCAAATGATGTATTCGGGAGGCAGTTAAAATAATTGTCTTTGTGTCTAATTTTAACACAATTAAACATACAAAAAATTATCAAATTAAATAATACGAGCTCAAATATATGGTCTATTTTTAGAAGAGGCAATTATTTTATAAGAATGTTCTAAAACTTATTTAGTAATGCCTCTCGCTGGGGAAATGTGCGAAATGGCAGCATGTGGGAAACAAAGCGGGAGTATAAAATTAGTTTTGCAAGTTTCAGTTCAAGCAGTAAAGAATGAATTGGTGTACTTATGGTGGTGATTATAGACACGCCCGAATTATGAATATCGCTTGCGCTGCGCTGTGTTCGGTGCATGGCATCAGACTCGCCCCTTGTTACATAGGGACATAAATATATCAACAAGTCATGAAATGTGGGTGGTCAACTCTGCTTACACTTTGCTTTTTTCAATAATAATTTAGGTGACAACCTTGCCTGATAGTATGCGACGATGTAGGCAGACGTGAAAAGTAATGTCTGTTCACTGTTGCCTTGAAACTCCTTGCTTGTGTTACGGACACAAGAAACAGATTACGGATCGTTATATTTTATGGATAAATAGATATAAATATTCTGAATATATATAAACATCCAAGACTGGAGAACAAATGCCTGTATTCATCACCCAAACATTTGCCCCCGCCGGAGATCGAACCCAAAACCTCTCGAGATGGCGACGCTTTGAGACCGGCATTCAGACCACTCGACCACGGAGGTCGTCAAAGCGATGTTATGATCTTATTTACTAATCTGATTTGTCTTTCTGTAATTTTATCTTGTCTCGCACATTGTTGGCCTGAATTACGTCTCTTTCTGCCTCTTTTGAAGGTCAATCACTACTTTAAATCACACTTTTACTCCAACTCTAACTGTACCTCAACACAAATTAAGAAGAACAGATTACAGAATAAACAAGTACCCTTCATTCTTTGAAGAGTTCTTTTTTCGTCTGTATTTTTCCCTGTAATAATAACTACGTACTAGTTGTTACGGCGAGGTATTTCTCATTAAAACAATCATTTGAAGTGCGGAATATCGGAGCGAGTCCGCACTTACCGGCGGGAACACCGGCAACTTGAGCCACAGGCGGGGGAGGTGGGCAAGCGTGAGAGGGTAGTCATCAACAAGGGTTCTGCACCCTAGAATAGGTAATACTTTAAAGCTATATTAGGTTTAAAGCTTAGAATTTCGTTTCTTTATTAGAAAACATAAGCATTATATTATGAACTAGCTGTAGCCCGATACTTCGTCCGCGGTTACGATGGTTTTTTACCTATCCCACGGGTACCCTTTAATTTTCCGGAATAAAAAGTATCTTAGATGTTAACCAGGGATATAAGGTATCATCATGCAAAATTTCATTGAAATCGGTCCAGCCATTTCCGAAATAAGCCTGTACAAACAGACAGACAAACAAAATATGAAAAAAACATGTTTTGGTATTTTCCGATAATCAGGTATATAGCTAAAAAAATAATTATGGTGTGTTTCTTGCCCAATATTCACAGACTGCCCCCTGGTACTTTTTAAAAGGGTATTATGTAAAAAGTTCTTAACATGTACCTAAAGTAAGTATCAAGACATTAAAAAAGCTAATACGTGAGTTTACACTCAAGCTAATATAGGTAACAGTTTTTGCCTACCTTTATTGGATACGCACCACGCCAAAACTACTGCAAATTGAATCCCTATCTACCATTGTAGATAGATATATACGTATATCGGAAAAAGATATCGTCTTTTCATACATCCAGTATATACAATTTCAACATATACCTGGATTCTAAACATTCCAGTAAATTGAACACACCGTATGCAGGCAGATAATCTCATCCAATTTCCTTCAGCTCCGGAAAAATAACTTCATGTCTTGCGAACTTGCCGCGGATCCCTAAAAGAAGTGGCGGAACCACGCTTGTTTGCGAGAATCCTTAACGGGCTAGATTGAATTTAAACTTAGCGGCGACGGTAGAGTCAACCGACCACTTACCCGGGCGCGGACTTTGCTCACAACACTTGCACTACGCAGAAACTAGTATCAACAAACACCCTAACATATGGAGAATGGAGTCTACAGTGGAAGTGAAGGAAATAGCGTGAAATAGAAAAACAGTGGAATCGGAGATTGGAACAAGAAACAGCAGTGCGAGCATAAAACTCTCGACAAGCTAAATTTGACAGTGAAAATCGACAAAACTGAAATTTTTCGGCAATTTATCGATGTCGGCAGCATAGACCTTGATTTATCGATCTGTAGATAGGAATCGACAAAGTTACCGAATTTATCGAGATAGTTCTACAAAACTTAGCATCGATCTTTTTTTGACATAATGAATAGATAAAAAATCGTTTAATTTGTCGAATTTTTATCGTGTCTTCAATCGACCTCGATAAAGTTATGTCGGCAAATTTTATTGATTATTATGATGAATTTCGGCTTTCTTAATTAGTTTAGATGGGAGTATTGTTTGTATTATGCATTTATCTTACCATATAATGTATCTAAGATCATGAAATAAATATTTACTACTTACTATTAGTTACGTAAAGAATTTTTTAAACCTTTTATTTGCTGTTCTAGGCTTTATGTTATTGTTGATTTTTTAATGGAATATAAAAATTCTTCTGATGCTGTCAGTTTTGTTTGGTGTTTATATTATTTATTTCTCTTTTGACATTGTTGGCTTGATTTGTTTCTTTTCAACTTATTTCATTTCTAATTAGCAGTCGCTATTTTCAACAGAGGTAAAATAAATAAAGAAGAAGGTCTAGTCAAGCAAAAAATATTAGGAATACATGGAAAAAGGGAAACAATATTTTTTTCATGCCAACATATTTCTTACCAACACACGTTCACTGCATTGTTAAATGTTTATTGATATGATTTACTATATTTAGCTTTGTCTACTCTTTTGTTTTTACTGGATTACATAATGATTTTTTAAATTTTATAAAGATGAACAATCTTTATATTCAAGATCCCATTGCCGAAGTTTTAATTTTTAATATGTCCTATTTAAGAAAATAAAAATGAATGAAGAACGAATGATCGACATAATTTGACAGTTGTTATCGAGTCGATAAAATTATCAATTCTTTGTCGATCCGACCTCTATGCTAGCGGTTATCGACTCGATTCGGTAAATTATAAGCGTTTGTCGATTGACAAATTTGTCGACTGTCAAGTTCTATGCTCGCACTGCTGTAGTGTAAGTTTTCACTATAAAAAAATTTCTCACCGAATTGCGTTAAGGAATGTCTAGAATAATTTGTATGGGAAACGTGAAAAGCGCCCCCAACGAAAACTAGTTGACATCACATTTCTCATAAAACAAAATTGATATTTTTGACATTTCTTAACGCAACTCAAAGTGAGAAGTTTTTTACAATGAAAATATACCAGGGGTGCAGGTAACACCTTTTTTGTGATAGACACATTTTCTAGATCAATCTACCTTTCAAAACTTAAAACGGAGAGGCATTTGCTCAATGTGGTAAAATTTTGTTTCTTTAGGTCAAAATAACTGGAACTGACCTCCAACAATTTACTTATTTATAAAGCTAAATATTATAAGTAGTCATATACAGGGTTACTGAGAAAGTCGTACTGAATATTAAATGAGGTTTTTTTCCGATCATTTCTGATAATGATTGCAAAAAAACCTCAATCCTATATATGGCAGAAAATATTGACCGACTGTATAAAAAGCAGTCAAAGATACACGTTTCTTACCAATTGAATTATTCAAATTTGAGTCAATTAATTACCAAAGCTCTTCAATTGTTACGGGGGACGTCAGACTAACGCCGTCACTTTTATTGAATAATCTGATTCTAATAATCGATTCAATTGAACAATTTAAGGGTATATCGAGTAAATAGGTGCGCCCAAACTTGACCAGATTTAAAAGTTTCTTTCCTACGACTATTTACAGTGAATTGAAATGTCTGTTATATCCTGTTAATAAAGGGAACAAAGTAACTGTTTACAAAATGTCGGTCACCCATCCAAGAATCAACCGCAAGCGAAGGTTTCTTTGTTTTTAAAAACGAAAATAACGAATCACTATGCTTCTAAGTTTCTCACAAAAGACCTGCAAAAAAGGTCAAATATCTAATTCGATCCCGGGAAAACATCAAAATATAATTCAGCAAGTAAAAGCCGGTTAGTTTTATTGTTCAATAAAATAAAATGCGAAAAACCAAAGCACAATATTGTTTCTCGGTCATATCAAAACGAATTAATGAAAAAAACCATTATTATTATGAAGAACTTCCATTGTAATACCTTTTTCACTCCTGAGAATGGATTTATTTGTTTTTTAAGAAATAAACGAGAAAAGTGAGTGGAAACAAAGCCAGAGTTAACTTAATGAATTATACTTTTCATCATACGGGTATCTGTGAATTTAATATTGTCTTGGGATGTAGCCTCGGGCAACTTTGGTGGATTATTCCGAAAGAATATATTTCATGTACAGGCAAGTTTATGAGGGATCTAAACTGAAGGAGGTGAATGACCTATGTCAAGGATAGACAAACTTTAGTCTACACGGGAAAATTTTGACCATTATGGTACATTTTAACATAACATAACGTATTTCCCCAAAGGGGTAGGCATAGGAATTAAACACCCACATTTCGCCAGATATGTTAGGTCCCATGTTAGGTGGCGAGCCTGTTGCCATGCACCGGGCACAATGTGAGGCAAGCGATATTCACAATGAACTGTATATAAGTTAGATTTCAATAGTAATATCCAATCGTGAAATTTTCAAATTGACTAAAATACAATAATCATAAATAATTTAATCACAACACGGTGCTAGGATAAGAAAATGGCGGCTGGCGGCACAGCTGATGTATATTTCTTCGAATTTTCATCGCAAACTTAACATTTGTCAAGCTGACGTCACACATTTTGACTTTATCTTTGAGGCTATTGGTCTAGAATTTAACTATTGTGGTTACTATGACTACATATCAAAAAACCCTAAGAGTCTCAAAATTTCATTACGCTTCGCAAATTAACCCAAAGCCCATTAAGTAAATTAAAAACCCAAGGCGATATAACTCCTGCCTCCTAACGAGTTGGAGAGCTCAAGACATAACTAACCCGCCTCCAATGAATCTAAATACATTATTACGCCATTCATAGCCGTAAAGTAAGGGATTACCGCACTGTTCGAGCGGAGATATGCAGAGCGATGTTTAAGCGACCTAACCATGGAAATCTGAATGAATAAAGACTAATTGGGTCTAATTTGGTTTTCAGAATGGGAGAAACGGTATTCGTGCTAGATGTTGCTGGTTCTATTCCCGCTAGTATAAGTGAACTTAAATAAATAAATATAAATTAATATCCTTAGACATTCACACCTATCAACTAGTCCCATTTTAAGCAACTAAATGCTGCTTGTGTTACGGATACTAGATGACGGACAAATATATTTAATAGATAAATACATATAATTATTGATAATATACATAATATAATACATATATAATGAACATCCAAGGCTGGAGAACAAATGTCTGAAAATTCATCACCCAAACACTTGCCTCCACTGGGGATCGAACCCAGGACCTCTCGTGGCGACGCCTTGAGACCGGCGTACAGACCACTCGGCCACGGAGGTCGTCAAAAGTAAACTTTATAACTAGTACGCTTTGGCTTTTGATATCTTAGATTCCTTCGCCATGGTCAGGCCTTGGATGTGTGATCAAAACTTTGAGATCTCGAACTCCTCCGTGATTCGGAAGTCGTTGGTACCGGTCGCTATTTGCAACCGTTTCAACCAATCCGCATTGGGTCAGCGTGGTGGGGTAATTCCACTCCTCATCTGTTTCTCCATAAGGAATGCTTGTCCAGCAGTGGGACGTATATAGGCGAAGGACGACGCAAGTTTATCATTAATATCCCATGTCGTGTGTATTTCGAAATTTTCGAGCAACTAACAACAGCATAAAGTTCCTGTTATCAGATCTGTTCACCGCTTAGAGTATTTAAGCGTGATACAGGTAATTTAATTATGTTATTTTCTGTTATATGTTTATCTACTCACTGCTGGGCACAAGCCATGGTGTATGGGCTATAACACCCCATCACGCTGACTTAATACGAGAGGGGGAAACAGGTGGAACAACCCACCAGACTAACAGTTACATACGTACTATAAGAAGCATTTAAGAATTCGATATCACACTGTGGTCCCATCCACTTTAAGGCAGGGCCAAGGTTGCTTAGCTTCAATCCAAAAAGTTCGAGAAAGTTCAAAACCAAAAGTACGAGCCAGTACACCCCTTAACGAGTTTATTTTGAAGAAGCTGCACTTTACAACCGAATCGAATTACTGCAGCTCACGTGGACCAAGACAGAGGTAACTCCGAGGTCGTTTAAACCTGTAAATAATCAGCAGTGTACCTCGTGACAAATGCCCCCCTCCACACTTCACCCACCTTCTTTATTTTTAAAGCGAACCTCCATTTCATTAGAGCTACAAAAGAGTTGCCTAGTCCGCGACAATCCAGCAACATTAAGGTTTTAAACTACAACTCGAAGTGGTCTTTTCTTGTTAAAAAATGTGTCTTTAAAATAGATAAGTGGATTTTAGACTCAATGGATAATTTAACTGTTGCTAAATAACTGGGTATAATACTTAGTAAGCATAATGAATTCTTTATGTTAAGTAATGAAATGAAGATACACAAACAAATAATTTAACTTTTAGGATTATTCTTCTTAATTTATAAACTTTTCTTTAGTTCGGCCTGTTTTTTCAGCACCCTTTGTGTAAGTTATCATTGTAAAAAACTTTTTTTAGATGCGTTAAGAATCTAAATTTCTATGGGAAACGTGAAGAGCGCCCCTAGTGGAAAGCAACTAAGACTAACGCAACTAAAAAAGTAATTTTTTTAAAAATGAAAACTTTTATTTATACGATTCAATGTTACATACGACACGACTATTATCCCCCAAGGGTTAGTCAGAGACTAGGCAAAAGAACCACAAAAGCAGTCCATTGTCATAGTCCGCGCTTCACCAAGCAGTGACTGCACTCACCTTGACAGATGGTGAGCCAGTCGCCGCTATAAGCTATTGGATGTTGTGCAGTTCTAAGTCTATTAGTCGCCTTCTACGATACCCAAGGGAAGAGTTGGGTTGCTAGTATTCTTTGAATGAGCCGCTACCACACGGCTCAATATTCAATATTAATATCATTTAAGAAATTATTGACTTAACCATAAACGGACTTGCCATACATATCCAAGGTATGCTAACCTAACTGCCCGGTACCAGCCAAATCACGTCCGAGCTCCCCCACAATCTCAATTCCAAAAAAGAACAATAATTCCCACTTCACACCGCAACTCAATCCAACAACGAATATAAATTATTCACCCGACGCCAAAACCAATCCGAATTCATATTCAAATACGCGCATGGAGGGAATAAATGTCGCCACAGCTTTATTTGTGCTTCGCTAAATGTATTTTTGCGTCGCTGAAGTATTTGCCGCGTTAAAATTTAATCTAATTGGGACGGCCGGTGGCAGATAAGTGCGCGCATGCCACCATTACTTTTTACAGTGGGCTAAAGTGCCATATTAAAGATAGGTTCGCTGTCGATAGTGGCCGCATTCACACAGTTACGCCGCTTCTAAAACAATCTATTCTCAATTATTTGACAGTTATTATCTTGGTAGTAAAGCTGTGGCTATGTTCGCCGGTTTTGGGAACACGATTTTCGTTTGACTCTTGTTTTAAACATCTAAATAGATACGTTTATACGTGTTTGGCTTTTAATTTGGTTATGCTGACGGACTCGATGCTTTAAAACAATTGGGTTACAAAATCATACCCTGGAGATAGAATCATCGAAACAAGTTGGTTCTAAACACTTCTAAACATTCTAGGATTGTAAATTAATATGAATGTAAATTTTGGCATAGGCGCCACATTAAATTCTATGTAAAGTAATAACAATAATACAATGAACAATACTGTGTAAGTAGAGGAACACTCGACTTTGAGGACTAATTATAGTATTTACGGCGCACCACACCAGACGGCTGTTACGAGAATTTTATTTTTGTTTCTGCTGCCATTTAAAGCCGTAACGAAAACTCGACACAAGGAAACAAATTAATTTATCAAAATTAATTTTTGTCTGTTTTGTATCGGTTCCACAAAAGAAATATTTACTATTTATTTTAAGTAAATTCCTTACATTTCTGTGTAACATGAAAAAGCATTGAGAGGATTGTTTAAAGGGTTTCTTGTGATCTTGGGCCTCCACTAAACAATGCCGCTGAATTTTAGAATTTAGATTAACCATGAAGTAAAATTTAAAAACTTATATTGCGGAAAAAAACTGCATTTTTGCAAGCTAAAGTTGGTGACACGAAATACTTGTATGATACTTGTAAAAGTCACCTGTTTAAAGTACCCATTTGCAGTTAACCAATTCTTATGTGGCCCATACTCCTCACATTTAGGAAGGTCTGAACTCCTTCTCTAATTGGTTCAATTCAATTCAAAACATTTATTCACTTAAAACATGGTATAAAGGTGGTACAATTTTTAAGTCCGCACGTTTTGCTAACAGCATGATAGCATGTGAATGTAATACAATAACATAATTAAATAACTTACAAATGAATTGTCAACTATTAAAATAGCTAGTAGGTACAATTGAATATTTCGTCAATACATTTTCATTCGTTCGTTCGTGCTTAGTCTATATATGTTCCACTGCTGAGCACAGACCTTCCGGAGTACGTGCCGTAACATCACCACGCCGGCCCAATGCGGTAGAAACGGTTGCGATTACGACCGGGGCCAACTGTTTAACGAAGCACGGAAGAGCTCGAGATTACAAAATTATGGTCACGCCTACAAGGTCTTAGCATAGCGAAGGAAGCTTTGTTTTTCATATCCAAAACGTACGAACCATTACGCCACCGATATTACTTTATTAAACACCATAAAAGCAAGATTTCCAATAGTTAAATAGTCAAAAGCCTTGTATTTTGCTACCAAACATATAAAATAGTCTTCGACTTTATAGCACTGACCCTCAAAGTTAACAGTCGATAACTTAAGCGTGATTGCGAGCGTAGCAATGGCTCATTTCAGATATTCGACAGTAAAAACTTCACTACGCACGTGACATGTCTACTAAACTGCTGACATACGGAAGTAACGGCAGTTTAATGGCTTTTATAGTGACATTTACCCGCGCAGCCAACATTTGAGAGTGTATTTCAAACATTACGCCTTATACTGCGCTGTCAATTTGATGTCGCCAAGTGAGAGGGTTCTTGTTTCATATTTCGTGCGATCTGACATTCAGCTTCTTACCGATCGAGAAGATTGCTTTCCATCCGTGTACCGATGCTCAAGCTAAGGAATAAAAAGTCTAGTTGGGAAAGTTAAATATTTTTTAACTGTAATTATTAGGCGGTGTATTATTTGTAAATTGTGTGAATCTTTGACCAAATAAAATATTTAAAAGCTGCCTTACGTCTAAAAAATATTTCCATGATTTTAAACTTAGTCGGGACCTAGTTATTTTAAATAATCAGTTACCAATGCGTATTTATATATTTATCAAATTTGATAGCAATACCTATAATGATGTAGAATTAGAAATACCCATAGTAGTGTAGTCATGGACATTGGACACACGACATGTCGCTAACTGCCAACTGCGGCCGCGCTAACGACTTTTATTGTGGTGCTATCGTAAACCGGCGCAGTAAATACTGAATTGAAAATATCCGGAGCCGAGAAACAACGAGATATAGCCTACATACGGAACCAGACTATTCTGTATTCTGGAAGCTTTACGGAAGCATAAAATTTAAAAGAATATTGTCGAGTCATTATTGTCTTGATCTGGACTACAGTAATTTCATTTTAATTGGTTTGCATGCAGTAAATACTGCCACTGTTCAATACCCGAATACATCTAAATCTCATCAAATTCAAAAACCGTGTAGAACTATTTGTGTTTCAAATATAAAGAAATAATGACCTTCTTCATTACCAGATAATAATTTCATATGATGCTATATTTATGTGCCATTGTTTCCACGTTGTATACACAACGACCCAGCTGGATCTCTTTAGTCATATTTATAAATAGGATAGGAAAATCAACATGCTTCCACAATTAATAATATTAATAATAGAGACAAGCCCATAATAAACAGTAGTCATCCGACCGTGACACTGAACTGAGCGTAAAGGTCAGGACGGTGTTAAAATAGCAGTGGTAAATGATCAAAGCTTCGTATAAAGTAACTGGTAATCAAGGGAAGACGGGTCAGCGAATCGCTAATGGAATTACTGGGAGTGATTTCACACGTGTGTGTGGTTGCTTTACACTGTACAGTCTACGTTGTGTAATTGATTCGGTTGTAACTGACACGTTCGCATTAAAACCGCATTTGATACCTACTAAACTTATACGTATTCGCGATTCCGTTGCTGGAAATACTGTAGACTTTACATTTGAATAATAATGGATGAGACTATTGTGCGGCGCAATTCTCGTTACAATGTAGCGTAAGATTTAATTACAAACTATGGTCGCTAAAGACACTGAGTAACATTTTTAGTTGTAAATATTATAACACAATCTTGCTGTTTGGAAGGTTAATCAGCTAAAATGACACACATTTTATTTTCCCTGGTGCTTTGTTGAAACTACAATAAAATTTTTTTTAAGAATCACCTTAATGAGCTTAAGGAGGCTACATAAATATAAAATTACCGGGCGAATATTGAAAATGTATAATTTGTATAAAGAAATTTTGCCAATATACGCCACGGTGTAAATGCGTCCGCCACACAATCCCTTACATAACCGAACATTAATTAAGATAACTCTGCCAAGGAACTAAATTTATTCCAACAAATTGCTGCCCTTGAAAAATATACTGACGAACAATCCATCGTCGCTTCGAACGAAAATTTCCTTCGGTTAATTTCTAAATGATGAGAGGAAGCTGATGAAGTATTCACTGAAGCCGACTTAAAGTAACGAAGCAATTTGTGCGAGCACCAAGGAGTCCTTCGTGAATTACAAAATTTGTTACACTTGATAATTTTGAACAAATTATTTTGCTCGTTTCTTGAAAAACGGAATAAGCTTAGACTCATTGAAATTTTTTAACGTTCTGTTGGTTAGTAAGCCCTGAAGTATCTAGAAATTGCTCATTCTCCAAACCCGAATTAGTCCACTCTGGTTTAATCGTTAAAGCGTTTGCCACCCTTGTTTCATAAAAAAAATAGCTGTGTCCGCGACATCGTTCGCGTGGCTATTGATTTAGCGCCGGAAAAAAGTTGACAAAAAGATTTTGTTGGTATGATTAACACAGCATTGTTTTTTTACAAAAGCTTAGCATAACATTCCTACCTCTTATTTAGCGTAAATGGAAGGGAATGGACTGCTTTTGCGGTGCTTTTACCTAGTCTATGACTAACCCTTAGGGGATAATAGTCCTGATTATATGTATGTATGTATATCATCTGATTAATGGTTGTCATGGTAAATATCTGTTGTCGTGTTATTATTTTACAATGCCGAGAAATTTTAAAATTTGAAATGTAATAACAGAATATGTCACTTAAAACTCGTTCGAGCAGATATTGATAACCGCGGTTTCACTCGCGCGGTACCTGTTCCCATGGGAATATCGGGATAAAAAGTAGCCTATATCCATTCTTAGGCTGTAGACTATCTATGTACCAAATTTTTAATTAAATCGGTTCAGTAGTTTTGACGTGAAAGCAAGACAGACAGACCGACAGAATTATTTTCACATTTATAATATTATAGTATGGATGGAACACGATATCTTACCCGAAATATGTTAGATTAAATATGGTATAACGGTATTTTATTAATTGCGTTAATTTACAATATTGAAAACTAACACGATTAGGTACTTGTACACGTAACTAAGATATATTTATATAGCAAAAAATATGTTAATTTTTAACAATTATTATACATTAAATTAGGTATTAGTTATTGCTACGTTAAGGCATTTGCTAACAAGCGTTACGTGTAACTAATAATGGGTCCTTACCTATAAAAGTGGTGTTTTTTTCTCTCTTAGTATTTTGTCTGTAACTATTAAGATTCAGAGTATACCTAAAAAATAATTACCTCGTCTAAAAATAGACTTGATTTTTGAGCTCTTTTGATTTGTTTTGATAATTTGTTGTATGTTTAATTGTGTTATAATTGGACACGGAGACAACTCTTTTTAAGTGCCTCCCGAATACATCATTTTATTTGCATTCACTTAAAAACGATAAATAATTTTTATGAAGTGTGATATTACACATATTACTAAAGCTTTTCTAATGATGGATGCCAAATAATATTATTTTTGGATTTGTCGTTGTGAAGAAAACTGAAAAAATTTTAGTATTGAAAATGCAGAATTCAAAAATTTGTACAATACATATACAGTTATCATACTTTAAAGCAGACACTCCGCTTATTGAATCATAAAAAAAAATTTAACGCTTTTCATAGCACAAAATAGACAAATACCTATAAATCTAATTCACATTCAACCATATTCACAGCTCAATGTATGCCACGCAATTTAAATTTGCCGCAATAATAAATCAACTATGCTTACTTTCTCCTCAATTGAGGTTAGGTTACAGTCGGTGCACTAAGACTAGGCAATAAGTGCGACTTTCACTCCTAAATAGTACTTGACGGTAGGCTTCCAAGAAGGCGGTAAAAGTGGTATTGTGGCTACCGGACATTTATGTCTTTATTAACGGGGAGCAAGGTTCAAGAAGGCTAATTAAAGTACTAAGTAATTTACAATTTACATTTGCCTCAAACATTACCTTCCTCATGTTTCTTCTTTCATTAACATCTATCCAAAGACACTTTATCAAAGAATCTGAATAGACTTGGTTCATATTCGATTTCACAACTTTTTACGGCAAAAAACATCGAAGACTTGCAATTTTATTTACTTGTTATATTTTTGATGGGGTTAGTCTTCCTCTTCCTTTTATCATCTCTATATTTGACTCTCTTTTACATAAAGACAACAAAAATCTTCCTTATATTCATTTCTAATCTTACAATCAATCCAATTTTCAGTCTAATTTGGCATAATTGTTTTAGTGAGTGTTTTATTTTTCTGTGAAGCTAATAACAAGTGTATTTTATTCTAAATGACTAAATTGTAGGGTTATTGGGAATTGACAGTTGGTAATGTTTTCATAATTATACCATTAATTTAACCTCCGCAGTGAAAGAGGTTTATCTGTCATTAAAATGCCTTGAATGCAAAAATAAATGTGAGGTATTTTCGAATACCACGATCGGCTTTAGTACATCGTTCTTATTTAATTGAGAACTCATCCAGTTCTGAATCCCCTTCATTTCAGAAGAAAGCATGAATTAGTTAGTAACCTTCGTTGGTTACTTCACAGGAGCATCCCTGTGACCATCCTTATTTATTCGTTATATGGCGTTATATTGCTTTTGACCTATTGCGTCGAAGCAAAAAACCTCAAAGCCTCTCAGTGCGTCCAATTTAACTGTACCTAGTAACATTGATTCTTTTATTTCAAATACTCTCCAATATCTGCAGTAATTAAATAGGCGCTACACATTATTTCATTTTATAGGCAAAATACTAGAGTACTTGTAATTTTAATTACCAGCAGAAACATTAGTTCATATCGCATGCCTTCGTGCTGAAGTTACTTAAACATACCACTTACTGAACAGAGCTTAAATACCGCTTTGTGATTGTTACCTGTAATAAAAATACGAGATTTAAGGTAATACACCACTAAAAACTTAAAAAGCAGTAATTAGCTGAGCTATTTATAAAAATAAGCTCTCAATAAAATACAAAATTCCAAAGCGTTTATTCAGTTTCGATGCGTCTTAGCACATGCTTATGAAAGTCATAAACATTTTACAACATTTCGTGAAAGAGAAAAACTACGACATTGGTTCACAAAAACTACCAGGAGGCCTTGTTCTGAGAAGAACGGGCAAGAAACTTAGCAAGTTTCTACCCTCCCTTTACAACAGCATATTAATTTAAAAAAATGTCATAAGCTACAACATTTAAGTTTAAAAAGAAAAGATAGGTACTTATTTTAAGTAATATTCTGCAATTGACCACATTTTCCATTACAAATCGATACAACTTTTTTAGATTATACTTTAGTTAGGCCCAATTGCGCGTTCGAGAGTTAGCACCTAACCCTGGGGCAAATATATGGGCAAACCCTGGGTTAGGCGCTAACTCTCGGTCGTGCAATTGGGCCTTAGACTATCTGTAGGTACATGACAGATAGTCTAACTAAAGTATAATCTAAAAAAGTTGTATGGACATAACGATAAATATATACATACATACATATGATTACGATTATTATCCCCTAAGGGTTAGTCAGAGACTAGGTAAAAGCACCGCAAAAGCAGTCCATTGCCATAGTCCGCGTTACCAAGCAGTACTGCACTCAGCGTGACAGGTGGTGAGCCCGTCGCCGCTATAAGCTGTTGGATGTTGTGCATTTCTAAGCCCGTTAGTCGCCTTTTACGATATCCAAGGGATGAGATGGGTTCTTTTAAAGAGCCGCAACCACACGGCTTAATATATGCATAACACAAAAGGAAATCTACTAGATACTTAAATACCTGCCATACAATGGAGAGGACCTGTCCCCTTATTCTCAATCAATTATCGGGAAATTAAAAAATAACCGATTTATTTATACCTCTCAGTTCGTATTGCGGAGAATGAGAGCGAGAAGGAATCGACTAAGTGAACCGAACGACAGTTTCAAATTTTTTCCAAGTGACAGTAAGAACTGCCAAAAGGGAAAATAGAAAATATTCAAATTGAATTTTCGAAAACATAAGTTCTGTAAAAATAGAGAGGGATCATAAGGTTGAAAAGGCAAAAATGTATTTTTTTTTAAATATGACAGGTAAATCTTGGCCTTCATCTCACCTGATGGTAAGTGACGATAAGGCCAAAGGTGGAAGCGAGCTTCACCTGAAATCCTCAGCAACTGAGGAACTGGCTTTCTTACGTCTGATTGTCGGAACACAACAATGCTTACGTTGTTATTATATGACACAGATTAGCAACATATACCTGCTACTCGATACTTTCAGGAGTTGCAGGAGGCAATTCTCAGTGACACCATGTTAAATAAAAAATCAACATATTAGGTCTTTACCTATGAAATTGTCGTTTTGTATGGAGATTTTGGGGAATTCAGCATTTTCCATACTAAAATTTTTTCAGTTTTCTTCACAACGACAAATCCAAAGATAATAATATTTGGCATCTATCATTAGACAAGCTTTAATAATATGTGTAATATCACACTTCATAAAAATTATTTATCGTTTTCAAGTGAATGCAAATAAAATGATGTATTCGGGAGGCACTTAAAAAGAGTTGTCTCCGTGTCCAATTTTAACACAATTAAACTTACAACAAATTATCAAAACAAATCGAAAGAGCTCAAAAATATAGTCTATTTTTAGACGAGGTAATTATTTTTAGGAATACTCTGAATCTTAATAGTTACGGACAAATTGCTACCCAATATATTGGACCCAATATATGAAATTTCAACAACAGATGTATTGGATGCTTACCAAAGTGTGAACATGTGTGGCGATAAAATTTCAATTTCCATAGCAAATTTCTTGAAAACAACACCGCGGGCCAGCAAGCTCGCGTGCACACAGTTAATAAATACATTAATTCAAGTAACGTTTTAGTTATAGCACGTGGGCTTTTTGCGACGCGCGCCGGGCGCAAGCCATGCATAATCTCGCCGTAAGCCTCGGAACGCGATACTCACATCAATTCCCACCCCGCTTTTTTACTTTTCACTTATAACGTTAAACTTTACACTTTATGAGAATCTGCGGTGGTTCATGAACGGGCTAGAATTATTTTTTCCACGAGTTAAGACATTTTTTAATGGTTGCAGGCTTCAGATATTATATAATAATAATATAATACCTTCAAACATTCACACCTATCAACTAGCCCCATTTTAAGCAACTAATGCTGCTTGTGTTACGGACACTAGATGCCGGATAAATATATTTAATAGATAAATACATACAAATATCCTGAATATGTATAAATATATATAAACATCCAAAACTGGAGAACAAATGCCTGAAAATTCATCACCCAAACATTTGCCCCCACTGGGGATCGAACCCAGAACCTCTCGAGATGGCGACGCCTTGAGACCGGCATACAGACCACTCGACCACTGAGGTCGTATATGTATATACTAGTGGCTTCCCGTGGAATCACCCGCGCGGTACCCGATCCCATGGGAAATTTTAGGGCCAATTATAAAAAGCAAACAAACAGACTAAGTTGCACAACTGATGGTATACTTGTAAAAATAATATCTACTCGCAAAAGCCCGTATTAGGCCAGCGTAGTGGTGTAACGGCCCATACTCCTCGAGTGTTTCTCCATGAGGAAGGCCTCTGCCCAGCAGTGGGACGTATATAAGCTGAGGACGACGACGACTCGCAACAAGGGATCACAGTGAGCATTGCTTAGTCCCAATACCATACCATCTCACTAACTTCCTGTGGTAAATTTGAATGAACAATTTTTTTTGGTATCAGACTGGATGTTTCTTTCACGATCATATAAGGGATTCGTCTCTTGGAAACCAAAACTGTACTTTAATCTTCTAAACCACCTCAATGAGTTTAATTTAAAGGTCTATTTAATTGGTAGTAGAAGAGACTGCAATCAAACATAACTCTGAAACTGACGTCCAAATAATGAGCGGGGTTGTAGCATCTTTCCATAAAACCCCTCGGTTTTATGTTGGGTTTTACGAGTTTATTTGAAGTGGCATCAGCAGCGAGGGACGCGCCGCGCTTAAGTGATTAAAGTCGCGACGACTGCACTGGAACAAAGAGGGCGAAATGTTCAGATGAATTTAAATGGAGGTACAAAACAAAAGATCCGAGCGGAACGCTGGCATGTCATCTTCTAACGAGGGCTACCCGCCTCGCCTGTCGGTGAGGCATGTAACATTTAAATGCATGCGACGCCGCGGCGACCTTTTGAGCTAGACGCTGGGAAATGCCGGCCCTCTGCGCCTCAATACCATGTTTCGATCTAAGCGCCGTGCTTTTCAAATATTTGAAAGGATAATCATTTAGGAGGAAGCCTTGTCCAGATAATGGAACGAGACGGAGACTAATGCTGGAGACTCATAATGGAAGTGCATGCAAGAATTTAAGCAACGACTTTATTTTGATCACTTAGAGACTGTGCTCTGGAGGACAGATAGTTGCTGCGATGGAATTATTTCATCTGTTCATAGCTTGTGGTTATTTAGATGGGGGAGTTCCGCGGCGTAGTGATTCGCACCATCTCGTCATGCTTCTGCACCTTAGTACTTAGATTATTTGATTGATTGCAGTTCTTCTTACAATAAATATAGTTTACGAGATAATTCAGGAAGGGCATAAAACACATAAAGCTGAGCCAGGACCAAACTTTTATTGCGGCTAATCTTTCCAATTATCCTCGTTCCTATCTAATTATTCATCTGGCTACTGATATTCCTCATGTGCCTGAGCTCAAGATAAAAAGTTAGGTCGGATTGCGCTATCGCGACATGCCGGGTAGTGCCTTATCGCTCCGGGTGCTTTGATTCCCGGGCGAAACAATCCACGAAACAATGCGGAACCTTCGAAGTTTATTTATAGTGCGGAGGCTGACGCAGATAGTTTATTAACCTGTGTCATGCTTGTTACACCTGCCGGCACATATTTTCTCCTTGCTGCTCATTCATAGCAAAGCTTGGATCGGAATTACTCGCACGAGAGGTCACAGATAACATAGAGTTACAAATTTAAGTCTTCTCTATTCAAATTACTTATCGTCAGTTTTTAAGCTATTGCATAGCTTCTATCGCGGGCCTTGAGCGCGGGGACCGAATCCAGAAATTCCGTAACGAAAAAACCTCACGTTCCGTAACGAAAAAACCTCACGCTCCCCACTCCGATGCGCAAGGAGGTGTAGCTTTGTGGATTACAACTGTTTTCCGCTTGGGGCGCTTTTTACTTTTTTCCATAGAGAGGGGGGGAGGGGGAGGGGGAGGGAGGGAGACAGGGAGAGAGAGATACTGACGTACGTTTTTCATAGAAATTGACTTTCATAACATAACTAAAAAAGTCACGAGTTTTATGCTATGCAATAGCTTTACCGCGGCAGTCCCCGAGTGCCACACGTCTTTTTTATCCGTAGTATTATTCAAACCAATGGTTCAATCATATGTAATGGTGTCAATGGTAACACCAATATATGTGACGTCAGTTTGACCAATGACTAAATTAGCGATGCATTATCGAAGCAATAGACATCAGCTGTGCCGCCATTTAATTAATCCCATGCAGCATCATGTTGTAACTGTAGTTAAAATGTCTTTGATTATTTAGCTAAAGTAATATTTAAAAATTTTACTATTGGTCAATCTGACATATCACGACATCATACGTTTACGCCATTGGTCAGTTCTTTAACCAAATAGCCAACGTGACCACGAACCAAAAAACCCATAAAAAACTAGCTTATTTTGACTCATTATTTCCCACATCGCACCAACATAGATATTTAGATAAGCAGGCATTCCAATACACTAACCAAGGCAATGCAAGTCTTAGCAATATTGGAATAAAATGTAGGTAGCAATAAAAAAGGTGTAGACGCGGTGCTGAGAGTCCCCGTAACAATAAGCCATTGACGGGAGGAGGCAATTACCTCCCCAGCGCCGGGACAGACATACCTACCAACTTTTGCAGGATAACCAATACCCACACTGCGCCGTGAGATATTATAAGTGAATCACCTTATCTGTATTCTCATGTAAATAAACGTCAATTAGTACGAGTAAGTCGTCGATGTCTTTTGAGATTTATTCATACTGCATTTAGCTTATTCTGTATTTTCTCTGAATCTAGAAAGATAGATAGATAGAAACAGTTAAGATAGGACAAGTAAAAGTGGCCTCGTATTTTTTGTAAGACCATTAGTGATATATCGGTGAAAACCGTATACTTACACTTTACACTTGCATACATTTTTAAGGATACAGGTGTGATGATATGATTATATAATTCGTTAAAGATATTATTTCTATTATATATACACCAAGCAGTGACTGCCATGTGCGCGTGACAGGTGGTAAGCCCGTCGCCGCTATAACCCATTGGATGATTGTGCAGTTCTAAGTCGAATTCTGGACCTTTTAAAGCACTATCTTCTCCAAAACATCATATAGGTAGTAGTATTTTCTTTCCACCCAACCAATTTCGATGAACAAAATAACAAACAATAATATATTGTAAATCGAAACCGACTGTAAAGGTAATAACCAGAGTCTATTTTGGTCTATCCTTGGCAAAGACATTTGTCCTCTTTTGATACTTTGACCTCTTAAGAACTCCAATGAATAAGGGCGAAAGTTCTCCCGTTTCCCGAACTCATTCACATAATGACATAATAATGTTATCTTTATAATACCCTAAGTAGCGACGAAGAATGGTTACCAGACACTGTACCAATCAATAACAGAGTAGGTAACTGGCTCTTAATTTTACCTTATCTTTACATCAAAAGCTACGTAAGTACTTGTGTTACAATACCTACTTATAACTCGAGGGTCAACTGACTAAACTTAAGCATTAGGTAAGGTTTTTTAAACATATAACAGGCAATCTCTTAGCCTTCATCTCACCTGATGGTAAGTAATGATAAGGCCGAAGGTGGAAGCGAGCTTCACCGGTGCTTCATCTTCAACAACTGAAAAACTGGCTATCTTAACTTGCCGGAATACAGTAATGCTTATAACATTGTTTTTATGGCGATAAATTTAGGTAACACGTCGGTAGCTAGTCAAGCCTTCCACAGCCTCCAACCACACCGAGCAGTAAAACTTCTGCCCCCACGGGGAATTGAACCCGGACCTTCTGATCAACACCCGGTGGCGACGATAAACTCTCACAATTTAAGAGAAATATTGAACTGTATCTTAAAAAAATCCGTAGATATTGAAATTAATAATTGGTCTTTACCTATGAAATTGCCGTTGTGTATGGAGATTTTGAGGAACTCTGCATTTTCCATAGTAAATTTTTTTCAGTTTTCTTCAAAACGACAAATCCAACGAATAAGATATTTGGAATGTATCATTAGACAAGATTTAGCAATATGTGTGATATCACACTTCAAAAAAATAATTTATCGTTTTCAAGTGAATGCAAGTCAAATGATGTATTCGGGGGCACTTAAAAAGAGTTGTCTCCGTGTCCAATTTTAACACAATTCAACTTACAGCAAATTATCAAAACAAATCAAAAGAGCTCAAAAATATGGTCTATTTTTAGAGGAGGTAATTATTTTTTAAGAATACTCTGAAACTTAATAGTTACAGACAAAATACTAAGAGAGAAAAGAAACGGAAATTTCATAGGTTAAAAACAATAGTTCGCCTTGTATAGACGACCAAAACTTTGTGGTCGAGTTCCTCCACAGATATGCATTCACATACATGACGCAAATGCATGCACTGCACGTGTTCGAAAACCCCGCCCAAACGTCGGGATTAGCCGCTACTGACTAGTCTGCGTGCGTTCGAATGGCTGCAAAAAAAATGCCTCGTTGTGTGATGACTGGCGGCGGGGAATCGGCGGCTTTGGATTTTTTTTTGTAAACAGGGAGCAAACGGGCAGACGGCTCACCTGATGGTAAGTGATTACCACCGCCCATAGACATCTACAACACCGGAGGAGTTGCAGATGCGTTGCCGACCCTTAAGGATACTCTTTTTTTTTAAATTTTGAAGGTCGTATTGGTCTGAGAATACTTCTGGTGACAGTTGATTCCATAGCTTGGATGTACGCGGCAAATTTTTCAATCAGGTTTGATCTCACGTCTAAAATACCAGCTGTGACGTTGTAAACGTTACAAGTTGACACGCTTGGTTTCAATACAAATCGTTATACTTAAAGTATATCTGTGAGTTCCTCCGTGCTCCAGAAGCAGGTTAACCCTAATCCCGATTGTAATCCCGATCCATTATTTCGTACTGGGCAAAAATAGCGTACCAATGATGCTGGATACGGGCGGCGCAGGAGCGGTCGTTGTCGAGATCATTGAGGGAGGCCCATGTCCAGCAGTGGACGTCTCTGGGCTCCTAGATAGATAGTGTTCCAAAAGTTTTTTATCAAGCAGCGGGACCACATAGAAGTGACATTACACAGATATTATTATCTATCATCAATACTTTCTCTACAATTCTGTTCACTTACTAGTTATGCGTACATTAAGTGGAAAAAGAATATTGATTTTAGCTTCACCAACGGTGTTCCCATTATATAGCTCCAAGTTAAATGGTGTTGAAACATCAACAATTCTCGAGCAAAAAAGTCCGCGTCTCTAAAAGGGAATTGAATTGTCTGATGCTTATAGTATTTACTACTTGAATTGTCTGATGCTATAGAATTTTTTCTCCAATAATTAGTTTTCAATGTTTTAAGCAATGTTGTATTCCGGCAATCAGAGGTAAGATAGCCAGTTTCTCAGTTGTTGAGGATTACAGGTGAAGCTCGCATCCACCTTCGGCCTTATCGTCACTTACCATCAGGTGAGATAAAGGCCAAGAGTTTACCCGTCATATGTAAAAAAAATACTAATGGAATTGCCGGATGCTATAGTATTTACTAAGACTTTCCTGTTAAGGAAAGTTATTGGTTCGATAGTAAACGGTCGTTACGATTGTGATGTCATGATAGAAATATAGGTATCACATACGGATAGCTAGTTAAGCATGCATTGTTAGCATACAGAACATACGAATACATTAATAGGTAAATCATAATTAATAATACAGTCCACAACAAGAGCTCCCAAAAATATACTTGCTCTAACACTGTCCCCGGAATCATAGATAAATTAAACAGTATAGATCGCTATTACCATACATGGGTTTTTAGTTCGTCTAAGACTTATTATTGTTGGAATTATAGATAAATTAAGTAATTCCGCTAGTATAGTAGCGCCACCTAACGTAATAAGTCGAACGAAGGGGTACAAGCAACAATAATAAGTTTTAGACGAACTTAAAACCCATGTATGGGAATAGCGATCTATACTACTTAAATTTATCTCTGCCGGAGTACAACAACACCCAGATACATCAGCTAATTACTGGTTTCCATATATTTATATATTAATGAATTATATATCGCGAGGAACGAATATACGGCATATATACATACAGACATGATCACGACTATTATCCCATAAGGGTTAGTCGGAGACTAGGCAAAAGGACCGCAAAAGCGGTCCACTGCCATAGTCCGTGCTTCACCATGCAGTGACTGCACTCAGCGCGACAGGCGGTGGGCCCGTCACCGCTATAAGCCATTGGATGGTTGTGCAATTTTAAGTCCATTAGTCGCCTTTTACGACACCCAACGGAAGAGATGGTTAGTATTCTTTTAATAACCCGCTACCATCAGACTCACGGATATATGGTAAGCAACAAATAAACTTACATACACCTTTCCTTGTTTAAATGACGTTTGTCACATACAACAACATGACATATCACATCCTACCCTATTATGTAAAGTCCAAAGGGATAGGCAGAAACCAAAGTAGGCAGTTTGTCCGCTTCAGTTGTGGATACTAGATGATGGATATAAACTTAATAGCAAAAATATATAAAAAAGACGCTAAATTAAATTTCTACATCACCGAGTCTTGAATCCCGGACCTTACAAATGCGTGCACTGTAACCGGCGTTGAAGACAGGCTAACGGAAGTTGTTGGATACTAATAAATCAATTGATCATGAGACTAACTGAATCCCTCTACTCGATCCATAACCCTTGCTTTGTAGGAGATCCAATCAATGGCAACTTGTTCATGAATAAGTTGACATAATTAACCTTCCTTCTGTCGGGCAGTCCTCAATTATATGATAAGGCTGTGTCCACACAATGTGGGATGGCACTATCGCGGGTTCGCAGTTTACATTGTCAAGAACGGAGAGGTTGGGGTCTTTGTCGAATATAATTAAATGTTTAAATATAACAACGCGAAAAATAAAAAAAACGTAATAAGAGCATTATAAACCTGAACAATCCGTGTAAAATCATACAATCTTTTGATACATTTTCACCGATGAATTGCGAAATTATCAACAGTAAAAATATAGCAACAGTATTTATTATTTTTAGTGCAACATAGAGAAAAATAAACAAATCGCCAAAAATACAAATATTAGCGCAAATGGAAAAGCTTCAAAAATATAAATTTATAAAGCCTGTATATTTTCTTATCGTTTGCGATTATAACCAGGTATTCTTCCGCAAGTCGTAGTACAAATAATATTACAAAACGCTCAAGAAATTTTGACATCAAATTACTCAAGATTCCACAATCATTGTTTTCACTGTCCATCGCAGCTGTTTATTATTACAGTGGTGAACAAAGCTATGTTTACGTCTTCCAGCATCCATCAATACTCATCTATACAAATTACGCATACTAACCAACATTTCACTAGGAATGTTTGCCTAGGTTCTGTTTACATTTGAAGCGAAACAGCCACATAAATATTGCATAAATCCCGTTGTTCGTGCCGCGATTAATTTACTTGACGATCAGAGCCACGACATCACAATTATGGACGCTTAGTGTCGTTTCATGTAGCTACAAACAGTTAAGATAGGATTAGAAACAATGTTACAGCTTGAATGGTGTGTTGTGAAAGGACGTAGTGACCAAAACTGAGAAACGGATGCTTAGCGGATGCATATGGGAACAGGTTAGAACTAGGAAGAAGAATGAAAGCAGACTAACGGGACTGTTAAGGAGAAACCTTGAGGAGAACATCGTCGTCAGCCAATATACGATCCACTGCTGGGCACAGTTCGTCCTCATAGAGAAACACGTTAAGAGTATGGACCGTAGCACCACCACGCTGACCCAATGTTGGTTGGTGAGTAGAAACGTTTGCATATGGCTTCCGAAGCACGGAGGAGTACAAGATCACAAACTTTTGGTCACCCATCCTCGAGCTGACGAAAGTACCTTTGTTTTCATTCGAATGCCAATGCGTACTAATCACTGCGCCACTGAGCTCTTCGAGGCGAACGTGCCTTGATCAAAATTGAGAGTTACGAAAAAAAGGCAAGCTTAAATTCAACTCAAACAGAAGAGCATGTATGTATTATTAATTAGTAATAGAGGAAGGGAATGACGTGCTCCAAGATCGTAGTAAATGAGGGCTATAATCTCTATCTATCCCTGGAAACGTGGTTGTATGTATGACAAGTAGTTAGCTATTTTGAAATCCATACTAATATTATACTTGCGAAAGTACTGAATCAATTCAACCGAATTTGATTCACAGATAGTCTAGAGCTTAAGAAAGGACATTAGCCTATGTCCTTTCTTAGGCTCTAGACCTTTTATCCCGATATTCCCATGGGAATGGGTGAATGTAAAAAAATTCAAATAACGTCTCCCAGAAAAATTAAGGACAAATTTACGCTATGAACTTTGCTTCTCTCTAATAAAAGAGTAGGAGTACATTTTCAATTCCACCAATTGAGGCTACTGTTCCAATTTGAAAAAATCTTTCAGTGTTGAATAGCCTAGTTATTGAGGAAGGCTATAGGCTACATACCATCACTATCTCAAAGTCTATTCTACGCGGACGAAGTCGCGGGCAAAAGGCTCCGTAATTTTAAGCATAACGTTTATTATCATAATATGAAAATCCATAATTTTGAAAATAATAATCATCAAAACGCATAAAATTGCGTCGCATAATTTTGAGAGTTCTAATATTGTATAGGCTAAAATTGTTTGTCATAAGAATTAATAGGCATAAATTTGAAACGCACAACTTATGAAAAGCATAATGATCACAACGCATAATATTTTTCTCTGCCTCAAATTGTTTACTAAATAAATTTCGATTGCACAAATATAGTTTTTAGGGGTCATAAAAAAAATAACGCTAACCTAATATGTATCAGAACACATTTCCTTGGGATTGGTTCTTTCGAATCTGGGTGATTGTTCGATTCATTTTAGGACTACCTTATGTTGTGCTAAATGAAATTAGGAATTTCTATAGTTATGTTTTAAAATCATATGCCTTTAGAGAGTTATGCCACTTAAATGTTATGAGTAAGATATGTGACATGATTGTTATGCTATTTGATGATTATGCCATTCGATGTATGACAAACGATGTTATGACAATCGACGTTGTGCGAAAACATGCGCTCCCCGGGCAAAAGCTAGTAGTTAATAAACAAATGCTTTCAGGCGGAATCGCTCGGTAACGAGAAAGACCGCAGTAATCGGTTACACCGGGAACTCCAACCATTTTCCACGATTCGTGAGTTAAAAGTTTATATCGCAATGTGCTTGCATTTCACATCAAGCAGGAGCACGTTCAGTTTATTTAAACGGCGACGAAACTGGTATAAAGCGGTATTAACTTGAAACTCAGATTTAAAACGAGCAATACGACTGTTAAACATAATGAATAAATAGTGAAATGGAGTTAGAAAGATAAATGTAATTGATTTTGTGTTTTTACGACAAGGAGACAGCTTTTTATTGAAAAATAAAAAAATTATACAAGTAAATTGATTTCTTTATACCACAACATTAGCCGTACTAGACAGTTCACTACCCGAGGCCTTGACTTGAAAAGAAGCTTACCAGAAACTTAACATAAGCGATGTTAGTCGTTAAGTCCGCCATATGTACATTCCTTTTGTAATGGACATTAAAAGTTTAAATTGATAAGTTCCTTTATCCTTTTGGAGGACATAGGACTGTGTTGTTTATATGTTTTTACAAGCAAAAAATACTATGTTGAAATTACATTAAAATACTTGGTTTACATTTGGAATATCATATTAAACCTCTTTTTTTTACATATGACAGGTAAGCTCTTGCCCTTCATCTCACCTGATAGTAAGTGACGATAAGGTCGAAGGTGGAAGCGAGCTTCACCTGTATTCCTTAACAACTGAGGAACTAGCTATCTTACCTTTGATTGCCGGAACACAACAAGTGCTTATAACATTGTTATTATGGTGACAAATTTTGGTAAATCGTAGCTAGCCAGGAGGATTTAGAAGCCCTGCCACCAACCAAACCGGACCTCCCGATCAACACCTCGTGGTGTGAACTACTACACCAGAAAGGCGGTTAAAATCTCATTCAAAAACAAACGTCTTTAGTCCTTACTACTATAGAAGGCTCTAAGTCGTTAAAACTTATAAGTTTGGCGATGGCTGAACCTCCCAAAGTCACCCCGCCGAATGATCTGTGCTAAACTGCTGACTCATTATCAGTTAGAGTAACAAAGCGTTTCTAGATTCGTCTAACTTTGACTGAGATATTGAGGTAATTGACAAGCAAGATTCAATCAGTTTCAAGACTTTCAAACTGGCTGGATGGTAGCCGGGATTGCAGCGTGGGCAAATATAGATCTCAATTATTTTTAAGTTAAAAACTATATGAATTTAGTGATTTTTCTGTGGCCTAACTGCCTTAAGTTTGTTGAAACAGTTGGAGCGAGACACAAGAATGCTTGGCTGCGTCTCACACACATGTGGATGACATGTGAGACGCAGGCATGACCACTGCTTTAATAATGTTTTGAGAGTTCCTCTAAAAAGCTCTAAAAAGCAACGAGACCTATTTGGATGAGGATTTCAAATGCTCATTAAAACCTAAGAAGGTTTAATATTAGGACTAAAAATCTGTTTTCATCGTCCTTCGAATAAAACATGTCTTCCCAATAAGAAACTCATAACGAAAGGGGGATCGCCCGCACATTAGCGCGCCAGATCTCGATGGCTCTCCCGCGCACTCAGACAGCAAGGTGTTTGTTAGGCCTGCACTTGACTGCAGCGCTGGTGTCGCTGCAAAATGGGCTGATAATTAATTCAGGGTACGGACCGACGTACAATTAGTTGAGGCGTTCGTTACGTCACACGCGTAACTCCGGGGTTGGTGCAAGTTGTAGAAGGAAAGCTCCAATGTTAATCTACAGAATTATGTTTAACCGAAGATTATCAAGTGAGCTTTTATTAATGATCTTTATTTATTTCACTATTTATTGAACATAAAAGAAAAATGTAGAATATACAACACATAAAATAAAAAGACGAGTACAAAAGGTAGGGCTCAGTTCTAATAGATATATCTTCCAGCCCACCTGCTATAGGAGAAATGCTGAGAAGTAGACTGAAGCGCGTGTACTAAAAAATATATAATTATATATCAGTAGCCAGCAATTCAGTTTAGAAACAACGATACTTATATTAATGGTATTTCGACATTTGCTATGAACTCGTAATATCTCAGAACATGCTGCTACCATAGACAATAATAAAGAACTGTATGAAACTTGTTAGAAACCATCCAATATTTAAGCAATTTCTAAACTGACGAAACTTACATCTTATAAAATAAGAATGATTTAAAGTGCAACTGTAACTTAAATATTTCAATTCACCCAAAAATATGTACAAACAATAAAAAGGTAGATAAGAAATTACTCCATATTATTGAAAATACATGTGCATCATCAAAGGTTTCGAATTCAACCGAACCATTCCTGAAAACACGATAGGACTTAGAATTATTCACGATTAACATGATAAATGATTAAAATATGCGTCGTTAAAGCCCTGAGTTATGAGGTTTTACAAACCATTTGCACCAGTTAATGGGTTAAAAGATTTAAAGTTATGATATTCTAAAACATTCCACTTACTCAAAACTTTTACACTAACAAATATAGTTTACAGAAAGATAACTTTTGAACTTTATAATTTTTACATGTCAAATGCTTGGGTTGTAAATTTACGCGAATGGAAAAAGACAAAAGATATTTATTAATTTAAACTTATGAGAAATGAGGCCAGAATCGGGTCTTTGTGATCTCCAACTCCACCGTGCTTCGAAAGGCACGTTAGGCCGTTGGTCCCGGTTGCTATTGCGACTGTTTCTACCCACCAACCTGCATTGGGCAAGCGTGGTGGTATTACGGCCTATACTCCTATGCCCATGCCCAGCAGTGGGACATATATGGGCTGAGGACATCTTCACCAGTCTTACATTTCGCTACAAACCTTTGCATGAAGAAAGACACCAGTTAAAAAAAACGGTCACTCATCCAATGTATACCACAGCGAAACATAACAAGTACAAGCTAACTCCTTATTCAGTTACTGTAATCATTGTCCAAATCGCAATTAAAGTAATTATATATCTAATCTAAAACTCGCTATTCGCTTATACCGCATCCCAACCACAATGATAAACTGATCCGCACTGAAACATCCTCTTCAGCGTCTTGTTAGAACAACACCGGGCATCCGTCATGTTTTTACAAAGGAACAAGCCCTAATGGCCATGATATGTGAATGAGAAGTCGGCGTGTCACGTTGGATTAGTCGTTTCATTAGAAGTTAATGTTTATTACGGCACAATGGAATGTTACAACCGAGTCTGAGAAGTCACTTCGGGGTATATTCTTAAGGATTTTTTTACATTGAAAGTGTTTTGGTATGAGGATTTAGCTCGAAGAAGGTAAGGTACAATACTAGCTTGAACTAGTGCCAGGGAAGGCAATATTCCTAGCTGAACTAAGGGTGCGGAAAGTATACGGGGTGGTGAAACGATAGGAATACAAAATAGATACGGAGTATGACTGTATGACACCATAATGGTATAGTTCAAAACTAACAACTTCTCAAGTTTTTCTGCTTGGTTTGGTTGGTGGTAGGGCTTCTAAGCCCGCCTGGCTAGCTACCACCGTCTTACCTAAATTTGTCGCCATAATAACAATGTTTAAGGCATTGTTGTCTTGCAGCAATCTGAGGTAAGATAGCCAGTTCCTCAGTTGTTGAGGATTACAGGTGAAGCTCGCTTCCACCTTCGGCCTTATCGTCACTTACCATCAGGTGAGATGAAGGTCAAGAGCTTACTTGTCGTATGTAAAAAAAAAACAAAAAAAAACCATATCATCACGTCTCTTTCCCCGAAGGTGTAGGCAGAGGTGTTAACACCCACATTTCGCCAGATGTGTTAAGTCCCCAGGTGACGAGCGAAGATCGTAGAATTCGTAGGAAGTCGCTGGAGGGTCAGAGCGTAGGCCTGATCGTTAGGAACATTTTTGGTGGAGGCATTTTCTAAAAAAAACTATATAATACCACCATTTTACTGTGACATCATCATATTAGGTCCTTACCTATGAAATTGGTGTTTTGTATGGAGATTTTGGGGAATTCTGCATTTTCCATACAAAATTTTTTTCAGTTATCTTCACAACGACAAATCCAAATATTTGGCATCTATCATTAGACAAGCTTTAGTAATATATGTAATATCACTCTTCATAAAAATTATTTTTCGTTTTTTAGTGAATGCAAATAAAATGATGTATTCGGGAGGCACTTAAATACAGTTGTCCGTGTCCAATTTTAACACAATTAAACTTACAACAAATTATCAAAACAAATCAAAAGAGCTCAAAAATATAGTCTATTTTTATTTTTTAGTAATACTCTGAATCTTTATAGTTACAGACAAAATACTAAGAGAGAGAAAAAACACCAATTTCATAGGTAAGGACCCAATATTATTATGCCCCATTATAGTTTGTTGCTTGTTTTATTCCCGCATTTATTTGTATTGACATTAAAACATATACTTCCTATATTGACATAAGACAAACATTAAAATACCGAACAGAATAATATTCTATAAGTTATTAGATATCAAGTGATGGACTCATTTCCTTTATCACAAATTAGGGTTGCCACTAACTCCTAGAAGATATCAAACTGTTTTTTTACACATAACAAAGTAACTCATATCATTCGCAGTTAAAAACCTATTACATAAACTGCTGTACAAATCAGACCTGCACAACATAAATAAAAATCCATTACAACTAGATCACATTAATAAATAAAGTAAATCCTCGAGCTATAAATTAAAAAAAATATTCAATACTAGGCCGTATCTCGAGAGGTGAACAAAGGCAACAAAAATCATTTTCAGTTAGAAACATGACGTGAAATGAGTCGCTATCGCTGTCCCCGCCTCAGACTACTGAAAACATTTTTGACATGGGTACTAGTTACAAAGGTACGAAGACAATGGGCAGACGGACACTGCCCTTGATACTAAACATGTTACGAAATAACCTGCATAAAATACAGGTTATATATTATATCGTCGTTGCGCCTGACAAATTCCATATGTGATATTCACAAGTTTTTGGGAAACAATAAAAAACATGTTATTAAAATAAGGAACAGATAATATCTGTTATTGTTATTGTTATAAAAAAACATGTTATTAAAATAAGGAACAGATAATATCTGTTCCTTATTTTAATAACATGTTTTTTATTGTTTCCCAAAACCTTGTGAATATCACATATGGAATTTGGGAGGCGCAACGACGATATGATATTTTATCATATAAGCTTTAAATATTGTTAACCATAACAAAATGATAAGAATTGTCAAGCTGCATCATATAGGAGAACAGGAGTTAGCATATTACCCGAAAGCCTGGTCTAGTGGTAGACACTACCAGGTGTTGATCGAGAGGTCCGAGGTTCGATTCCGTTCGGGAAATAAGTTTTTCTGCTCGTTTTGCTTGGTGGTAGGGCGTCTAAGCCCAGTTGGCTAGCTACAACGGTCTTACCTATTTCTGTCGCCAATAATAACAATTTTATAAGCATTGTTGTGCTCCCGCAATTAAAGGTAAGACAGCCAGTTCCTCAGTTCTTGAGGAATACACCGTTTCCAGCGTATCAACCTTCGGCCTCGTCTGATAGTCACTTACAGTCTCGCGAGGTGAAGGCCAATAGCTTCCCTGACATTTGTAAAAGAATATTTGATATATTGGTAAAATTTAAAACATTGACACAACAATTTGTTTTATATTATTATGCTACACTTAAAATTTTATGATTTTGAAGGTGGAAGCCATATTATATTGAAACTGTCATTCACTTAAAAGGATTATTTACATGACAACATTTAACTATTTTATAGTTTCGTAACATCCTATCTATGTGGATTTGCACTTTTTGTGAGGAGGAACAACTGTTAAGATTTGTTTAATTCTAACACTTGTATACCTACTTTGAAGCTGTTCACAGTAGCGGCATGTGTGTTATATCAACGTATATGGTACTTATGTAGTTATCGGTTGTATATTTGCTTGTATCCCCAAATGGATCTGTTTTGTTTACGAGGGGAGCTTCTTGAGTAAATATTATCCTCAATAACAAATATATTCTAATTGCAATTACTTGTCTCAATTCGGTCTCAACTTCCCCCCACGTAAAAGGAGTAGCGAATGGGTGGAAGGGATATGGATCTCTCAGATTCAAAGGCGGTTATAATTTTTATTTTATTTCGCTTCTTAGAAAGTATAATAAGCTTTGCTTGTAGTATAGGCAGGTACTTTCAATCATTAAGTAACCTTTTTTTAACAAGGGTATTAATTTTCTACAGTAAGCAGACTGAATTTATATATAAACATGTAAAATAATCCTCTCCAAAATAATAACCAATAGATATAAAAAATATTTTGAGAGGGTTTTGTTGATTGATTAGTTGAGTATACAAGACATAAAACTATATATTTGTTCTAGTTAATATTATTCATTGACATATAATATTGAATAGTTTGACATGACAATTCATTAATCTAATTAAATTTTATTAAATAAACTTTATGATTACAAACGATTTTAGTTCTTAAGTATTTTATCAGTGCCCTCTTATGGGTTCTTGTTTGAACTGAATTTTTGTAAGACCTATGTATGACAACAGGAAAGCAAATAAATGAATTAGAATATAAATATCAGCCTATTTAAATTTTATTTTAGCAGATTTAGGCCCGAGTTTTCAATCCTCAGATAAAACTATCTGTCAGTCAAATGTGAGCTCTGTCCCTTTTCTTTTTATGACTTTAGAAAGTGACAGTGATAGTTTTAAATGGCGGATAATTTAATCTGAGGATTGAAAAATCGGGCCTTAACCAACTTCAGTTCAGTCTTGACAGCTCTTTACGTGATGGATAGCGAGCATATAGGAGAGAACGATGCTATGCCAGAATAAGCCGGGCTGCGCTGAGCAAACCCGCGCTGTTTGCGGACGTGCTGCGGCCCGCAACAGGCCCACGGCCGTCTAGAACAGCCAGGATTATGACGGTTTACCTACACTTAAATACACGATATTCGACCTTATGTAGTACATTGATTATTTGTTAAATAAAAAAAAATAAAAATAAAATAAATATCTTCAGACATTCACACCTATCAACTGGCCCATACTAGACAACTAATGCATGTTTTATGGATACCAGATGACGGATGACGGACAAATATATTTAATAGATAAATACATATAAATATTCAGAATATAATATACATATATAAACATCCAAGACTGGAGAACAAATGCCTATTCACACAAACATTTGCCCCCACCGGGGATCGAACCCAGAACATCTCGAGATGGCGACGCCTTGAGACCGGCGAACAGACCACTCGGCCACGGAGGTTGTCTCGTTGTTAATTATTCGCAATTACATACGATACGTAATTTATCAGAAAATGCTGCTGTTTTGGCAATACGACAGGGAGCAAAAAGGGTATTAAAATAGGTGCCTAGAAAATTTTTGGTCATAAAACAAGTTACATTACTTGTCTAAGGGTGGATGCACACAAAAGCCGGCGGCACTGCGCCGCGCAGGCGCCTTTAGTAGCGGCACGAATAATATTGAATACCATTGCCGTCGGCTTGTGGGGATGCACCTAAGACTAACTTTGGTCCATGGGAACCGATTTGCCCGTCAAATACGGAAATATAATAATAATCAGATAAAATGTTCCACCCTTTTGGAGAATCAGATGTAAAAATTATGTCATGTTTTGTAGATATTGTTGACTCCATAATTCATAGACAGAAAAATATAAATTTACACTCAAAAAGAAAAGATGTATTAAAAAAGAAAAGAAACCAGGACAAACTGTTATCAAACTTAAAATTACGTAAGGTTTATAAGACTTTTATGGGCGAAGGCATATTATATTACAATAAGGTTCCAAAGACTGTATTGGAACTACCATTTAACATGTTCAAAAAGCGAATCAAGGATACATTAATCTCAAAAGGATATTATTGTTAAAGGATTGTTTAGATGACGAAACTATCTAAACTCAAAAGCAAATGATTTTTTCTTAATCTCGTTTTTGTAATGGAAGATGTTACAGTGTGTATAAATCTATGTCTAATGTTGAAAATAACAATTTCCGTTTACTTGCGAATTGCACTGTACCTTCAAAAATATTTAAATGTAAAGGGAGGAAACAACTTGCCGAGTTTCTTGCCCGTTCTTCTCAGAACAAAGCTAGTGAACGGATGGCATAATTTGACATTCATATGAGTATGTAATTACCGAAACAGAATAAATGCTTTTTATCGTTTTTAAGTAAATGCAAATAAAATGATGTATTCGGGAGGCACTTAAAAAGAGTTGTCTCCGTGTCCAATTTTAACACAATTAAACTTACAACAAATTATCAAAACAAATCAAAAGAGCTCAAAAATATAGTCTATTTTTAGACGAGGTAATTATTTTTTAGGAATACTCTGAATCTTAATAGTTACAGACAAAATACTAAGAGAGAGAAAAAACACCAATTTCATAGGTAAGGACCCAATATAACAATAGAATTAGTCAAAGAGTACTTCAGAGTCCTCTAACCACTTATTCCTAATACGTCTTCGTTTTATTACTGTTCCCCCAGGCATATTTGTGCGTACAACGCCTAAAAAAGCACCGAATATATCCCGAATTCCGTCAGCCAAGACAACGTGAATATATTGAGCTGGCTTCTCTAGGATTAACAATAAGCGAATAGCTGAAGGACATTTAAATTCCTGGAGCTTTTGTTTCCAATATTTATGGACAAACAGTGATATCTGCGAAAGACAAGATAATATTTTGTGCGGTTGCGGAAGCTGAGTTGATGATAGAGGATTGTTGAAAAGTCGGAAATGGACACATCGCTATACCACGGCGCAAATTTAACTGCTGATGATTAAAATATGCTTTGTTCATAGATTCTTCTTAATAAATATTTTTCTTTCTTTCTTTCTTCTCATAGGAGGAGCTCGCTGGCGCAGTGGTTAGTACGCTTTGGCTTTATCGAAAACAAAGCTACCTTTCCATGATCAGGCCGTGGATGGGTGACTAAAACATTTTGATCTCGCACTAGTCCGTGCTTCGGAAGGCACGTAAACCATTGGTCCCGGTTGCTTTCGCAACCGTTTCTACCCGCCAACCAGGCCAGCGTGGTGGTGTTACGGTACTCCTCATGAGTTTGTTTCCATGAGGAAGGCCTATGCCCAGCAGTGGAAGGTGGACTAAGGCTGAGATATAGGCTTAGGAGTAAAAATTCACTTATCCATCCACCATACATACCTGAAACAAAGAAAGATGAAAATTGAGTAAAATAAATCTCTTAAATACAGTGTTATCAAAAATTAACAATAGTGCCTTTGGTCAATGGCAACATACAACTTTAAAATCTTTACGTCCATTGTTGAACATGTTCCCTCAGGATTGCGATAACAATAAAATAAATTCCCGCGACCTTCACCATACCTTGTCCCTGAACGTGGCCGGCACTCGTGAACCTTTTCTACAACCGAAGTCAGTTCTAGGAGCAAAATGCCCACTGCCACTTTTCCGCCACACATAAGACTACGTTTGTCGCCTTAGCTCTCAGATCTTGTTTCTGAATCGATCGACGCATTAGGAAACTATTGTTCACCGTCTTACGAAATGCTTTGGTACCTTTGTGTGAAAATTATTCTCTGTAAAATGTATATGATAAAGTTATGAATATACATACATACAAATAATCACGACTATTATCCCCTAAGGGTTAGTCAGAGACTAGGCCAAAAGTTCCGCAAAAGCAGTCCATTGCCATAGTCCGCGCTTCACCAAGCAGTGACTGCACTCAGCGTGACAGGTGGTGAGCCCGTCGCCGCTATAAGATACTGGATGGTTATGCAGTTCTAAGTCCATTAGTCGCCTTTTACGACACCCAAGGAAGGAGATGGGTTGGTAGTATTCTTTTAATAAGCCGCTACCACACTGCTACTACACGTTATGAATATAATAATAATAATAATAATATCCTCAGACATTCACACCTATCAACTAGCCCCATTTTAAGCAACTAATGCTGCTTGTGTTACGGACACTAGATGACGGATAAATATATTTAATAGATAAATACATATAAATAACCTGAATATATAGAAATATATATAAACATCCAAGACTGGAGAACAAATGCCTGAAACTTCATCACCCAAACATTTGCCCCCACTGGGGATCGAACCCAGAACCTCTCGAGATGGCGACGCCTTGAGACCGGCATACAGACCACTCGACCACGGAGGTCGTCAGTATCTTTATTTATTTTCACAAAATATCTCAAAACAAATATGTCTTCTTCAAATTCTTTCAATATGGCTTCTTCTTCGTGGTATCAATCTATTATTTACTAAACAAGGGGGACAAAATGAGACAATAGAAACATCTATTGTTTGCGAATACCGGTGTTCGCTGTGCCCACCAAGGGGTTAAGAAGGTATGAGTAATTCACCGAGCTAAAGTAACTATCAATTTCCCTAATTAAATTCTCAGGAACCTGGGATCAATTTATAACGATAGGGATAACTTAAACTTTAACAGGAACATTTCATTTATCAAAGATGGCACGTGTCAGAATGGCATGGAATGTTACGATATGGCATAGTGAGACACGAACAGTATCTTATCTAGGCTGTGTAGTCAATTTAACTGAACTTCATTATTTCGGTATGGTCTGATGTCTCTTAGTTTTTTCTGGAAATCTATAAGATTTCGGGTGCTTGAAGTCAAGAATCTTCGATACTCTAATTTATGGGATGCGCCATGGGGAATGTTCTGAAGAGCCTTATCCCACCCTCCCCTTTCCTGCTAAGGAGCACGCGTGCCGGATTGCGGACGGAGCCACTAATATAAGGTGACCTCTTTGCCAGCGCGTATTAAGAGGTTAAGGGAATCATAATTTGCTCGTACATCCAGAACATAGAATTCCCTACCGGCTCACGTATTCCTACATCATGGGTTCCTTCAAAAGAAGCGTGATAGGCATCTTCTGAGCCAGCAAAGAGGAGGTAGATACTCTTGCATTCTATGGTGCTGCCCTAGCTTCCTTCGCATATGGACTCATCTACTGCTAACCATCAGGTGGCGTCGAGTCTTTTGCTGGGTTAATTATAAAAACAGACTCGGAAAGCTAGGATTTAACCCAGAGTCAGTTATTTGGAGTCAGTGGTCTTTGGAAGTCACTGGATACAGGTTGCGCAGTATCGAAACCAATATGTATCAGTAGACGTATCTCAGCAAATATGCATAATCTTATTTTTTGGTTTAAAAACTCTTACATTTTTAATAAATATTGCTGCTCTTTACAAGAATTTAATTTGGAAAATTTAAGCGCAGTAAGTATTATAGATGGGACTTTATTTTAAACTGTTCTCATATACACTGTGCTATGGAATTCAATAAGATGTTTAATAATAGAGAAAGCTATTATAACTAAACGCAATATAACCCAATCTTGACGGAACAACAAAACGTAGACAAACAATGCGTTAAGACCGTTCTCAGTAAACTGTCATAATGGCACATAACGCTACTATTATTGGGAACTAATTGCGAACCAACTTAGGTCGATAAAACTATCAACCAATTAGAGCAAGTATAGACAGCATTCAACCAATTATCGCACGTCAAAATATAGGTTTTCATTGGCTAGTTTTAGTTATTAGTATTGATTTCGATCTAAACCCCACTATATTTAAAATTGTTTATGAAATCTATTTTATTAGTAATGGAGTAGTCAGCTCGTCAGACTAGTACAAACCGTCAAAATTTCATTTGTTTAATGATCTCCCACCAAAAATATTCTGTAAAAAACTAGGCACGACTTTGTCTAGATTTCACTATTTTTTAGAGATAAACAAGTATCTCCATCGAGACATGGCTAGTTTTTTACAGAATGTTTTTGGTGGGATTTCACTTCTTTTTGTAGAAACGTGGGCATATTTTTTTTTCGATTGATTTTTTTATGTACCAATAGTACATTCATGCATAGATACATATAATCACGCCTGCTTTTCCCGAAGGGCTAGGCAGAGTCCAAGGAGCACTGTGTTCCTTGAGACCACATTTAGCCATACAAAAATTGGGCTTGGTCAGATGAAAAATCGTGAAAGAACCCTAACTCTGTACCAAATTTCAGCTCTCTGAGTTTATGGGAAGTACTAGTTCTATTTTGATGATCATGAGAGAGTGAGTGAGTGTCACGTGAGTGTCGTAAATGCGAAACTTTGCTTTCGCTTAGCTTCGGAACTAAAAGACCTACAGACTTCAAATTTTGGATTTAAAGTATGTGATTATAGCTTACTGGATGACGAAAATTTCTGCGTTCTGGTCTTATCCAGAGGTTCTTAAATAGGGGCCTGGAAATGTGGCGAAATGGTTCCAGTAAAGGATGATACGGCAGTGTTTGCTTCGCGCTGGACCTGGCGGGGGCACTCCCGTGCCCCCCGATTAACTTTCATAATTTTGTTTCAATATATTTGTATCTCTTCCTACATTTTATTTTCTTTTCTAATCTTATTAAATTCCCCTTGCTTTTTCAAGTCTCCTCTCACTCTCTTTCATAAATATTCAAACCATAGGTTATAAACATTAAAATTCTTCATTACCCTTGTCTTACACTGTTCCCGGACTAGGCTTGCCCCGATGACATAGGAGAACCTAATCATTTCAGACTAATTTGTGTGCAATAACACTGAAAATGTACTTCGAGGATACGATTATGCTATGTAAATTATCACAGATATAATAAAGTGTTAAACAATTAGAAAAATAGGCTAAAAACAAAGGGTTCAAGCAATATCGAGTATATTATAATGTAATAATAATATTCCGTCTTAAAATAGACTTCCAAGTTCACTTAACACTTCGCTTGACAAGGAAAGGTAAGGCGTTGGCCATAATACCTATTTAATACAGAGACCCAATCAACTGTCACAATGTCTTTGTCTACATCAAAATGTCAATTAGCGATTTAAGCCTAATTATTTTTTGGGTATTGAAATCAGAAACTTAATTTACATTTAATAAGATCCAGTTTGATTTACAGTTAATCCTTAATGAGCGGTGCCCGCGTTAGTCGGCCTTACTGCTATTTATAGAAATACAGATTCTCAGCTCGATACTGAAGACATTTGCCTTTTTATTTTTAACTTCATAAAAGGATTAATTATTTAATTAATTATTTACGATTTATTTCGGATTACTTGGAAATGCTGAATATTTACAGACACAAAAATTCTAAGGGTTAGCTCACACCGAGACGCGACGCGGCACGACGATGCATAAAGGGTGCATGTTTTCGTGCTGCGCCGCGTCGCGAAACGCATCGCGTTGTGTTGCGATACGTCGCGAGGGATCTCGAGGCGCAGTGCTGCGTGGTGCAACGTCTTCTTAATTGTAACAATGAAATTTTTATCTTTTCGTGTACTAAATGAAGTATATTTTAATTTGATCTATTAAAATGTTCGCGCATCGTCGCGTCACTGTGTGAGCTGACCCTAAATACAAGGAAAGACAAACATTCTACTTCAAACAATATCAAGTTATGTTCCACAGCTGGGCCAGGCATTTCTACGTGAGTGACGCACTTAAAGATTTCGGGACATTACTACGCTAGCCCAAAAGGGAATTGTGGGTAAAAACTGTAGGTAAAAAATTTTCAGTCAATCATCCATGGTCAAGTTTTGAGACCAACTTCGGTCCTATAGGATCTGCTTACTATATTATTATTAGTATTGTTAGTTCGTTTTCGATCATTCTAATCCACTCCACCTTTTCACATGCAATTACCAAGTACCAAGTCCCTCCCTAATTCGTGAGTCACCTGTCATCAAGTTAAAAAAACAAATGGCAAAGGAAACATTCACGCAAGCCACGTCAAAAATACCGCATCCGTAAAACGAAGCCCCGCGTCACTTGATACTCGCGCGGATATCAGGTATTCTATAAAATCACTTAAATTAAGTACCTAAATGTTCATTTTCGAATTCTTTATGATGATTTTATAACACAAGGCTGACGAGTGTCAGTGTGTTATTTTACATACAATTTTCTCTCGAAATTAAAATTTAAAATCTATTGTCTCCGAACACCCGTGCTCGCAGTGCCATTCAAGGAGTTAAAAAATAACGAAAAGCCCACCCGTAAGTGTTTCTGCAACGGTTGCATTAGCGACCGGGATCAACGGCTTGACGCACCTTCCGAAGCATTTGACGACCTCCGTGGTCGAGTGGTCTGTACGCCGGCCTCGAGGCGTCGCCATCTCGGTAGGGGCAAATGTTTGGGTGATGAATCTTCAGGCATTTGTTCTCCAGTCTCGTATGTTTATATATATTCATGTTTTTTATATGTATTTATCTATTAAATATTATATCCGTCATCTAGTGTCCGTAACACAAGAAGCATTAGTTGCTTAAAATGGGACTAGTTGATAAGTGTGAATGTTTGGAGATATTTATATTTATTTATGGAGGAGTTTGAGATCACAAAGTATCCCCACCCAAAGCCTGAGCATAGAGAAAGCAGCTTTGTTTCGGTATCGAAAGCCTAAGCGTATAAACATTGCGCTACCGAACTCCTCAGTATAAAGTATGTGTAGGTTGTAAGACTTTATCAAGTACTAGCTTTTGCTCTCGACTTCGTCCGCGCAGAATAGTAACTTTGATAAATTCTATTTAAAAAGACGTTCGCTGTCTTGATCATAGTAGCTCCAATGTTTAATTTCAATTCTATCAGTCGAAAATCTAAGAAGATTTATACAAATTTTATCCCCTATTTTATCCCCTTATAGGTGGAATTTATCAAAATCCTTTCTTAGAGGATGCCTACGTCATAGTTGCTTTATGCATGGAAAGTTTCAGCCCGATCGGTTTAAATTTGACAAAGTTTCATACAAACTTTCATCCCCTATTTTTCCCCTTGGGGGTAGAATGAATCAAAATCCTTTCTTAGCGGATGCCTACGTCATAACATCTACCTGCATGCCAAATTTCAGCCTGATCCGTCCAGTGGGTTGGGCTGTGCGTTGATACATCACTATGTCAGTCAGTCACCTTAGAGTTATATATATATTAGGTCCTTACCTATGAAATTGGTGTTTTGTATGGAGATTTTGGGGAATTCTGCATTTTTCATACTAACATTTTTTCAGTTTTCTTCACAACGACAAATCCAAAGATAATAATATTTGGCATCTATCATTAGACAAGCTTTAGTAATATGTGTAATATCACACTTCATGAAAATTATTTATCGTTTTTAAGTGAATGCAAATAAAATGATGTATTCGGGAGGCACTTAAAAAGAGTTGTCTCCGTGTCCAATTTTAACACAATTAAACTTACATCAAATTATCAAAACAAATCAAAAGAGCTCAAAAATATAGTCTATTTTTAGACGAGGTAATTATTTTTTAGGAAAACTCTGAATCTTAATAGTTACAGAGAAAATACTAAGGCAGAATAGAAACACCAATTTCATAGGTAAGGACCCAATATATATGATGTATTGTATAGTACAGTTGTAATTATTGTGAAACAGCATTTCATTACAGAAACTTATACCTACTACTAACTTATATGCTTTTTACAATCGGGGGATGAAAGCACATGACGTCATGATCAATATTGCCAATGCATTTAGAAGTAATAACACCTGTGAACGGTTTTTTTTCTATATTTTATGAGTGCCAACTACCGTCGTCACTCCTTTCACTGTGATATTGCTCCTTTCGGTTTAATTTTGGCACGAAGCCGTAGGAATGTCTAATTGTGATTACGGCGGGGCGTTAGTGAGAGTTAATTAATTAGTTAGTTATTAACTGGAAATATTTTACAAGACATTTGTGATACAAAATTAATAATTATCATACTCTATAATTAATACAGTTCATAGATGAAAAATATAAGCTCCAGTTTTTGATTGAAATAATATTATGGCTTTACAATTTTAAGGTTAAATTAAAGATATCGATCGGTCCTATGTGTGAGGTAAGCCTATACGCAAAATCACAACTTTACAGGAGCAAAAACACTGCCTACCCCTTCGGGGATTGCAGGCGTGCTTGTGTGTATGTGTATGTATGTATATTTTTTTAACAATTTCATAAAATGGTCAATGTGTCACATTGGTCCTTGTACTCCTATAAAGATTATTTAAAGAAATGCATTTGTTTTTATATTCTTCTTATTAAAATAATAAATAATTAATTATAGAAACTTAATAATTCTATGATTTTCATACAAATTATTTACATACTAGCTTTTGGACAAAACTTCGTCCGCGTAGAAAAGTTACTTCGAGATTGTGTGATGGTATGTAGCCTCAATATATAGGCTATTCAACATTGAAAGATTTTTTCAAATTGGTAACCTTAATTGATTGAAAATTGGAATTGAAAATTAATTCCTACTCTATTATTAGAAGAAGCAAAGGTCATAGTGGCGTTTTGTCCTTCATTTTTCTGGGAGGCGTTATTTAAATTTTTTAACATTCACCCGCATGGCACCCGTTCCCATAGGAATATCGAGATAAAAGGTAGCCTATGTTCTTTCTCAGCCTCTAGACTATCTGTGTACCAAATTTCGGTTAAATTGGTTCAATAGTTTTGACGTGAAAGCGAGACAGACAGACAGAGTTGTTGTTGAGACAGACAGTTGACTGGCAGATATCTCTGTAGGGATAAGTCCACCCTTGCAAACTATTATTTTTAACATATTTTGTATGTTACTCTATATGTAATAAAGAGTATTCTATAAGTACAGGCGGAGACGGTGGGATCGAATCCGCGATTCCCGCGGCCTCTCGAACGAGTAGTGCCCCGTCCGTCCCAACTCGGCTACCGCTGTCTATTAACAATACATCCTTCTACGTACAATACATTCTTCTAAATTTTTTTTCTCTGTTTTCAGTTATTTATCAGCACTCTGTCAACATCGTATTTTCATTCAAACAATCCATCTACTTTTACGTTCATAACTGTACTAAGATTATTCTCTGTCCTGATTATAATGTCCATATCAAGAAAAATGTGTTAAATATTATGATGTTCTTGCTGTTTAATTTTCTATTGAATTGTGTTTGAAAAATAAATGTTAATAAGCGTGTATTTCGCTAGCAGTGACACCACACCCTAATCGTAAACCAAAACATCCATAGCTCATACAAATAGCTCTGAACTTACAGCGAAACAACTTCCATATACGTGGCTGAGTCGTGACACAGAATTCGAGTTGCCGTATAATTGGCGGCGCGTGAACCGTGCTGCTCAAGACATAAAGGTCAATTTGCATAGTCCAATAATGCGTGTTGGATTCGAACGTGAGCGCGCATAAGGCGGTGTTTGATGTTCGAATTAAACTTGCGAGCAGAATTAGGACATTTTAAATAACATTTAACGGGAGTGGAGTGGTTTGTGTGCTGCGGTTTTGGTTTTCCATTTAGAAAACAACTTGAGCCATGGTTGGGTTTGGATGGGTGACCAAAATTAGTGAACTTGAGTTCAACTGCGCTTTCACATACGCAGTCCCGGTGGCTATTGCAACCGCGTCGTGGTTAGGGCTGATACTCCTCATGCGTATCTTCACTGTGCGTGGGTGTTAAACTCCCTACCCCTTCGGGGAAAGAGGTGTGATTACGGCCCACCGGATTGGAAGCGGCTTCCGTAGTCTATGGACGCTTGCAGCACAAGGAGTATCATTCGACCCTTCAGAAACTTTTATTGAACCAATAGGACTAGCTCTACTACTCGTCATCAGCCTATATACGTCCCATTGCTGGGACAGGCCTTCCCTAAGAGAAACACATGAGGAGTATGGGCCGTAACACCACCACGCTGGCCCAATGCGGGTTGGTGGGTAGAAACGGTCACAAATGCGACCGGGACCAACGGCTTTACGTGCCTTCCGAAGCACGGAGGAGCTCGAGATCACAAAGTCTTGGTCACCCATCCACGGCCTGACCATGGCGAAGGTAGCTTTGTTTTCGATCGAAGCCAAAGCGCACTGACCACTACGCCACCGAGCTCCTCACTAGCTCCGAGCTCTTCTACTACTACAATAGGAATGGAATTCACTGCCAGCGTTTTCCCGAGCTCGTATATCCCGAATCTATTCAAGTCGCGAGTAAATAGGCTTCTTCTGGGTAAGCTCGCTCCACCGTCGACAACATCTTTGCCTTCGGCTAGATTGAATTCAAGAGCAAACCCATCTTAAATATTAGGTCCTAACCTATGAAATTGGTGTTTTGTATGGAGATTTTGGGGAATTCTGCATTTTCCATACTAAAATTTTTTCAGTTTTCTTCACAACGACAAATACAAAGATTATAATATTTGGCATCTATCATTAGACAAGCTTTAGTAATATGTGTCACATTTCATAAAAAATATTTATCGTTTTTAAGTGAATGCAAATAAAATGATGTATTCGGGAGGCACTTAAAAAGAGTTGTCTCCGTGTCCAATTTGAACATAATTAAACTTACAACAAATTATCAAAACAAATCAAAAAGAGCTCAAAAATATAGTCTATTTTTAGACGAGGTAATTACTTTTTAGGAATACTCTGAATCTTAATAGTTACCGACAAAATACTAAGACAGAATAAAAACACTAATTTCATAGGTAAGGACCCAATAAAAATAAAAAAACTACTTCCGTTTCACGTGACTCGCAAAATGGTGCCATCCTATCGGGTAATTTTTCCTCGCACAGCATAGCTCTGGTGGAGGCACCCTAAGGTCCGGCGCCATTATCGGCATCGGCAAGGAAAGGAATCCTTCGGCATCCCTACATGCAAGTGCACACTGTCGGCAACTATGCCATGGCATGCGGCTATGTCCTTAGCGATGACGAAGCGTCCTTAAGCATGCCGTACCGTCCAATCTACCGCTGAGTGTTACCTTGGCGCGGCGGGCGGCAGCGTACTGAAGGATGCCGAAGTATCCCGAAGCAACCTCAAGGACGGCAATGCAGCAACCTCAAGCATACCGAAGCGGTATTTTTGTTACTACGGCCATATAGCATGGAAAGGACAATGGCAAAAAATTTATGGTCTCCGTCCCCAACACCAACAGAAATGAAATTTTTTTTTTTTTTTCTCGAGGACAAAATCCATTTACGGACCTACCAACCGCTGGCGAGGCGGAAGGCGTGTGTGGGACTCGCTCAGCGGCGGCCGAGAATACCCACTAAAACTCCCCGATATACCTCCTTGCCCTTCCGTGGGAGCGACCCGGGGTCTGCCGAAGAAATTCTCCGAGCCGGTCCCAGGGCTTCCCGACCTAGTCAGACACTAGGTCGGGGTTTGCGCCAATGTTTCAAAATTCCCGGGTATATTCGGGAGATCCCCAGACGTGGCAGCCGGTGGAATGCGTGCGTGGAAGCCATCCAACGCAGCGGCCGCTCGCGGGGCAGGTAGAAGGAGGGACTTATGGCGTCCGCCTTCTCCTGCCCACCCGTCTACGCCGGAGAGGAGCGGCTAGAGCATCCTCCTCCCGCTCCCTCTCCGCTCCTATCTCAACTGATAGACCTTGGCAAAATGACATTTTTTTACAATAGCGACGATCTCCAAATGCATGGGGTTCCTATGGTATTCCCATAGTTTAACAAATATTTAGACGACTTAATATTGACGAATAATTCATAATACCCTCTCATTTATCTATTTATGAGTGTACAGTGGATGCATATAAAGGTTACCGGTTACAATAACCCCCTCCCCCCGCTCCCCACCCACGCTCTTACGCGGGCAGGCAGTTAATTATTAGTCAAAATTAAGTCGTCCAGATCGTCGCCATAGTAAGTTTCATTTTGACAAGGTCTATCATTTCAGATACGTTTTATTTCTGCTGGTGTTGGGGACGTTTTTACCCATTGTCCTTCCTTCCTCCTTCCATTTATCACCTAAAATCCTGAGCCGTGCCGATGTCGATAATGTGCGCCGGGCCTAACGCTACCTTCTGTACCTTTTACCTTCTCGAACTAATTACCGTAAATAAAATATACACAAGATGTTTACCCGTTTGCTTATAAAGCAATAAAGGTCGAACTGACTTAGGTTTTCATAGAAACAAAGGATAACACGCCACACTCGTCTACATGGATATCACCTTTATAAATACTGAATGAGTTCAGTGGAAACCCACGCCTGATTTGAACTCTTAACCTTGCGGTCGCGGGTTCGAACAAATCCAATACTACCTTTTTTAGTAAATTATACTGAGACTGGGGAGCTTCTTGGAGATGAGAACGTAAGCCAATCGACTTTGATTTGACATTTTTGACTTTCAAAAGAATCTGATATAAAAACATTTGGACAAACTGGACAAAAGCAAAATTTTACATAACATAACATTATCATCACGCATTTTTCCCTGAAGGGGTAGGCAGAGGTGGCAAGCCTGATGCCATACACCGGGCGCAATGTGAGGCAAGCGATATTCACAATGAACTGTGCATTAGTTTTATTAAGATTTAGTGGTAACGGTTAGGTTCGAACCCGCGTTTCCCGCGGCCTCTCCAACGTGTAGAGCACCGTCCGACCCAACTCGGCTGTCGCTGCCAAAATTTAGACATATTAAAATACCTACAGTAGGTAGGTAAGACACTCAAATAACTACTGCAATGCAATAATAATAGAAAACAATAGAATTGGCATCAAAGAATTCCATAATGCGTTTGAAAAAGGTTTCACAACTGTATCAGCCAAGCAAGTAGCAATCCATACATTTTCAACTCCCCCGAGCATACGTAGTAGGCACTATTTCTTCCGTAACGAAGCACAAGTCGACATACTCGTAACTAACATTCTAACTAATCGAGAATTATAATACTACCGTACATTCAGATGCAAGCCTGTAAGTTAATCTTTATGTTTGTTGCTATTTAACAGGCTCGGTTTATTCCATTCAAGTTATTTATTGAAGTCGGGTTAGTATTTACAACGTCGAGTTTACTTACGCCATTAAAGCTTTTACTTGGGTTTAGTCTGCTCGCCACTCGGCGTGTTACATTATTAAGGGATATGTCTGATAACACGTTAATAGTGTAATACTGAATGTAAATAAATCTTGTACAATGTACATGTTGATTTTTAAGTCATTAGTTTAATAATACATACACGACACACACACCCAACGACCACATAATCACGACTATTATCCCCTAAGGGTTAGTCAGAGATTAGGCAAAAACACTGCAGAAGCAGTACACTGCTTTAGTCCGCGCTTCAACAAGCAGTGACTGCACATGTGCTCAACGTGACAGGTGGTGAGCCCGTCGCCGCTATAAGCTATTGGATGGTTGTGCAGTTTTAAGTCCATAAGTCGCCTTTTAGGACACCCAAGGAAAGAGATGGATTGATAGTATTCTTTTAATGAGCCGCTACCACACGGCTACAGATATGTACATTGCTGAAAATAAACAATATCAGCATCCAGCTATTCCAGGATTCCTTCTAGAACAACACGAGCAACACCCAGATTTAATTATAACCAAAAACATTTTGTTCAATCTTTTGCGATTCACAGTGACAGACACGAACTCCCAAAGTTATTTCTCAACAAATTCGAAGCTAAAACTGTAGCAGAGACATTTATTAGCGGCCGGTGTAATCTATCGTTAGTTCGAGGTCTGACCTTCTACCAAAATCCATTAAATGTTGCCCTCATGAAATATGGCCTAAAACTGTCACGGCGGCATTATCTACAGCCTTTGACGGTAGAAATTGCCTTGCTATACGGTCTGTTTCAGTCAATTATTAATAGAATTACATCTTTGAAGATCTCTGGAAAGTGATTCTTTTATGTGGAGATAGTATTGTGGTCGTACGCGTACTGAGAGACATGTCAAATTCATATAATTTAGGAGCGTCTTTTTCAAAATTACATAAAAGGTCTGTCTTGCTCTCACAGTGAAATAGAGAATAGTAATAAGTCATCTACATAATTATATTCGTTTATATTGCCTTTAAAATAAAAATGAACCTTGATATTTTCTAATTTGGGCGCAGATTCCTTCAAATACAATGCAGAGGTTTCCATATCTACCAACCAGAATTATAAACTTTACTTTTTTAAGATTTGTTACATGCATGTATATCCATAATTTACTTTCAACTCAATATCGCGGTCATAAGGCACAATTTCCAGTACTACTCGTTCTGTAACTGATTCAAATTTTACTAAACTCTTGATTATAGCCGGCCATTCAACTCAGATTAATAAATTCATTTCATAAATTGTTCCGTTTCGCAAATAATTTGATAATAGCCTTAATTTGATTAATAAATTCACTGGAGAAAATCGTTTTTATTAGAATCGATATTGAAAAAAATAGGATTTATAACTCCTTTTAAGTTATGTAGATTAAAATTTAACTTTATCAAAAAATAATAATGGATGCTATTTAAACGGACAGCTAAAATAATTAATTGGTCAGCAACTTACGCGCCGCAAATATTTCTAAATTGGTCAGAAGAATAACTTATTGGGCAGCAACTTATGTGCAGCAGATATTTCTTATTCGTCAGCAAAATAATTAATAGGGCAGCAACCACAGATCACTGAGAGCCGCTTCGCAGCAACTTTAATGTTTTCTCTGCTGCCAAATTGTTTAATATAATATGTTTTGATGACACATATATTGTTTTGAAGGGTCAAAAAAATATAACTTTATCCTAATATCCTTATCCTGTTTATCCTATCACAATACATTTCCGAAAAATTGATTCTTGATCTTTCGTTGATCCTTTTCCTAGATTTTATACATCCCGTAACATATATATTGCTGCCCAAACCATTATTTTGCAGCTCAAGTAATTCCAAATAATTATATTGCTAACAAAATATTTGTTTGCTGCTCAAATGATTTTTCGGCTGACCATTTTGTTGCTGACTAAATGAATAAATAGCTGCCCAATTAATTACGTACTTCCCAATAATAATAAAATAAAGCGAGTGTTATGGCAGTGGCCTGCATTTGCGGTGCTTTCTAATCCTTAGGGGATAATAGTCGTATATAATATTTCTATGAAATAAAAATCAATTCAATCAATATAAAATCGAACGCACGAGAGAATGCAAAACGTATTATTAGAATCACTTAAACAACACAAAATAAAGGGAATTGCACTGTTACTAACGTCGCCAACATCTATACAATAAACTTTAAGCCGTTTTATTTTATTACATCATAAGATGTAATGATCATGATAATGTCATCTTATAAGAACCACGCTCTGTACCTCTTATTTAATGAGGCAGTAATGTTCCATTTAAGATATTGGGTCCTTACCTATGAAATTGGTGTTTTTACTCTGGCTTAGCAATTTGTCCGTAACTATTAAGTTTCAGAACATTCTTATAAAATAATTGTCTCTTCTAAAAATAGACCATATATTTGAGCTCGTATTATTTAATTTGATAATTTTTTGTAAGTTTAATTGTGTTAAAATTAGACATAAAGAAAATTATTTTTAACTGCCTCCCGAATTCATCATTTGATTAGCATGTACATAAAATCGATGAATAATTTTTATCAAGCGTGTTCACACACATTGCTTAAGCTTGTCTAATGATACATGCCAAATATTATTATCTCTGGATTTGTCGTTGTGAAGAAAACTGATAAAATGTTAGTATGTAAAATGCAGACATCCCCAAAATCTCCATACAAAACACCAATTTCATAGGTAAGGACCTAATATAATCACAACAGATACAGCATCAGATACAGTTGTGGTCAAGCAACTACCAGTTATCGATATGATAATTTTTAATAAGTGTATTTACATATTTTGCATAACTAGACAGCTAGACACACAATGTTGGTTGTAAAACAACATAGCTCTACGATAAACATCTATTTACCAATAACAAGAAAAGAAAAGCAAGAATCGATATTACTTGAAGGTAGTGTTTTTAAATGACCCAAGAAGCCTGCTCGAATACAGTCATAAATAAATAATGAGGATGGCGAGTATCCCTTTAATGTTAACAGCGCGGCTACTCACAATTATTCAGAAACTATCAAACAGAAACACTTACACAACATCAAAGAACCTATTTACTTTGGGGAAAACATGATAACAGCAACCCTTGGTTATTTAGAAAAGTCGAAAGAACATCAATTTTAACAATTTTCCTTGATTCACTAGTAAGTACATTGAAAAATTGTTTAAGAAATTATTCAAACCAAACGCAGACAGAGCTATGATTGCCGCTGCATGTGAACAACTCCCAGGGTAAGTTTTTTGGTCCGTAATAATAGATACCTCAATAGTTAAAATCTGGACTAATAACGTCAATGGAAATCAAATCAAATCAAAAATGTCTTTATTTTATAGGCTTGATATACAAACACTTAAAAACGTCAATTTATAAATAAGTGAATCTACCACTCGCTCGGAACGCAGACATCCCCGAGAAGAGCGAGCCAGAAACTCGAGGGTTGCTCTTTTTTTCACATTTTTTTGGAAACGCCAAAATGTAAGACGTCAGCTTGACAAATTGTCAAAAATGTGACGAACATTTGAAGCAATATCAGCTGTGCTGCCAGCCGCCATTTTACCAATCGTGTTGTAGTTAAATTGCATATGAGAATTTAATTTAGTTATATTTGAAAATTTGACTATTGGACAAGGTGTTATATCAAGACATCATACGTTTTCGCCATTGCTCCATATTTTATCCCACTGGTCACCCTGACAACCCTGACCCTTATAAAAGCCGAGTGTCTCTAATGAAAGAAAATAACAAGTTTTGTCGCGAACACTGGATCGAAAACAATATACACCACAACCCAGCAGAATTAGGAACACTGTGTTGAACACAAGCAATGGTTCAACGACGCGACGATGTAGTCGAAAATAGAACGGTGTTGTTGGAAAACCACCGATTCTGGCAGATTACGAACCGGCGAACAGTCAGTGTCGACTTTAATGTAGTGTTTAATAACGCTAAGGGTCAGTTTTTTGATCCGTGGTCAGGGTGACCAGTGCGATAAAATATGGAGCAAATAGCGAAAACGTATGATGTATTGATATGACACCTTGTCCAATAGTCGAATTTTCAAATATAACTAAATTTAATTCTCGTATGCAATTTAACTACAACACGATTGGTAAAATGGCGGCTGGCAGCACAGCTGATATTGCTTCAAATTTTCGTCGCATTTTTGACAATTTGTCAAGCTGACGTCTTACATTTTGGCGTTTCCATTGACGCTATTGGTCCAGATTATAACCATTGAGTTAACTATTACTACGGATCAAAAAACTCACCCTAATCCAACAGGCCATTGGCCAACAATAATAACAATTTTACAAGCTGTCAACCCAAACCCGAGGTGCTATAAATAATAACTTGACAGATGAAATAAAACTAAAACCAGTAAGTTAAATGCCATATTAAATCTCTGTCATCAAGATACAGCTTTATGCTAATTTCAAGTCATTAGATAAGAATAGCAACTTCGTAGCTTAATTATAATGTCAAGAATAAATTGAAATTAATATCACAGGAACTGGAACGAAGTTCCGAACAATAAGTATCTATTTAATCATTTGTTCTGAAAGGTTTTAGATGAACAAAAATTTGATTGTCAAATCAAAAGACAAAGTATAAAGTTTATTGTAATTACGTCTTTTAACTAATTTGATTCATCTTGTCAGTGCTACAAGAGCTAAATAAACTAATGCAAATATATTTAGAGTAAAACATTTGCAGTAAACGTACAAAATTGAAACAATGACACCTATATACGTATAAGAACAACTCAAATAGACTTGCCTCTAATTTAAGCTCGTTAAGCACGGATGGATGGCAATGAGAATTCATTTAATTAACTCTAACTCCGAGAGCAAAACAATACAATGAAAATCCAGTGGTGTTTTTCCGAAACCACCCCTTCCATAAAATAGGTCGATGAATAATGCGATGGCTCTTATTAACACCGATCTTACACCGCGTGTGCAAGTCACTAATGAGGCACTGGATTTTTTTAATAAAGAGAAAAGGAAAACTTTGCAGAACAGATGAAAATAAAAACGCAGCGAAGGGAAGGAAGGGAATAGAAGGAAAATTATTTGATATGATCACAACGTATGTAAGGGGAAAAAGAAATAATTTTAGAAGAAATAACGAAGATAATGACATCACGGACGCAAAACTTTTAATTTGAACACCCCTTGTTCTTTTAATAAGATTAACTTGCTTAACAAAAAATAATGTTTTAATGAATGCAGACGTTACTATTGCAGAATCAAAGATAAAATGTACTGTAATGGACCTTGAAGAGGCTAATGACAAAAAGCTATTAAATCAAATGTTGCAAGAACAAAAACAGTTCCTCCCATTCATATGAGCACGTTCCTCTGTATGTGTATGATGAATTGAGTTGAAATACAGACGGTTATACACCTTAAGCAGTTGGTTTATGAGTCGCTAATGAAGATCGACGTCGTAGTAAAACTATGATGTATATTCCGGACGTGTTATTGAAATTAAAAGACGAAGGATTCTTATATTTTATAATATAGATTTTGAATTATAGTAAAGAAAATATTATTAATTTAAAAATTAAAATTTGTAGTTCCAGGGATGTCTATCCAAGTATTTAGAGACGGAAATGATTGGTGTTAAAAGTTGCTTTCGTATTACCAATGCAGAGCTGACCACCAATCTTCAATAAATAAACTAACTTTTTGGTGAGAGTAATCATTACTCCTCATTAAATAACAAATATCTCTAGTTCAAGGTTACAATTTCTTTTTTATGCGATACGGGGGCAAACGAGCAGACAAAAAGCTATTAAATCAAAAATCAGACGGGTCACCAACTACCGTCGCCCATTGACACTCGGAACACCAAAGGAGTCACAAGTTCCTGCCGGCCTTTCAAGGGGATGGGCATCTGGTACCCTCACTCGGTGAAACACAACGCAAGCGTTGCTTTACACCGGTTTTCTGTGAGGCCATAGTATCTCTCCGGTCGAGCGGTATAATTGCAGAAAAGTATAAAATTGATCCAAGAGCTCCAATATCCGCATTATATAATATTAACTGAACAACGCAATACTGTAAGTACTTGGTACTACATTTGCATTCCCATACGTTAATCGGAAACTTCAATCAATAGCAATGCCGTCGCTACCGTGGCCTTTCATCCGCCCCTATATACGGATTATACAGTCGTAAAAAGTCCATATTGAACCAAGGGACCGTTGTTCCAATTTAACGAGCTCCAAGTCTCGTGAGATGACTATGGACCCATAACTGTTAAGATACACTGACTCGTTGCCATGCAAATGGTAGATTCTGTTTAGCTCGAAGGACTTAACAATTACGGCTAACTTTGAGCTCCGTTTATATTAAAACGCTTAGGGTTGGTTTTTTTATCCGTAGTAATAGTTAACCTTATGGTTAAAATCTAGACCAATGGAAACAACAAAATGTAGTGACGTCACTCGACCAATTGTTATGTTTGCGGTGGCATATGCGAAACTTTATATACATCAGCTTTGCTGCCAGCCACTATTTTACTAAAAGCAGCATCGTGTAGTGGTTAAAATGTCTATGATTACTACAGTAATTGCCGAAAATTTTACTATTGGTCAATCTGACGTATCGCGATATCACACGTTTACGATATTGGTCAATATTTTAAACTTGGTCAATCTGACCACGGATCAAAAAACCGACCTTTGGAAGTAAAGTAAAAAAGAGACGACATGAATTCAGAAGAATTGTCCACGGATTAAAGTTTGTTCGTAAATTTTAATACGGCGTTGTTTGTCGAGTTAATGCAGTACTCGGGGATGAATGCAAATGTTTCACACGATATTAATTTGCAGGAGTCGCGAAGTTTTTTTAAGTGAGGATAAACTGATTGGAATTTTTACGGTATTCATGCAACTTTTTGTTTATATTTTATACGCAAAAATCAATTAAATTAAAAAGTCTACGTTGTTTTTTATACATTATAACATGCGTTTTTTGTGATTGTGTAAATTAGGTATAATTGCAACTATAGAGAGTGTTGCGGATAGTTTTTGGTGAAGCCTTTTATTTTTTATTGTCTATCAGTTTTTTGTTTTGTCACGTTTCGTTCGATATTATTGCTATTTTCGTCATTAACAATGACGATATTCTTGTTGTATGTAAAACAATACCAGCTTTTGTATGTCGTCAGTATTATATGTATTGTTTAAAAGTACCTTTTCAATATTGTATCGAGCAACGGCCTAATAAGAAGCCATAAAGCGACCGAAGCGTGCCACGTAATTAGTTTTATGAGTTTTAATTGTTGTGTAACAGGAGTTATTGTTGTCAACTGTTAATAACACTGTTACATAATGATCGTAATGGCCGATAAACGCTTTGGCATTGTTTCCGATGGTAGAATTAATAAGAATTAGCGCTGTAAGATCATTATTCTTAAATTACGGCGTCATTTAAGGTAGTGATAGTCTATTTTATAGGCGTGTAAAAGAAAGAAAAATGGGCATGTTTTGAAACGTTTTCTTCTATTCTGGTGTACTTTTTACCATTGCATAGCCGTTATCTCTAATAATATGTAATGATGTACAATTTCAAGACGAGAGCTCCCTAAAAAATTTTGTTGGTTTCTAAAGCACTTTTTCACTTGGTCACTAATAAGCGGGCCGTTTTGGAACATACGCAAATGCAGAAGAATTCGGTTTGAGATTTTTAGTCGCAGTTCGACGCTGAGCATTCATTTGTAATTTTAAGTTCACCAAATATCTTAAATTACAAACTTACTGATGTATGTCTGAATAACTGCATAGTCGAATTACCTGGAAAAAGAAAATAACTTTTTTAAGATAAATATAAAAATAATTAAATTATTACTGTATAATTTTTTTTAATGTGTACACAATAAAGAATGATATATCTATCTATTTATCTATCTTAAATTACATAGCCACACCGTACGACTCCAACGGTCGTCAACTACGGTAGTTGACGACCGTTGGAGTCGTAAAGTTCTTGAGTGGAGACCGCGACTCGGCAAACGCAGTGTGGGACGCCCTGTGACAAGATGGGATGACGATATTCGTAGGTTGGCTGGAGTGGGCTGGATGAGAACGGCCGAAGATCGAGAGCGGTGGCGTGCATTAGGGGAGACCAATGTCCAGCAGTGGACGAGCAGAGGTTGTTGGATGATGACATAGCCACAAAAGCTAGCAGACTATTAAAATAATTATTGTGTAATTGATACGTTATCGAGTTACTATCAGTCTAAAACTCATTTGTATCCATCCAATTTGGAATTTAATTATGTCACTATATTATGTACCGGCAATATTGGACATGACAATTAAGACTTTAATAATATACTACACTACTACGAGTATGTTATAGACTATGGACAGGTTGCGATCGGTTGTAAGGCCGTTGTTGCTGAGTGATAGAATATATTAATTGAAACGCTGGTTAAGTAATAGGTTTTTATTTAAATAAAAACAGTACAGTGAGTACAGAACAAATGAAAAAGACATAAAACCAAAGATAAACAATGAGAATATAAAAAAGATATAGAAAAGAGGACGGCTAATGGCTGGTCCGTACCAACCGCTTTTTTAGGGGGTTTAAGGTATTACCTATACTCTACGGGTGGTAGGGGTGTCTGGAACTCACCCAGCTTTGACCTTGGCGGAATATCAGGAATATCATTAGACGCAGACAATCACTATCCTCAGAAATGCGCTCTAAAGCAACTAAACCTAATAAATCCTTCTTTGATTATTTTTTTTATGAATAAAAGTGGCATACTCTTTTATTTATCAGTCAAAGTAGTAGGGTCTGTTACTAAAATGTCTATTAACAATTCTATTTTAAATTTCTTGTCGCGTCATCTCTGTATAGAGGTAATTTTCCGAGCCAGCGATGAGGATTATTTGACGATCATAAGCGTAAGAGAACTGAAATTGAATAGAGTTCTCCCTTTTGTACTGTTCCACCATTTTAGTTACATTTTTAAAATAATATCAAGAAAGTAAAGATAGTAAAACTATCAAAGAGTTTTTTGTTTTTAATTTTATTTAGTACAAACTTTTGCATGCGACAAAGATTGAGTTAGAATAAAAATTTTTGAAGTATATTTTAATAACTGTAATTTACAGTAAGTGTTATATTTAATGAAAGATGCCAAGAATAGAGAAAGGGATTCTCATTTTTGAACCATGTGAAAATAATTTGTGAAAGTAGACTGTCTAAAAGATCTTTACATGATTTAATTTCATATTTTCCATAGAACCTTACCACTGACTTTAACTTAAAAATAAAAACAAAACTGAACGTAGCCCGAAGCATTTACGTCTCAATCTTGAATATTCTACGATAAGTTAGCATTTATAAGCTGAAAGGCAAAGAGAAATCTTTCATTTCTCTACAATTTATACATTTTCATCGGTATAAAGACATTTTTCTAAATTAATAACAGTTCCATCGCTGCCAGCTTTGCCCCGTTTGACAGAGCAAGGAATTTTTCAATTACTAAATGAAATAGTTTTAGTTTGTTGTGGAGCTTTGTTTGTGAGCGAACTCAACGTGTGGACTCCACGAGACGCTTGTGTAACTTTTTATGTAATACTCGTTCTACAAATTACATACATTTTTAATTTTTTTTTCTGTACAAGGGTGGAAAACAGGTCTACTGTTGCCTTTAGATGCTCGTGGCTCCTTGGGCACTAATCAAGTATTGCTTTATTTACAGCATGGGAATGAACAGAAAGTCGTCAGATAAGGCCCGCTGCCTTAGCATGACGCTATCTGACAACTTTAGTGGCGGATAGGTTTGATTCTTACAACAGTTCAAGGTGTTGGAGGTGTTGGTTGGAGGTGTTAGTCACTGCTGAGGTGTTAGACCTACGTTGCGCCTCCCAGTACATTTATTTATAACCAATATGTTCAGTTTTTAACCCAACATGTAGTTCGAAAATTTACATATTACATATTTACATCCTTGCTATACAATAAAGGTTTTAAAGCGGGTAGTATGGTGCATAGTGCACATAAGCGGAACGAGCCACGCCCCCGGCACTAAGCTAAAAGCCGAGATTACACGACCAAACACGAGCTGACCCATTTGCTCGTGGGTCGGACGGAGGGAGCGTTTGTTTACATCTTGTGAACGGCCTAGACTGGGACTAGGAAACTGAGAAACATGCGTGAATATTAGCATCGATCTTACTTTGAGTAATCCGCTAAAAGGCATATTTCAGACAAGTGTAGTGTTCCGTGCAGTGTAGGAGATTCAAGCCGATGCAAGTTCTTGTTCTCTAGATGACAGTAGATACTCATCATCAGGCTGGTAGTTTGTTTTATGCTAAGACGTTTTATAGAAAATGTGTCCAGATTAGAATACACACGTTCCCGTAAGCAGAATAGATATTGACATAAATCCAATTAAAATCGCGAAGTCAACAGATTTCACTGTAAACGAGAATATCCCAGCGTACGCGAACAAATAAAACAGTATCTGATATCCGAAATCAATGACGCAAATATCGAAAAACCACACAACATTATTAAATTGCCAAAAGCTGTATCTTTTTTGCGACCCCAACACTTTGGAGTAGTAATATATTACGTTAAAGATATTGTCACGAAATGAAATATAATAAATATGAAGCAAGTAACAATAACGAGCTCACATTCTACAGGGAAGTTAGGTCGTGAACCTAATGGGGCGTAAACCCGATACGAGAATTGCCAACACCATCTCTCTCTTTCACGCTGTACACGATAAGACAGAGACGCACTAATTAGCGAAGTCTTCCAACTTGTGAAGTTAGAGAAACCGATACCATTAAACTTGGATATGTCTATAATGGTAATTTGTATGGCGCGGGCTGCGCTGAGCCAATCGGAATCTTTGAAGTTCATAATTAAGTATCACTCCGAATTGCAGACAGAACTCATCGAGTTCCAATTAAACTCTTGGCTTGAGGAGAGAGACAAATTAATAAGTATAATGCATTATAAGATAATCCTAATTGAAAATAATTGAATTTCAAGGATTTAAAACTCATTCAAATAAAAATCTATAGCCGTTATTTGTACAATACATTCCAATATTATTATATATTAAACCGTGTGGTAACAGTTCTTAAAAATAATACTACCACCTCATCTATTCCCTTGGGTGTCGTAAAAGGCGACTAATAGAACTGCACAACCATCCAATAGCCTAATGCGGCGACGGCGACGGGCTCACCACCTGTCACGTTGAATGCTGTCCTGCTTGGTGAAGCGCTTACTATGGCAATGGATTGCTTTTGCGGTGCTCGTGCCTAGTCTCTGACTAACCCTTAAAGGAAATAGGAAATAGTCGTGATTATATGTATGTTTGTGTATTTGGGCCATGTAATTAAGCAAGCACTCCTGTAGCTGATTATTCAAGGAAGATTCTGGGAAATCTACCATCTTGTAAAAGTCGGACCTCGAGAAGGTACTTCTCGAGGTCCGACTTTTAGGAAGGAAATTATAAGGAGGAATTATAAAATAATTTTATTTCTTCGTTATTTAATTGTAATATTCGTACCTCGCCTTAAAATCCTCACTTGAAATACCAGAGACAATAAATATCTAGATAACTAAGGTCTGAAATTAAAGGCTTGTCCTCCAAAGAGCTTATAACATCAGCATTCGGTTTGACAAAATACACCAATAAGACGAGCAAATTTCTAGAGAACAAGGAATGAAATGAACCGGTCTAAGCTCGCAACTAGCGGCTATAAACTGAAGTTCCGAAGGTTCAACCAATTCAGAAGGTTGAACAAATAAATCTTATTCAGTCGCAGGCCGCCTCACAGCTTAGTTCATGGAAAGTTAGATGAAATGAAGTTTCTTCTTTTAATTTCAAATGTCAGGAGCAGAAGTTTGCTTACTTGCTGCTCCAAGAAATGTCTCGAAGATAGAACAACGTACAGTCAAAACAACGCGACAAATGGCCCGAGTCTTCGATTAACTCGGTGTGTTGTTGATTTGCGGAAATTATTTTTGGGAGCTGGATTTCTGAGAAGTATCTTGGGTAAATAATTATTTTCTAATTGAAGTACTAAAAATGTGGTTGCTTTCAAGTTTGAGTACGCAGAACTTCATTGAAAGGAATAGGATTCTTCCTGATTGATTTTTTGATGTATTTTACTGGATAAAATTTTAGGACAACCAATATTTGGCTTTGCACAGTAAAAAACCAATATTCAATATAAACTGTTGTAATAACAAATTCATTGGTATATGTACGTGGAGATTGAATCATTCACCTCTTGACTATCGCAGACATTATTAATCAGCTAATTATGTAAAAATACTTATGCTCTACATATTCCCCAGCAACAGATCAAATTTAGTTTCCATTCAACCTTTCACCCTTCAAGCTCTATTCATTAGGTTCCTCGTACCGTCATAAAGCATACTATATTTATCGACTTCTGTCACCTATGACCTTATTAGTGTTCCGTTCATGATGATAAAGTACGATATAGTTTATCGATATACCAATAATCAACACTAATTAGATAAGCAGTGCAAAACAGCAAATTGTTTACGAATAAACATTTTTTGAACTAACTAGTGTGGAAATCGATTCGGTTTCAAAGTGGAAGTTGCTAAGCTTCTTGACAATAATAAGTTGACATCGTTACGTTTAAGGAGAATGCGAACCTACATGACCTTTGAACCTTTCTACCTTTGTAACTAGAGTCAATTTCGAAGTAACCACGCTCAATTTGCCGTGGACTGTTAGTTACAATAGATTTTCTGTCGGGACCTGTCTGCGACCACCGACCCACCATACACGTAGGCTTCCTAAAATCGGAGTTCTAATTGGATCGTCTATATGTTCCAGTACGTTCAGTTCTTTACCCCTGGCATTTGTCAAAATCTATGTTGGTCAGGTTTGCAAACTAATTTGTAGGTAAAAATGTTTAACAATGAAATTTCGTTCCTTTAATATTTTTTGACGTAGCTTCATTATCAAAAAAATATAAATCATCTTCAAAACAAGGCTTCTAATTAATTTAATTAACAATAATGTAAATGGGAGGATTAAACTTATTGTGTTTCTAGTCCGTTCTTCTAAGAACAAAGACTTCTGATAAGTAATGAAATGTTATCAATTAAGTGAGTGTACAGTTAATAAGGTTGTTCATGAGTTAGGAAAAGCTACTGCATGGATTTGAATATATTCAGCAGTAATGGCCAGAGATCTAACTAAAAATATAATCTCTATTTCACCACATAACCGCTTTAGATACCAGATACAAGATACGCTTAATTTATTGTTCATGGCATCTAGAGATGCCATCCAGGATTTAAAGGGTTAAATCCAAAACTTCACGCTTACGAAATCGCTTACAAAACTACAAGTAATTTTGAAACTACATTTTACATTGTGCTTTTTTAGAAGCAGGGTTTAAAAGCATATTTAAAAACGAGTTTCCGTGAAAGTTTCCAAAATGAAAAGCACACACCTCGTGTGTTCAGTAGAGTTGAACTCCCAGCATATTCCCGGTGCGCTGTTTGCGCTCTCATGTCGGGTCGGGGGTTGCTCTTGTAAACATGTATTTGTGTTCACCTCTAGGTACTTTGTTATGTATGCTGGACATATGTATGATACTACTTGAATATTTGTAAGACATAAAGACATAAACATATATTCTGGTGTGGGTTAACTCTTCTGCTTACCTTCGAGGATGAAAGTGTCTTGATATGTTTTATTGGGTATTTGTATTTAAAACCTTTAAATTGTTTGTATTTGATTTAATGGTTCATGACTAAATCAGTAGCGAATAAAGTCAATCACCTGTCAAATGTGTTTACAAATATTTGTACGTGTCTGTATGTATGCATATTGTAACACTGTGACAAATGGCTCAAGAGTTTCATGCCGGGTTCTTCTCATGAAAAGCCTTACCCTCGGAATCCGGTCGCTTGTATCGATTACAAGCACAGTCAAAGCTGTGGATGTACTTGCTACAAGCGCTAGCGGCAGTGAATTTTATTAGATTTTTTCTCATTTTTGATATTAAACTTTTGTAATGTATAACAAAATGTATAATACATTTTGTTACAAATGTATAATGTTGACGATTTCAAGAACTAAGCTTAGCCTATGATATCAAATTATTTTTTATTTTTATTTATTCATCAATTTATTAATAAAGTGTTTTTTTAATCATGTCAGTAGAATTCAATCAATTTGTAAATAATCATTAGTGTCCGACCCAATATTCGGTTTCGGTGGAAAACCTCCCACTACGACCGTTACTCAAACTGTATTCGGGAGTTCTCGCGCTGTGATCGGTTATGTTCGGCACTTCGAATTTCATCCAGTCATCAGCGACGAAGACACTTTGTCGCGTCCACGTTGTTAATCATGTCGTGGCAGGCTTGTGTTTGTAGTTCGATTGTTGTGAATAAATTAATAAGTAAATAAATAAATATCTTCAGACATTTACACCTATCAATAAGCCCCATTATAAGCAACTAATGCTGCTTGTGTTAATGATACTAGAAGATGGATAAATATATTTAATAGATAAACACATATAAATACTACGAAAATATACAATACAAAATATAAACATCCAAGACTGGAGAACAAATGCTTGTATTCATCACCCAAACATTTGCCCCTACCGGGATCGAACCCAGAACCTCTCGAAATGGCGATGCTTTGAGACTGGCGTACAGACCACTCGACCACGGAGGCGGTAAAATTTTCGGAATTATCATGTGAAGATAATTCATCATCAAATAATAATTCAATACAGACTAGAACATGGATTAAAGTAGAATCATGAAAAAAATAACGATTTCCTTATTTTTCCTAAAACGTGACCCTTTTCGGGATTTTTCGGGTTCGGTTTCGTCCGAAAATGAGACCGTTAACGAAATTCAGTTAATAAGCAACGAATTCTCGGATGTCACTTATTTCCATTTAGTACGTTCGTGGTATCACCAAAGGTCGAACAGCTCCATATTATTATTATACCTAAAAGTGCGTATTTGTGCTCGTTGACGCGCATAACACAAGCGTCCCAGAGAGCGTCTACCTCGCAAACACGCGGAGATGCCCACGGGACCTCCACATTTTCTGGACACGTCTGGAATTTTCCATTTTGACGTGCATAGCAAGGCAGCGAGGGATATACAAAAGATTCCACCCTATTTGAAAGTCAAAGTGTTTCCGTTGCAAGCGTTTTACGTCTCAACGCGTATTCCAACTCGCTACATCTTATTTTGAAGAATTCAAACCACATTGAAAATAAATTAAGACACAATCGACCCACATCTAAGAATAAGACGCTTTATCGTATCGGAACAATGTGATTTATGAAATGGGATCATGTTTGTACACGGCCCTGTGATAGCAAATACAAAGCTTTGATGTTCGTGTAGAAAGAATCGAGTTCACTGCGCCCCAAAAAGGAATTCCTCTTTTTTCTATATCGGCGAGGGAAAAAATAAAAAAAACACTATTATTGAGAAGCACTCGAAATAAAATCGCTGCCATCGCATCGTAAAAATAAAAATCGGATGTCGAGAACCTCTCTGTAAAGCCGTGTGTAGTTAAACAAGCGTCCTATATTTACGAGTGTGGGGGGTACTTTGTGCGCGGTGTGTTGTGTCTCGATGAGCGGGGGCTGTGAGTGGTCGCGCGAGGACCCGCTCACCTGGGCCCATAGACACCATATCGCGCGAGTTATCGCCGGTACATCGTTATCGCGGACGAATGAAGCACTAAACGATCCCCTCAGAAGCTGTTTAAGGTCCATTATAAGCGAAAATACCGAGGCACTTAAGGAGTCCGGATTCCGCTTGCAGGAGGCGTAGAATTTCCCGGAGTACTTTTTCAGATTAAAATTTTGGCATCGGGGAAAGCGGTCTGTAATGAAACCCGTACGGACCATTAAGCAGCGGGCGGGGAGGGCCGGGGCCATTAGTTGTTCAGCTCGCAATTACACCGGTTTGTGAGTAACTGCCGCACGCATCCACCGCTCATGTGCCATCGCACCACTAATTGCACAAATTATGACCGGACCTGTTCCAACCTGCAGAACGCAAAACCAACCGAAGCCACAAAATCAATCGGCACAAATTATGATTCGCGACATGTTCCTCTGATAGAAAAGCATCTGGATGTCTCCATCGAACTGAACACAAAGGGCCACAACAAAAAAGCTAATAATCAAGCGAATAGTAAAGAATAATGCCGCGGGACTCCCGGCCATTCTCGTTTTACTAAACAGAAATATGTAACTAAATTCTATTCTGGCTCCGTGAACTGGAAAACTGCGCGGAGCTCGTTATCTCGGGACCAAATTCTCAAAAGCGTTCATGTAAGCTCATGTCACGTTCAAGAATCCGCCGACCTAAGAGGATTAAAGATTACTTCCGACACAGTTGTGCTTCGATTATGACGAAACAATATGGCATATGCCACCGGCCATGTCACATCGATATATGCTGGCTATAAATTACTGTATCTTTGATATCGGACGCAGATTACCATTTTCAATATGATGGTTCGATATTGAAATGCGCATTTCCACTTGATTGGAACGTAACAATGATATATGGTCGATCACGCTTACATTGACAAGCCACAACGCTCCACAGGCATCAAGGTTACTGAGCATAGTAGCGTTAGTAATTAAACAATTCCATTTTCTCTCCCGGTTGTGCCGCAAATAGATTCAGACACGGCTGAATGAATCCCTTCCCATTGGAACTTCGCTCAAACAAATAAAAGTGTCGCTAATTCGCATGATATATTGCCGCAATAACCTCGTAGGTGCTGCCACCGCCGCGGCCGGCAAACAAAACGCGATGCGGGCTCGGCGCACTCGCTCGCTCGTAAATTCGGCCGATTGTCACATATTTCGTGTTACATAATAACCGACTGACAATACCCTAGATATTGATGTAAAGGAGGATTTTATTAAATTCGTTGTTTGCTCTGCGGATTCCATTTAATACGCACCCTAACGGCGCCGGTGATAAAAACAGAAAATGCCGTGTCGAAGGAGCGGAGCCGGTTAAATTTTAGGGTTACCTCGTAAATTTGCGACGTAATGTAAAAACGTTACGTCACATATTATGACGCGCCTCACACGATGGAAGGGATTTGGGATGTCAGAATTGCAAAGTAGGGGATATATAGCACAATAGGGGATGTATTATACAGACAGAAGAATTCCAGGCGGTATTTATTGAAACCATACTAGCAGCATTATGTTTTTATTGGCAGTGCCTTACTTATTGCAAGTTTACGTTTTATTCTTGAGCCCACGTTTTCTATGGACAATCGCTAAGTAAACAAACGAAGTCGGATCGATAGATATTAAACAATAGACGTGAGTTGAAGGAACTGTCTGGTATGAAAGCGCCACAAATTGGGCTCTACTAGTCCCGTAGGAGTGCAAAAATGAAGTGATATTGCTGATTTATTCCGTTACCTGGCGCAGGAAACACATTTCATCGAGCTTTGTGCTCCGGAATCGTGTCGAAACTCGAAAGCATATCTCAGTATCAATGGGAGTCGTCGTCGTAAATTAGAGCGAGCTGAATACCGGCCAGCCACCGAATTAACATAATAAAAAGGGCACATTCATATGCCGATCGTAAATAAAGTTTTATAGTCATCGCTCTAATGCGCCGAAAAATGTCGCCGGAGGGGAGGCTAAGTTTATATTCGAGGAGAGTTTGCACCCTGTATGAACGATTCACTTCCCTATGGGTTAATGATCTGCGACGAACTCTGTACCAAATAGCTCGGAAGAGATTTTTAGTGATCTAAGACATCGTAGTTCAATCGATATTGCCTCTTAAGACGCCCGTGATTGGGTTTAGCAACACCGCTTTAATGACTTTATCGCTGAAAGGAGTTCGGCTTCCTTTCAGCTTCTCAAATACTGATTTCATTACCCTGATTATTTGAATATCCTACATCGTTATTGGTTATGGTTGAAAGACTATGGGTTTCTTCGTGGCTTACGAGAGTTTAGTTTGAGGAATTCTATTCGAAACGATATTGAAGATGTTGGCAATTTTTATAATAAGTTTAATCGACTATGATAAATATCCTATTTATTAAACAAACAGCTGGTCGGATACCTGGAAGATCACTCAATACACGACCGCCAGTGTGGCTTTCGACCGAAACAGTCGACGGGTGATCTTTACGCACATACGCGCATACTTAACGCACATCTGAGGTGAAGCTATTGGATAGGCAGGGTGAGTCCTTGGCTACAAACCTTGATATTGCCAAAGTCTTCAATCGAATCTGGCACAAGGCTCTTCTCTCTAAGCTCCCTGCATATGGACTACCCGCTCAGCTTTGTAAATGGATCGCTGACTTCGGACTGAAGAATCCGTGTCCTTTGCGATGGATGCACTTCGCGGTTCGTGTTAGTGAATGCTGGCGTGCCTCAGGGTTCCGTTCTATCCCCCACACTTTTTCTCCTGCATATCAATGACATGCTTTCTTTAGGAAGGATTCATTGCTATGCAGACGACAGTACGGTGCATGGCGGATATCACAGGCACCCAACTGTTGGGCATGTAGATGTAGAGAGTAAGAGAGGTAACATTATCGTCGAGCTCAATAAAGGTTCCTACAAGGGAGACGTGAAATAACACCTCTTGGGCCAGCTAAGTGGAGATAGCCAGGGATTCTGTTCTCTGTGGTCCTAGCTGTTTCCGCAAATGTACTCTCCTACTGCTCACCATCAGGTGGTGTGGAATCAATTGCTGTGCTTTTTTTATATAAAAAAAGTTAAACTCAGAGAAATATCTGTCGCTATTAAGTTTATATTTTTTCATAACCGCAATAAGTTTTATTTAAATAACGTACACTATTTCAGCTTCAAAACACGTTACCAAGTATTTGCACATTCAAGAAATTCCATACGAAAGAAGACTTGTAAAACAACAGATAAGACTGAAACTTTTAATACACTAACCCAAAACTCAAGGGAGCAGTAATACTCATAAACTTCCATACAATGATTGTAAACGAGCTAAAGATAGGGCCGCCATGTTCTAACTGCTGTTGCTTGGTTTATTTTCAAATGATAATGGAAAAGAAATCTAAGTACTTCGCTTTAAAATCGAAATTCATTTAGCTGGTGCTCAAATTTTCTAATTGTATGTAGCTAATGCATGTGTTTACGCCCACTTATCGCCTTGATATATGTAACAGTTGGGGTTTACTCTGTTGCCATCCACAGAGTAAAGAAAATGATACTGGTGTAGGTACTTTATCTAAGTTATATTCACATACGGTGGTACAATTAGAAGCAAACATATGTACTCGTTTTAGTTGTTTGTCGTTTTGACATCACTAGTGTCTACTGCTGCAACGGCAAATATTTTGTTAAAACCTTAGAATTAAAAAGAACTACTTCTACATTCACAAGAGTAGGTATAGGTTTATCAGTTCTCACTGCCGTAGTATTTGCCAGTCGTATCTTCAAAATGAAATTCGAACAGGAGTTTTTGACTCATCAGTAAAAAATTTAAGAATAGAAATCGTAATGATAAAAATAGAAGATAAATAAATAACTATTAAACATTATATCATAAATAAAAGTTCTTGACGCTACAATAACTGACAAAAGCAAAAATACCTCTCGTGGCAAGCCCTTATATCCCTAATAAGGAACAACTGAATTTTTCCTCGTTGGAAGTTCTCGTATAGCGCGAAGTTACCATACAGTGCATTAGGACACTTGAAAACTTTGCCTCCCGATCATTTACTCTTCCTGCGTTATAGATATAGTTGTTATCTTCACTATATTCACCAAAAGTATCGTTAAACTTTATTAACTGCATTTGATTCGAGATATTTTTACATTTATTTTTATCGGGTATGTTATGTTCTTTTCGACAAGTGTACAAAGGGATAAATTCAGAAGAATGAAAAATTTAATTAAGCTTTATATATTACACGCACAAACATAATATGCTCCGTCCATTGTTTTCAGACATCGGGATTAGCCGTTCATTTTAAAGAGCAGTATTTTTAAGTACCTTGAGCTTGTATCCTTGAGCAATACATTGAATAATTCATTTGTAATTAGCATTGTAATACCCTTATGATAACGTTGTAAGAATAAGTCACTTAGTTTTTAAAGAACAATAACCACTTCATTGCTTATAGAAATAAAAGGGCGCCCAATCCTAAACTTGCCCTATTCGGAACACAATTTTTAATCCCATTACTACGAAGGTTGTAACGAGAAGAAAATGGCCGACAAAACATTGGTCCGCCGAGAACCGCAGAACAATTGTCCGTAAGACTTTTATAGCACAATTTATATTTACAGCACCCTTTATATGTGCCTACTGCTATCTTCGGGTTGTGATTGCATGCAAACATCCCAGGGTTCAATCCAGGGTATCCCGATAAGACTTGTTGTAAAAAAAGATTATAGTTTCGTGATAAAGTTTTGTTTTCGGTTTTTAAAGTCCTCCCGGCCAAGATTGTGATGTTACATTGACCACATTCTATGTCTGAGATATTCTCTAATTCTATAAACATAGAATAAACATACAACATTTTAAAAAAATATTAAATAATTTACTCAACAGAGCAACAACGACCACAAGCATACTTTAAATCCCAGCAATCATTCGAAGCAATCATTTTACCTTATAGCAAGAAGCTTACCTATATACTATCAACAAAAGCCTAATGTATTAGCAGTAAAAACTTACATTGTTAGTCACAGACTTCATATAATAACAAAAAAGCAATAGTCTACTTGGAATTAATACGCATTTGACGTTTTTCTTCTTAGACGTGGCATCGTTCCTCCCTACGTCAATACGCGTTGAACCTCAAACTTAGTCAAAGTGTACAACCTTGAATATTATTATTATTGCCAATTCAATTATGACAATAACAATGTAATAGAATAACAATAGTGTTAGTTCAGAACTATCTACCGATATAAAAAGGACGCTCGCTAAACGGCACTATCTGAGCACATAATCGGTACCGGGATGTGGGTCGACAGATAAAGGGCTGTAAATATAAATTGCACCATAAACGTCAAACGTATACAATTGGTGCTCCCCGGCCATTTGAAACTGCGCTGACAAACTACGAAAAGAGACAACATTAAATAAAACTGGCTAACGTAATGAAAAATAACAAAAGGCCCGATTTTACGCAAGTTCAGTCGGATTAACAATGGGCCGAATTTTGATATTGAAGTATTGAACGCTGTGCCAATAATTGTCAGTATCTTTTTGTTTGCGATCAATAGATGTTGAAATTCAAAATTGTACTGAATGGTTTAAGTACCGAGTTGTGTTGGATCATTTTATGGTATGGCCTATATGGTTATTACATATTTTGATTTCATAACAAAGCCGGAGGACAAAGATGCAACTTTACATTTTTTTGTTACTGTCCACGTAAGCTTATTATTAATAGCTCCCATTTTTACAGTTGAGTGCGCCATGAATCCATGATCATGGAAGTAGGCGGAGATACAGAAGAAGAATTTCATTTTACCAAGTATTATCTACATCGACGCTATAATAACATTTTAAAGCGAACAGGAAATAACTAGGTCACAAAAACACCTGATTCCTTAAACTAATGTAAAATTTTATTTAAAATTTCATTTATTATACTTGAGTGGGACGATTCCGTATATTAAAGCAAACCCTCCCTATCGTAATACCTTAAAAGTGAACAGATTCGAATCGAGGCACCACAGAGTAAAGAAATTAGAGAAGTTCAACGATCGTAATCGTAATAACATTGGTATTAGTGACAGTAGTTGTTACTGTCGGACTGTTCACATCCCATAGGATGGACATTTACCTACAAACAAAAGAAGATATACTATACATACATAATTTTATGCCTTTTTCCCGTAGGGGTAGGCAAAAATTACTACATTCAACTTGCTACGATCCGAAATCTTTTTTACTTCGAGTTAAGGAAAATATTATATACATACATACATATAATCACGACTATTATCCCCTAAGGGCTAGTCAGAGACTAGACAAAAGCACCGCAAAAGCAGTCCATTGCCATAGTCCGCGCTTCACCAAGCAGTGACTGCACTCAGCGTGACAGGTGGTCAGCCCGTCGCCGCTATAAGCCTTTGGATGGTTGTGCAGTTCTAAGTCCGTTAGTTGTCTTTTACGACACCCAAGGGAAGAGATGGGTTGGTAGTATTACTTTAATAAGCCGCTACCACTCGGCTCGCCAAAGTATTATATCACTTACTTTAAACGACAACATTTTAATTTGTTTCTATATTACAAATGAAATTTGAACCACGTGTCAGAATAGACCCAGGGATATTCAGGGACCCTCGCCCAAAAAAACTACCGAAAAACCAGTGGAATAAGCTTGTACTTATAGCGATAGGGAAGGGAATCAAGAAGAAGGGAAGGAAATTAAGGCAACGATTTGACTACGTGACGCGATCTGCGACATCTTAAGGTCACACGGGGCTTTAATATTCACAAATTTTTTAAACAATCCTTAACTACTTACATACTTACGTCGGAAACCGATAGATGTTGCACATATAAAACATAAATATGTTTTACGGCTGTACTTATTTCCTACTTATAATGAAAGAATGACATAAGGTGTATAGCTAACCGAGTGCGTCTTTTGATTCGATTTAATGTAGCTAACAATGTGGGTACAATTTCTATGATAATCGTCGAAGCGTAAGTTCTTCGTTTGCCTATAAAACTTTAGACTACTGTGTCTCTCTACTCTGTGGTCACAGGTGGTCTTTGTAATATTTCCTGATAGAAACTAAATAGGATTAGTCCTGCCTTTGTAATGTTTTATAGAGGGCTGTAAAGGAAATTTTAAGCATTCATACACGTAGATTTTGGTCCGGGGCATGTTTGTGTAAGGAAGATAAACAGATACTGACATGGCTGAGAGTTTAGTAGCAACGTCTTGTAGCCCAGTTTTATAGTGTGTCTATTTCTAAGGTTTCGGGTTCATGTCACGATTGCATTCGAAATCATGTCCTAATATAGTGCTTAGATTTAGACTTTCTATAGCAAATCCATGAATTCATTGTTCAAACATATATCAGACAAACAGTAGAACCGATTCCGTTGGCACAAACTAAACTTAACTAACTGAACTAAATGGTGTATCTATACTTCTCTTCTCCATATAGTTAGTGTAGGATAGATACACAATTTGGTCTAGTTTTATGTAGTTTGTGCCTACAGAATCGGCCCTCATAACACCAATACAATTACAACTTTGTAATAATTTCTGTTCTAATAACTTACCTCATAGAACAATTATATTTTTAAATTTATATTATTTGTACAAACTTCAACTCTCGAAATTATTTCATGTATCAGCTCGAAAAATATGAAAACATTTTCCAACCTAAATCTAGTTGGAGCGAAGTATCCAATCCAATTTGTGTTTAATACCTCAGCGATTCAACTCGCTGATGTAAAGCACCTCCGAAATTCTGAAACATTATCAGACTTCGGTACACAAATTGGTTCGCAGAAGGATTTCATAGCAGTTAAATACGGAGTTAACGAGCATGCAATGAGTGGAATGCGAGGAACAGCTGACGAGGGAGCGAGAGGGGGCGAGAAGGAACGAGAGGGGTGACTCATAAATGGGGCTACTTAGCTATTATAATTAAATCTCCTGACATGTTATGCTCGCTTGGTAGCTAGCTCTTGGTAATGGTATTGTTTTAGGTGGATTCTTGACATTGAAAGTTTTAGACTGTGGCTATTTAAGAATAGCTGTTTTAATCATATCTTAAGATTATTTTATTATTTAGGCCCTTAAATATTTTCGTCAAGATATAAGCATAATGAAAGTTACTGAAACTTTAAGCTTATATTATGTAACAGTAATAAGTCTTGTACCTTTTCAATAGATAAAAAAAACAAATGAAGTGATGATTCCTACCATGTCTTCAAGATTCCTGAGTGAATAAGTAAGTGAAGAAGTAAGGGTCACCGAACTCCGAACATTTCAGGACTATTGTGATAAAATCCATGATAAGCAAATAGCAAATAGCTTAATAATAGGTTGGGGAAAAAGTTTCTTCGCATTTTTTAAGAAAATTCAAAACATTTTTTAATATAGTTTATTTACATTTAACTAAAGTATGTAGGTACCATTTTGTTCGATAACTTTTTGCCATCTTGTAGGTAGGGACATGATCCCATTGCTATAGAAATTTTGGGACTTCTGGTCAAAATACCGCGACAAGTGGTTTTGGCAGTCCTCTCGTGATGTTAACCTGACACTGCCTAAAGAATTCTGAAGAGACCGAAACAGGTGGAAATCTGAAGGTGCAAGGTCAGGACTATACGGCGGATGCATTAACACCTCCCAGCCAAACTCTCTTAATTTTTGCTGAGTGGCTAAAGATGTGTGAGGTCTAGCGTTATCATGATGAAAAACCACACCCCTTCTGTTGATTAATTCCGGCCGCTTTCTCTCAACTTCTTGCTTTAATCTCATCAGTTGTTCGCAGTAGAGTTCAGAATCGATGGTCCTGCCTGGTGGTAACAGCTTATAATGAATAATGCCCTTCCAATCCCACCACACACACAGCATCACCTTGTTGCGAGTTAACCCGGGTTTCGCCACAGTCTGTGAAGCCTGACCGGCCTTTGACCACGACCTTTTTCGCACGTTCTTGTCGTACGTGATCCACTTTTCATCACCAGTTATCAGCTTCTTCAAAAATGGTTCGGTTTCATTACGTCGTAATAAAGAATCACAAATGAGTACACGGTTCATTAGGTTTCCTTCAGTGAGCTCGTGAGGTACCCAAATGTCGAGCTTTTTTGTGTACCCAGTTTTTTTCAAATGCGCCAAAACTGTTTTGTGGTCAATTCCCAGTTCTTCAGCTACGTCGTAACTACTGACATGCCGATCTTGCTCCACTTTTTCAAAAATGGCATCCATTTTATCTGTAATAGGGCGACCAGAGCGACGTGCATCTTCGACATCAAAATTTCCGGATTGAAAACGCTTAAACCAAATTTGTGCTACTCTCACAGACACTGCACTAGGTCCATAAACATCGCAAATTTTTTTCACGGCTTGCGTTGCATTTTTACCTTTTTTGTAGTAAAATTTTAAAATGTATCGAATTTCTTCATTAGATTCACTCATCTTGGCGGTACGAAAAACAAATGAAAATCACACATTTTCCTTATTTGAATATGGAATTATGTTTTTTAAAATTTAAACTTTCAATGATACCAAAACCAGCCAGATACAAATAGTATAGCCAAAGAGATTTTATTACAAGTTTATACATACTATAATGCGAAAAGACTTTTTCCCCAACCTAATATTAGGTCCTTACATATGAAATTGGCGTTTTGTATGGAGATTTTGGAGAACTCTGCATTTTCCATACTAACATTTTTTCAGTTTTCTTCACAACGACAAATCCAAAGATAGTAATATTTGGCATGTATCATTAGACAAGCTTTAGCTATATGTGTGATATCACATTTCTTTAAAAAACATTTTTAACTTTTTTAGGTGAATGCAAATCAAATTATGTATTCGGAAGGCACTGAAAAGGAGTTGTCTCCGTGTCCAATTTTAACACAATTAAACTTACAACAAATTATCAAAACAAATCAAAAGAGTTCGAAAATATGGTCTATTTTTAGAGGAGGTAATTATTTCTTAAGAATACTCTGAAACTTAATAGTTACGAACAAAATACTAAGAGAGAAGAAAAACACCTATTTCATAGGCAAGGACCCAATATTAGAAAGGGTTTCTTGGAGAAAAATAAAAAATAACAATTTGTTATTAAACCTGTTTAAGAGCCGTCTAGTAGATCAAATAAATCGAGTCAAGACTGAAAAGCATAACACAATAGTCCAGTAATAAAATATATCGATAAAACATCTCTGAGTACATTTTCTACAGTAGCACTTAATATTTTGTACTACCATTTTATGGGCATTCGGTCATGAGTTGCAGCGATTGGAGCGAGCATAGCGAGCGCTGCGGTGAGCTGAGCGCTCATTACAATCATTATATACAGGCGGCACTCCGCACTATGTATGCAATACCCACAGTACTGAGTACTGTAGGTATTTCATACATACATACGGCATCACGTTAGGTTCTTTGAGTTGCTAATAAACTTAATTCAATATCTATATCTATACATATAATAAAACTGTAGAGGTCGAATGTCTGAACATAGAAAAAAAATGTTTAAAACCAAATCAGGGGGATGTAAAAAGAGGGAAAATAAAAAAAAAAATTTTTGTTTTATTTCTCTGTCTGTTTGTTTTTTTTTGTACGGGCTAATCTCCGAAATGGCTGGCCCGATTTTAATGAAAGTTTGCATGGTGATACCTTATATCCCTGGTCAACATCTTAGATACTTTTAATTCCGGAAAGTTAAAGGGTTCTCGTGGGATAGTTAAAAAAACATAGTAACCGCGGACGAAGTCGCCGGCATCAGCTAGTTTTAAAGTACACGCTCCTGTATATTTTATGTACTGGCAAATAACTAATAATAATGTAGTAAGTATTCAAGGACATACCTTTTTATAAAGTCTTTTTATAAGTCAACTTTTTATAAAGAAGGTCATGACCCAAAGAACGAAACATGAGAAAGCTACTTTTTCTAATTATCTAAGTACTAAGCTGAAGTCTACTTTGGCTCCTATATATTTTAGGTAGCTTTTATCAATTTATTAAGAATTGTGGACTGTTTTCATATCTTTATGTGAGGATTAAAAATGGTATTATACAAGAAATATGATATCTTAATAAAAATAGACTGGAAGTATTACTGCACTCAACAATGACGATTCAAAGTCTATAAGTGGACAATGTCCTATTATTATAAATGTTTTTGTTCAATTGATTATAGCTACTGAGAAATTCTTGTAAGGTAGGAATTCGTACAGCACAATATGAAGAAAGGGTCCTAAGTTTTTCCGACGAAAAACTCAATTTCTCGGCATTGACGCTGTCTCTAAATTACTATGGGGGCTCATAAAGAAAATTTAGCGAAAGGCTGACTCCAGATAGTAAGGAATATCAGGATCTGAACAGGAATGGAGCAATTTCTAGAACAGTTTTTTAGTTCCGACGTTTACTGTATAATTTTGTGGGGTGTACATGTCCATCACCGTTCCTATAGGTACTTGATATATCCATGACATGAACAAAATTGAAACATTTGTTCTCTATTTACTTACAAACATCTACCCTTACCGACACTCAAATCCGGAACCTCAGAGATAACGAGATTTTGAAACCAGCAAGGTCGACATAGAGTAACTTTTCCATACTTATATTATAAATGCGAAAATAACTCTGTCCGTCTTGCTGTCACGTGAAAACTACTGAACCGATTTAATTGAAATTTGGTACAAAGATATTCTACTTTTATCCCGATATTCCCATGGGAACGGGTACCGCGCGGGTGTAACCGTGGTTATCATGCATTCCGTCAAAATGTAATTTCCTTTCGAATTTTAAAATTTCTCGGCATTGTAAAATAATGACACGGCAACAGATATTTATCACAATGACACTGACAAGATATATTATTTTCATTATTTTAATAATTAGACTTTTTACTTCCACTATTAACAATCAACATTTTGCTCAAAGAGGTAGAGGAATGTAATGTTGAGCACTTTCTTAAAAAACAATGCAGTGTTAACAAACACACAAAAACTTTTCGTAAACTTTTATTGACGTTAAATTAATAGCCACAAGAACGACGTCGCGGGCACAGCTAGTATAATTATAAAAATCCCACATTCAAATTTTAATGTGTGAAATCATCCGCACTTATAGACTTGTCATTTTTCTATCGTCTGTTTGCTACGTAACAATCTTATTTTTATTTTTTCCGTCGATCAGTAATGTGAATCCAATAAATAACAAATGAAGCCCATTACGAGTTGTAGTGAGAGGGCTCTGTTCCTACGACTATTTCTTTTTACGTCTACACGTATCTATATCGTCACGAATATCGTATGTTCCTCCAAAGTTTTATTCGTAGACTGACCATTAACATCTATGATCAATTACATGCCTAATTCTAAAAATGTAAAGTTCCATTGTTAAATTTTAATTACTCTCATCTAACTGATGATTCTCCAGCAGATCATCATTCAAAGTATCAGAAGAGGCAACCTTAACTTAAGACATTATTCTACGGACAAACAAACGGCAAAGACCAACAACAAAGCGGTATCAAAAGTTCCTCACTAAACCGAGTTTTGTTTGACAAATGAGTGTAATTCGTCACTCATTGTGTTGGAGATGATGTGGCCTTTTACACAATAAGTTCACAGACATAAGCCGGCGAGCCGATACACGCCGGGCCCGAAACAAAAGGGTTAATGTATATAAAATATAGTTATCGAGTGACATTTCAAAAGGCTCTAGCATAGATGACGCGTTTGATTCGAACGCGGGCAATACACTTCGACTATTGATTTATAATTGTTGTGGAATAGTTTTCTTTATAGAAATTATACTGATTGTATTAGAAAGCATTTAGAGTATCACTCGCAAATCCTTTACAACATACATATGATACAAAATATGAAGTTTTGTAAAATATAACATCACATTTGGGATCACATAATTTTTTCTAATCAATATTTCCCATTTAATCCGACTTCACATGTATTCTGCTTCATCGGAATACAACAGGATACTAACGATATCTGCGTATTCACTAAGCTGCTATTGAAAAAACTAATCACCTAATCGTAAAATTATATCAGGTGTTAAAAGACATCAAACTCTACCATAATTAAACAATCAAAATAATAGAATTCATAAACTTTGTAAACAAACAATTTTTCTCTGTAATTACCTTGTTAAAAAAGCTAATCCATCATCAACTTTGTAACGACTTCGTAATTTATTGTCGTTCTTGCGTTTTTCCAAATCAAAATTACATTAGCGGACTTAGCCCGGAGATACTCCTTCTAAAAGTGTTTATGAACAAACAAAGCCAAGACGTTGAACCGTTTATTAAAGTTACTACGAGGTTTAAGCACTGAGCGGGGAAGGGTTTTATTATCAGTAATTGTTCGAAGGGGTTTAACGTGATTATGAAGGAGGTAGGGCTGCCAACTCGGCAAACAATGCTTTTTTTTACTATCCCTTTTCGCTCGAAGCTAAAGATTGTCTTGAGTCTTTGTGGTTTTATAATGCTTTATAAAATTATTATAGACAACTGGAACAATGAAACAAAAGCAGTTTGCATAATTTTAATCTCGTTATCAGTCTCTAAAAAGTCGTTGGAGAGAATATTGTTCTTTATCTTCGCTTCTTTGTTCGCTTTGAAACGAGATGTAATGTCTGATTGGCGGTTGCTATTGGAATCGTTTCTACCCATATATCCACTATAGGCAAGCGTGGTAGTTCTTTATGGTCTCCATGTAGAAAGTCCTGTCTTAGCAGTGCGACTTATATAGACCGAAATTGTCAATCAGGACATAACCTACGTGGCTCGTTGTCTATTACTGGGGTGTGTGTATTATTTCTGCTGTAAGACATCATGTTGTTTCACTTATTTTGTTACAGTTTAGCAATGTAAAAATCGACTATATTACTAGTAACGTGCAGTTTTCTGTATTGATCAATTTATCCGTCCCGAACAAACCTTTCCCACCTCAGTTTGTTATCAATTTCGTACAATCCATAATACTCGCAACAAACATTTCCAATAAATTTTATTTAAATACGCTTAAATAAGAGCCTTATTTCGGACGCACAATTTATAAGCTCCATTCTGTAATCCCCAAAACGAAATGCACATTCGGAACCTTCGATAATTGGTAATAAAGTCGAAAATATTGTTATAGACGCTCTCGCAAAGCCACTGCGGTACCATTACCGGCCCATTATGGACGATCACAAACACGAGAGCAAGTTAAGAGAGCCACATCTCACTTCGCTGATGACTTCGGCAGTCTCCGGCGAGCGGTAATAAACAATAACTTTAATCTTATCATTTATCCGCGATAAGGCTGGCTGTAGCTGCTACTGATTCTTTGTTTTAGCTTAGATATAAAAATAACTCTGGTTAGCTACGGGATTCTATATCGGCACACATTCCTTCGACCCATAACAAAGGATCTAAAAAACGAGGCGCGGTAAACTTTGTGAGCCAGCAAAGTTGTTAAATGTATCTTCGCATCTACTCACCATTTAAAAAAATACAATAGGTTACAGCAGATAAACCGTATGTATGGTAATTTCTAATACCGGCGAATGTAAATTTTATTGCATAAATACGTTGTGAAAAAATGGTAATTGTCAACCCTATAATACATTTGAATACTCCGACGATTTTCTTTTAATAAATCCTTTTCCTCGTTTATGAATATTGATAACTCGAATTATCAAAATAAATCTCCCCTTTTTATTTTGACTCTCAAGAATAAGTGTTATTTTTGTATAAAACGTTGAAATTAGAACAAACGAGAAATTAATTACGTAACTGCGATACCTACTGGTAGTTCAAACAACCAAAACAAACGCGTAAACCCGCGTAATTTTTCTCAAATGACTTGCGAGTGTTAGTTATTTGTTCCGAAGTATAATGGCGTAACTTCACCGCACGAATGATCGGTAATAAGCAGAAACCGAGTAACAAGCAACTAGACAGCCGACTGCCGAGTCATTGTGGCTACAGGAACAATGAGAAAATGCGTCTGTAAGTTGTAGAAGACCAAATGGTTTTTTTTTTAATTCTTTCACTATGTTTATCATCAAATTCAAGCCTTCCCTATATCCCGACACTAATCTCCGAAGGAGTAGCCAATCGAAAACCTTCAGTGATTATTATATGGGAAACGATGTGCTATATGTGTAATGATAAATGCTTCTATTTTGCTTTTTAAACAACTACGTCTCGACTGCGAACATTCTTGATTACACCAGGCAGGCAATCAACTAACGCCAAATAAATCCATATCAGAGGAAGACAAAAAGGTTAACATTATAAATCAAAGTTTTCTTCCCCACGAAACATCTTCCATGTTATCATAACTCCAGGGATCTTTCACAGAAAAGGAGCACTCATAAATATTAAGAGAATAGCCATGGAAATGTGTCAATTTGATAGCGACAGCCGACGTCGGCGATATGAATAAATCTCTATAGGAATGAGTCAAATAATAAGAAACGTTATTTACGACTCGGGTCAACATGTTTAGGTATAGTAACATATAGGCACGCATATATGCCACACTCGCATGTGATAGCTGATTGATTGTTACATCTAGAAGATCGTGTCTTGGACTCCGGCTTGAAGAATTCACTTAAATGAATACCTAAACTAATCTAAAGTAGGTCTTAACTAAGGACTAAAGGTAGAGTTGATGAAGCAAAATATTAAGGATCGTAGCAAGTGGAAAGAAACAATCTCTACCTAGTTTGCCAACCCCTATGGGAGAAATTCGTGACCTTATAAAGGTAATACCTTACCTATGTAATACCTAACATTTTTATTATTTGTAAAGATATAAAATCTTGGAAAGGAAATAAAATACAGAGCCATCTCGGACTGTACCAGTAATTTTCTTTCATTTCTTCTTAGTTTCATTCAAACAACCCCCGCCACAGCCAATGCTATTTGCGTCCAATACGCATTGAATATTTGAATCAACAATGTAATAATCATCAGTAATTGATTAACAACACAATAATTAACACAAGACGTTTGAATATCGCATGAGTCAATGTACAACACGCATAAATCAATACCGATGTCTGGGCGGCAGTTACACGAATTCACTAATGGACTAATTAACAAACTACCCGCAATAACCAAACTATTGACCATTTGAAGGTAAAATATTACCATAAAGTTGAACATTATTTTATTTTAAGGAGGTAAGCTTTAACAATTGTTTAACCATAGTAAATATGTTTTTAAAACTTAAATAGCGTTTATGAATAAGGAGGTTAAAGGTTAATTTGATTAAATACCTTGACATCAATTTAAGAAAAAAAAATAGCAGTAGGAACGACAAACGACTTCTATGGGGATATTTTCCATGACCTTATTTACATGACTATTTTTCTTCTTCCATTCTCCTCTGTCACTCGTCAGCTCAGCATCCATTTCTTTTATTCTAATGTCATTCTTCACGCATTCAATCCATCGCTTCATTGGTCTTCATCTCATTCTAGATCCATCCACTTCCACGCTCAGCTACTTCCTGTTATGTGTTACTTTCATCCCATGACATTACCAACGTAACCTGTATCACGTCACATCACAGATATTGTTCCCTAGCATGACAATCAAATCAAAACATCAGATCCTATTCCAAATATACATATTTAATATCCCCTCAACTATTGCGCACAACACCAAGTTCAATAATTGTATATCTACTCAGTCTCAAACTTGAAACTACACGAAATAAAATTTTATTTGCGTTGAAAATATTAAAATTGATCTTGCAAGTTCTTTTCAATACAGGGCATTGGAAAATATATTATTATGCAGTCTTGTCTTGACTGCTGAATATAAAATGCGAGTGGGATTTAAAAATAATATTGTTACGACGATATACATATTCGTACCACTAACTGTATTTGGGTTATTTGAAAAATATGGGATACATGAAAAGGTATGAAATAGCCAAGTTAGTTTTTGTTGCTTCCATTCAAAAGGGATACTAGTTACGCACATTGTTACATCATTGGAATCAGCGTACCATAATGCTGTTGATAACATAACAAAACTAAATAAGCTTTCCTAGCTGTACCCTAATCTTTACGTATAACAATATACTACAAACAGATCCGTTTTTAGTCAGAACATACTTTATCATGTCTATTGCCACAAATCAAAATATACGAAAAATAAAATCGATTACAAAGACACCAGAATCTCAATTAATTAAACCACGTTTTATACATAATCATCAGTTAACAATCTGTGCGAAAGATAAAAGCGATTGTATCCGCGACAGTTACAAAACAAACCCGGATCAAAGTATTCCATTTGTCAATGCTGGCTATGGACCGGCTGTGCCAAGCATTTAAATCCGATCAAACGTTTGGGCGATTGGGTACAGACATCAAACACCGGTTATAAATATTAATACGGTACATTTATATAGAGGGTGATAAAGGAGCGATGAACGATTCGATCGTTCTGAGGTTTTAAGCGATGCTCATATGGTTTTATTTTGAATGAGACCTACCTAACGTATCGTCATCAGCCTATATACGTCCCACTGCTGGGTACAGGCCTTCCTCATGAAAAACACATGAGGAGTATGCGCCGTAACACCACCACGCTGGCCCAATTAGGGTTGGTGGGTGGAGACGATTGCAATAGCGACCGGGACCAACGGCTTAGCGTGCCTTCTAAAGCATGGAGGAGTTCGAGATATCAAAGTTTTAGTCGCCCATCCACTGCCTGACCATGGCGAAGGTAGCTTTGTTTTACCACTACGCCAAAGATCCGAGACAGTTTTTACTTGCAACAGAATAATTGTTATTAACGCCTTATTTTGAATTGTTTTAATATCGAAATCAAAATGCACAGAACTATTACGCAGAGCTTTCGACAGTAAAGTAAAACTCTATGTAATTTGTTGTTACAGTCTCTAATCCGCTACGAAAAGAGATAGCAGTATGTTTCAGCAGTAACCAACATCTATCAAAGTCCTCGAAGTATTTTAAACACCAACTTTGCTCGTACCCGAATGTTTTGATACAAAGTAGAGAATTCCATTTGCTTAACGAAATGGTCAGGTTGGTCCTCCGAGCCGGACTACGAGTTCTAGTAATTAGCGATATTACACTAAACGAGGCAACTTGATACGTTGCAAACTTGCTCGGGAGTTCAGCAAAGACGCTTCTATCATTGGAGATAATTAAACAGGTGATATTTATCAGCCACTCATACTGGCAAAGTTTGGCAAATAGCTTTGAGCAAGCAAAGACGAGTCAAAACCGTTTTAAGGTATTAATATTTATTTATTGCATATACCTTTCTCTTGAAAGTTACAAATACTCAGTTAGACTTACCTAATATTATGCAAAATTATTTAAAAGGGATAGTTGATGCGGTGCGGGTAGCATCGAGATATTGGGTCCTTACCTATGAAATTGGTGTTTTTATTCTGTCTTAGTATTTTGTCTGTAACTATTAAGATTCAGAGTATTCCTAAAAAATAATTACCTCGTCTAAAAATAGACTATATTTTTGAGATCTTTTGATTTGTTTTGATAATTTGTTGTAAGTTTAATTGTATTAAAATTGGACACGGAGACAACTCTTTTTAAGTGCCTCCCGAAAACACCATTTTATTTGCATTCACTTAAAAACGATAAATAATTTTTATGAAGTGTGATATTACACATATTACTAAAGCTTGTCTAATGATACATGCCAAATATTATTATCTCTGGATTAGTCGTTGTGAAGAAAACTGATAAAATGTTAGTATGGAAAATGCAGAATTCCCCTAAAATCTCCATACAAAACACCAATTTCATAGGTAAGGACCTAATATTCTGAAAAAAATTGTGCTTCAATTCAAGTCCAAAATATCTGATAATGCTGTGTGATGAGATGAGTGTCAGCTAAGTAATTCCAATAATTCTCATTAACCAGTTCGACAACATCAATAATTAATGTTAAGGAGCGTACACACGACAAAATTAACGCTCGCGGCCCGCAGCGGTTAGTCACGCGCGGTTTTTATTGCTCACGTGCCGGGCGATGCGCGCGCGATATCGACGCGATACCGTCACCTGAATGGCTCGTAAAGACGCCGGCCGGCGTGTACTGACTAGTATATCATGAGCTTAATAGATATGTCTGTTTAATAGTGCACGCTATAAACTATGTTGTTCAGACGATAACTGTCTTAATATACCGAAAGATGTTTGAATGTTTATTGTTGATAAACCTGTCAAAAAATTTTGAGTACAGTTTTTTTTTAACATTCACACCTATCAACTAGCCCCATTTTAAGCAACTAATGCTGCTTGTGTTTCGGACACTAGATGACGGATAAATATATTTAATAGATAAATACATACAAATATCCTGAATAAACATCCAAGACTGGAGAACAAATGCCTGAAAATTCATCACCCAAACATTTGCACCCACCGGGGATCGAACCCAGAACCTCTCGAGATGGCTACGCCTTGAGACCGGCATACAGACCACTCGACCACGGAGGTCGTCAAATGATATAGGCGGGTTCTTCATGACCTAATTCATTTTGAACCATTGTTTTATTATGTTTATTCACCAAATCAAGGTAATAATCCGATTGCAAAAAAATCGGAGATCTTTTACTTTATAGTTTGCCCACCTTATGTAAACGCTGCTCACCATTATGCATTATAATTATGTTGTTTGTAAACAATTGTACAGTTAACGTGTAAGAGTACCTGTTTTAAGTTTCTAGCAAGATACCACATTTTCATACCCTCTATCTGTGATAGTCTGTTCACGTATTAGAAAGTTAATTTTAAACTGTTTCTTTATTTAATCGAACCATTTAATTTGAGCATTGATCTCAGCTTGCCTCTGTAAATAATGGCCGTTCCACAATCGAAGTCGGTTATTGTGGCGGCGACCTTGCCCCGCCGGCTTTGTTGGGCCCAAGTCAAATTCCGCTGTATTGTGGCAAATAGTATCTGATATTGAAGTCTTTGAATAATACTTAATAATGCTTCCTCCTCAATAAGTCTATCTAATTTTAGGGGACAGTTGGATTCTTATTCGCGAGAAAACAGCCAATTCGACATAATGGTTCATTACATTACAAGAAGTTGTTGCATATTTTAAGGATGAGTCAGAAAAGGTAAGAAACGATAACTTTAATCCAGCTCCAAAAAATTTTGACTATGAAATAAATTAAACTTAGCACACGTATCAACTTCCAATCCAAACAGGAAAATCTGAACTCCAGTTAATTCGTAACTAAATCACAATCTGTCTTTCAAAGAACCTTGATATTATAAGACTTCTCTTCAATCCCACCTCATATTAGTCCAATTCCAAAGTTAATAATTTATATATGCAAAGGCCATTGTGGCTAAAACCCGAGCCAGTGCAGAGGTTAGACGAATAAAGCCTAGAATGGAGGTGACCTTTTTAGGTGTACAGGCAATAATGTCGTATTGGGGTAACCCGACCAGTAATAATTTGCCTATTTTGTGAGTTGAGGTCAGACACATGTATTGATCATACCACATGTAATATTAGAAAGTTATAAGCCTTTGACAGTAACTTCTTAAATACCTAATATAATGTAATCGGAGATACATAAAAAATTTACGTTTTATAAGGTAAGTGGTTTATTAGTAACCAACTTTTAACATCGTACATAATTTAAGAAATTTTTTCCACAAATATTTCAATTTTCTCAAACGCAAAAAGTTTGTGAAAACGTCCATTACTTACACAAAAACAGGGTCAAGTTGAAAGCCAACATTTGAAAACATTCTCTTAAACTGGCTTCGTTTTTAATTTCATTTTTGGGTAAAAAAGATTCTTTTCAATGGCGAGTTTACGTAATCTCCAGCGGATCCGCACTGGCAACACATCTTTCGGGTACGAGAGAAAAAAGGTCTTTTGTTGCCATTTATCATATGAACGTAAGTTACCGCGGGCGCCCCTGCCAGGACCACGAACGCTGAGAAACTTGGCATTCTACACTGTATTAGACTGCATTAAATTTTTCATAATTCGAGGCAAACGAAGTTTGATGTATTGGCTCCGGAAATTTTATATTCGAATATAAATTGACTTTTCCATGTTCCGTGCTATTAAATAATATATTACGTTTGTCTAGAACAATAGTTCAGTTTGGAATTGTGAAATACGAAACTTCTCTGCAGTAATTTATATTGTTCAGTCATACATAGGTATTTTGTACATTCAGAAGAGACCGTTTGAATATTAAACGATATACTAGGCTATTTACTATTGGTTCATCAATTATTGATCGAATTGAAGAACTTTGCTCCGCTCTTTCTACAATGAAATTACAAAAACATCCAGTTCTTCAGGAACAGCGTAGATCATTAAGAAAGCAAGAACTTAACCAAACTTCAACGAATCTAAAGCATTTGCTCTTCTAAGTGAAAAGTTTAAAGTCAGAGGCAAGTGTAGACACACGTCTGGTCAAAGCTCGCTAAGTTAGCCTTCTGGTGTGCCGCAGGACGGCGATAAATTCGACCGACGAGATATCTGATCGACGACAAGGACGTGCAGATGATGCTTCATTTGGCTTGGCATTCGAGGTAAATTCAAAGTGATTTCGCAAATATACAAAAAGCATTATCTGCTGTAGTATTTCCTGTTCTTATTCGAGCTTTTTTAACTTAACTGCATTGTTACGAGATGAAAATTGGTTTTGGTAACCTCCGTGAATTTTCTTTACTTTCACGGGGTAGTCATTCCTTAGATTTGCGGCTGGAACAGATCTAATTAAAATGTTTATTTCCAAAATATAGCTAAAATTTAACACGTCTCCACTTGGCTCGCCTGCCCTCCATCCATTGTTGCCTGAATGAGAGAAATATTGGTAGTATAGGTACCTACTTATCAATGTGCCATACATAACGGTTTCGTAGGTGCCCATAAGGCTTACTTAGCTTCGTTTGAGCTAGGATAAGCGTAAACGTAAGAAATACTTATTATTTTTACAGATAAAACAAAAATTAATTAAGTCTACCAAAGCAGGTCACTTGCTCTCCGCGGCTATTTAAAACCGTAACATCTGACAAAGATCCATCCTCGAGCCAGCAAAACCGTGAGAATAGAGGTTCCTTACGAAGCACGTGTATCTTTCGCGTAATCCCTACGTGTCTACGAATGCTTTACGGAGGTTTCGCGTAAGATAGATTATATTTTCGCACATTTATGTGTGTGTGTGTGTGTGTGTGTGTGAGTAGAAATTAAATAGGCCAAAGGTGATGTAATCAATGTCAAAATTACAAAATGTAGTAAAGAAGTAAAAAAACAAACTATAGATCTAAAAAGGTGCTAACGCTCCGCAACTCTTGTTTATACATAATATTACTAACCTCGGTAATACCTCCAGATTTTTGACTAATGCGGTAACACCTGCGATTACCTTACATTAGTTCCTACAGCACTGTCAACTGCATTGTGCTCTAAATGTTGTCAACTTTTGACTCTAAATACATACATACATACATACATAAATCACGCCTTTTTCCCACAGGGGTAGGCAGAGATTACATCCTTCCACTTGCTACGATCCTTGCATATTTCTTTCGCTTCATCAACTCTCATTACAGTCCTCATGCATGCCTTCTCTAGAACGTCTTTAATTTGGTCGAGAAACGTTCACCTAGGTCTGCCTCATCCAGTATCTTCACTCCCTACAGTAGGTAAATAAGAGATACATAAAGAATGACCGCATCTATTCAACTCACTGGAAGCTCTGTCCTTCCAATCGAGTAATATAATAGTGTAGGTCCGTAAATTTAATGAGTACGGCCAAAGTGTTACCGCTTTGGGCCGAATCCGCTTGGCCGTAAATCTTCGCCGACGGCCTACAACGTCGCAATCGACGGGGTTTCACGCGTCTACTTTTCGGCTAGGGTTGGCTGGAAAAGTCATGGGAAGTTCATTTGTCTTTGATCATCATGACAGTCTTTCCATGTAGGAAGTCCTGTGGCCAGCTCTAAACAAAATATCTAAATGCTGATCATGATTTACACAAAAGAAAAATGTTCTTTACAAACTTGACAACAATTTGCTCTGTAACATTTTAATAGTAATCTAATTAGCTTATAACAGTATATGATGACAAAATGTAATAATAACCGTTGACATGAAACGTTGACAAGTAATAAAAAAATAATTGCACAAATTTACGTACCAATAACGGTCCCGGTACGCCGGCGGCTTTGTTGCTGCCTTGTTTATCAATTTAATGGCCAGAAAAAAGAAAATGGAAGTTTTTAACAAATTTCCAAAAGACTTCTAAGAAATTCCCTGGGCAACGATGTGATGAGGCGCACTTCGGCTGTACGATCACCCGCTTGAAATAATGGTGTCCCTTCAAAATTGACTCATAACATAAAGCCATTAAGTTCAAATGAGGAAACACATGCTGATTGTATGTTAAAAACGATATACGAAGGAAAATCATTATTTGATTTGCAAAGATAATATTCGTTATTATGTTTGTTTCTTAATTAAATTAAGAACGAGTGTTCTCTCAGTACCATAATAATATCGCGAATATTGATGCAGGAAAATGAAACTCAATTAGCGCAAAATTTTATTAATTATTCCATAGATATTTGTGATTTTCTAATTAACACGGTATATAAGTAGCAAGTGGTTTCAGAGGAGTATGTTGCCAATTTATTAGTTTTTTATGCTATAAACGAAATCAAATGTAATTTCGTTTTAGAACGATGTCACGGGGCTAATAAGGTTACATGCGTGAGGTGATAAGGGTGGGTTTTTTTATCCCTGGTCAGGTTGACCAGTAGATTAAAATATGGACCAATGGCGAAAACGTATGATGACGTGATATGACAGCTTGTCCAATAATCGAATTTAATATAACTAAAGATAAATAATCGTAGACATTTTAACTACAACACGATTCTGGGATTAGTAAAATAGCGGCTGGCGGCACAGCTGATGTATACTGCTTCGAATTTTCATATAACTGCAAATGTAACAATTTGTCAAATTGACGTCACACATTTTTGCGTTTGCATTTAAGCTATTGGTCTAGATTTTAACTACTGAGGTAACTATTACTATGGATCAAATAACTCACCCTAAGTCATGTTGAAATAGAGTGAATTCTCAGCCCTAAAAAATTCATAACTCCGAACGTCCGAGGCAGCCCTACCACTATCTAAAATGTATCTCGTCCGCACCATTTGACAATTCGCGTTCTCCATGCGACGCCTTTTTGCAATTTATGTCGCCCTGATACCCGAATTCTATATATTTTGCATTTATAGCTCAAAATGTCATTGCCGACCCCCACCGGACGTCCGAATCAGGATCGGAAAGTGTGTAGCAATCGAACCGATGAAATTAGAATGGAGAAACAAAATTAACGTTGGGACTCATGTTCTGTCCAGAGATTGACGTGGGTCACCTTAGATTGGTTGCTCAGCAACTATTATTATTATTATTAATTTATGATAAAAAGATACATGGAATATTCAGTGTCTCGACGTAATATTTGGATTGAGTGGAGTTGCGTTTGATAAATACTGACGGCTTGTTAGTTAGTTTAGTTAGGTACTCTGAACACGAAGTACGACTTAATCCCAAAACCGGCAGTGAAAATATTCAATATACTTTTATAAATGGGTCCTTATTGGGTCCTTACCTATGAAATTGGTGTTTTTATTCGTCTTATCAATTTGTCCGTAACCATTAAGTTTCAGAACATTCTTATAAAATAATTGCCTCTTCTAAAAATAGACCATATATTTGAACTCGTATAATAATAATTATTAATTAATTAATTTGATAATTTTTTGTAAGTTTAATTGTGTTAAAATTAGACACAAAGACAATTATTTTTAACTGCCTCCCGAATACATCATTTGATTTGCATTAACATAAAAACGATGAATAATTTTTATCAAGCGTGTTCACACACATTGCCGAAGCTTGTCTAATCATGCCAAATCATGTCTAATCATGTCATTGTCTGTCATGCCAAATATTATTATCTCTGGATTTGTCGTTGTGAAGAAAACTGATAAAATGTTAGTATGTAAAATGCAGACATCCCCAAAATCTCCATACAAAACACCAATTTCATAGGTAAGGACCTATTATAACACTTCAGGCACCGGAAAATGAAATAGTAGGAAGTAAAGGTAACAAAGCATTTTGTCCAGACCTTTGACCCGCAGCGCGTCCACTAACGAAACTAACCGTCCCAATAGTGGACGCGATCCGGGTCAAAAATGCCCAGTTACCTTTCTCTGGAGTTTTCACACTCTCAAAATAAAAAGTCTTTTATCTCATTTTTATGCCTTCTTTAAAGAATCTGCGAATCAGCGTGCTCATGTTTAACTATGAGCCACTTACAGGAAATTTTAAACCTAGTTTAAATCTCGATTCAAAAAATACAAAATCGAGTTTTAAATCTCGATTATAATTTCCTGCAAATGGACCTAATTGTAGCTGAAATATTTAAATATCTACTTAATTTTTTATGAGTAATACGAAAAGCTTTTGATAAGGCGCCTTTGTACCATTTTTTGCATATTTATTGAAATGGATTCAAGCTCTTGCATTGCATTAAGACATTTTCCATTAACATTTATACTTACTTGTAGGTTTATGTTTTGGTTGCTGTTATTTATATTTATAAATTTGTTTATTCCCTATTGTTGCAAAATAAATGTAGTAAATTTTTATGCTTATTTTTATAGTAAATTCGTTATCACTCATAGCTATTCATTTTTCAAAATATTTCCTTTATAAGTTTGTTTATACAAGTCGATAGGACTCGTTCACTCTGATAGGATGGAAAATAATCTACTTTAGCGTTCGAAATTAAAAGACCATTTTTCCGTTCACTACATAAGGCTTAAATTCGCTTGTACCAGACATTGTGAAATAGGATACATTCCGCTTACAGCGTTAAGGATAAACCTCCTGTAGTTATCCCATGCACTTTCCGCTTCCCTGAACACAGGTGAAATTTGCGGTGGGCGGGCCCGTGTGGCATAAGCCTTGGGAACGTATATCCGACCTTTAATAAGTAGGAGTCGTACAGTCCCAATGGGGAAAAGCATTAGGGTTTAAACCACATAAGGACGACATAGATATCTTATTATGACGCCCATGAATTTGTAAGCAGTAAACTGAAAAGTGTGCAGAATAAATCTGGAGAAGATTTACTTTTGATTACTTCGCCGAAAAGTGGGTGCTTCGGGAGTAAACTCGGTCTCGTGGCAGGTACTTGCAAGCAAACTCGCATAATGATGACGATTTGTCAATGCTATATAGAGTGCGGATAAATGCAGCCTAAAAGCCGAGACATGCATTAGAAGTGACCTTCGCCTAAGCTAGTGGACTTCTAAGTCTAAGTCAGTGGACGTCTAAGGCCCGTATTACGGAACTAAACTCAAGCGTAGATCTCTGCTTGAGCACTGTTAGAGAGGGATGGCGCTATTGATCCCACACAGCGCCATCCCTTTTTAACTGCGCTCAAGCAGAGATCTACGCTTGAGTTTGGTTCTGTAATACGGGCCTAAGTCTACGTCAGTGGACTATAAAGTTACTGATGACTCAATTCAAATTTATTTATTTATGTTGCGTAACATTATAAAATTAACAATCATAAATTAATTATACAATACTACTTGTTCACCGATATATTTTTTCTTCCTGTTCACTACCGGGAGGCCTTGTCAAGAGACGATCAAGAGAAGATACAGTCAAATCAAAACAGAATCAATTAGGTTAGGTGTCATGACAAAATGAAAAATGAAAAAGAACAAGTTCCAGATCATTTTAAAATGACTTCAGACGGTAAACGAAAACCTCATTTGCTAGATGTTGAAATTAATGCTGGTTCAAAAACGGAAATAAATAATGAAAAGTAAATAATACGTTCGTGGAGTAAAATTTTCCATTTAACATGAATTGCACTCAACATCGAGACACCGTATAACGCACTGAACAAATGAAATGTATTCCCCACGACCCAATAAAGTGGGGGGGGGGGTCCAAAAATAATTCAGTAATACGCGCAACACTGAATTGGAAATGAAATAAAAACGTTTCACTTTGTGAGAGTAATAAAACAATCGGGGCAACAAATCAACATTTGTCAAAAGGTAAAGGGAAGTCAGGATAATTTCCTGAGAATTTACGCACAGAAAAGTATTTATATTGTTCGTGAAACATGGGAGCAAAACAGTTGGGGTGTTATAAGACTAGTCTGAAGTATTTCTTTATTTACCTCCAGATGAACTATTATTCGATGACATACCTGGAACAAAAAATATCATATTAAATACACAGATCTATCTAGGATACAATTGACAAACGAAGATTTCTTAATAGTTTTGAATTATGTTTTAAAAATTTCGACGTGCTTGGCTTTTAGGATTTTAGCAAATACCATCTAAAAGAACATTAAAGCATAAAAATTGATTAAAAAATGTTGAAAGTGTTACGAGTATACTGTTGTTTCCAACTCTTAGGGTAAGTTTTTATGATCCGTGGTCAGATTAACCAGTAGGTTAAAATAGACCAATGGCGAAAACGTATGACGTCGTGATATGCTTGTCCAATAGTCGAATTTTCAAATACAACTAAAGTTAAATAGTCATAGACAATTTAACACTTTGTCAAGCTGACGTCATACATTTTCCATTAACGCTATTGGTTTAGGAGGAGCTTTCGATCGAAAGCAAAGCTACCTACGCCATGGTCAGGCCGTGGCCAGGTGACAAACGCTTTGTGATCTCGAGCTCCTCCGTGCTTCGGAAGGCACGTTAAGCCGTTGGTTCCGGTCGCTATATTGCGACCGTTTCTACCCACCAACCCACATTGGGCCAGCGTGGTGGTGTGGCCCATTGGCCCATAGTCCTCATATGTTTCTCCATGAGAAGTGCCCAGCAGTGGGACGTATATAGACTGAGGACGAGGACTATTGGTCTAGATTTTGACTATTGAGGTAACTATTACTTCAGACTCACCCTTAATCTATGTTATGTAGTTATAGTAGTTCATAATAAAAAGAAGAAGTATAAGAAGAAGTTTAAGACGATTGATGTTATTTAACATAGAGACTAAGACAAAAGCAGAGTCAAGAATAATTTACAAGACCATTACTGATCTTGAAGACATTACATCGTTCAAATGTATTCGCATGCCTTAATTCAATAAGTTCGCTGTTGCTACAGGCATCTCAGTTCCTAGTATAACGTTATACTTCAAATAATCAAATTCATCATTAATTGTATTAATTACGAACACGCCATTATAAGTTTGTGTGGTAGCTTCCAAACGAAGCCTAAGTGCGAGTTAGTTCCTACCAATGGCCTTCTCAGTTTCACCCTCGAACAAAAATCTTTGTTCTTCGTTAGTTTACCGTGCACGCCAGTTATATTCGATTCCTGAACCCAAAAAATCTCGTAGTTTCGCCGTGATCCAGCGTAATTGTTTCGTTTCCCTTTAAGGGGGAAAACTAAAAAAGTCTTTTGTATCGGAAATTGATTCCTAAACGCAATCAAGATGAAAGGGAGGTAATTGAGCCTCGCCTATGCAGCCCCCGCTAGTATATTCTCATGAATAACAGATGAGTTTCATAACTTCGACATCTTTCTTAGGATCAAAATTTTGACACACAACAAATAAAGCAGGCTTTGAAACAACATTTACTTACAGTCAAATTTTATAATCATTAATAATTATCATTGTTAAACAATACCTGATATTCGAAAACAAAAATTATAGCGCTACTTCGAAAGCAGATCCATCGATATATTCATATCCAATCGATTTTACCACATACTGTGCTATGCATTTTGAGAAATCAAATTTAAATTCAATCCATTCTCAATAAAGATAAAAGTGGTGAGAGCTTTTTAGTCAAGTATTTATGGCAGTTGTTAGTTAAATGGGTTAAGAAATGTTGCAACAGAATATTGCATTCAACCCTCGCAGCATTATAGAAATTGTGATGGGGGACCCAACGAGGGCGCTGAGGGATCAGCTATCAGCAAGTATTTCAATGGAAATAAATTTGAGATTTGAAAATACGTTCTCTGCGTTCTTAACCAACGAAAAGGCAAAAAGGAGATGTCATAAAAAACAGTTATATCAACTGGCTAAAAGGATGAATAATATAAAATATATACACATATATATTAGAACTTTATTACAAAGGAAACAATAAAAGGTCCCAGACCGTTAGTTCTAACAACAGTATGTTTATACATGTTTAGAAGTCACAACAAATCACGAAAAGTCTAAACTAACTACACCACTTTTGAAATCGCGAGAAACATAAAACACAAAATTCGCAGAAGCACAAACACTACTAATTACTTCACTTCCTGAAACACAGAGTTATCTTGATAGGGTGGTAAACTTATTTACCGATCTTAATCTCATTATTACCAGAAACCAACCAAACCAAGAAGTTATCAGCTCTTGACTCTTAACCAACTCACGTATATCATTTGTCGATTAGTTAACATTATATTCATCACGCCAAACTTATGGACAGGAAAATTTATTTTCATTATGGACAATCATTCATGCGTCAGTTTTCCTCGTTCCTTATTTATTAGCATTCGGGTTGCTTGGGTGAGAAATAGGAAAAGATTTATCGAAACATCGATGGGGAAAGACATTTCGGATTCTTTTGGAGCGTTCATTTTATTCTATTCTATTTTCGTCAATGATGATAACAATCGTTTTGATGTCACAAATTTAGTATACCATCATGGAGATGGCAAAAAACCTGTCCAACTAAAAATGGCCTCGGATTGAATAAGCCAGAGGAACAATATCGCGCACCTGACTGCGGGCGTGGAGAACAAACATATGTCAATCAAACGTTGTTTCGGAGCGCTGGTCTTATGTTCGACCCGCTTACATACAATGTAAGGCATGATACACAACCGAGAAGTTTATCAAACTCATGCTCAAGCAGAAATTATAATAGAGGCTGTCAAACCAATATAGGAAATGAAAAAAAATCAACCGACAAGCAGCGGAACGATTACTACGATTTCATTAAGGAAGTTCATCAAGATGTTTATTAAGGTCAAAAAACTGAAAGACCTCTTTGTCATTTACAAAATTATCTGTATCTGTTTGAATGAAGTTTAATTAATTATGAACGCAAAATCATTAGTATTAGAGTTCAATATCCATCGTACAACCGCGTCATGTGTTACATTAAAGTAGACGCGCCTCTTGACACGAATCTTTACGAGGCTGTCGCGGCGACAAACGCATCGCATTCATTTGCGGATACAGTCCTCCAGTATGTCTTCTGGCGACACGTGTGGGGTCTATCGATCCCGTCGGGAGCGAGGGTACTTGCAATCTGTATTACAAACATGTGCCAAGGAGCGCGAATTGTGCAATAAAAATAACGGGTAAAGGTGCGAGTCACCGAGGAGTGGGCTACCTACGTACACCGGATACAACGCTCGGATTTGTGTACCGAGTCAGATACTGGTTCGCCCAAACAAATATTGTAGTTATTGCTGGATGAGCTTCTCACAATACGCTAGTCCCATGGGTTCTTGCGGATGCCTTACTCGTTTACATCACTGGAACCCCAACGTTTCTAACTTATATTTACCATTGAATTACATATTTATTTACAAGACTAGTACTGCCGCTAGTCGTTTTGTAATAATGACCTTGGTAGCCTAATTTGAAATGTTTCCAACGTTTCATAATGCAACTAAAATGTATGAGCATCTGTTATCTAGATTGATTAGCTTCCAAAAACTTACAAGATAAACATATTATTAGAAGCCGTGTACTAGCTTGTAATATTAAATGCAGTATATCATTAGTCGATTCTAAAAGGGAACATAACACAAAAACGCTAATAAGACAAGTTGATCGCCCTAATAGGGTACTTGATCACTGTAAAACGAGATCAATGTCATCTACATGTAACACATGTCAGTCCAGAAACTGTGATAATAACTCACGTTGACTCAATGTTTATGTCTATTTTTTAGATACATCCACTAGTTGTTATTGCTAATAATATTGTAAGTAGTTATTATACAGTGGAATTGAGTATTTTAATTAGAGCACAAGAGAATCGACGTTAACGACTTTACTAAAATTCTCTAAAATTTCTGAACTCCTTTAGTTCTGTTTTCAGTTCATATATTCTTTAAACATAAACGACATACTTGATGTCATTAAAAGGCTTAATAAATAACTAAAGATTTTAAAGAAAATTAATGCATCGTTTACTTTAGTGTGGACTTTTTTTTAAACTTAAGACCCAAAACGAAATAATCCAACACACCTCTGAGCTAGCTGGTAAACGTATCAGAAACGAGATAACATCGTATGTAGTGTAAAACGACTGGCAGGGCGCGCCGTGGCCTCTGCCAAATTATTAACATAAACACCAGGAGCCGAGCGAAGCGGCTGGTTATCAGCTATATTGACTGTCATAATTTTCTTATGGCGCAAAACGTTTCACTGTCGCGCATCTTCTGCAAAAGCAATCTCATCTCGAGCGATTACATCATCAAGCTATTTTAATGTCAGTGTTTTAGCTGATTGTGTTGAGTGAACGCGGCAGAGATTGTCTTTTTCAGAAGTGATTTTTAAATTGTTATCTTTAACAATGTTTAATTAGATTAAACAATATGTTTCAAAGTAGAAAATCCTTTAATATTTAAGTTTAGATATAACAATTGTGTTCGTGCAATAACAAATCCTAAATATCACAAACATTTTAAAATATCACAATAAATTCTGAAACATACTCAAATCCTATAAGACACAAATTTTTGCAACATTGTAAGTTATAATTGAAAGGCAATATGAATTTATATATTTGTACGTGTGAAGGTGGCTTTGTTGGAGCAGGATTGCTCCGGGCCAGAACTGGAAATAATTACCTCAATCCCATTGTGGAAAACTGATTCCTCTGTAAAAGAAACGTCTTTGGGGTTCTAGATAAAATTATAACGGGTACAAGATACAAAGAAAAGGGAAGCAGTTTAAATAAAGATGCCATTAGAACAATACCCTCTGTAGTCGTAGAAGACGTCGAGGAGCGCAAAGTATTTGCGCATTAGAATCCCCTCGAGGCATTGTGTAGGTGATATCTTTACGATTCAATAGTATCGCTAGTTCCTAAAGAAACAAAAAGGATCGGAAACATTCTATTGCTCTCGTAATTTTGAAGAAGGCAAAATCGTTGTTTAATCTTCCAATACAACTTTTTTAGTAGAAGAATTTAATTCAATCCTTTGTGCTAAACAAGTTTAAACATTTTAATTAAGTAATGGTAAGAATAATAAAGTTGCTATTGCAAGTGCAAGAAGCTACGTATATAAAAATGCAGTAACCAGATCGGAGAATGTTTACGGAGCTTTGACGTCCATGTTTATTATTAGATTGGTTGGTTGGTAGCCAACCGCTGGAGTTACTTTAACAGTCTCATACTATAAACATTGCGTCTGAGATTTTAAATGTAATAACAAATAAATTCTCCTCACACTGCAATTGTTCGATGGTAGTAGCAGTTATAGAATTAAAAATGCACAGCTATCAAAATATACAGTCATAAGTGGTGAGAAAAGTAACATGAGGAGCAGGGTTAGACATATGATGAGTAACATTGGTGACATTCATTCTTACAATTGTTACGTGCAAGAAGAACGCTGAGTAATAATGTGGATCCATGTGGATGGACCTAGAATCAATGAAAGATTGCAAAAGAATAATGCTATAAAAATAAATATTTTATTACATTCCGTTTGTAATGTGACATAAGAAAAACGGAGTTCATTCAAATATCTTTGAACCATGGTCAATTAAAAGGACTAGTTTTTTAGACACTAATGTACTATATAATTATGTCTATGAAGGTATCCTTTTGTAATGTAGTTAGATCAAAGACGTACGAAACTTTAACCTCAATATCAGATGCTCTACGTCAGATGTAACACTGTTTCCGATGGATAAGTAGGCACACATGACATTATCATTGACTATTACGATGAAATGAAAAATTCAAAGAATTTAATGAAAAATTCTTGACATGATTTGAAATTCTGCTACCTTTTTTACCTTACTTTTAATGCGTAATAACACGAGTTGAGTGACATTTCAAAGTGTCAAATCGTACAACGGCAACAATCACATCTAACGGTACACCCTTCAATTTGTATTAAATATTCACCCACAAGCATAAGCTCGGTTACACACGCCACATAAGCACGCTTATCGTAAAGCAATAAAGTTCAATTGAGCTTTTGAGTAAAATTCCTATTTAATCCAAGTTCTCACGTTCACTTAGCCCGCCATTACATTATGCAAAAGCATATTACACATTCTTTCCTTAAAATTACATCGTTATGACATTTAGCATTTGAGAGCTAGCCATTAGGACGTGTTTATGATATAACTTAAAAGATATTATACATAAACGCTATGTAAATCAATTTAATAATGCGTTAATATATGTAAAGTCCGCTTTACATTACAATGGTACGGTTTCTTTTGTACTCGCTCCTTGGTTACTTTTAATGTGGTATTTCTTACCTCACTGTTTTCTTATTTGACTAGGATAGGCTGCTTTTAAAAAATATTTAAAAGGGGCGGGAAAATAACGAACTCTGCCATTAATTTTGTCTTTAACTAAAAAGATTTTATAATAGCTTTTAGAAATATAAGATAAGTAGGAAGTAAAAGGGTCTTCAGAAAGATAAGCTTCTATAGAATTCTGTGATTAGCTCAGAGTGAGTTAAGTATTTAAAAAAAAAATACTTTTAACTTAATTGAACTCTGTCATATTCTATGACCGTGGCGGCGATTATTTACTTAGCAGTATTCATTACAAACAATATAATATCACAAGTATTTTACAGTAATGAAATAGTAATCAAACTATTGTTATTTTTCAGTTTTTTGAAATTGTCAAGAGATTTGGTCTTGTTTTACGATTTATTTCATAACACTAAAATAATCCGAAAAAAAAACAGTAATTATTAACGCATTTTTTTATTATATGTCCAAATTAGTATTTTAGATTTAAGAATGGCATTCGGCAGTGTCCACCCATCCCGTTCGCTCGGAAGCTCTATAAAGGCTGCATTGTGTTTAACTATAAACTGTTTTGTGTCGGGCTGAACAACTTGCTGCACAGTAAAGCTTACGTGCTTACAGTGGTTTAAGCGTTTATATAGTTTCAACAGACGGGCCAAGTTGGTCGCCTTGAGGGAGCCCTCTTGCACTATACACAGAGATAATAAAAAAACTTTCCAACAATCTTCTTCTATCTCGTGTGGAATCTGTCGATTCAGTGCAGCTTGACGATATAAAGCTGGTGTTGACGCTGCAATAAAATGCACTCGTACTGGTTAAAAACAATTCTTCATGTTATAAGTAGATAAATTCTTATTCTTGGCTACGGAGACCGTCAGAAATAGAGAAATGGTTGTAAATTTTCAAGCCTATGGATTAATAGCTAGGGCATGAAAAGATATCCCGGAAAAAATGCCTGGACGAAAAAGGGAACCCGCATTACTTTCAAATTCCCCGACGACGCAACACAAGCCTTTCATAATTTTGAGTGCTGGCCCCAAAAATGAGGGCTCATAAATTCTTCTTTAAAAAAGAAACCGTTCATGCCACGTTACATAACAACGTAAACACTCGTGACTTCCCCGCACCGAATTAAGTTAGAGACAGAGATGTCCCCTGAGACCTTAGCGCTTTATTTCACATTGAAAGTCTCATGGTAATCCAGTGATGTGACGAATGTAAATGTAATTGTGATAATATTCATGATAACCATAGAATTTTACTTGGTGTATCTGAAAAGATATCATAGAAAATACGTAATGAAAAAGCCCTTCAATAACAAAATGAGAGCCGCCATCTCTTGCCCCAAACCAATCACGATTCCATAATATTTTTTCAGAAATACGTTATTCCATTAGATCTGTCCGTCCTAATTTCGTTCAATGTGCCCTGTGTTAGCAGCACTTTGCCCACGTGACAACAGAGGTCTCCAGTTCCTGTGTAATAAAAAACCGGCGACACGTTTGCTCAAGTAATGCTAGAGTCAACAACGCCGAAGTACGAGCTCGCCGGGGACCGATCCAAGGGAAAAGTTTTTTCCACAATTTTTCCTAGCACTGAAAATGGGCAGATAAATACATTGTCCGATGCACGCGTCTCTGGTATAACAATAACAGATATTTGAGGATTTCGGGGAAAAGCTGATATTTTTGGTGCTGGTTTATGTTTCGTTGGTGGTAAGAAGTCACATTAGCTTCCCTACTCCGAGGAGTTCAGGCAACCTTACTAACAGAACCACAACTCCACAAAAATGTTGTGTAATGTAAAGTGTGGCCTTCCTATTTAAGTGGAAGTTACTACCCTAGATCTAGCGCTAAACGAATAGCTGTCCGCTGAGGCCTACCTCTCCATTATTAATTTATAATCCATAATAAAGCAGTAGCAACTAGGCTTAACATAACAAATGATGTATAGTGGAAGATAAAGCTACTGTAAATAATATAAGACCAAATGTTACTTCGGTGTCAGAGAACAGTAAGGAAATGGTAGCCCTTTTGCATTACCTACAAAAAGGTTGAATTAATATATTACTACTGCTAAGAGAACTTTATATATTACGCCTATCAGAGCTCGCACTTTGGAGTCCTTCAAAATATTGCGGAGCGTTACCTCCGTCCCTTAGATGTATTTTATCTATCTCTCGTTTCTTGCTATAGTTGTAAAATGTGCATATTGTTACTCTTTAAGATAATATTATTTCTTATATTATTATTGCTATGTCTATTCTGTTTATGAATTGCCTTGTAACAATATACCTAACTTAATGTGTTAGTGTACTTACTGCCTTATCGCATAGTTATCTGAGATGTAGCATAGTTAAAGTTAGAAAAGAAGTAGCGAATGGTACGATATTAAATAATGTCTTAGTTTCAAATTTCGATAACTAATGGTAGTCATTTAATAATATCGAAGGTTACATACAACTCAAAATAGACGGAGATTCGTTACTGGCACCGAAGTATCGATTTTAAGTCACGACTTTTTAAATTTATTCACCCATCGGTGTACAGGCACAGATTTCAACGAACGCAGACTATTCAAATTTGCCGAACTCACATTGAGTAGTTCGAAGCAAGGAGTCAAATGCTCTTTTTGTTTCTGTTCTCGCCAACTTGCCATATGACTGCTCACAGCCCCGACCGTGACAGTCAACGTAGCGCTGCGAAAAAGTCAAACGCAGTTGCAACCGACCGAAAACGGGCAAAAAACGGACAGTTGAAAGGCCGGCCTCGCTCTGGCCGGCATTCAATGTTTTCAGCCTCGAATAACATACAATGAAATGGGAACATTACAGGGAAATTGCAGCGATCGTCTCCTTCTCTCGGTTTAACGCGTATTAGTCGAGACAGTGACAAATCGACAAGTCAAATTTTATAGACGTTGTTTTTCACAAGCCTTGATTGTTTCTGCTGAGGCTTAGGACGGAGCCATTTGTCTTCCGCGTTGCGTCTCTATAACAGCAATTTGCGAAAACATATAAAGTGATCGTCGATGAAAGGAGGAGAGATATAAAAGAGCAAATAGAAACGTTTAATCACGGCTTGACGTCGAGTGATTTGTTGCGAAAACTTCTCCGAGTGACTCCCTGTGATAAAGCTCTTTATTTATATCATGTATAATAATAGCATCAATTATATTCTTCATTAACTTCTTGAGCTCCTAAACGTCACATCGTTAAGGTTTATGTGCGCAGTTTCAGGCGAAAATTGAGGAAATTTCATAACAAGAGGAACAAGAACTAGTAACGCCGTAGTATTAAGGTTTCCAGCTACGTTCATAGCTTAAACATATTGTGAGGGTAGACGACACTGTGTTAGCGCTGACGTACCTTGTGTCACTCCCAACGACCTGAACCAAACTGATTTGCAAGCTGCATGTAACGTAATTTGATTTTATTAAGCACATTTTCGTGTCTTAAATTACAGTCATATTGTATATAACACAGGTTTAATAAATTAACTGAGACGGAGTTGATTTCGCAGGATATTGCTGTAATAATTTATGTGAAATGGAATATCAGTTGACGTGAACAGTTTGCGAGAGTTATTAAGGGTTTAGTAAGTAGAGCTCTCCGATTATTTCACGTCAAAAGATTTCCCAGCCCACGACAAGTCGAGTCTCGATTAATGTTGGGTCTGGAACATTCGATTGCACACCCTTATCGTGTGACTTTATAATAAATATTTGTCACAATGCCACGCCACACATTCATTGAAATCTTTTACTTAGTAAGTAAGCCATACTGTTAACTTATTGACTACGCCTCGCTTGTTAAACCCTCAAATATCTGAGAAAATATAAATTCACCTAGAAACAATAACCAAAGAGCGGGTAGCTCCAGTATAATTTATACTGCGTTCATAATTCCTATACAGGCGGAATTTATTAGGGCAAATTAATTTGGCGGGCGAGCCCCGTAATCCGGCCACATCTGCGTTGCTCCCGAATTACACTTCATAATATCGATATTAAAAACATTCACGAACGCCCGCCAGCCTAATAACTAGTGATATTAACAGTAATAACGGTTAAACAGCCCTTGAATTTTGTACAAATGGTGCTGATGATGGAGAGCTAGCAATTTTCAGTATAAAACGAGTCATTTCGTTATTAACAGCATAAGCATAAGCGATAATTAACACCACTTAGAAGTTGTATAAAACTATAGGTACGATAATAACTGAATGACAACGAAAGTTATTTCAAACACAGTACAAAGTTAAAAATAAGTTTGATCAATAACGAGTACGACATTCATTATAAGATAGCTGACTAAATCTCATATCCCAAGTTGTGACAAGGCGAAGAGCTCATAGAACATTTCTAATTAATAGTAGAATATACCGGCAGTAAAAGTGACATCACAGGAGACGGCCATTACCATGTAGAAGTGTCTATAAATAAACAAGTTTTATTGTGTGATTACAGTGGATCGTAAAAAATTCAATTTGCTTCGCGTCCAGACATCTGTACTCAGATGCTCGAAATATTATCCATTTTGTACAGTTAACTTTCCTTTTTAATTAAATTTCCACTGCTGTATTTGCTTCTACTTACGTTAAAATATATGGGCACTTCTCGGCTCTTATCTAAGAAATACATTTAGTAGTAAATCTCTAACTGGGTACATCCTTTTTCGTAACTCTATTAAACGTTGAATAGATTCTTTGAAGTCGACATCAACAATAGAGAGAAAGATAGACAATTCTGTTATGTTTATTTCTGGATTATACACAATGGAAATAATGAAAACTATGGCAATAGTAGTTCCATTTTCTTCGGAATCCCATTGAGTTTTTAGCTAACAAGGAAAATTAAGTAATGCATCTATTTGTTCGAAAACCACGCTTACGAGAACTTAGGACGTCCAAAGGCTTAAAGACATTTCTGTTCCCGAAGAAAATTGAGTCATAAAGATATTTCTCTATGGTAAAATGTCGAAGCTATAAAAGTAGATAGTTTAAGATATAATACAATATCTTAGTCGATTATGTGAAAGAGCTGAGTACAATCTCTCGTCGAAACCCGAGATAATGCGCTGTGCATTCAATTGGAAATCTATAATGGCATGTTCGCTCCTATGACAAGCGCAAATAGTGACGTAAGTCTGAATAAGTCGATGTTAGTTGGCGTTTTGGCAAGCGCTCGAGGAACATTTGAAATGGTCGGAGTAAACAGCGATCAGTGCGGGCTCTCAGCATCAATGTCGACGGATGTTTGGAAACTTCCACGCGATAGTTTTCAATGATCCTCGCTGAAGCTAGCGTATTTATATGACAATGGTCGTCATTTAAATGTCAGTATAACTGACATCTAAAAAGCGTCCATACATCTCGGAAGCTTTATATCGCGATAAATATTACTTATATCAAAAAAGCGACACGGAACGCACACAATTCCTGTATACAGGAATGACCAGCACATTCGTAGCAAATGGAACCTTTTTAGCAGATGGCTATCTGGTGGGCTCGCGCCGAATGAGACGCTATCGGATCGGCGGACACCCTCGTCAACTTGTGTCAGGAATCACCTCATTATAGTGACCTCTCGTTGCTTTTTCGAGGTGGTCACCCTTTACATACTAAGCTAGCGATTTTTTTTCTTGGAATGTTTAACATCCTGGGCTTCATCTTATCTTCAAATAGGACTTATCAAGGCCAAGCGAAACGAGTAATGCTATCGTCAAAGAACGTTTGATGTGGGTTAACGAACCCATACGATGAAATGGGGATGGACCTTCCATACTACGAGTATATTCATCACAATATTCGTTTGGAAGATTTATGCTCATTGTGATTTTGCGTAAATTTATTCAAACTGACTTTTTAGCCGCAGTAGCCGAGTTGGGACGGACGGGTTCGAACCCACCGCCTGTACCACTGAGTTTGAATAAAACATATGTACAGTTCATTGTGAATATCGCTTGCCGCACATTGTGCCCGGTGCATATTAACAGTCTTGCCACCTATTACATTAAGACATAAAATATCTGACCAAATGCGGGTGCTCGACACGTCTGCCTACCCCTTCGGGGAAAGAGGCGTGATGATATTTTGTTATGAATTTATGGCCACAAAAAATGCGAAGTGAATTTATTCTGCCGATAGAATGGAACGAGTTTAAGTAACATAGCCTTACCCTCGATGTTTTCTTTCTTATTAAGGAGATGTTGGATCAGAAAAAAGTTATTTAACTAACTAGTCATATTGCATTGACTATGCGAGTGGACTGTAAACCCATTATTCAATAGTAATAACCAGAACATACCAGCATAAATAAATCAATGCACAGCAAAGAAAAAAGTCATTAAAGCCCAAGTTCGGCAGCAAACCAGGCAACATAGTTATCAAACAGGGCCAACAGACAAGCTACTAACATAGAAACATCGCTGCAAAAGTACATAGTACCATAATGAACCCTGAGTCGGCAGGTTTAAGGTCCAATATCCGTCAAACTTATCTCGATACGTGTTTGCACTACACTTGTCAATTAGAGTGAAAAATGGGGATGGGTACAGCCGAGTGGGACAGTATTGCAGTGTCAACAAAAAATCAACCCAAACCCTTTGGCGAAAGATGCAATTTGGCGTGGACCAGAATACCGCGAAGCCCCCAGCGTAATGCCACTGTGCTATAAAGAAAATGGAATGCGACAAACATGATAGAAAATTTTACGAAACCATAACAGCCCATACTAATTTAAAATAGAGAACGAAATTACTGTTGTTCGAATGTATGCCGCGTATGTGAGGTGCGGCCTGTGAATAACTAAATATATTATTATAAGTATAAATTTAGTTGAATATAGTTTCTTCTATTTGTAGTCTGGGTTGTGCAGTAAGATTTCTCGAACATGTCCTTTTTTAGGCAATTACCAATAGTATGGTGTTCGTAAACACTTAACATTGTGTATATTTGTGAATCATTTTGAAGACACTGAAATTTTACTCATTTACTAAAAAAAAAATTCTACCATATTCGCTTGAGGGCAGAATTTGGTTAACCGATAACTGTAATAACAGTCCTTTCTCACTGAATGAGAAAAAATACTTTGAATTTCGAACAAGCGCTAATACAGGAATTATTTGCGAGGAAAGAAATAAAAGTTAGTGAGCGAGCGTACTGGCCACAGTTCCCTGATAATTAATTTAAAAAAAAAAAATGCCACCAATTTAAGTTTCTCCAATGTAGCAGAATTCATTTGTTTTATTTAGAACCGATAATGTGTTACTGAGATTGTCTGTAATGCAGTGTACCTATATAATATTTTGGTACCTTTTACCATCTACCAAGATAGTTGGTAAAAGACTATTATTTAACCATTTGGTGGCGATTTCAGCCATTCAATGGTGATTTTTATAGACGACGACGGCTTGGATAATGGTTATAAGCGGACGGAATAATAAATGATAGTTATGTGGAAATAGAAATTCTACGTCAATATATGTCCAATTAAGTCATAAATTGTTACGATAAACCCATGAAATGAAGGTGATTGTATTTAACCAATGATATTAGTTGAGTAATTAACTTCACGTAACTCGTGAAAAAACAGATTTATCTCGGGTTTCGAACCCCTCGGGACTCTCGAATCCTTTCTCAATACGCTCAACATAAAGGCATCGAATGAAATTTCCTTTAAGTATTATAGGATAAAAGAATTTTTAAGTTGTTGTTAAAAGAATGGCCAAATATCTCGAATGCATGAGAAAATCTCAATTACCAGAATTACAATAGTATTTTTATAGCAACAACTTATCAGCTCGCATCCCCAAAGGGATAGGTCATGTCAATACCCACGTTCCACATAAATTACGGATTTGTATTTATGGTTCTCCAAAAATAGATGGTAATCTAATTTGTGTTTTACTAAAGCCAGGAGAAGTCAACCACAACGACCTGCGGTGTCTAGTTACGGTTATATAAGACTCAGTTTACATAATTAATATACCTACGACGTAATACCGTCACGTAAAATATTTAGTACCAGCATTAGCTACCAACACTTTATTAAGAATAGTAAATCCTATTTTTGTTAATCAACCCAAACAAGTACGTGAATACTGTTCCTTAGAATACATGTGATACTTTTAAAAGTTGCAACAAGTTGCAACAATAGACAAGTGAAAAGTCATGGCACCCGTCAAATTACTGGGTTGTCATCAAGCCCAAAAAACATCAATGCAACCAATGCCGATTTGCGGCAGGGAAAGGTAAGTATAGAGATACCCAGGTAATTCAATATCGAGTGCCCAGCGTGCTTTTATTGGGTCCTTACCTATGAAATTGGTGTTTTTATTCTGTCTTAGTATTTTGTCTGTAACTATTAATTCAGAGTATTCCTTAAAAAATAATTACCTCGTCTAAAAATAGACTATATTTTAGGGCTCTTTTGATTTGTTTTGATAATTTGTTGTAAGTTTAATTGTGTTAAAATTGGACACGGAGACAACTCTTTTTAAGTGCCTCCCGAATACATCATTTTATTGGCATTCACTTAAAAACGATAAATAATTTTTATGAAGTGTGATATTACACATATTACTAAAGCTTGCCTAATGATACATGCCAAATATTATTATCTCTGGATTTGTCGTTGTGAAGAAAACTGAAAAAATTTTAGTATGGAAAATTCAGAATTCCCCAAAATCTCCATACAAAACACCAATTTCATAGGTAAGGACCTAATATCTTCGACCTTATCACCAATTTATGCCGCGATGAAGGCCCAAAGTTAGTCTTTCATACAAAAAAAGAGTCTTTCGCTGGTATAGGTAAAAGGCTAAGGGAATGTAATTCTAAAGCTGGCTCCCCGCGGTCGATGACATTGCAGACTAATAAAACAATCTAGACGGAGACGCATCGCGCATAAGGCTCTTCCCAGGGTCCGTTATTGCAGACGGACACAGATTCATGGCGCTGGCCGACGACCACGGACAGACGCGAACCTCGCACGAGGCTCTTCCAGCGAAGCCAAAGAGTCCAAGGAGATCTGTCTGCGTCTGTGTTTACGCGGAGGACTTTAGAAGACCGTAACAGATGAGCACGCACGCGCTCGCACCGCACCTTTGAAGTTACCGTCTCAGACACGCCTGCAAAACATTTCCACGGTCCGTCTATGCATGTTAGTCTGCGTCCATCTGCAATATCACGGACCGTGGGAAGCCAGCTTAAGGCTGTCCAGAAGAATATACTATACAATATTGAGTAAAATAAATATCATCTCTTTTATTTCCATTAGGTATTCAATCCAAATATTTTCTGACAAGTTAAAATACTCGTGGAATATCCACTCATGTGAACGGTAAGGATCTAGTTAGTGGATATAATGTATGGTTCAGTTAAATTTCGAGAAGTTTCACCGAGCATATAATTTATTTGAGAGTTCCATGAAATGTAATCATGATTTCTAATTCAATAATCACGATAAAGGTAACGTAATCCTTCCAATGATTATAAAATTGTAAGGTAGGTGTTTGTTTAGCAGCGTTATTATAACCTTATTTTAATTCATAATATTTTAAGTTAAATACTTGCACAACCGGAGGAGCTCGGTGGCGTAGTGGTCAGTGCGCTTTGGCTTCGATCGAAAACAAAGCTACCTTCGCCATGGTCAGGCCGTGGATGGGTGACCAAGACTTCGTGATCTCGAGCTCCTCCGTGCTTCGGAAGGCACGGTAAGCCGTTGGTCCCGGTCGCATTTGTGACCGTTTCTACCCACCAACCCGCATTGAGCCAGCGTGGTGGTGTTACGGCCCATACTCCTCATGTGTTTCTCCATGAGGAAGGCCTGTCCCAGCAGTGGGACGTATATAGGCTGATGACTTGCACAACGAGATGGACCGACGATCTGGTGAAGGTTGCGGGAGGTTGCTGGATCCGGGCGGCTTAGGACCGCGAGTTCTGGAGATCATTAGGGGAAACCTATGTCCAGCAATGGACGTCTCTTGGCTGAAATGGTTATGATGACTTGAATGGTTAGGCGCTATAGGTATATTAGCGACTCTTTGCTGTCATTACGCTCTTCTCTGGCCATTTTTCTCTTGGTTTCCGTTTTTTAAATTTACTGTCTGTCTCTTTTTATTTGATTTGTTCTCGAAGTTCATTCTTACAAGTCAGCGTGTAGAGCGGTTGACTCACCGATAACAATTATTTTCATGTATTTATAATGTGCTGATCAAGTTTATGGTTAAGATAAGCTTATCCTAAAAAGTTACAAAAACCCACAAGATTCTCTATTACCAGTTCCTGCTATATTACATAGTCTATAAGTCTCTTTAAGGTACTATTATAAGTAGGGCTACTTACCTTTTATAATACATTGTAATGTTAAATGTGAAATTGTTTTGTGTGTTCAGTGAAATTTACCTTTTTTAATATTAGGTTGGGGAAAAAGTCTTTTCACATTATAGTATGTATAAACTTGTAATAAAATCTCTTTGGCAATACTATTTGTATCTGGCTGGTTTTGGTATCATTGAAAGTTTAAATTTTAAAGAACATAATTCCAAATTCAAATTAGGAAAATGAATGATTTTCATTTGTTTTTCGTACCGCCAAGATGAGTGAATCTAATGAAGAAATTCGATACATTTTAAAATTTTACTACAAAAAAGGTTAAAATGCAACGCAAGCCGCGAAAAACAATTTGCGATGTTTATGGACCTAGTGTACTCATTTGTGATTCTTTATTACGACGTAATGAAACCGAACCATTTTTGAAGAAGCTGATAACTGGTGATGAAAAGTGGATCACGTACGACAAGAACGTGCGAAAAAGGTCGTGGTCAAAGGCCGGTCAGGCTTCACAGACTGTGGCGAAACCCGGGTTAACTCGCAACAAGGTGATGCTGTGTGTGTGGTGGGATCGGAAGGGCATTATTCATTATGAGCTGTTACCACCAGGCAGGACCATCAATTCTCAAACTCTACTGCGAACAACTGATGAGATTAAAGCAAGAAGTTGAGAGAAAGCGGCCGGAATTAATCAACAGAAGGGGTGTGGTTTTTCATCATGATAACGCTAGACCTCACACATCTTTAGCCACTCAGCAAAAATTAAGGGAGTTTGGCTGGGATGTGTTAATGCATCCGCCGTATAGTCCTGACCTTGCACCTTCAGATTTCCACCTGTTTCGGTCTCTTCAGAATTCTTTAGGCAGTGTCAGGTTAACATCACGAGAGGACTGCCAAAACCACTTGTCGCGGTATTTTGACCAGAAATCCCAAAATTTCTATAGCAATGGGATCATGTCCCTACCTACAAGATGGCAAAAAGTTATCGAACAAAATGGTACCTACATACTTTAGTTAAATGTAAATAAACTATATTAAAAAATGTTTTGAATTTTCTTAAAAAATGCGAAGAAACTTTTTCCCCAGCCTATTATAATTGTTTCAGTTGTGCCTTAATATATATCTACAAAATATATAAGTGACGATAAGGAAGGCCTTTTATTTATCTCCGGGTCCACCACGTCACAAGCTGAAGTAGCAGAGTCAGGTTAATGTTCACAATAGGAGATTGACTTGGGAAACGAAGTGCGAACCTTCAACAAGCAGTAGTGTGAATTTACATCACGCTGGCAGATGCTGGACGCGATAGGATACGAACTAAAAATTCCAAATTAAATAAAGAGAAAAAAAAAACTAAAAATTCATTTTCTTGTCATTTTTCAAACATTTTTTTCAGACTCCGACCTAGCAGATCGATGTTTAGATTCAGACCTAGCAGATTGTTGTTTCATCACATTGAACCCCTGTTTGACATTTGCGCCTGCGCTAACGGTGGAAACAGGATAAATACATAAGTGAACAAGTAATGACAATATCTTCGCAATTCTCATTCTGACTCCAAAGTACCTAATAGAAAACTGTATAGTGTAATAGAAATTGTGCATATTATATATTGTATATAGCCCCTTACTAATAAACGAGTTATAAGGAAGGAATAGTTATTCAGTGTTTTGTCACTTTCTGACAACTAGTGTCTTCTGAATGTCTGACGAAGACAAAACAATGAATAACTATTCCTTCCTTATACCTCGTTTATTAGTAAGGGTATTAATGTATATTACCTGCGAAGCCACAGTGTAACGTGACACGTGTTGTGCCGAGGTCGCCGCATAGTGGAAGCAGCAGACAGCGGGACGCTACGCATGCGCGGGCGCACGTACGCTAATGACTAACATTACTTATATAAGTGATTCAGGATTTTGGCAATATTGTTACTAACCTGACAAGTAAGTGAGTAAGCCAGAGGATGATTAATCGGCACAGTATTGGTTGGCGATGATGGAAGAATGTAATTTAACAAGAAGAATGCTGGGCATGGATGAGAATGGGTCTAAAAAATATTAGATTAAAAATCTAAAAATACCACGTATATAAAAAGAGCAAAATAATAATAAACAAATGAGGGGTCTCCGCATGCCATTACTATAGGGATTATAATGGAATACATGGCATGCAAATCGTAACTGTAAGTTACTCGTACAAAGATCCGCCCCCATGTTTTTATATGTTTATTTATATATTATATTTGATTTTTTTTTCTCTTTTTAAAAAATATAAAAATCTCGTTTTTTATTCTAATATTATTATTTTATTCTTTTAAACTACGCACAGCGCAATCTATTAGCGATGGCGTTTTGCGTAGTCACCAATCTCCATACAAAACCTAAAAGTTGAAATTTCGGCCTGAAAGTGCTCGTAGAAAGTTGAAAGTTGTTGTAAGTTGCATTGTCACCGAGTTCTGAACTATTCCCAAAGTTCCAGCCCGATAGCTAGTCCGGAAGTGCCTCAAAATTTACCTACAAAAAGAGACCTTATGTGCCCCTTAGAGACCCTTATGTGGAAAAAGGACAGGAATAAGAGCCATTTTCTTTAAACCTTAATTTAAAAAAAATCACACAACATAACATATCATCACGCCTCTTTCCCCGAAGGGGTAGGCAGAGGACCAGGATAAAAAAAAATATTCGATCGATTGACGCTTTATAAGATCAAGACGAGCCAAATACCATCCCATCTTAAAGGCCGGCAACGCATGGGTGACGCCCCTGTGTAAATTACTCATTGCCTCTCGCTTCCGCGCGAACGAAGAAGCGAGAGGCAATGTCGGTTTTTGTCTCTGGGGACTTTTTCTCACCGGCCCGTGCTATGCCTTCTGGTGTTGCAAATGTCCACGGGCGGCGGTGATCACTTACCATCAGGTGACCCGCCTGCTCGTTTGCCTATACAATAAAAAAAAAGATCTTAAGTAGAACTAATCCTTAAATTTTGAAAAAGGACAAAAATGTGACGCTAAAATTTATTCTTAAAATTGCCTGATCGACTTGTAAATTTTTTTTCAATTGTTAAAATTGCAAAAACCACGGATGTAAAGTATATAGTATAGTTTGAAAGGTGATCTTAGACCAGTCTAGATCTAGTCTCTATCTTGGAGGCCAGCTGTGACACGATCATCAAGGTCTGACTTAGATCGACTTTTTACAAAACTTTTACAGACTGATAAAAACAATTGCAGTGTAAATAGGTTAGTTTTCTAAATGAACAAAAAATAAACGACCTTGTTCGTTC